>VDFB02271358.1:32672823-32701700 GCA_007258455.2 Sequoia sempervirens | reverse complement strand
AGAATTGTCTAAAGATTGATGCCATATAACTTTTTTTTCAAGAAACTTAACCAAAAAAAAGTTATTAAAAACAAAAAAATCCTAATATTTCAAGTTTATGGACTAGTTTGCTTAGAAATTAGTTAAAAAATAACAAATATAATCCAATCTTAATAAAAAATTATATATTTGGAAACTAGATATTATTTACTCTCATGGGTTTTAATTTCATAGATTGATTAAAAAAAAAGTCCATTAGTCATATTACCAAAGTTGGACATTCTTCTTGAATCTACCTTAGTTTTTTAGTTGTAGGTCAAAGGCTAAGGGTCAGGCTGCCAAGCCTTTCTCAAGCTTAAAAATAAGGGTGCATGTGGATTGGAGATTCAAATTTTTAATAGTGTGTATGTGTTATTAAACCATGTATGCATTTTTTAAAAGAACGTGTAGGCATTACCTATTTACTCATTGGGTAAAGGTAACGCGTACACGTTATATAACGTGTACGTACTATATAACATGTGCACGTTCCTAAAATAGAATGCATACACATTTCTTATTTAGTCATTTTTCCCCAATAATTTGTAAAATACTAATAGAGCATATTTTTCTACAATATTCCTTTTTTGTAGTATGGTTCGAAAGTGCCATTTTTTGCTTTTTTTAATGCAATGTTGTCTTGTGCAATCTCTTAACATGGAATATTCTATTCAAATTGTTGGAAGAGACAAGTGCAAGTTGAATTTTTTGAAGTGGAATCAAGTACAATAACATTTTACGAGAAGATTTGGAAAAAGAGAACTTTTGGATGTATTCATGATGTTTTTGTACTTCAAAGTTTATAGAAGAAAGGATCTTCATATTGTATAGTTTTATTTGGATATTTGGAGATAAAATTTTGAAAATAGGTTAAGAATCATTTGTTTTGTTATCAAAAAGGGTTTAGTAACAAGGGATCAAAACAAAGGAAAAGAAAACAATGTAGAAAGTTAATGACACCCAAAGAAATTCAAGCAAATAGAGAAATGGAGGCAAAAAGACAAAGGGATAGAAGAGAAATGATTCGTCAAATGAAACATTTGGAAGCATCTAGTTCCATGAATGTTGAAGAGGAAACCATGAAGGATGAGATGAATGTAGATGATGCAAATGTGGAGATGATGAATATGGAAGAAAATGTAATTATGGAGACAAACCCAACTATGCCTTCAACTTCAACTTTGAATGATATGGAAATACCACCTATGCAAACAACTTCAGGTATGTCTTCAAATCCACCTCCCAATAATATGGAAAATACACCTATTCAAATAATTTATCTAGTTATGTCTTCAAACCCAAGTGTTGATAATATTGAGCTTAGATAGTTAGAGCAAGTTGGATACACCATTGATGGTATTAATAATTTTAGGGTTGAAACAATGCAAAAACAAAAAAAATGATGAAATATCTTATAAGAATGCAAATGCAAATGAAATCCATGATATTGATGAAAATGAGAATGAAATCCCCTTTATTTTTGAAAATGAAAATAAAACCCCTTGCGCGAATGAAAATGAAACCCCTTGTATGAATGAAAATGAAAATGTTTTTTTTACAATTGAAAAAGATGTGCTAGATAACCTTCTTGGTAAAGTTTCTTGGAGACAAATGAGAACTTATGGAAATAGAATATATAGAATATTTTTTTATAGAAATCAATTAGGATTTCATTGTCAACTCATGATGCAATTGATGAGAATGTCAAAAATGAGAAAAGTGATGAAAAAATTAGGCATTTTTGTAAAACCAAAAAGGAAAGATGATTCAGTAGAACAAGTCATATCTAGTTTTGCTAATTCTATTGATTTTATAGGTAAGAAAAGCCGATCTAAAGATAAGAATGTAGCTCGTCGGGAAATAACAACTACTCTAGTTAATAAAGCAACTTCAAATAAAAGAATGTTAAGTAAGATTAGTAAATGTATAAAAGTAAATCCTAAAACTTTGATAAGAGCTGTTAAAAGAAGAGAAAGTATTGAAAAGGATCCAATTAATCAATGTTGGAGTTTTAGTGGTAGACTCCCAAGGTCAGACATGAAATTAACTAATGAAATCAAATCTTTAATCAAAAAATATTGGCATGATATTACAAGAGTATCACCTAACATTAGAGATGTTTTAAAATTAAGGGTGGGTTCCAAAATTCATGAACCTCATCCAAAACATCTCTTAGATATGACTCAAACTGAATTATATATATATTTTTTAGATGATTCAATCTTATCATTTAATATTAGCATAAGTCAAAGATCATTCAAAAAATGTAAACCTTGGTATGTTAGAATTAATAAACAACAAATCTCTTGTTGTTGTAAGACTCATGTACAATTTCATTATTATTATGATATTTTTCGATATATACATTGTACTTTGCATGCTAACCAAATTATGCAAGACATTTGTGGTAATAATATGCCACCTAAAACAATCAAAGATTTTATAGCAGGTTTGTTTTGTGAACCCTCTAATGGAAACTTATTTTATTTAAAAGCATGTATTTCTAGAGAATGCGATAGATGTGGTAAATTTTCATTGTTAGGAGAATGTATGCATGAAAGTAGTTTAGATGAATTTAGACAACAATTAGTGGATGTAAAAAAATTAAAAATATTGAGTATTCTATAAAAGATGGAAAAATTGGAAAATGTTGTGAGCTAATTGTGGAAAAATTTAGTGTGCATGCATTTATTAAAGAATTTAAAGATAAGATTGTACCCAAATATGTTAAACACTCTCAATATGCTCATTGACTTGATAATCAATTTTGTTTATGTAAAAAAATATTCCTGATTGGAACTATATTGTCAGTTGTTGATTTTGCTGAAAATTATACTCTTGCTCCACAACAAGAAATTCGATCACAATATTATAATTCAGTGCAAGTAGCTATATATTTGTTCATATTGTATATAGACATGCATCTATGATAGTAGAGAAGATAATAGATTTTTTTTGAGAGAGTAAAATTTTTATGTAAGTGATAATTGATTACATTCATCTGAGTTTGTTCAATATTGTTTTGATATATTTTATAAATATTTAAAACAGAGAGGAATTCATATGAGAGAACATCTCATATGGTCAAAAAATTGCACAGGTCAATTCAAGAATGCTATAATGTTTTATTGGTTATATAGAGTTCATAAGGAAAATAATATACAACACATGTGGAGTTTTTTTGAAGCTAGACATGGTAAAAGAGAACACGATGGAGTACGTACATGTGTGAAAAAAGCTCTTGCTAGAGAGAAACTAAAATTTGAGGATGTTGCAAAATTCAGAGATACACGTGCAATTGTAGATTGGTGCAATACCAAATTATCTACAAGAAAAAGTGAGAGCTCAATAATTCAATGCTTCTTTTGGTTAGTTGAAGAAAATGATATTTTTACTTAACAAGATTGTGAAACAATTAATGGATCTGTAAAATGACATTCGTTTAAAAGCTCAAATGCAAACACATGGACAATATGGACAGGGGGACTTGCATGCTTTTGTCAATTTTGTATTGCAGATGATTGGGAGGCGTGTGAAAATATGGAATGGGTTGAAGAATGGCAACAAAGAGCCCTAACACCTACATCAACACATGTTCAACATGGAATGATAATTGAAGATAATCAAGTGTTTGCATCAGATGATTATAATCGTGTTTCAAATCTTGTACAAGAAGGTACATTAAATTGAATTGAATTTTATATGTATGCATTTTTATATGTGAATTAATTATAAGTCACTCTTTATTGAATTTTTTATTTATTTTTGCAGGACATGTGTATGTTATTGTTTCACCTGAGGGAAATGAAGAGGAGACAGAGTATTGGTTGGCTAGATGTGTTGAGAGAAAACATAAGTTGGTACATCCTAGAGTGGATGATGACAACTTTGAGTATCGAATTGGTTTAGTGGTTGTTGTTGACACCTAGCTTCAAAAATATTTGATAAGAAAGAATGGCTTGCCTGCATTTGAAGATTATGAAAGACACAAGAAGATTATACATTAAATTCACATTTGATTTTGGTAACCAATATAAAGCTAGTTAGATATCAAGGGAGGCCTACCAATAAAGTGTTATGGAAACTTTCAATTGATGATCATGAGACAATCATAGATGCATTACAAAAGAGAGAGGATGTAGATGGTACAATGGAGTAAATAAATATTGGTAAGTATATAGTTGTATACATATTTAATTGATAGTCGAATAGTTAAAAATTTACCACATATACATGTCTATATATATTTGTCTTTGTTCATTTCCTAATTAAAATTTTATATTTTTTTTTTTTCAAGTCTCCCAAAACTAGATGCATGACAAAAAAGAGAGGACATGCATATATATTACAATGGAATTCAAATCTAGAAACGAGTAACTATATATAGTTCTAGATACACTTAATTGATAGCATAAATATAAAACTAAATAATTCATTGTCATTTTATAAAAATTTTTATAATTGATTTCATATCATCCCCTTAAGCCACATTCTTTAGGACCCCTAAGCCCGCTATATGTGGTGACTAATCATGCTATAATCGGTGATAGCCCATGGTGCATAATCAGACACTCGCCCCCGGCCCTCGCTGGGGTTCACAAGTACCGAAATTTTGCCATTTTTTTCGCGTCGTCAGCGAAAAAGGAAAAATCTTCGAAAAAGAAAGAAAACCGACATTGTAAAACCCTAATTCTGGAAGCTTCTAAAAGCTTGTTAAAAGGGGTTGGGATGGGGGTTACAGTATGAAGAAAAATGCGATTATTCGCGAGATTGTAATAGGTTTTGTACTGGATAATAAAAGGATTAGATGGCTGCGGTTTGGTGGATGTAGCCCAGATTGGGTGAACCACGTTAAATTCTCTATGTTATGATTTATTCTGTGTATGTTTTAGTTTCTCTGTTTATTTATTTAAATCCCGTATTTAATTGTTAGATATCTGCCATCTCTAACCCTAACACCATCTCCATCTCCCTCTCTCTCCCTCTCTCCCCTCCCTCTCTCTCTCTCTCACACTCCCTTCCCTCTCTTGCTCTATCCCCTCCCTCTCTCTCTTCTCCACCCTCCCTCTCACTCTCTCTCCCCCCTCTCTCTCTTTCACTCAACCTCTCTCTCCCCTCCCTATCTATCCAGCCCTTCCTCCCTCTCTCCCCTACCCTACCCCTCTCCCACCCCTTTCTCTATCCCATGTTATCTTTTTAGAGAAGAATAGTTGCAAGAAAAAAACACGTTATTTTCTTTCTCACATGTTATCTTCCTAGAGAATTTGGACAAATATGTGAACCCATCAAATTTATTGAGTATAATTTAGCAAGAAGTTATGGATTTTATAAAGGTATATGTCTCACCACCTCAAATTTTCCAAAATTTAATGAGAGACATTTTTTTCTTTGAAGACCAGGAAAGCTTCCAAAGGGTTTTTACATATTTGAAGAATGAAAACATTATAGTTATAGTGTAGATTGAAGTAGTGTAGCTTGAAAATTTTGAGAGATTTTGGGTGCAAAATAGGACCATGCATAACATAAAAATTTCCACCTTGATGTGTTGAAATTAATGGTTCGGCCCCACGATGCATAAAACAAAAATTAGGCTACCTTGAAACTTCACACATGTATTTGTTGGTTTTTTTGGGGCAATAGAAAACATTTTTCCACAAACAAATTGTTTTGATTCTTCAAAATCTGAGAGAGGTCATTTTAGAGGGGCCTCATGTACACCTATAGGTTTAAATATAATGCTTGTATGTGCCATCGAATCTAAGATACAATGAATCTCTCCCTCTCACTCTCTCTCTCCCTCCATCCCTTCCCACCTCTCTCTCTCCCTCCCACTCTCACGCTTCCTCTCCCCTCCCTCTCTCTCACACACCCTCTCTCTCCCCCCACATTCTCTCTCTGTCTCTCTCTACCTCTCCCTCTCCCTCTCTACCCCTTCCCTCTCTAGCTCCCTCCCCCCTCGCTCTCTTGCTCTCTCATGCACACCTTATCTCTCCCCTCCCTCTCTATCCAACCCATCCTCCCTCTCTCCCCTACCCTACCCCCTCTCCCACCCCTCTCTCTATCCATTTCTTCCTCTCCCTCCCTTCCCCCTCCCTTCCTCCCTCTCTTGCCCTCCCTCTCCCTCCTTTCCCACCTCTCTCCCTTACCCTACCCTCTCTTGCCCTCCCTCTCCTTCCCTTCCCACCTCTCTCTCCCTTATGATCCATCTCAATTCCCATCCCTCCCTTCCCCCTCCCTCTCTTCTTGCCTCCCTTCCCACCTCTCTCTCTCTCTAGACAATCAATGTAGTAACTATCAAAAGAAAAAAAAAATACTTCCCTTGAATGTATTGGCCAAACGTAAATTATTATTTTTACACAATAATGAATTTAGAGGTGATATTTAATCCTTATAAAAATTCAATAATAATCAAGGAAGTATTAGTATAAAGGTAAATAGAATAAATAAAAATTTAATTTTAAATTTATTATGATGTATTAAATTAGAAACCACAAGTTTAATTTTGAAATCTAAATTTTGTTTTGGATATATATGAAAATATATTTGAGCTATTACATAATTTGAATACATTAGCATTCACTTTATTTTCACTAGTTATCCTAAACTGAAATTAAAATGAATATAGCCATATAAAACAAATAATTGAACAATTTATAACTGTTGGCTTACCTGCAATATGTTTTATAAATTATGTTATGGGAAATAAGATTTTGAATGTACATTTAACTCCTCTTTGATGAATGTTCTTATACTTATACACACTCTTTTAAATTGTCATTAAATTCTAGTTCATCTCAAATGGTTTGAGAAACATATAAACTTTAGATAGTAGGCAAATCAATATCCAAGAAGAGAAATAAGAAAAAAAAATTAAACTTTAGAATAGTATTCTTGGAAATTGCTGATTTAGTTTGAGTAGTAATAAAATTGTTTCAAATAAAATTATATTTGATTATTTAATAAAATTCTTAGAGGAAATTGAATCATTATGCTTGTTGAACCTTAAGGGATTATTAAAGAAAAGATTTTAGAAAACCTAACAACTTAGAGGAAGGATAACCTTAGTTGAATGGAAATATTCTTAGATGAAAACTTACCTTCATAGTCAAATTAGGAGAACTAAGTGTGAACTAGGAAGGAATATGTAATTGGACTAGTGTGTAAACTAAAGTTTGGCCTTGAGTATGTAAAGCGATGTGATGACATTGTGAACTTGATGTCATTAGTCACAAGATTATTTATCCAATACGTAAACTTACCTTAGTAGTGTTAGTAAGTTTAAAAAATTTAGTAGTTGTGTATTATTTAGGTTGAGTAAATTTTTAGGGCATGACATTTGGTATTAGAGTGGGGTTCCAACACTAGGAACTTTGGGTTGTGTCATCAAATTTTCTTTTGAGATGGGTTCTTATTGTTTTAAGCAATGTGTATTTGAAATGCTTTTTGAAAAAGTAAGGAAGAAAGTAACAATATGTGTATTAATAGGTTGAGTATAAATTTCCTTTGTAGAAAGTCATAACTAAACTTATCTTGGTGAATCAAATCTACCTTGCTAACATTTTGTTTGGGTATAAGATTTTATTATGAATTACTTGTCTTAGTCGCTAAGACGAGAGAACTAGCATGTTAGTATTTAAAGTAATGCCTTTCATTATCTTTCCATGATAGTGAATAGTGTAGAATTCTATCAAGTTAGAGATCGTCTATAATATTTAGCTCTAGTACTTATCAAAACTTGGTGAAAACTATTTGTCTAATAATAAGGAGTTCTCTAGCATCTTTTAATTGAAAGATTTTGAATGTGACCATTCTTTTGGCACTTGTTCTCATATCATGGTGAACATGAAAGATTCACCTTTACAAGGTATTTTGCATCCATAATCTTATTGGTGAACCACCTTGTTATGTATGTTGACCTCAAATATTTATCCCTAATGTCTCTCACAAAAATTCTTAATGGATCATAGTTCTGGATAATAATTGATTATAAGTAATGTTAGTTAATTTTTTTTGAGCAAATTGGTTTGTTTCCAATAAAGGACAATGAGTTATAGCTTGTATACGAGTTGTACCTTAAGAAGAATAGCTTAACTTGATTTAACATTAACCTTATACTCAAGTCGATCCTATCTTGTTTTAATATCTATTTATTTTATTTATCTTCACCCTTTATCAAAATAAAATATTTCTCCTTTTAATATGAATTAGGTCTACACCTTAGATCATCATTTAGTGAGTTTTCTTTGTGGCTAAGTGGTCTTTCTTGGGGGCATGTTAATTAGTGACTAAGGAAAATTTTAACTGTCAAAGTGAAAGAGTTCAAAATGAGGTAGTGTTGTGCACTTTTCACACATGCCCCACTAGAGGCGGGGACCCTCTTTTTGCTTGTTTCGTTTGTCAATTTTTGTTGTGGGTTTGACTTCTTCCCCTTAAGGGTTAAATTTCTTGGAATTTTGGCTTTTTCTCCACTTGAAGGGACCAATGTTTTATTTGCACTTAGGGTGCTTTGAGTGCAATCTTGGATCTCAGGTCATCATTGAACTCCATGCCTTCATCTAAAGTTCCATTTGCAGCCAAAATTGATTGAGTTAGGGAGAGGTTCGGAAAATATGAGCTTCCTTGGATTTCCCAAGGTTCAGTTCGTCTAAAGATTTTGACCTACCTTGAATTTTCTGACTTGAACTCATTTCGGAGAATCCAAGCTCCCTTGGATTCCACGAACTCTAATCCATCCAAAAACTTCACCCCCCCTTGGATTTTTTGAATTCCGCTCATGGTTGTATCTTCGAGCTTTTGTCGAGGTCCCATCAAGGCTCCAATATTGTTTTATCTAAATGAATTTGAATGCTTGGTTTGATTTATCACTAAGGTTCTCGAGATTAATTTATTTTTTCATGTGTGTTGACGCTATCTTGGAAAATGGAATTTTCAAGTGCGAGAAAGTTGCTTTATATATCTACAGAGTCTTCTGTTGCATTTCACTTTTCTGAGTTTGGATTTGATTTAATAGTTGAATTTTGTGAAGTGTTGTTGCATGATTAGTATTGGGTGTAAGAATTATAGCATATTCATCATTTGCACTTGATACCCTACATCATGCTATACACTGTTATTTGAATCTTGGATTGAATGATGTGCTTGTACATTCATGCGTCTAAGGTGGTAACTTGGTGATTATGCAGCCCTTTAATTTGAATTTGTAATTATTATTCCAACCTAACCATATTCTGTAGGTGTGTAGTATGAATGAAAATGGGTTTTGACTTGGTTATGGGACATTCCCCATAAGCTCGACTTCTCCGAAGGTCTAAGGTTGAAAACAAGAGGTCATGAATGCGAAACAAACAAGAGTATTACAATGAATTGGTTATGAAGATTGACTTCTGTCAACATCAATAATTAAAGGCTCATGGGGTGATAGGGTTCCTTCATCAAACTTCAGGATTCGGGGGTGTTTAGTAAGTTGTGAGTTCTTGACATTTGATCGACAAGCAATATACATCTGCTTCTGTTTGAGAAGGCTTTGTGAAGGCCATAAATTTTTGAAGCCATAAGTGCGCTTAGCCTAAAGTTAGTCTGCAAATTTGAATATACTGAGAGGTTGAAGTTCACAAGATGCAGGAAAATACTTAATGGAGAAATAGCCATGAAAGCGACAAAGAGAAAACATTCAAAAAATCCGAGCGATCTCAGATTCCCCGAAAGGAATAAGTCTCAGAAAATTCGAGCACCCTCGGATTCCTCGAAGACCTCAAATCCCCAAGCATGTCATTTCCATGATGAGATGTTGTGCAAATGGGTATTATGTTTAGAAACAGTCGTACAACTGGAGAATAATAGAAAATCCAAATGATTGAGGGCTACATTGATACAATAAATTAATGCAGTGATTGCTAGGAGACAAATATGAGAATGGTGCTAACAAGAAAGTTATGCCATGCTTTGTAAATTCAACAAGCCGTCTTCATTTCAAGAGTTTGGGAAATAGTGAACAGCCTGCATGCTTAGATCAAACATAGGATGTGCGATTGGAAGGAGATTTTGGTCAAATGTTGCGAGGTCATAAACATATGAATGCGACTAAGCACGGTTGGAGGAGGTGAATGAAGATATGGTATTCGAGTTGAACATGAAGAGAGGCCAACATAGAACTCTGAAGATTGATCATATGTAGTCCTTATATCGGTTGATTGATCTACACTAAAGAATGCGATGACGGTGGATTGAATGTAGAGGCCCGATTGAAGGTGTCAACAACGTGTTATGCTTGTTATGAAGAAAGACGACGATTGAGACCGTAGTGCTCTGCTAATCATTAATACAAATTCATGAAGCAATGCTATGAGTGGTGCATGCCGTGGGATTGGTTGGTTCATGGTTTAGTTCATCATATGTGTTAAAGAATGCTGTAATATGGATTCATTGACGATGGAGGAGATAAAGATAACGTGAGGATAAAATGTCCAAAGTCTCTGCATTATCTTCTCTTTCTGAATGCTTATCTTTGCTATAGTAGGTAGAAATGTGAAGCCTCCAGTGTGATAGCGAGCAAAGGCAAAGAAATTAAGGGGAAAAAAATAAAATATCCGTGCTGCTGCACAATAACAAAATTCTTCTTTCACATTGCTTGAGTGAAAAATATTTACACGAGTTCTTTATATAGAAAACTTTAGATACATTAAGAAAATTCTAGAATATAGGCCGACATATTATTTTTATTATTTTACCTAACCCTAAACTTCTAGAAATTACCTAACCCTAGCCAACATAAAAGTATAAGAAAAAATAAATAAATAAAAAAATTAACCTACAGCTGGTAGAAATTACCAGAATATTTTAACACTCCCCCCTAATTTCTACCAGAAACTATATTAATATTTACAATGCCCAAAACTCTTCTCAAAAATTCAAAGTGCTCTTGTGCTAAAGCCTTTGTAAAGATGTCTGCAAATTGTTCTTCAAATCTGCAAAGCCCTTTTATTTTTTTTTCTATTTTCACTCAACTTATTTTTTGCATTAGTGCTCAAAGTAGACTCATCTTGTGGTTCTGTATAACCATTTTCAACAATTTCTGATAAATCTTCAAAATTAAATATTAATTTCATTCTGTATGACCAAGTATCATAATTTTTACCAGAAAATATTGGAATTTGAGTTTGCACACTACTTGACACCATATTTTAAAATAGTATCTGTAAACCCTAAATTTTCTCCTTTTTTTTTTAATAATCTGCTATCAATAAAAATATGATATATAATAAAATTGTAGCTTACTCAATTGACTGACTAATCGGCAATATTCTACTCACCAAAAATAAATATGCAACTTCAGCAATCCTCAAATCTACTCTTTTTCCAGCTTCTTAACCTAGCTCTGATATCTGATAGTGGTGGATCTCACATCCACAAGACATTCACACTCATATACAAAAAATAAAACACTGAAAAAGAAACACAAAAATTTAATTTATAGCTGTGCTGCTGCATCTCATTCCATTGCTTCCTCAATTGCTTGTCAAAAAACATTACATGGTGCCTCATTTATAGAGGGCTTAAGAAACATCTAGAATTAACCGACTTAAGAAACATCTAGAATTAGCCGACATATTTCTACAAACATCTAATATATAACTTCTAGAACTTTACCAAATTTTACCTTATTCCTAATCTCTAGTCCAGCTGGAACTTCTAGAAACCTCTAATTTAATTAATATTCTTACAACTAATTTGAGGGAGAAATTACATTTCCCAACACTCCCCCCTAATTTTGACCTCAAATGCTGCTGCATAAATTTCCTTGCTCTTGACTGCTGACTTTGCAAATCCTTTTCGTTGCTTGATATCTTCATGCCTGATGATGCCTTTGTCTTTGTCCAAGTCTTCAAATTTCAAACCATCTTTATAATCTGCAGATCTCTTTCCTCAACTCTTTTCAACTCTCACCCACTGCTGCGAAAGTCATTCAAACTTCAAATCTTCATAACTTCAAACTGGAAGTCTTCTTCTCTGCAAACTCACTATCTATAACTTTCCACCTTCTTTGATGTCTTGTCTTTTCATGAATGCTATCATCTTCAAACTTATTATCAATTATGCCTTTTGGAAACCTTGCTTGATTTCCATCAACATTCACTTGTGAACTTTTATACTTAAACAAGTTCTTGATCATACCTATAATTTTCTGCCAACTCGATCCATAAACCCATCCACAATCCATTTTCATACAACCTGCCATAGAATCCTTCTTGCACTCTTTGTTCCAACATGTCTTTTCAGAATGACTCTTCAAACCACAAATACTGCAAGGATGTAAGTCCCAATATCTATCCTTTGTATGTCCTTTCTTGTTACAATGACAACATTGCACACATTTCATTTCTTTAACAAATTTGGTTATACCTGTATTATTTCCTTTACCTGTCACATATCCAAGTCCTTCATGCTTTGGCCTCATTATTGGCTTAATTGGCTCTCTCATCCCTTGATCATGCCTTCCTAAACCTTTACCTTTGTATCCCATTCTTTCCATGATCTTTAAACCAACATTCATTTCATTGCCATTGCATCTAACAATATTATCATTTTGACAGTTTTTATCACAAACTTCTTCAGCAAAAGCACATTTCTCAATTGACAAATTCAAATCCTCTGTACTACATGAAACATCACATATGGATTTTGACTTCAAACATTCATTCAATTTTGTAATTTCCTTCATCTGCAAACTATTTGCTTCTTCTAATTTCTTTAACTTCTCTTCTAAATCATCAACTAATTTCACTCTTTTTTCCAATTCCTCATTCTTTGTATTAATCTCATCAAACAATTTTAGTTTTTCTTCAAGCTCTTTATTTTTCTCTCTAAATTTGCACAATTCCTTCACCTGCAAATTATTTATTTGTTCTACAAACTTTAACTTATCCTCTAGCTCTTCAATTGCCTCTCTAGAATCACTAATTACATTTAAAAGACTACATTTTTCTACTCCCATTTTTTTTTCTTAATTTTGCCAATTCTTTTTCTAAAAAATCCTTTTCACATTTTAAACTTGTATTTTCTTTCTTCACCTTTATTAATTCTTCTTCTAAATCTTTTGTTTTCTCTTTTTTCACTCTATTAGCTTTTCCCATTGAATCAAACAAATAAACTTACCTCAATTTTGTTATTTTCTTCAATTTGGTGCCTACAATCTGCAAACACAACTTGACAGCAACTTCTTTTAGCAACACTTGCTCCAGCAATGGATCTTCATAAATTATTTAACAGCAAATTCTCTCACAACCGTCTGTTCTCCAGGTCTTCAACCATAGGCTCTGATACCACTCTGATAGTGGGCAGAGGCAAAGAAATTAAGCGGAAAACAATAAAATATCCGTGCTGCTGCACAATAACAAAATTCTTCTTTCACATTGCTTGAGTGAAAAATATTTACACGAGTTCTTTATATAGAAAACTTTAGATACATTAAGAAAATTCTAGAATATAGGCCGACATATTATTTTTATTATTTTACTTAACCCTAACCTTCTAGAAATTACCTAACCCTAGCTGACTTAAAAGTATAAGAAAAAATAAATAAATAAAAAACTTAACCTACAACTGGTAGAAATTACCAGAATATTTTAACATAGTGCATATCAATTGATTGCCATTTGGGACATTGTGATCCAAAGAACCAAAAGGCGGCGAAGCCTATAACATTTGAAAGGTAGGACATTCAGGTAATCCGCACACGCAGGAAATCCCCGAGAAAGAACTTGGAAAATCTGAGCTTGCACGAAATTTCTGAAAGGATCGAGGCTTGGGAAATCTAGCACTGGCTGAATTCCCCGATATGACAAAATCCCCAAAGTTTCTAAATCCTGATATTCCATTCTCTCTATGGCTCAAATGGTGAGAATAAAGTGATCGAAGGAAGTAAATATAGATATGGTAGATTAACTATTCATTCCATCCACAAAATCTACAAGTAGTTCAAGCATTCATTATCAAATGAAACATCTGAGAGTGAACAACGTGGTCTAATATATTTTTTAAGGGTTCATAAGTGATTCACAATGCTTACACTCTGTATGACGCATAAGTAATGGGATAGAAGATGGCAATCCATAATTAGTTAATGCTCGAATTTCTGAACCTAGAATATGCCAAGAACTAATGTCTGTGGGCTTCATACGCTTGGAGGTGTGTAGGCGCTCACAAATATCACAGGTTTGATCATGAAATCCACGAGCAACTTTGGTCTTCAAGTGCATGAAATCTTTGGCCTCCATAATGCATTCCATGACTCGTGAAAGTTACGGTGTCTAAAGCAAGGGGTGAGATGATGTTATGGGAATGCTTTTATATGGCTGTGGATGGAATGGTGGTTGTCGATAAGAGGTTGCAGACAAAGCATCAGAAAATCTTGGTATCCTCGGAATCCCCGAGAGAAAAAGACTTCGGAGAATCCGTGCTTGGTAGGATTTTGCGAAGGAGAAAAGTATCAGAGAATCCGTGACTAGCTGGATTTAGCGAAGAATAGAATTCGAGGATTTCTATCTATCTAGGATTCCATGAGGGAATAGCATTCGAGTCATCCTTCAAGGCTCAAATTCCCCGAGATACCCGTCTGTGCAAAGTAAAATGAATTTCAAGTTAAAAAGGGGTGGAACGATCCATTACGTCGATGTACAGTTGTGAATTAATGAATTTTAATCAGAACAATATATTTGGAAATGATTCAGGGGCAGCTTCAATTAGAGTGACCGTGACGAGTCAATGATATGGATGGTACTTGATATGGAAGACACATGGTAATGATACGATCAGTGAGCAATGATGGGATTCTGCAGGAGGGTTTGTAACATTTTGCGAGAGAAGATTCGATGGGTAAGTGGTGAAAGAACAATGTTGATTATCAAAGCATGAGTCTCGGTTAAGTCATTGAAAGAAACCGACAAGATATAGCTTACTGCATCCATGCTTGATGAGAGCCCGTTATATGGATGTCGCGGCTGGATTGGGTGTTTGAAATCCGATAGATTTACATGGACGTTGTCATGATAGAGTGCTATATCTTGATGTTATTTTCATCGGTACCCACGACACGATGATTAACAAGGTTGTCTTGGGTAAATGATGTTTTGTGGTAACAGATCGAATGAACACTCTGAATATCATAATTTAAAACAAGGATCCATGGCTTGGTGATATTTGTGAGTGTTGCTGATAGTGTGCCAGGTGTAATAATTTTTAAAGATCGGCAAAGTATACTGTTGCAGTTAATAAAAATGGAGACATGGTGTATAAAACAAACATTATGTAATGTGTTTGGGGAAAAGTAGTAAGTATTGAGATTCCTAGTAACTTCGTGAAATTCTTCATCAAGGGGGTCACTAGCATTTGAAATAGAAACTGTGTTAGGCAATGCTGATATCCAGGAAACATATAAACTGAGATCAAAGCTTGTGACAAGTGCAAAGGAAATTGCATATTTGGTATAAGGATTGGATGCAAGACAATATTGTTAATATATTGCTGCAGGGTTAGAGGATGATTCTTGTTAGAGTGGTTTATCATTGAGCAGGGTCTGATATATGGAATGTGTATGGCTGATTAATGAGAACTTTGGGGAATCAAGTGAATGATCAGAGATAGTTAACGTGGTTGAAGATTGGTCTTTTTTGGTTCTTGTTTACTTACAGTTGATCTATAATATCTTATACCTGGTTTGATTTAGATTTTGATAGGATTATCCATTTGGGCCGCCAATGATATAATAATGTTTTTTGAGCATAATAGACTAGGGGGATCTATGAATTATTACATTATATGACAAATGCATTACCATTTGAATTCCAAATTCAAAATTCAATGAAAGTTTATTTCTGGATATTTAAACTTGCTTATGATTACTTTGTGTATTTGTAGGGAAAACTACAAGAAAATATAGATGCAATGGTCAAGATCAAGAAAAAGGATGCACTGGGGTGAAAATCAAGATATTTTCATGTCGGCTAAAGAAGATTAGAGGATGCTTGATTTTACTTGCAACTCAATTTTAATATGCAACCTACATGAGAATCTGTGCCAAGGTTGTGTACAACTGGAGGAATTTTCTGGAAAATGCTTATGACATGTGATGCTACTTTATCTCTCCAATCAGGATTTCTCTTGATGTCAAGATGGAAAAATATTGTTTTTGAAAAGGAAAAAATAGGTTTTACAGGGACTTGAAACCACCAAGTTTAAACAATAAAAGATAGAGAAAAATAAGTCTAAACAAACAGACAGCTGTCCCAAAAAGGAAACGACAGCACAAAGAGACAACAAGGTCCAAAAAAAGGACCGCCAAAAAACCAGAAACAAACACCACCGCACTACTCCAAGGTGTTTAACAACTCCTCGGCCTCCTTTTCAACATCCTTCATATCATGTAACCCCTGCTTGAGGATTTGAGCCGTATGTGAAGAAATCGGGGTCTTCCTCTTCGTATTAGCCCGGGTGCGAGTCGAAATCCCTTCAATAGTAGATCTGCTGTAGCCTTTATCCGCATCCAAATCCACGACCAGCGATGCCTTTTGATTTTTTTTTTGAGCTTTTCCACCATAGCATTGATGATAATAGTGTTATGCCTGGCAATTTTGAGATTATTCGCCACAGTGGCCCTAATATTTTGGCCTATCTTGGACATATCACACTCGAGCCTTGTCAATCTTTCCTCCTACAAATGCTGTCTTTTCCTCGGTAAGGGGGTTTCTTGTCCCTCATTCTCATTCTGATTCCGACAAATCTTCTGCTCCAAATCCACGACTTTGTTGCTGAGATCTCTATTACGGCCTTTCAACTCACAGACTTCCCTCTGGGCCCACTTGAGAACAATGAAAAGGCCATCCATACTTTTTTCCGCCACACTCACAATATCCTTAGACTTAAGCTTATTCAGGACATAATTAATTTCATCCTAATTAGGGGAATCATTCGAGGCATTCCCAAATCTTCCAGACACAGGGGCACTAGGGGCTTCGGAGTTTCAAGCTTTTCAGCCAATCAGCTTGTGCAATTCTATCTATAAAATTATTTCGAAGGTTTTAACTACAAGAATGCTTTTTGTGCTTCCTCAAATAATTGCTCCGCAGCAGAATGGTTTTGTGCCAGGTAGGTACATTCTGGACTCTGTTATCACTGTTCATGAGAATTTACATTCTTTAATGGTATTGAAAACTGAAGGGTTCATTCTTAAATTGGACATTTCCAAAGCCTATGATCAGGTTGAGTGGAATTTTTTATTTAAATTCCTGGTCAAGTTTGGTTCTAATAACAGAGTCATTCAGTTGGTGAACTAGCTAGTTTCGACAATTACTTCTTCTGTCATTATGAACGGGTCACCTTCGAGGTTTTTTCAGATATCCAAAGACCTCAGACAGGGAGATCCTATCTCTCCTATTCTGTTTACAATTTTGGCTGAGAGTTTGGGAAGATATATTAAAAAGCTTATTGAACAAAGATCCCTTGCTGGTTTAAGACCTTCCTCTTCTCTTCTAACCTGTTCCCACCAACAATTTGTTGATGACACCATTCTCATGGGAAGATCTACTGTGGCTGAAGCCAATACTTTCAAAAGAATTTTGAATCTTTATGAATCTGCTTCTAGGAAAGTTGTTAATAGGGCTAAGAGTTCAATTTTCTTCCTCAATACTCTGGAGCATAGACAAGTTAAACTTGCTCAAATTCTTGGATGCTGGATTGAGCCTCTCCCATCAACCTATCTTGGTTTGCCTCTTTGCATTAAACCCTTAGACTCGTTCTAGATCTCTTTGGTTGAAAAATTCAATAAGAAGCTGTTGGGGTGGAAAGGAGCTCTTCTCAGTCAAGCTAGAAAAATCCAGCTCTTAAAGGCTTCTTTGCAAAATCTTCTTGTGTATGCTCTTAGTTTATTTAAAATTCAGGACTGCTAAGTATGCTGAAGCCATTAAAAAAATTCAGAAAAGGATTCTCTGGTCTGGTGTGGAGGATAAGAAGAGAATGCCACTCGTCGGATGGGATCTGGTTTGTAGACCTAAATCAAGAGGGGGCCTAGGTCTAAGGAAAATTAAAGTGTTGAATTTATCCCTTCTTGCAAAACAGCTTTGGAGAACTCTTACTTTGAGAGGGGAATGGCGTGATACTTTAAAAGCCAAATATTTTAGCAATTGTGAGTCTCTAATTGAGGTTATAAATTCTTCTCTTTTACCTCATGAATCATATGAGCAGAGGTAGAAAGTTGCTGGAAATGGGAATTGGTTGGTTGGTTGGAAAAGGAAATTATGTAAGGTTTTCGGAAGACATATGGCTTTTTAAAGATCCGTTAATCAAAAATGAGAATTTCAATAAATGGATGAATGATTGTAAAAGGGAATTCAAGGTCTTTGTTAAAGACTATTGGAGGAATGGGGGTTGGATTTATTTGAAGACCATCAGTTAGGATCTTAGCCCTATTCAGTCGGCCTTTAGGGCCCTAAGACTAGCTCAACACCAGGTGGATGATCTTCCTGTGTGGTTAGATAATTCGTCTGGCATTTTTTCAGTTTCTTCTGCTACTTCTATGCTAGCTAGTCTGATGGAGCCTCCGCCCTTCTGGGCTAAGGCTTGGATTAATCATCTGACCCCTAAAATCAATATTTTCTATTGGATAATGCTATAGAATAAGATTCTCACTCTGGACAATCTTGGAAAAAGAGGAATTCAATTAGCTAATAGGTGCTACATGTGTAGGAACGATGCTGAGACTGTTAATCATCTTTTTCTTCATTTCCCTTTTGTTTCGCACATATGGGGTAAAATTTTTGCGCTTCTTGATTTGGTTTGGGTTTCCCCTGCTTCTGTCAAAGACTTTTTCTTGCAATGGAAAGCTCCTTCAAAAAATCCTTTTGTGTGAAAGCTCTGGTCTTTTGTTCTACCTTTTGTGTCATGGAATATTTGGAAGGAAAGGAACAACAGAGTGTTTAGGGAAAAAGAGAAGTTGGAGGGGGACTTGTATGAGAAAATTGTAAGGGCAATAAAGGAAAATTTATCTTTAATCCCAAGAAAAATGGTTGATAAAGCTAATTGGTCTCCTTTCGATATTGCTACGGCTGAAAGGTGGAATTCAAAATTAGCAGTGTTAAATGTCCCCACGCCTGATGTTTGTGGGAGGGAGAATGTAAGATGGTCTTTGCCACCTCTGGGTTGGCTGAAAGCAAATTTTGATGGTGTTGCTAAAGGCAACCCAGGGAAAACTAGCAGTGGGTGTGTTTTAAGGGACAACTCGGGGGCTTTTATTGCGGCTTTTGTTGTGGACTTTGGCACCCAAACTAATCATGTTGCGGAAGCTGTGGGGGCTTATCATGCGGTTAACTTAACTTTCAAGATGAACACAAAATGTCTTTGGCTGGAGGGTGATTCAATGAATATAATAAATAGCATTCTTGGGATTGCCCCTCCCTCGTGGACCATTAAAAGTTGGATCGAAGATACAATAATCTTATTAAGGAAATTCAATAAAGTGAAAGTGTCCCATGCCTACAGAGAAGCCAATAAGGTGGCTGATTACTTTGCTAATGAAGGGGTTAAGAAGGGTGGGGAAAACACGTGGAGGAAGAATGACTACCTCCATTCTGAGGTGAAAGCGCTAATTTATTATGATTCAATGCATGGAAGAGAAGCTTGTCTTCGTCATGATGAAGACAATAAAGATTAGGTACGTCGATTTCATTAGATTTGATGGGACCGATGTCATTTTATTTTTCAAGAAGAGTCTCCAGCATGCTTTTTGGGTGTTTGATAAAACATGCTTAAACGGAACACAGAGCAACTATAAGGTGTGGTATAATAGAGCTTTGAATATGGGAGGAGAGAGAAAACATGTGGAGCCAAGCAACTTTCAAGAGCATAGAAAGAATGCTAAAGCCTAGGAAAGAATTGAAAAGGGAGGTTTAGTCCCGTTTTTGGAAAGGCTCCATGGTACCGACGAGGGGATGTTGGACTATTTTGTCAAAAATTGGAAAAATGGTGAGATTGTGTTGTTTGGCAAGAATGTTAAGCTGAATGAGGAAATAATTGGTGAGATTACTGGTCTTTCGACTGAGGGTGTGAAATTTTATCAGGACCGTCGGTTCTTTGATGAAGCGGTCATAAGATTTCCTAAAAAAGACAAGGAGAAGACTAATTTGGTTAAGGTTGCCAATAGTTACTTTGATGTGGAGTCCATTAAATCTATCTGGAGGAAAGTTTTAAGAGTTATAATGGAGTATATTACGGTTGACGGGAATTTCACCAGGGCATATGGTTATCACTTTTCCATTCTAAATCATTTTCGTCACAAGGTTCGTATCTCTCTGCCTATTTACTTATTCTCTTCTTTGAAGATGGCAGAATATTGTTTTCTTATTGCTCCAAAGTTGTAAAAAATTATGCTGATTGGATGATGATGTACCCAGAATTGTCAAACCCTAATGTAACTTCATGATGCTTCTAGATGTGCAATCTGTGCCATTGGATTAATTCAATCTTGGCCATTGAATCTGAATTATAAAATCTATAAAAGGTCGGTGGCTTCTCACTTGTAAAGAGTTAGAATTCCTAATTAGATAGTTAGAAAGCCAGAATTGGCTAAGTTAGAAGAATTCAATAACTGTAGGAGAGGAGAGAAACTGGAAATTGATATGTAAATGTTGGAGAAGTTAATACAATTGGATTGTTGATTTGGAAAGCTTTGTGTTACACTTTGACAGTTTATGGTTTCTTGTTCTCAATTCTCATATATTAGATGTTAGTTTTTAGTTCTTACATGATAATGGTGAAATGTGAATGATGTTGATCGATCTCTGGTCCATACTTTTGGCAATTTGTTGATTGTAGGTTGTTGTGTAAAGTTAGTTTGGGCCTCATTTTGTGTTAAGTTCAACTATGGATGCTTGTTTACAATGTGTCATTTACTGGGTATGTGGGTGAATTTTCATAGTCTAAAAATATTCTAATTCCTTAAAAGATTGCACCATTTTTGTGGAGTTGTGGGTTCGTCCTTGATCAAGTAGAGATTGGTTTATTGGAGATCTGTCCATCTACAACATTCATCATTGTTGTGATTGATCTTAGGAGTTAGTTTAGATATCTCTCAACCTTTTATCCTTTTGATCTTTCTTTGATACCTGGGTTAGTTTTAGGATTGAAAGCATCACCATATTGTTACATCTAATGAAGGTACACTTCTGGCATTGTTCATTCGTAAGGCCCCTTTGTGATTACCAATATTTTCACATCATCACTGAGTTGTTTGTTGCATTGTCAAGACCTAACATTGGAGACCTTGGGGTTATCTCTTGAGGCTTGCTGATAGAGATTTACCTTTCAAGAGAGATAGAATATCATATTATGTCTGAGTTGTTGCTGTGCAAAAAACACCATCAATAGGTAGTAGGAACCTATCGTAGATGGTTGTTAAAAAATTACAAAAGTGTTCCTCATCGAGCTAAATAAGAATAATTTTAGAAAGAGAAAAGAAGGAAAGAAAATTCCCATTATAGTTTAGTCAAATTATTTAAAGGATGGTGAATCTATAGTTGTGTTTGTTGACTTCTCTTTTGTGCTATTTGTCCTTGATGTCAAAACTGATTGGTTCTTGGTTTGGCATTGGCATATTCATTAGGGCATTTGGATATTGATGTTTCAGTACTTGGAATATTTAGTGATTACTAGTGATTACTACATGGACAATGATTTGATGGTTTATCTTCATTTTTGTTTTGTGGTACTGATTATTGTATTCATGTGCAGAGGTTATATATTTGTTCAATGGAGTTGTTCTTTCTTACAGGTTGTTTGGCATGGCTGACTTTAGTGTTTACATAAGCATTGTTAAGGTATATACAGATGAAGGGTTGAAGGTTGTTTCAGGTGATATCATTTCAATATACCTATATCACTGGTTTTTCTTTGATATTTTGTGGCATTGTTCTTACTTTGATATAGACTCATATTTGTTCATGTTTATATATTCGGCTATTGGTTCAATGACATGTGTTTAATCTACAAAATGTTTTTGAGACTATGTCATTGGAAGTATAAGGGTTCTTTGGAATTCACAATGCTAGTAATGAGAATACAGAATGTCAACTACAGGTTTGGTGCATGATTCCTTGAGTATCCTTCATAAAGGCAATACTTTAACATTTGCTTTATAATGGTTTACATGACAATATTCATATACAAGGGGCAATGAAATGTATAGTGGTTTGTATTTCTTATAGAAAATATATGCTATATTTGGTGGCATTAAGTTAAAGCCATTCATGGCTTTGACTTGGAGTATTCAGGTTCTCCACATATGATATGGTTTACACATGTGATATAATTTACATTATTCTAACTTCTAGCCGGGCTTACTATATTTCACAATTTTCATAATGTTTGATTCATTTCCATCGGCCTTTTATTTGTGATAAAAATGAAATCCATTTAAATGGCTATCGACTATCATACTATTGGGTCACATTATCGACTTCATCTTGCTTGTCAACCACATTATATCAAACATACTATATTACATAATATTGATAATGTTTGTTTGCTTGTTTTAGCCCATGGGAATCTTGGAATATATGAAGGCATCATACATGTTTTACGTGGCCAATGTTTTGACAACACTAATAAAATCTTTGGCAATGTATGATTGTAGGTTATTATGATGTTCCTTTTGGACTTCAAGTTTTATCAAATGATGAAAAAGGAAGTCTAAAGTTTTGATTCGAAGAAAGCTAGGGAATTCATTATGATGTTTTGGTTTTTTTCTAAAACACAAACCCTAGCATTGCCATGAGAAGTGTTAATTACAGGTTTGGAAGGTTGATGACATGCAGTGTGGTCTTCTGGGAGTCAGTTATGAAGTTTGTTCAGGCAGTTGATAATGTCTTTTGGCTGCCATGACAGGTATTTAGATTTTCAAATCTGGAAAATCTTGCGTTGGTTTTAAGCAACTGAATTTTGGTTAAGAATCTATGAAGAATAGTTTTAGTTTTTGTTTAACCCGAGTTTATACTCAATGGTTTCATATTTCAGTGGCTAATCATCGAATTTATTTGGCTTATTCTTTGAACCCATTATGGGTATCATGATTTAACTACATTATTTTTCAATTTATCAAAACCATGGTTAATTTGGATACGGGTTTTTGCAAAGGAAAACTATTTTATATTCTTTGTATAAATGCATGGCTAAAAGTTGTGACTTAGTGATGAGAAGATATAAGAAAAAATAGAGTATTGTTGAAAAGGGTATGAGGGTTTATTACAGTGATATCTTTTGTATTTGAAAAAGGTGAAAAGAGGGTTTATATTGTTTATGTCTCTAGTTGTATTACAAAGATTACATAAAAAAAATTCAATGAGGGTATTTGTATTGTCATATGCAAATACATTTTGTAGTGGAAATTATTGAGAATATCATTTTGTATCCTGTTGTGATTTTGTGACTGCAAATAATTAATGTAGTTATAAGGTCCTAATAGTTTGCATTATCATGTGGTTTTGTTTCAAAAGAAGTTGGTGCTTCTAACTTGAAGTGGGTGCTTCAGTTGATTATTGGAGTTGGTGCTCCACATTGTTACAAAGTTGGTGCTCTTTTGAATGAATAAAAAGATCAATTTATGAGTGGTTTTTTATACCCCAAGAGGGTTTTTCCACTCAAGAAATCCTTGTGTTATGTGATGTTATTTTGTCTCTCATTCTATTTAAAGTTGATGTACTCATTTTAGTCAATGCTCTAGTATTGTTCAGTTTGTTTAAAAAGAAAATTTAAGTTGTTTTAAAAGTTTTCCATAAAGCAAGATAAATCCGCATTGTGCAAAGTTGAAGTTCTGTTACAAAAAGCATAAACAAAATTGTTCACACATTAATGGAACAATGTTACATAATTCTTTTAATATGACTTGTTCTCTTGCATATCATTATGCAAAGTTTAAATGTTCAATTGCATGATCAAATCTTCCATAATGGTTCAAGGTCAAAACATTTAAGTTGTGCATTCAAATCAAAGAGTTTAAAAATTATATCACTCTCATTCACCCCCCCTCCCCTCTCAGAGTGAATCCACTTCCAATAGTGTTATCCTAATAAGTTTACTGAACAACCTAAGTGTTTCCTAATGGCAATATTGAAGCACTATCACATTAAATTTAGTTACTAATTAGTTAAGTTGATGAATTTCAAATGGAGAAATCTATTGGTTATGAATTTGATTGTGTTTCTTTATTGATTACTTGCTCCTATTGTGTTTGATTAAAAAATTCAATGTATTCAATGACCTAATATTTTTAAGGATTAAACTTTTTAATCTTAATTTCTTATTGATTATTGCACACTGATAGTAAAGAGTTGGATAGTAAAGTAGATAAGATGTTTCAAATTTTGAACTCTTGAATTTCTAGATGATGTGTGAAACATTATAATTGTTGAACTTAGAGATACAAGTAGAGGCATGGAAATACAATAGTGTTGAAAAATATTCAAAAATTAAATTAGGATATGAATAGTTTTGTTCATGTTTCTACCTTGCAAATGATAATGATGGTTAAATAAGTGTAATATAGGAAAATCAAAGCAGCACTGGAATAATAGAAGTAAAATGGATATATGTTTTAGTTTTCTTCTAAGTTATGATTGTTATGCTTTGATAAGTACTGCTAATAGAAACTGAATAGACCTAAAGAAGTAGATAGAATTATGTAGAAAATTGGTGGATGTTGTGTTAATGACTCAAGTTGGAACATGATATCCAACTTGGGATGAGGATGTGGTGGAAATATGTGGTGATCTACCTATATATACCCTTGTGTTAATTACATTTGGTGTAAATTTAAAAGTGAGGATAAAATGTTTTGTTGTTAAGTATGTTTTGGTAATGTAGTGGAATTTTCCAAAGTGAAAGACCTTTTTCCTTGGGTTTCATGTCCCATGGTTGAGGATGGATTCACTGTGCAAAAAATTAGATATATATTTTTTACTTGGGTTGTAGATATTGGGGTTCAAAAGAAATAAGTATTGGATGTAGTTCATGGATGTCAAATACTGTTATTGTTCTATTTTGGCATAAAGGTCAAAGTTCAACAATTATGGGTAATAAATAGCATTGGAAAAAGGTGTGAAGAATGATAATTGTTGATTATATTATCTAGCATAATTTATAATAAGAAGCAATAAATGCTAGGTTTGTAATAGTGTAACATCCTAATGTTACTATGGTTGTATTATTCGAGTGTCAGTTTTGATAGTTTTTGTGGTTTGAGACCATTTTTCCCCTCCACCCTTTGAGTGGCTTAGAGAAGTCACATTGTGGATGTAATGTGCACTTTTTACAAAAATGTGTATCATTGTTATTTTCTTAATTAATAATTCTTTATGTTTTATTTTAAAATGTTGCTAGTAGTATTTTATTTTTGAGCTATTTGATTTTTGTTAAATTTTTTATGATCCTTTCTGCCTCAAGGACTTAATTGATTTTAAATGTTTTTAATGTGAATTAAGATGTCTTTGTTGTCACTTTGTTTATTCTTTACTTCTCTTTTACATATTTTCTAATGTAATTTTGAACTATGTTTTACTTTCTTGAGTTTGAGGCTTCTTAATAATTTTATACTACTAGAATATGTGGTGTAATGTGAAGATGTAAATTGTTATATCCATGAGGGATCCTTGGCACGTCATATGGGGGTGAAAATGCACTTGGGAATTTATATTGTGAGGATGGCGCTATAAATGGGACCGTCATGGGATGGTCCTCAGCCATCTTCTATGAGTTCCTTTATAGATGCTAACCCTTTTTCAATGAAGAGGAGGTACTAGGAAATGTACGGAAGGATCTAGTGAAGAGAGCCTCAAGACCAATTTTCTAATATTATCTTGATTTTATGGTTAATTAGTGATGGCATAATGGAGTTGCAACTATATGGTTTTTCATATTAGTGATAAGGTATACTGGTATTTAGTGGTGTTTGGAAATGTTCATCCTCATAAATCCTATCTCTTGAACCTTATAGTATGTTAGTGTTATATTAATAAGAATGTTGATATAAAATGTTAATTGTGATGATGTAAGTGAATCTATTGCATATATATTTATGTGAAATTATTAAGGGTGATAATTTATTACGATACAAGTTAATGCAAATATTTTTTACCATTGTTATCCATATTTTCACTACAAATGATTAATTGAATAAGTGAATAATTATACAAAGTTCAATGTTAGTAATCATAAAACTATTACAAATATCCTAGGCCTCTTTAAGGGGGAAACCCCCTTTGCTTTACACAATATTGGTAGCACAAGCATGTGAGTTTTGAAGTGTTTGTTAGATGTATTATAGATGAATTCTCCAAAATAGAATGCCTAGGGAAAGATTGACTTTCAACCCTTAGGTGAGTCAACCTTGGTGGAGATCTTGTTGTTTTCCTTATGACCTAGGATGAGGTAAATTAGTCAAAACAACACTTTTGGGAGATGAATGAAAAATACTAAATGAATGAAAATATGTAATGTAACACATGAAACCTCTAAATTAAACCTTAATTTGATAGAATCTAGAAAGAAATTGCAGATCTGAGAAGGGCTTGATTTTATGCACTTGTCACAGAAAGGTTGTGTTGAGTGTCCTCCTAGGACTCATTTTCCCAAGGACGAATGGGTCTTCCTACAGGGGTTAAAAATTGATTTCACAGTCCTCTGGTCCTATGCCTACACTTTCAATTCCTCTAGGTTTCATAGTCAAAAATTTGGAAACACATTTGAATTGAATTTGTTAGATGTATTTGTGTGATTATGCAAACCAAGGTATAAAAAACAATTTTGGGCAATCAAAGTCATGTATTGGAGTAGTATCTCCCCATCTCTCTCTCCCCCCTCTCTCCCTCTCTCTCTCCCCCTCTCCCTTCCCACCTCTCCCTCCCTCTCCCCTTCCCTCTCCCATCTTTGTCTGTCACTCTCCTCTCTCTCTCTCTCTCCCCTATATCTCTCTCATTCTCTCTCATTCTCTCTCATTCTCTCTCCCCCTCTCTCATATTCTCTCTATTTTAATTTTCCATCCCTCCCCCCTCCTTCCCTCTTTACTTCTCTCTATTTCCCTCCCCCTCTCTCTCACCTCTCTCTCTCCTCCATATTTCTCTCTCACTGTCTCCTTCCCTCTCTAATCTCTATCTCACCATTCTCTCTCTCTCTCATTCTCTCTATCTTACTTCTCTCTCCCTCCCTCTCTACTTCCTTCTATCTCCCTCCTCTCCCTCTCTCTCCCTCCCTACTTACCTCCCCCTCTCTCTCCTTCCCTCTCTACTTGTATAGAGAGAGGGGTAGGTAGAGAGAGAGGGGGAGATAGAGAGGAGAGAGGGGGGAGGGATGGAGAGAGAGAAACAAATAGAGTGAGAGGTAGAGAGGGAATGAGGGAGGAAGGGAGAGGTAGGGAGGGAGACAAAGGCGAGATAGAGAAGTTGGAAATGTTTTAGAAGTTGATTTTTGAAGCCTTATTGTATTGCTTAGTTGATTAGAATTTGGTTATCGGAACCACTTGGAATCTATTTCTCCAAATATAATGTGTTTCTCTAATAACTAAAATTCAATCCATGGACCATTTTTTTAAACACATTTTGTTATTTGAAGATTTATTTTTTCCATAGAATCATAAAAAAAAGAAAGTATAAAACATAGATAGAGATAGAGAGAAACAAAGAGAGAGAGAGAGGTAGAGAGGGAATGAGGGAGGAAGGGAGAGGTAGGGGGGAGACAGAGGTGAGATAGAGAATTTGGGAATGTTTCAAAAGTTGATTTTTGAAGCCTTATTATATTTCTATGTTGATTATAATTTGGTTGTCACAACCACTTGGATTCTATTTCTACAAAATTTATTTTCCTACTGACTAAAATTTAGTCCATTGACCATTTTTTTAAACACATTTTTTATTTGAAGATTTATTTTTTCCATAGAATCATAAAAAGAGTAAAAGTATACAACATGGAAGCAAGAAATATAAGTAATTTTGCATTGAAATCATCTAGTCAAAAATCAATTGCAAATATTAAACCTTGTAACAAATTAATACAAAAAAGCAAGAGTATTATTTGTCTCCTCCCTTATGTAGTTTGGATGATATTCTTTTAAACATTTGTGGCAATGATATGCCCTTGAAGTTTGAGAAAAGCTTAAGCCCCTATCATAGATCTAATGAATAGATTGTTTTGTAGTTGACTAATTTAAAGATATCTGAAAGTAATACTCACAAACCATGTTCAAAAGATCAACATATTTAAGAATTTATTTTTAGACAATCTACAAGGAAATTGATGACAATTTTGTCTAATGTTGACAATATTTTTTGCAATATGTTTATAACATTTTTATGTATATTATCTTAATCTAAACTTAAAGAACCATTATCAGTGTTTATAGATATTCTTCTACATCAAAATAAAAAATTAAAGGTCAATTTGAAGATACACAGTTAGGAATTTTCAAGGTGAAAGATTTATCATGGTTGAGACTTAAGAAAAGGGAGAAACAATCAGTAGAGTCAATACTCATTCCAATACTAATAAAAATTGTAACTGGTGAAGTAAAATGAACCATATGGAAGCTAATTATTTCTTGAAGTTGAAACAAAAATATTAATCAGAAGAAAAACAAAGAGGTAATGGTAGACATAACAAAGGAGACAATAGAGGATATACCATGGTCATTTTGAACAAATTATTGAAATGGAAAAATTCATCAGTAATTGTTAAAAATGGGCCATATAATGTATAATTTAGGAAATTAAGTACTCAATTAAGTCTAATAATTTAAAGGGGGACAAAACATAAGGTGAAATTGTCAAGAGTGA
>VDFB02271358.1:32615068-32672723 GCA_007258455.2 Sequoia sempervirens | reverse complement strand
TCACCACCATTATCAAATCTAAGACATTTTAATCTTTTACTCATCTCATTGTCAACCAAGCTTCTCCATTTCTTAAATGTTTCAAATACATTAGATTTCTACTTAAGGAAATAAATTCAAACCTTTCTAGTTGCATCATCAATGAATGTAAATATAATACAGAGCCACCGTAGAGAAGATAATTCCCGAGCTGGTCCCCATACATCTATATGCACAAGCTCCAATTTCTATTTTTCTTTTTCCCATCCTTGGAGAGAAAAACTTACTCTCTTTTGTTTTCCATACACACAACTTTCACAAAAAATCATATTAACACATTTTAGACCTGGTAAAACATTATTTGAATGAAGTATTTTCATACCTTTTGCACTCATATGCCTAAGTCTATTATGCCACAGTGCTGATTCAGAGTCCACATCAACTGTATGATCTTCTACCTGCTGAACTACAACAATTGTTCTTGAACATTGACCTTTTTCCATAACAATTAAAGTAGAAGGAACAGTATGACCTGTACAAAGATATAAGGTGCCTACTTTCACACCTTTTGCTACTACTAAGGAACCCTTTGTGACCTTCCAATTTTTATCACTAAATGTAACAACACAACCTTCATCATCTAGTTGCCCTGCTGAAATTAAATTTCTGCTTAACTTTGGAACATGCCTTACCTCACGTAGTAGCCAATGATTCCCATTCTGCAACTTAATCTTGATTCTTCCCTTTCCAACAATCTGACAGGGTTCGTTATCTCCTAAATAAACTAGCCCAAAATCCCTTTGGACATAATCAAGAAAATAACTTCTATGGGGGGTAGCATGAAATGAAGCCCCTGAATCTAATACCCAAGAATCATCAACATTATCAAGGGAAAGAATCAAAGCATCCTCATCAGATTTATTACTTACCACATTTTCCTCTTTGCTTCCTTCCTTGTTGTCTCCATCTTTATTTTTCTGAGACCAGCAATCTTTCTTCAAATGACCCGGCTTACCACAGTACCAACAATCCCTCTTTTCTCTAGATTGGGACCTTTTGTCCTTCGATTTTCCTCGTGACTTCCCACGATTTCCAGAATTGTTTCCTCTCTCCTTTGTTCTACCCCTGCTTTCTGCATTCAAAACACTGCCTGATGTGGATGTTCCACCTGAGCTTTTCCTACACTTCCCTCACCAAAATAACACCAACAACATCATCAAACTTCAATGTATTCAACCGTAATGAATTGCTAATGTACTCATTACCAAGCTATTCCAGCTTTCAGGCAAAGAACATAGAATCAAAAGAGCCCTAACTTCTTCATCAAAGTTTACTTTTAGAGAGGTTAATTGACTGGTGACCGTATTAAACTCATTCAAATGATCAGTAACTGACCCACCTTCTACCATTTTTATATTAAATAAATGCTTCATAAGAAATACCTTATTCGAAGCGGAAGGCTTTTCATATAACTTCACTAGGGTTTGCATCAACTCTTCAGTTGTCTTTGCTGCTGTAATATTAAATGCCACCGATTGTGCCAGGCATAGACGAATACTGCCAAGAGCCTTTCTATCCAAGATCCCCCAGTCCTCATCTGACATTGTTGCAGGTTTCTTGGCTTTCCCTTCCAATGGCCGCCATAAATCCTTCTAATAGAGATAGTCCTCCATCTGCATCTTCCATAACTGATAGTTTTGCCCATTAAACTTCTCAACCTTCTTACCCTCGTCTGCCATTTCTCCCACTCAACCGTGAGACTCCCACTCAACCGTGAGATCTTCCTACAGACGATAATTGAAACACAACTCGCTCTGATACCACTTGTTAGGGTTAGAGATGGCAGATATCTAACAATTAAATGCAGATTTAAATAATAAATGTGAGAAAACTAAAACATACATAGAATAAATCATAACACAGAGAATTTAACGTGGTTCACCCAATCTGGGCTACATCCACCAAACTGCAGCCATCCAATACTTTTATTATCCAGTGCAAAACCTATTACAATCTCGTGAATAATCGTGTTTTTCTCTCATATCAGAACTCTATCCAACTCCCTTTTAACAAGCTTTTAGAAGCTTCCAGAATTAGGGTTTTACAATGCCGATTTTCTTTCTTTTTCGGAGATTTTTCCTTTTTCACTGACGACGCGAAAAAAATGGCAAAAAAAATTTTCTCGGGGGCTGCCACCCCCGAACCCCGGTGAGGGCAGGGGGCCAGGGTGTACAGTATACCATGGGCTATACAGTATAGCATGATCAGTCGCCACATACCAACAGATGGAGGGGGAGCAAGAGGGAGATATATGGAGGGGGAGGGGAGAGAGAAAGGAGGGGAAGGGAGAGAGGTGGGGGTGAGGGAGGGGGAGGAGAGAGAGAGAGAGAGGGGGGAGCAAGAGAGATAGAGGGAGGGGCAGGGTAGAGAGCAAGAGGGAGGGGGAGAGAGGTAGGGTTGGAGGAAGAGAGAGGTGGGGGTGAGGGAGAGAGGAAGAGGGAGGGAGGGAGAGAGAGAGAGAGAGAGGGGGGGAGCAAGAGAGATAGAGGGAGGGGGAGCGGAGAGAGAAAGAGGGAGGGGGGAGAGAGGTAGGGTTGGAGGAAGAGAGAGGTGGGGTGAGGGAGAGAGGAAGAGGGAGGGGGAGAGAGAGAGAGAGGGGGGAGAGGGAGGCCAAGAGAGAGGGAGGGGGAAGGGCGGGAGATGAAGAGAGGGAAAGAGGGAGAGAGGGAGGGAGGGTAAGGGAAAGAGAGGTGGGAAGGGAGGGAGAGGGAGGGGTAAGGGTGTGGGAAGGGAGGGAGAGGAAGAAAGGGAGAGAGAGAGAGAGGGATGGGAGAGAGATGGAGAGAAAGAGAGATTCATTGTATCTTAGATTTGATGGCACAAACAAGCATTATATCTAAACCTATAGGTGTACATGAGGCCCCTCTTTAATAATGTCTCTCAGATTTTGAAGAATTGAAACCATTTAGTTGTGGGGTAAGTTTTGTTTTGTTTGTCATGCGAGAAAATTGAAAATTCCAACACATCTGGGTGGGTGTTTGTATGCTAAGAAAATTCTTGTTTTGCACCCCAACATGTCAAAACATTCTAGGCTTCATTGTAGGGGCAATTTCTCTTAAAGGAACCAAAGTGCAAAAAAGTGGAAAACTTTGACAAGATATTTATTGGAAACCAAAGCACTTATAAATGTTTTATTTGAAGTTACAGGATCACACAAGGTCCCTCTACAATAACCTCTCTTAGTTTTTCATATCTTTAATCCATTTGCCCGTGGTGACAAGTTTTTAGTTGATGGAAAAAATGTCAAATGCATGCAATCTAAATTTGCAAGGTGGCATAATTTTTGTTTTGTTATTCATGCAACCAAATTGAAAGTTCCAACACATTTGAGTGGGAAGGTTTATGGTAGGTAAGGTCTTGTTTGCACTCCAACATGCCGGAACATTCCAGGCTACATTCTACCATAATTTCTCTTAAGAGACCAAAGTACAAAAAGTGGAAAACTTTAATGATCACTTTCTTAGAAACCATGGCACATAGAAACATTTCATCTAAAGTTACATGATCATGTAGGGTCCCTTTACAATAACCTCTCTCACTTTTTCATATCTTAAATCCATTTTCTATGGTGACAAGATTTCGTGCGTTGCAAAAAGAGTGAAATGCATGTAGTCTAAACTTGTTGCATGGCATAATATTCGTTCTATTCATCATCCAACAAAATAAATAGTTCCAACAGATTTAGGTGGGCATGTTTATGCTAGGAAAGGTCCTGTTTTACACCCCAACATGCCAGATCATTCTAGGCTACATTATACCAACGACTTCTTAAAGAGCTCTAAGTGTGAAAAATTGGAAAACTTTGATGAGATATTTCGCATAAACTATGGCACCTACAACCATTTCACCTAAAGGTATTGGGTCATGTAGGGTCATTCTACAACAACCTCTTTCAGTTTTTCATATCTCCAATTCATTTTCCTGTGGTGACAACTCTTTAGTTGATGGATAAAGCATCAAATTCATTGAAGAGAAACTTGCAAGGTGGCATAATTTTTGTTCTATTCATTGTGTAACCAAACCGAAAGTTCCAACATGTCTAGGTGGGTAGGTTTATTCTAGGCAAGGTCATGTTTCATGTCATGTCCCCTTCTAGTTGACATCTCTCAGAGCATAGGATTAGCCTATTATGCGACCCTTGTAGGCCGATGGGATGGATAGAGGGTCTTGATGGAGCTTGGCTCAGCTTCAGTTGTCAGGTTTTGATCAGTTGGCTTTCATTCGGGCTCATTCAGACACTTCTAGCCTAAGTTGCTATTTTTAGCAGTATTTGGAACTTAGCGTGGGACCCCTGCTATTTTTAGCAGTATGGATTGATCACGTGCAGAATCACTTCCTCAGTCGTCAACTTCAGACGGTTCGTGCATCGGGTGAATATTGAGAGAGATATTAATATTTAATTGAATTAATTAAATATTAATTAACTGGAGCATATAATATAAAGTTGTAATATTTTACTATTATGACTTAACTGATTTTGATGAAGGGGTCGCCCATCATGGAAGGGGGCCATTTGACGATTATAATTTATAATTAAAATTTGGCTGGAGACTATTGAAAAATTAATCAAGAGAGTTCAAATTATTTTAATGATTCCCTATCTTTAAGGAATTCGCACTTTTCAAAGGATAAAGGGTTTTTGCTTGGAAATTCAAGCCATTATGTTATGTTGAATGGAAAATTGATCAAGTTTTGACCAGAGCATGGAAGCCAAGGGTTTCAGTCTCAGAGCATTGGGGAACGAGCCATCTCCAGTGAAAGCAATTTAGGGGGTGTGAAATATCATCCGATTTATTGCCAGGCAGAGGGATTTCTTCATTCAGAGGAAATTACAGAGCATTCAAAGATCATTTTACATCAAAGTTTCATTAAGGGTTTCATCCAGAGGAGATTTCTTCATCTAGGCACATATTCTAATTGAAGTCAGAGATCTTAAGAAGAGTCATACTTTTCATTTATTGCTGCTACTACAGCTGTACCATTTGCAGCAGGCCGTACCTTTTAATAAGTTGTACTTTCTACTCTATGAAAATTGCCTTCTCTTTAGGTCTTCCATCTTCACCAAATTAGGCGCAGTTGTATCTGGGATCATTTGAGCCTGTTGGACGGAGGGAGAAACATCTATCTTGTGGAAGCCGTACCATTTATGTATTTCCAGCTTGCTGCTATTACCAGGTTCTTTTTATCTGGGATCATTTGAGCCTGTTGGACGGAGGGAGAAACATCTATCTTGTGGAAGCCGTACCATTTATGTATTTCCAGCTTGCTGCTATTATTAGGTTCTTTCATTAAAATATTACTATTTCCTTATTGCATGTCACTAGATCTTTATTGTATTGAGTCCATATGATCAATAAATGATTCGCCTTCAGTAGATCTTATATTTCTATCAATATTGATACTGTAGCATTTTTTATTGAATTTATTATTCAATTATTGCAAAATCGCATACTTTATCATTTATGCAAAAACATCAAAAAAACTAAAAATACACAAAACACTCAGAAAAATAGTTAGATTCAGAAAACGGGAAACTAGGGTTTCTACAGTGGTATCAGAGCTAAATCCTGCCATCCTGAGGGTTTAGCAGTCTTATACAGCCACAACAGATTGGGTCTCATAGGTATTACACACGTAGACGAGCTCTGATTGACAGGCAACAGAGTTTGAGCAGGCAGTCGGGAAACATGGCTGACAGAACTGACAGGAATGACAAGACTGGTAGGGCAGAGATTCCTCCAAACCTTAGAGACCAGGACAATGCATAGGTTTTGCATGCACTCAGAGATTTACATGCAGGTCAACGGTAGTCTAATGACGTATTACAGCAATTGACAGTAGCACTACAGAGATTGGGCACACCAAGGAGACTATCACCACATCGTGACGATGACAGGAGTGATGCAGGTTCACAGAGAGCTCCTAGGACAGCTTCACGAACAGTAGACAGGCCTACTAGGCCTACTTTCATGAGACAGAGCCTGATGAGGCTATTGCAGGTGAGGAGCATGAAGAGTTGTTTGTTGATACTCTTATGGCAGCGAATGAGGAGTGGAAGTTGGTACCACCTGAGGTCAGAGAGAGGATTTCTTTTAACCGGTTTGTCACACAGAGGAGAGAACATAAAAGAGGTCAACAAGATTGGAGACCTAGACATCAGAACAATGATCTGAAACATGCTACGAACAGGCTCACATTAGTGATGTTCGATGGTAGTGGCAAAGTGACAGCCCAAGCATGGATTAGTAAGCTTGACACATTTCTTACATTGTGTCCGATGGCGGAGAGAGATGCAATCAGATATGCGGCACTGCATCTTGAGGGAGTAGCTTACGACTGGTGGCACCACGGGATGGTGACCCTACAGCATGATCGGATCACATCCTATCAGGAGTTCATTGACAGGTTGGTAGAGCATTTTGACAGGAAGGATCCAGAATCCTACTTCAGAGACTTGGCTTAGTTGAGATAGAGTGGAAGCTTGGAGTCGTATATTGGTGACTTTCAGAAGTTATCAGTTATGGTTTCGAATATTTCAGAGAGATGACTTGTGGTACTCTTCATGGAGGGTTTGACAGAGCCATTGAGAGGTTGGATCAAAGCCTTTGATCCACCTTCATTACAGGAAGCGATGAAGAAGGCACGGAGTATGGAGTTGGTAGCACCTTCTAGTAGATTCAACTCCAGAGGTTCTTCTTCTTTTAGGGACAATAAGGGTTTTAACAGAAACAAAGAGAAGTCTGATTTTAACAAAGAAAAATCAGGTTTTAAAAACAATTCGAAGGGTAAATCAGCAGCACCGCCTTTGGATCGTGAGGCCTTTAACGATCTACGCAGGAAGAAACTTTGCTTCTACTGCAAAGGTCCCTATGATGCCAATCACGATTGTCCTTTGAGGCCTAAGGGCAAGGCAAATCAAGTGATGCAGGCATATTATGAGGATTCAGAGTCAGAGAATTCCGAATAGTAGGAGAGTTCTGGGGAGTCAGAGTCAGAGGCTTCAGAGCCTAAGGCAGAGACCGAGTTAGAGCTTCAACTACAAGAGGCGCGCCTATCTAGCATTCAGCAGGAGGGCTCTTTCAGGATTCATGGAGTGTTGGCAGGATAGAGGGTCATTACCCTACTTGATACAGGAGCCACACACAATTTCATAGATGCTAGATTTGTTGAGAAACGCGGACTCATCACTAAGGAGTTCGAGGGCATTAGGGTTAAGGTGGCTGACAGATACACTTTGAGGTGTGAACGCATGATTAAGGATCTCCCTTTACGCTTGAACAATTATGAGTTCAAGGCTGATTACTACGTAGTTAACATGAGAGATATTGACTTGGTCTTGGGAATGAAGTGGCTTCATTCATTGGAGGAAGTCACTCTTCGTCTCAAGGACATGGAGATCCATTTTGACGTTGATGGGAAGACTCATATTCTAAAGGCAATTCGGGACAACAACATCAAAACAATTTCTTTACGTCCGATGGAGAGGCTCATGCGTCACGACATGGTAGAGTGGGCTGTCGAGTGCACATTAGCACCTATATAGGAGGGACAACAGAAGACTGAGTATCATCCGAACATTCAGCAGTTGAGAGTCAAGCATGATAAGGTATTCAGTGATATTCCACTAGGGAGACCTCCAGACAGGGGCATAGAGCACATTATAGAGCTCGAGGAGGGCGCTAAGCCCATTATGATAACTCCTTACAGGCATCCTAAGAGGTTGAAGGATGAGATAGAAAAGAAAATAAAGGAGTTACTTGCTATGGGTCACATTCAGCCTAGCAAGTCACCATTCGCTTCTTCAGTTGTATTGGTAAAGAAGAAGGATGGCACATTATGCATGTGTATTGACTATAGAGTCCTGAATAAGAGGACGATCAAAAATAGGTATCTGATACCGTGTATAGACAAGCTTATTGATGAGCTCCCTGGTGCATGTTACTTCACTAAAATAGATTTACGGTCAGGGTATCATCAGATCAGGGTTCGTGAGCAAGACATAGAGAAGACTGCCTTCCGATGTCATTGTGGGCACTTCGAGTTCGTAGTGATGCCATTTGGGCTCACTAATGCGCCAGCTACATTTCAGTCCACAATGAACAGGGTTTTTCATTCACTGCTGAGGAGATTCATATTGGTCTTCTTCAATGATATCCTTATATACAGCAAGACTTGGCAGGAGCATCTGGCTCACTTGGAGACCGTGTTGAGTATTCTAGAGAGGGAGTCCTTGTACGCCAAGGAATCCAAATGTGATTTGGGAATGACTGAATTGTTATATTTAGGTCACATTATCAGTGCAGATGGAGTGCGAATGGATCCTAAAAAGATCCGCGCTATTATTGACTGGCCTACACTAGCAAACCTGACACAGTTGAGAGGGTTTCTAGGTTTGTGTGGGTTCTACCGCAGATTCGTGAATGGTTATTCACGACATGCATCCCCTATGACAGATTTACTGAAGAAGGGTGCATTTATTTGGACTCCTGAGGCATAGGAGTGTTTTATGAGGTTTAAGGAATTGGTGACTACATGCCCTATATTGGCACTACCAGAATTTTCAAAGCCTTTTGAGCTTCAGTGCGATGCATCAGGTGAGGGCATTGGGGCGGTGCTTATGCAGGACAAGCACCCTATTGTATATGAGAGTCGTAAACTCAAAGGGCCAAAGAGACTTTATAGCATATATGATAAGGAGATGCTCGCTATCATGCATGCCTTGGCAAAATTTCGACAATATCTTGTTGGCAGCAAATTTTGCATCAAAACTGACCATAACAGTTTGAGACACTTCTTAGGGCAGCGAGACCTCAATGACCGTCAGCAGAAGTGGGTTAGTAAATTGTAGGCCTATGACTTTGATATCTCGTATATCAAAGGCACACAGAACGTAGTAGCTGATGCTCTTTCATGTAGGCTATATTTGAGCTCTATGGTTTACATTTCAGAGGATTGGAGGGATATGATTGTGGCAGAGTATGCCAAGGATACTTGGGCCTCCAACATTGTTGAGGGATCGACGATTGATACCAGGTACATGCTTGTAAATGACTTGATCATTTACAAGAACAGGATATATTTGATCCCAGGTTCAGAGGTGAAGAACATTATCGTGCGGGCCTTTCATGACGTGCCTACAGCAGGACATCCTGGGTATTTCAAAACCTATAGATAGATTCGGGAGAGATTCACATGGAAAGGACTCAAGGTAGATGTTCTTCAATACATGCGTGAGTGCCCTATTTGTCAGCAGAACAAGCAGGAGAACACGTACCCGACAGGTTTATTGCAGCCACTTCCGATTCCTGACAGGAAGTGGGAATGCCTGTTGATGGACTTCATCACAGGCTTGCCTAAAGCCCAGGGGAAAGATTGCATATATGTAGTTGTGGATCGGCTAACGAAGTATGCCCACTTCTTTTCGATTACCACTACCTACACAGCTACATAGGTAGCAGAGGTCTTCTTCTGTGAGGTATCCAGACTGCATGGGTTGCCTCGGAGCATTGTGAGCGACAGAGATAGTCGGTTCTTGAGTCACTTCTGGCAGGAGGTATTCAGACTCTGTGGGACCGAGCTTACACCGAGCACCAGTTACCACCCACAGACAGATGGGCAGACGAAGATAGTGAATAAGTGGGTGGAAGGGTACCTCAGAAATTATATTGCAGGGCAGCAGAAGGCATGGGTCAAATGGATTCATTTGTGCGAGTATTGTTATAACACGACATTCCATATGACCATTCAGATGTCACCTTTCATGGCATTGTACGGTTATGAGGCGCCGAGTTTTCTGGATTTGCTACTGAGTGACAGTAGAGTGTTGAGTGCTGGAGACTTGTTGTAGGAGAGTCAGGATACTATGAAGGCTCTCAAGGAAAATATCGCCAAGGCACAAAACTAGCAAAAGCAGTATGCAGATCAGAAGAGAACAGAGAGGAATTTTGAGGTGGGTGACATGGTTTATCTTATGCTACAGCCCTACCGTCAGTCCACTCTTAGGAAGAGTGGGTCAGAGAAGCTTAAGCCACGGTATTACGGTCCTTTCAGGATCCTGAGGCGAGTTGGAGAGGTGGCTTATGAGCTTGAGCTTCCAGCAAAGAGCAGGGTACACAATGTGTTTCATGTATCACGTCTCAAGAAGGCATTGGGACATCGTGTGGTACCGTATGCAATTCTACCTCCCTTAGATGATGAGGGAAAGTTGATCTTAGTACCTGAGTCTATCTTGGAGTACAGAGAGAGGCAGTTGTGTAGGAGGACTACCAGGGAATATCTAGTGAAACAGAGAGATTTTCCTGTGGAGGATGCTACATGGGAGAGCGAGGATATTCTGCAACATCCGGAGTTGAGATTGCTTGAGGACAAGCAATTTTAGAAGGGGCAGACTGTCATGTCCCCTTCTAGTTGACATCTCTTAGAGCACAGGATTAGCCTATTATGCGACCCTTGTAGGCTGATGGGATGGATAGAGGGTCTTGATGGAGCTTGGCTCAGCTTTAGTTGTCAGGTTTTGATTAGTTGGCTTTCGTTCAGGCTCATTCGGACACTTCTAGCCTGAGTTTCTATTTTTAGCAGTATTTGGCACTCAACGTGGGACCCCTGCTATTTTTAGCAGTATGGATTGATCACGTGCAGAATCACTTCCTCAGTCGTCAGCTTTAGATGGTTCATGCATTGGGTGAATATTGAGAGAGATATTAATATTTAATTGAATTAATTAAATATTAATTAACTGGAGCATATAATATAAAGTTGTAATATTTTAATATTATGACTTAAGTGATTTTGATGAAGGGGTCGCCCATCATGGAAGGGGGCCATTTGACGATTATAATTTATAATTAAAATTTGGCTAGAGACTATTGAAAAATTAATCAAGAGAGTCCGAATTATTTTAATGATTCCCTATCTTTAAGGAATTCACACTTTTCAAAGGATAAAGGGTTTTTGCTTGGAAATTCGAGCCATTATGTTATGTTGAATGGAAAATTGATCAAGTTTTGACCAGAGCATGGAAGCCAAGGGTTTCAGTCTCAGAGCATTGAGGAACGAGCCATCTCCAGTGAAAGCGATTCAGAGGGTGTGAAATATCATCCGATTTATTGCCAGGCAGAGGGATTTCTTCATTCAGAAGAAATTACAGAGCATTTAGAGATCATTTTACATCAGAGTTTCGTTAAGGGTTTCATCCAGAGGAGATTTCTTCATCTAGGCGCATATTCTAATTGAAGTCAGAGATCTTAAGAAGAGCCGTACTTTGCATTTATTGCTGCTGCTACAGCCGTACCATTTGCAGTAGGCCGTACCTTTTAATAAGCCGTACTTTCTACTCTGTGAAAATCACCTTCTCTTTGGGTCTTTCATCTTCACCAGATTAGGCGCAATTATATCTGGGATCATTTGAGCCTGTTGGACGGAGGGAGAAACATCTATCTTGTGGAAGCCGTACCATTTACGTATTTCCAGCTTGCTGCTATTATTAGGTTCTTTCATTAAAATATTACTATTTCCTTATTGCATGTCACTAGATCTTTATTGTATTGAGTCCATATGATCAATAAATGATTCGCCTTCAGTAGATCTTATATTTCTATCAATATTGATACTGTAGCATTTTTTATTGAATTTATTATTCAATTATTGCAAAATCACATACTTTATCATTTATGCAAAAACTTTAAAAAAACCAAAAATACACAAAACACTCAGAAAAATAGTCAGATTCAGAAAATGGGAAACTAGGGTTTCTACATTTCGCAACTCATCATGTCAAAATGTTCCAGGCTACATTGTAGCAGTGATTTCTCTTAAGAGACCAAGGTGCGAAAAAGTGGCAAACTTTGAGGAGCTCTTTATAAAAAACTATGGCATTTAGAAATGTTTTGTTTGAAGGAATAGGATCATGTAGGGTCTCTCTACAATAACCTCTCTTAGTTTTTCATATCTCCAAGTTGCTCGTGGTGAAAATTTTTTAGTTGATGGAAAAAGCACCAGATGCATGCAGTCTAAAGTTGTAAGGTGGCATGATTTTCTTTCTCTTCGTCATTTGACCAAACCAATAGTTCCAACACATCTAAGTGGGTAGGTTTGTGCTAGGCAAGGTCCTATTGTAATGTCCCCTTTTCCTAAGCCAGTATCTTTTACAAAGGTTAGTCTATCACTTGGTCTCGTGGACTAACAGGGTGATTAAGGGGAGCTTTAAGGTCATCTACAGACTCACTTGGTCCCTTTTGAGCTCAGTCAGTGGTTTTTCCAGCTTAGAGTTACCAAGGGTTCTCATAGTGTGTTTTTTGAGGCTCATTTAGGTGATTGGACCATACTTACTATTTATAGTAAGTCACTAGGGTCTCTGGTATGGTCAGTGGCAAAGTTACTATTTTGTGCATGATTGCATATTTATATCTTGGTTCTATCTTGGCATGATTATGTTCCAATGTGTTAAGTATTATAATGTTAAATAATAAAGTTAAATTAAATAATTTAACTTTATGTTTTATTAATAAATTAAAAAGACTTTATATTAAAAGGGGATATAATTGATTTTTAAAGTATACTTTACAATATAAGTTAAAGTGGCATTTTTAAAAAGGGAGATATATGTGACTTTTAAAAGGATGTTATATTATAAAGTTTTGTGCCAAAATTAAAAGAATGGAAAGTAGGAAATTAAATTAAATGAAATATATTTTAAATGTGAATTTGGGCATGGAGTTTGGGAAAAATATAAAGGGGAATTGAGAGCTCATTTTGCACATTCAATGTTGAAGAAGAAATTTTGCTAAAGGGTTTTGCAAGAGGACTGGAGAGTCTAGAAATTCTTAGCTTCACCAAGGATGAAAACCCTCATGAGGGACAACATGGTAGAGGAGTGAAAGATCTCCCAAGCCTGCTCGTAGAAAACTTTACTTTAGGGGTTGTGCATTGTGCTTCAAATGATTTACAAAAAGAGTATCAATCTACAGGGTTTGATGAATATAATGATTGTATGCCTAGATCGATTAATGTATGAAATTTTTATGAATGATTTTATACTGTTGGTAAATGTGGAGAGCTCATTTGGATTGGGGTGTAGGGTTTGATGAACACCATTGTACTAGGTGTTTGGTGTGGAATCTTTCATATTGTTAATCAATGAGTATGGTGATATATAATTATTGATTGTATTGGGATAACACTAGTTTGGGCATGGAAACTGAGGAGGTTCATTGCTTAATATATTGTGTTGGGCGCTTCTATTATTCCCACATTTGGTTGGTCAAAGTGTTGTTTGGGAAAAATGAATTGTGGAGGCATGTGCATAACATTTCAAGTGTGAAACTTCATATAGGGGACGTGAGTATCCCATATTGAATCACTCCCTTTCCTAGGTTGTTTTGGGTCTAATCCTATGTGGTGCATGGGGGTTAGTTTGGGACTATGATCTACATGGGGAACTGCAACAAATTTAATGATCAAGAGGCATTGTTTGTAGACATGCTATGTTGTGACATAGTTGCCAGTCTTTGGACATGGTTGTTTCATGCATTTTTAGCCATTGGGGCTAAGGCAGGTTGAATGGTTTGATAAGGAGAATTTTTGAAGGTTAGTTGACTAAGTTTTAATCAATGCTAATGGTGACATCTTAATTATCTGTAAACGTTGTATGATAAATCTGAAAATCCATTGTAATTGTTGCACGATTATTGTAAGTAGCATAAATGATTTACAAATTTGTATGATTGTTTAAGCTTTCATTATCAACATATTTGTTATTTATTATATTGGCAATATCTGAGTTCTTCTTGTGGAAGTAAAAACATTGAAGCTACCAATTAATCACTTATCCATTGCATAGTACTTGTTGAAATGTTGATGCTCTACATGTTAATTATTTGACAAAATGTCCAATGAGTCAAACTAAAATAAAGGGAAAAATTAAAAAAAATCCAAACTCAAACTGGGGGGGATACTATACTTTTTTTGCACACCCTAGCATGTCAGATCGTTCTAGGCTACATTGTATCGGCAACTTCTTAAGAGCTCTAAGTGCAAAAAGGTGGTAATTTTTAATGAGCTCTTTCTAGAAAACCTTGGCACTTACAACCATTTCGCTTGAAGGTACTATGTCACGTAGGATCCCTCTACAATAACCTCTCAGTTTTTCATCTCTAATCCATTTGCCCATGGTGACAACTTTTTAATTGATGAAAAAAGCATCAAATGCATTGAAGACAAAGTTACAAGGTGGACTATACTATAATGACCTCCAAAGATTATACTTAATAAATTATACAAATTACACATCAATGAACACGTATTCAATATTCAAGAAATGAGTTAAGGAATTATATTAAATAAAATTAAGTTTTGAGTACAATTGCCATTATTATGGTGAACTTAAAGGAATGTATTCCTTACAATGGACCATAAGGTCAAGAACATGATTACACAATGAATCATAACAAGATCCCTCCTAATAGCATTTCTCTGATGATTGACTCCTTTGACCACTTCAAGGGAGAGAACATTGTTGGAGTGTGTTTCCACCCTACCACAAAGTGATTCACTTCCTCAGAACTCTTCCTGAAGGAAGAATACCCAACCCAACACGAGGAATACTAGCAATGCAAACTGATTGGAGTAATGGAAATGTGAAGCAAGGCATATCTACATTTTTAAATCACATCATGTTTTTCAAACATAAGGAAGACACCAAAAATACCATCATGTAGATGTCATATCAGTTCATCTTAAACGTTCTTGGTCCTTGATTCCTCATAAGCAATGAAGTACAATCTTTGTGAGTAAAGTACACTATTCTGATAATTTTTTTATATGCATGCAACATATCAATAGAAGGAGTTATAATGGACATTAAATAATCTTTTCACAAGTGCATATCATATAAATGCAATGTTTTCAATAGAAGAAAATGCAGGTATTAATATAAGAAGTTATAGCTCATGTATGTATGTATATATACATACATACACACACACACATATATATGTATTTTCGTATACTTTTATAGGAGTATACATTCTTAAACAAATATCTATAAAGGATTGACTAAGAGAGAGAGTTATTGTTTCTTATATATTCATACATATCAACCCATGATGCATGAAAGAAAATGATTTCTCACACGTCTAAAACTTTTACATCTACCATGTCCACAATAATCAATCCAATAAATCCTTTGACTTTTGACCAAGGACATCATTTACTCATCTATCCTAAATATAGAACCAAACAACACACTTTGATAGTTTATCATAAACAAGGTAAATAAATGGTGCAATTATACCATTTCCCCACAAGTGTCCCCATGTCTAGAACAAGGGTCTCAATTAAACATATTCCTAAATGGATTCTTAAGGAGAAAATCGGCTATAACTTAACTTGAAGACTTTGTTTGTTTATATTTACAATTACTACAAATAAAATTTCTTCAATGAAATAAGAATGTAGAATATCTTGTAGTTCTAATTCTACTCATAACCATCATCTTGATTACCTAAGGAATAATTAATCTTGATTACCTAAGGAATAATTAACCTTCACAATATTTATTTAAAAGCAATTAAATAAGCTAGTTTAATATAAATTTACTATTATTTTATGATCTAAAGAAGGTTTTCTTGTACGCAAATCACATAATGTGTCTAGATTCCAATATACCCAATGCTAGATAGCTGCTAAAAAGCACAAGCCATAAAACACAGTATGTGCTTCGGCCACACCTTCATAACTCCAAATATCTGGATTAGATACAGTTTCTCCGGTTATACTCCATCCACCCTATGAATCCTTTATTCCTAAATGAGTCATAAAAGGTATAACAAACATACCTTGTCTCCATATTGGATCAAGAATAGGATCAGATAGATCAAGAACTACTAATTCGTAAAGAGCCATTGAACTAGTCCATCCAAAAACTAGAGTTGTATGCATTATATGCATAGTGATTAACCATCCAAGATCATTCAACACGAAGGTATGGACACGATACCAAGGAAAACCCATGAAAGTGCCCCTTTATCAAAAAAACTAGACACTATGTAACTTTCTCGCATTAGAGAAGATTATGCTATGGAGTTAGACTTTTGTCTCAAAAATAAACATCTATTAATAAAACAATTTCAAAAAATAGAATTGAGAAGCGAATATATTTTATCATTTATATGTACCAATATACAATGTGAAAATTGATCCCATTTATTTTGTATCAAACAAAGTAAAGTAATAAATTACTTTACACAAGGCCTAATGAATTGGGTATTTATTAAATCTCAAATTAAAACATAAATGTTTAGCCTCTTAAAATCACATTACCAACTCACTTACCTATAATACTACCTCTTTGATTCAAATCATCGAAATGCCAAGAAGAGAGGATTATTTCAAAGTTTTCATATCCCACCTTTCTATGTGTTTCACTCACTTTAAATGTTCACAACATATGATTATGTTGGTTACCCTTATTGACATTTAAGAAAAGATCAGCTCTAGATGTCACATTCTCAACCAAAACGAAATTGACTTGGTGATAGTTCAACTTGTAAGAATAGAGACTAGAGTTTGACACTCCAAAGTACGGTCTATATAGAAGAGATGATATGAAATGAAAGTTGGAACATAGAGATTTTTGCAGTATAGATTACGAGAGGAACCTAATTTATAATAAAGCATTTTCTTTTACAATACTGAGCGTTCCCATTTATAGACAAAGAAGTAAGCCTAATGCTCCTCAAGAATTCACAGTAGAGATTTAAGTGGAATTGATAAAGAAAAGACCTCTTGTAGTGTCAGCAATGGACACAAGACGATGACATGGCTAATGACCTATAGCTTGTTGAATTAGAGAGCCTAAATCTAATTTATTCCTTGCTGCATTGTCATCGAGTGGCTAAGATGTAAACATCTGGATTCCTTGGAACTGATTCCGTGGGCCACCATGGATAATATATACAGTACCTCATTGCTTTTTCCGTTAACAAGATCTCATGAGAAGTTAACAAGGGATGATTAGAGAATGACGACAATCGAACCAAACTAATGTCATTTGACTTTGAATGAATTCCTTGCTCCGATGATCTTTAATGATTTGTATGACTATGAGTTATAAACCATGTCAGGATTGTTGAGTCGAGGGGGCTTCTATGTAAAAGTGCTATGGTGGAAGCTTATGTTTGAATGACCAAGGATGAAAGCTATTTCAGAGTGCAGAAGGCTACGGTAAAGATGAATAACAAAATATCTGAACACTATAGAAAAAACTCTAATTTACAAGGTTTGGTTATCCTACTCTTGCCTGGGATTTGAGAGACCACATTTATTGTGAATGTTTAAGCTATCACCTATTCCAAGCAGATGGAAAATTCTTGCTCTTATGGCTCATTGTTAAGCTTAATAGAATCAATAGTAAATATAGATTAAACATACAATCATTCCTTCTTAGTATAGGGCTCCTACTTTGAGTTCAAAACTAATGCATCCTTCTTTGAAGCTCAATACTTATTCTAGGTAGATTATAATTACTATCCTATTAATAAATTTGTCTCTCTCAATCTATTAGTGAGTTAAGGAAATGATACGTGACATACATTGTGTCGATGCTTTCTCCTAACATTCCTAAGTGTAAGAAAATGTTGAACTTTGACACACTTTTGTTGGAGTCAATGGCACATACAAACATTATGTTTCAACCTATAGGTGCATGTGAGACCCCTCTACAACAACCTCTATAAAATTTTGAATACTTGAAACCATTTTTCCATGGTGAAAGTTTTTTTCATGCCCCAAAAATTGTCTGATGCATGCAATGTGAAGTTGCAGGGTATCCTAATTTTCGTTTTGTGTGTCATGGAGTTGAATCATCAAACCTAACATATTCATGTGTGCATGTCTACGCTGTGTATGGTCCTTTTTTGCACCCCAACTCTCCCAAATGTTCTAAGCTACACCATGTCGACACTTTCTCTAAGAGTGGAGATAACACAAGGGTATGACATAAGTGCATGAGATTTCTATGTGATTAAGCTCTTATTTCAAGAATTCTTGGTGTTTTACATCTATTAGGTGATGGTGAGGAAAAGTTATAAGGGCAATAATTAAAATGCTATTAGAAAAAAGGCATAAATTAATCAAGGCAGCAATTAAAATACTATGTAGTATAAAGATGTATACCATTATTGTGCTCTTATAGTATGTTTTTTCTTTATAGAAGTGTGAAGTGAGAGGAAAAGCATTCAATGATATAATATAATAACAGTGGTAAAATAAGATTTACATTAATAAAAAATCCATGAGGACATATAATGTTATATGTTGATAAAACTATACAATATATCCAATAAAGTCATACAGGCTTGCAAAAAAGCCATATGGACATAAAATGTCACATGTTGATAGCACAAACTATATGTTCAAAAATGCCACAGCCATACAACAAACGCCCCTAGTACATAGTCATTTCCCACTAGGGGAAGGAAATAGATTATGTGCTACCTTCAATTGTTGGCTAGATGGAGTTTACTTTGATGTTGTTGTCTTTCAAATGCACTTACTTTTCCTCTCTTCACTCATCTAGAGATCCAACTAATAAAATAAGAAGTATAGATGTTAATATATGGAAATTGAATAGTGGAATGACATATAGCAAAATAATCACTTACCACAAATAAATAATCAACACGCTCATCCACAATAATAGCACATTAATGATCTAGAGTGACAAGCACCTGTAGCAAGCATCAAGATAGCAATTAAACTACATACAAATATCATTAAAATTTTAAATAATAGACCAATAGAAGAGCAAATATAATATCAAATTTACAAATCTGCCGCATACCTCTATCAAAGGATTAGAACTTGCTACTACTGCAACAACTCCATGGTCCATCATTCCACAAACATCGCTAGGGTTGTTTGATGTCATCATCTAAAAATGAAACAATAAACACAAAGTTTTTTATCACTTTCATTGGTTTCTTTGTTTAATTAATATACAAACTAGATGGAAATTGAAAATTTTGGGATCAAATAATTGGGGATAATATATCTCCAAAAAAATTGTTGATTATTGTCTTGAAAGTAGAATTCAAAGTCAATATACCACTTCATATGCAACACAAAAAAAATGGATCTTAAAGAGAACAAAACCTCTATGTAGCTAGGTCAATGTTGCACCATAAACAATTGGACTCCAAATACTAGGTAGAGGTTGTACATACTACTACATATCTTTGAAATAAGACTCATTGCTCAACTTAGAAAGTATGACACTTTTGAAGCTTAGTTTAGTTTGGGCATAGGCTTATTATAAATGAATCCTCTAAGTATAAGCTTGGGTTTTGGACTGACCCTAATATTGGGAGCTTATCATATTTAGTGTGAATATGTAATATTGTGACATAGGGTTGTTGTCATGACTAGCATTGGTAAGGTTATGAATTTGACACTTCTAAATTAGATAGAAGTTACCTTGTTAATAAAGTTAGTACTTAAGGTGTAATGTGATAATATAAAGAAAAAATATTAGTAGCTAGGGATGATTATTACACTATATAAATCTTATTTGAGTGGTTCTATTACAAACTAATTTCTTTTGAGATGGACTTGTAATTTTTCTTTCTATAGATATTAGAGATGTTTGTTTGGGTAATATTTTCCTTCTCTAAAACAAACTAATTTCTTTAAAAAATCAAGGAAATTTCTTCACCTTTAAATCATGATTCACTGGTAGTAGTGCTTTAGAAGCATTTTTTGTATGATTCTTGCAATCTATATTATTATGGGTAAATTTGTAACAAGCAAGTTTAAGGTCTTAGTTTTTTAAGTTTAATTTTTTGTTGTAGGAATAAAAGTATTCAACCATAATAAGACTAGAAATGCAATAGAAATTCATTTTTCTTTTGTGCTGAGTGAATTTGCTACATGGAAAAATCAACCGTTAACTTTGTATCATACTTTAAAGCAAATGTTGTTTGTATTTAGTCTAGAATCTTTCTTTCTAGGCCAAAAAGCTTCCAAATTTAGAATTTTTTAAACATGAATTTATACTTCCTACACTTATATTCATTTTTATTTTATTTTTGAATGTTGTTGCTCTTAATGCTTTCCAAACATGGACATGTGTTCATATACTCAAATTGATATAACATTAAATCACTAACATCCTCAATTATTTAGATTACTTTATTGAAATCTTAATGAGTATCTTCTTACTTTTGTAAGTCTATCACATTATATCAATCTAAGTTGTTATTATAGCTACTAGATCCCATTCATAGTTGTTGGCCACTAATATTTAATAATTTAGTGATTACTTTTTATTGCTAATTCCCCAAGGTCAGGTTGCCCTCTAGCGGGAGGTGAGTTGGTGGCAAGAGTTTGATGTGATTAGACTATAGTTGGGTTAAATCATCAACCAATGCTTAAGTTATATGAGAAATCCAAGGTATAAACAATTTTTAATCAAAGTCATGTACTAGAGTAGTTCCTTCTAAACATGGGTATTCTTAGATTCATAAATGTTGTCTTGTAACACACTTGCAATGGGTGAAATCCATATACTAAGTACAGATCTTAGTAATGGTGTAAACACAGGTTAATATGTAGATGTTTCTCATGGGAAATAAAATAATATATTTGGACATATAGATTATGGAGTAACTTATGAAATAGGTGAAAGCACCACAAGTACCAATGATATGAAGGATCATCTTAAAGATAATTTTCTAAATGAGGATTCACATCATACTTTGGATGACCATGAAATTAAAAGGGTTTTTGAGAAAAGAAAGCTAGGTCATTTTGATTCAAAATGAAATTAAGGAAAATCAAGCCCTAAGGAGCCATATAGAAACTTAGAGGATAGAAACATTAAAGAACAAAGTACAATTGAATAAAATTATATGGAATTGTGCAAAAAAGTACTATAATAGTTGTAGACAATGAAAAATGTCCTAAATGATATCATACACTCGAATCAAGTTTACTAACATCATTTCCACTTGAAATCCATCATCTTTTTGTTTAATTAATTTAGCCTGGCTAATTAATTAAGTGCATCATTTGCACCTATTAACCTAATTCATCAAAATTGGGTTAATGCCCCCTTTCATGCTAACATTTCATCTCATTGAATAAAATCAAAGTATTTAATTTAATTCCCAAGTCATCTTATTTATTTAAATAACCCTCAATTATTTAATTAAATATCAGTTCACCTTTCCCCCATTTCATTAAATCATTTAATTTAATGAATATCACTTTAATTCTTCTAATCCCCTAATTACATAATTAAACCTTGTTTAATTAACAATTAAACTAATTTTCCTCCAAAAAGGGGAATATTCCCATGGAATATCCCTTATCTCCTTTTTTGCACAATTAAAACTTTCTTTTAATTTTCAAAGTATCTTTATCATCACCCATGAGAATATTCCAAGGAATATTCTCTCTCCTCCAATCATCTCACTTGGCTTCTTAAGAAAGCTAAACTTGTGACCTCTTGAACAAGTCACCTGGTGACCTATGTATGCAGGTCAAAAGTTTGTTTGTTTGGAACAAGTGTGAGCCCTTGATTAAATCCCATCTTGCATTCTCACCTGTTGATGAGAATCCATGATCCATGCCTCCTATTTCCTCCATCTATGACTATTTATTGATTCTTTTTGATCTCAACCCTTCATTTCTCATTTTATTTCTTATAAATAGGACACTATTTGGAGATAAATGGATCCATCTATCAATTGCAAACTTATGTTGTTGAATTCACTCACACTCATACTCATATTTTACTCACTTTTAGCATCTTTTTAGTTCATTTTAGTTGCATAATAGCTTAAAACATCCATTAATGGCTTCCATGCATCCATCTTAGTTTTTTTATAAATTAGGGTTTCTATCTTTTAGCTTAGATTAGCTTAGCAATTGCACATTTAGATCAATTTTAGCATAAAATCATGTTAATTTAGCTTGCATGATGTTCAATTTAGCATAAATCATGTTTTAATCAATTTATCACAATGGTTTCATTGATTCTCTTCAATAGAATTGATTGAAACAAGCTAACTAATCACAAGATTGGGAAAGGGTCATTGTTTCACATCAACTCGACACAAATTCCAAAATAGGATAAGTTTCAAATGGTTTGGAGTAGGAATTTAACTATTTTCATAGTTTGTAATTTTCAGTTTCAATAAATGCTTAGTTTAACTTTCAATTCGAATGATCTTGTTTGAGATTGAGGTTTAGTGGCTAAATTATGCTTTGATTCATAATGGATCAAGCATAATCACACCACAGTAATGATCCTCATCTCACATTCTAGCACTAGGAGGGAAAACTATCAATTTAATCAATTTTTAGCTCAAATTTCATTTATTTTCTTTTTTGCAAGATACAGTTATGCTCAAATCATAAACAATGACACACTTTAAAGAGTGTTGCCATATAGAAATGCTATCCCAATTTGAAACAATGACATCGATTAAATGCACTGGTGCTGATTTAAAATATGGTGATGCTAATTTAATATAGAGGTATTAAATACTTCAAATAGTGACACCCACCAAAATACTAATGCTATTGTGCTCTCTATTTCTACTAAATATTGATGATAATTTACCATAGTGACACCCATATCAAAATCGTGATGCTATCGTGTGCAGCGATGCCCAACCAAGGTAAGAATTTTTACGATAATTTTTTTGACATGTGCTTTAATTTTCTTGATTTTTCAAATTAGTAACGCACTTCTAACATTGTTCTAGTTATTATACTAACAGGGTTTTGTAGGTTGGATGACATGGAGCTAAAGTGAAGAAATATTTCTTATCTTGAAATTCTATGATTGTAACAAGTGTTTGATGCTTTGGGGAAATTATAACCCAACTTTTTATGCTTTCTACGTTTTGCTTTAGGACTTCACTAAATTTCAATTGGGTTTAAAATGAATGCTCAAATGAGATTAAAATTGAACCCTCATCTCATCATTGTCTTTTGGGTTTAAAATTGAACAAGACAACGTCATATTTTGTTTAGTGCATAAAATGAAGTCATCTTAGCTTATGGGTTAAAATTTACAACTATTTGCTATGTTTTGTGATTTACAATGTTGTTATTGGATGTGTATGCAATTCTCTCACACCATTTGGCGATCCTAAGAAATAGAAACATCCCTTAACACTTTTCAAAATAACCTACATCTTTCAATTTAGATTAAAATTGAACCCCTTTGCGAGTGTGAGAAAAAGGCATGGTGTGTGTTCTCTCCTCATTTCATGCAAAACTAGGATGATTGAACTAAAAAAATACTTATTTTCTATTTTTTATCTTTAAAGGACCTACCTCTCGACTTTGAAAGGAGGCAACGACCCAAACGGTAACAAATAAAGCCAAGTTCTTCTAAACCTCTATATAAATTTGTGGTTGCAATGAAAATTGTGATCAATTGGATGTGGTACATGATTGCTCTCCCCCAATATATTTATGATGTGTAAATCCCTTGTTCCAAGGGTTGGGAGACCTCTTGATGGATTTTATCATAGTGCCCCCTAAACCAAAAGCCCTTACTATGAACCATTATTTAGAGGCCAAAATCCTAAAATACTTGTTGGTGCAAGAACAGTCATTTTGAAGCCACCCAACATTCTTCCTATTCAATTGTAGAAACAAAAAAATCATTTTGATCTCTAGATTTCAAGGATTTTGAAATTTGGTGGTCCTGAGAAGTGTGTGTCATGGAGGGGAACCAGTGTCGCCAAATCTCTAACTGTTCGCATTTTTAAGTGTTTGGATAAATCCAAGTGGGGAATCAACAAGTATAGCCATTTTGAACCTAGGATTGTAAATGATTGTGAGTTAGCTTGATACATTGTGTGGTTCCAAAACGTCATAAAATAACATTCATTATCTTCCTCAAAATTTCAAACACTTTTGCGTAAATATGGATACCTCTTCAATTATCCTTGATATTATTGCTTTTTCCTAAGGATTTAAATACTTAGAGATTTCTAAATATCTTGACTTATATCTCAATGCATATTTCCAAAGAAAACATAGGAAAAATTATGGCTTCAACCTCATGATTCTCACAAAATGGCCATTGTGAAAGTTTTGGTGTTTTTTACATAAACATTCAGTTTGAAAACATAATCAAGACAAGTGTTTGTAGTAAAATAAATTCACTTTTAAGCAAGATAAATTGACAAATGAACCCCACATGACTATTTGGAGACTAATTACTCTTGTTGATTAACCTAATCTTCCAAGTGCTATCATTCAACCAAACTTTTAACTCATTAACGGAGAACAAACCGATCTCATTACTAGTTTGAGAAGCTTCACTTTTGAAACAAAAGAAAAACCTACCTAGTGGAGAAATGCAACAACCATTTTAGATGAAGAAGAGGAACAAGCTGATAGTTAGGTTGGAAGGCCCATATTAACACCACTTGCATGACAATAAATATATTCCTTTCTTCCATAAACTTGAACTGTTTCTAAATGATCTCACACAAAGTCAGGATCCCTAAAGTAAGGTCTATAGGTCATCATTTCAAACTTAGACATCTTAGTCCAAAATATCTCAAGAAACACCTTTGGATACTTCACAAAACCAGAACTAGGTTGGTATAAAACTTTTACAAATGTGCCTCAAGAAACAATCCAAACTTGTATTCCTTCTATTACTTTAAAAATTCTAGTCCTTTCCAACATTTCTAATTTCTCACATGATCTATCACACAATAAAAATTTGTAGGGGAAGATCTACATCCCACCATTGCAAACATCGGTATCTTAATTCCAAGTTTGATAGGAAGTGGTCCTTAATAATTTATTGCAATTGCAACATCTTGTTGAGAAACTATTATGCTTGAGCTAGGAGGAACCAATTAGGCTTACCTACCCATATTTATCCTCTCATTTAATCCAACATTACTCTTTGGGATTTGAAAAATTTAAAGGTCTAGCATCATTCTCACTACCTTGTTTTTTTCAAAACAAAGGTTCACTTTAGGTCAACATTGGGTCAAACATCTCATTTACCCCTTCATCAAATTCCATCCTTCACTTCACCAAAATTTGCAAAATTGTAAACACCCACTTTTGGACTTAACATCAATCAAACCAGCCCCTAGCTTGGCTACTTTGTATGATAAAGGTATTCTTTTCCATGAATTTAGAAAATTTAGTTATCATATTTGAACTAATTCATCTTGAAGGTCACAAGTATGCTCTAAAGATTAACAAGTTCATCAACATCCTTTATCCCAACATCAAAACATCAAAGTTAAGTCAAGAGTGTTGTCCCAAATTTTTTGCAAATATTACTCTCCATATCATCCATCTTTCTATCCCCCATTATCACAATTGCTCCCAAATACTTAGAGCATCCCTTTTACCTAGATTTGAGTCAAATAGAGAGTTCAAAAATCACAAATCACAACACAACTCTACCAAAGGTGACACAAAATTTATGGTAAAAATGAGATCACAACACAAGAGAATCATGGAAAAAACAAAAAATCCATTTACCTTAAGTGATCCAAATCCTTTAGAATTTGATTTGAGAAGTCAAGTTACCCCATTGCAACAACCTTCATCACCATTAGGTCCATATGAGATAGAAGATATCACAAACAATCCATTTGAACTCACTAGGGAAGAACTTATGGAACATCAAACCTTTGAAAACATAGCCCCTATCTCCGCATCATTTTTCACATAGAATTTGACACAGAGCTTTGCAACTCCATCACTAGGGCTACATCAAACCTAAATTCCCAATATTTCATCAAGCCTTGTTAAAAACTTTGTTCACACTGTTTCATTTTAAAACAACATACTTGTGGGTACACTTGAAACCAATCCTCCACCTCCAACAACTACTTGGATACCTACCTTCGGTGCTCTTCCCATTCCCTCTAAACAACCATAAACATCTCTTAAACTTCATGATTCCACAACAACCTCAACATATCAAGGGAATTCCTTTTCATCAATACCAATGAGTACCACAAGTGTGCCTACCATCACCCAAAGCAATGTGGATGTAGTATTTAAAGTAGCACACAGGGCATATCAGTTCCATACCATAGAGTCAACCCTTGAATCAAATAGGGACATCCTTACCTAATCCTCCCATGGTTTCATCCATACCCTTGGTTTCGCAAAACACATCTATCCCATCCATTATCAATTCATCCCAAAGCAATCCCTTGGTGACAAATCATGTCAATACAAGTAATACATTAACTACATCCCTAACACAAGGGAATCCTCAAGACATGAGGCAAGGAAATATTTTTAATAAATGGAATCAAGGTCCTAGTGTGTCATTTCCATCACATAATTTAATGGCACCATCCTCATCTTTTTCCATATTCCCCTTCATTATGCTATATCAAACAAGATATCATACATTCCTCCACCTCAATCCACTATCTTACAAGGAGTGTTGAACCAAGGGAATCCCCAACCTCTCACCACCAATCCATTACCCACTCAAAACATCAACACCCACAATCCTCCATTGATATTCCAACAACCACCTAATCCCACCTTACAAGCCCATGCTTTAGCTTTACAGCAAGCACAATAGGCCTATCAACAAGACCTATCAGTACAACAATAATAACAATAACAATAAGCAACCTTAGCACAATAATAGAAAATTTCCTTAGTAGTACAATAATAGAAACAATAGAAAGCCACCTTAGTAGTGCAACAAGCATCAATAGCAACAACATCAAGCACATCAAGCAACTTTATTAACACAACAATAAGATCAGGCCCAATAGCAACCCCTAGTGGGGCAACAACAATAAGCTCAACAACAAGCCTTACTAGATCAATAGTATTCCCAACAACAACAACAAGGTTCCTATTATAATCCTCAATCACACATCATCAATCCAAACGCATTGGGAACATATACATCAATACCCCAATCACCTTCATAGAATCTTACCCCACCATACACCCCATACAATGCATCCTCGTATCAAAATCCTACATATAACCCATCCATCATACCACCCTATGTTACTCCACAAAATCCACAAGATGGTCTAGCATCACAATTTAAGGCGCTATCACAAGACATACATGACCTTCACATGGGAAAGGCAAAGAAGCCCCATACATAGAATTTATGCCCTTATCCATTTGATCAAAACATGGTAATGGTACCATTCCCTCCTGGTTTTGAAATCCAAAAGTTTGATAAATATAAAGGGAGAGGAAGTCTTGTGGACCATATCAAATAATTTAATGTCATGTGAATGGAGTTGGCTTACAATGATTCATATTTAATGTGCCTATTCCCTCAAATTTTAACAGGTCTTGCTATGGATTGGTTTTCTCATCTTCCTCCTAATATCAAAACTTTTCAAGAAATTACTGATAAATTCATCAATCACTTTTCCTTGAATCTTGACATGGATGTCATTCTAGAGGAATTATACACTCTTAGACAAAACAAAGGAGAAAATTCTACTAATTTCTTGCAACAGTGGAGACAAAGAGCTAGCAAGATCAAGTGGCCTCTTCCCGATGAACAAGTGGGAATCTTCATAGAAAATTTAGATCCAGATCTGTCATTCCACTTGAAAATGCAGTGCATCACATCTTATGACAAGCTTGTCCCCAGGTCCCTTAACATCAAGAGAGGTCTAATCTCACAAGGAAATACTCAAGCTTACAAAGACAACCACCCATCAGTTAGTTCAACTAAGAAGCTTCGTGTTTGGGATAAGAACAAGAATGTAACAAACAATGGTGTGGGCTCCTAGACTAAACAAGAATGAAGTTGCTAACATCCAACCAATTGTGCAATAAATCATACCCCCACAAAAAAATCACACTAATAACACCAATATGCAAAGATGAACCCCTAACAAGAACAACTACCCTAAATGCAAGTACACACAACTCTCTAAACCCATCAAAAATTTGGTAGAGTCAAATCTAATAACACTTCCTAACTTTGAAAACTACCAGGAATTGCAAGAACAACCATCCTGGTACAATGTAAACAACCTTTGTGACTTTCATAAGATTAAAGGACACAAAACCACAAACTACATGAGACTTAAAAAAATTATCCAAGACCTCATAGAAAATGACACCATATCTATTGAGGTACCAACAAAGAATTAGGATCTTAAGATATACAAGAACCCTATGCCAGATCATAACAAAGCAAACAACACGGGGAAAGCTAAGGATTACACAAATGTGCAGCATACCTATTCCAATGTAGATGCTTCCTATGATAGTTTCATCACTATCGTCACCATCAAAGGGAATAGTGCAAAGTGTGGAGTCACCACATGACATGGTAAAGTCACCATTCAAGGAGTCACATCCCCATCTAGGGAACAATCTACTCAAACAACAACTAGTACCAACAAGTACAACCTCTTATAAAATTTCAAGAAGACCCCCACATAGATATCAATCCTAGAACTGTTGAGAATATCACCTGCACATAGGGAAATCCTAGGGAAAGCTTTATCAGATTCATATGTTCCAAAAGATATTGATACCAATTAGTTTCAAGCTATAGTAGGCCATATCGCTAATGATCTTCTCACCTTTTCAGAGCAAGACCTACCATCACAACCATCTCATAGTTGTGTTTTACACCTTGAGGTTTTCATTCATAAGAACAAGGTCAAAAGAGTCTTAGTAGATGGAGGTGTTGGATTAAACATTTGCTCCCTTCATCTGATCAAAAGTTTGGGCTATTCAGAGGATACTATTTAGAAGACAAAGAGTACCACCATCAGGGCATATGACGACCAAGAACATGGATCACAAGGTATCATTGCACTACCCATCCAAATAGGCCCTCTCATTATAGAAACAACATGCCAAGTCCTTGAAATGGATCTTCCTTACAATATACTTCTTGGTTGACCCTAGATCCATGCTCTAAAAGTTGTAGCCTTTACTTATCATCAATGTGTGAAGTTTCCTTTCGAGGTCAGAGAGATTACTAGCCATGTAGATCCTGAGCCTTTTTTACTATTGCAAAAATCTTGAAGCCAAGTTCTATAAAATCCCCCAAGTACCCAAGAATGACAAAGGACCTACATAATCCACCTCATTTGTTGACCCGTCATCCCTTGCATATACTTCTGAAACAAAGGCACTCATTGTGCAAAACATACCTGATATCAAAGCAATGATCCAAGATTATGGTTGCGTGAACTACAAGCTAATGAAGAACACCTTTTTCGTGCAAGAGCCACCTACTTCTCCTCAATCTCATGGGAAACCTACATCCAATAGCAAAGAGCTTGAAACTATCAAGATGGAAGCTATTAACTTCACCAAGTGGGGGGATTTGAATCAAGATGTCAACGAGGATGATATCTCTAAGTTCCTCTATCAAGATGAATGGCATGTCCCCACTCTTCCTATGGAAGATAATAACAAAGGCTTGCAACTCATAAAGGGAATTGGATATAATAAGAATGAGAAGCTATGACAAAATGATAATGGTTTACTAGAACCCATCATTCTTGAGAAATGACTAAAGAATCTTGGCTTAGGTTGTACTACTAGCAAGGTCACACTTATTGGCAAAGGTACTTCCTCTAAACAAGTTGAGGCTTCCTCTAGGTCATCTACATCACATGATGTGACCTTAGATGACTTCCCCTTGGATGTTGTTGACTTTTTTGAAAACAACTCCCTCTTCATGATATCCATTACATCCTTTGCTCAAAGCAATCAACCAATTGAAATACACCTAGTCCAGCCACAACTCATTGACATGGACCAACAAGGGCCACCAATTCTAGATTTATTAGAAAATGTTGAAGTGATCTCAAAATTCATCAAACTTTGTGACACCTTTCCATGGGAAAATCATAAAGCAGGTTTTGACATAGAGCTAGATATAGAATCATACTATGAGGAGAAAATTGAATCCTTTAGTCGCAAAATTGATGAAATACAACTAACATGCAAATCTTTAAGTGAAAACCACACAGTGGCACTTTCTAATCCTAAAAAAGTAAAAAAAAAAGGATGCATACAACAGTAGAAACCTCTCTGAGGTGCCCAAGGATGAGGGAATCAATCTCCCACTTAGTCCAATGCATCCAGAGAAGTCAACAATGCTAGTATAAAAATCCACTCCAGTCAATGTGGGAACAAAAGAGGCACCAAAGATCCCTTTTTACATTGAATCCTTGTTGGACGAAGAATAGAAGAACCTGGAAATATTCTTGAAGGAGCACAAAGCTAACTTTGCATGGTCATACATAGATATGTTGGTGTTGGTGTTGGAAGGGAAATCCCACAATACTGGTTTACAATTTTTGGCCAAACTAGACATTGAACTAAATTTTTTAACTAAATCTTCACTTTTGGGCACCTATAGCAGCTAAACCATGAGGAATTTGAAGATGATACAAACTAGTGATTTGTGAAATTTTGTCTATAGATTCTAAATATATTTTTTTCAAAAAATTTGGAATCATATTGCACTTCTTTTTCCATCTCCTTCAAAACCTAATTTTTAACAATAAACACCATTTTTAAAGAGTGGTGTTACTGGCTAACACAACTTTTTTCTATGAAGGATAAAATTCTATTTTTTTTTAAATTTGGATTTGTAACTACAATATCTAGTTCATGGAATTGGTTTCATAGAATTTCATTGAATATTTTTTTCTTAATTAAGTTTCAAAGTCAAACCAGTTACAATTTAGACATGATTTACTGGCTAAAACATAATTTTCTTTTATGTATCTAAATTCAATTTTTTGTGTTGTTGGATTAGGGACATCAATATCTAGTGCACTGATATTTTTCAATTTTTTTTGATAATTTACTATTTTTCCACATGCAAAACATAGAGCTTGATTTTCAGTGAAAAACATACATTCACAATAAATATAATAATTAAATTAAATTTATTTAAAATTATACTTTTTGGGATGTTTATAATAAGGACTACATACTTATAAAAATAAAATTTAAATGAATTAATTTGATCCGCCAAAAGGTAAATCAAAAGTGATTTTTTATCAACATTTTGATAGGTGTAAAGGAGACTCCATTATAGGTATGGTTTAAAACTAGCAAGGTTCTATCCAAGGGGGTTTGATCAAACCCTTTTCAATTGGAATACTTTAAATGGAATTTTTCAAGGCTTAAATCATTATATTTTCTAAAAATATGTGATTTCAACAAAAATTAGGATCTCCCAGAAATTGTAAACCAGTATTGTGAGATCACAACAACCATTAATGAATAAAGGTTACCTGAGTGAAATTTGTTCGAGGACAAGAATAACAAGGTGTCAATGTCAAAGGTCCACTAGCAAACTATTTGACATCCAAAGTGTGTTATGATACAATCATTCATTTAAGGTTCAACTATTCACATGCAATAATTATTTCTTTAATATTGGTTGCATACCTATGGACTTGATGACATAAACATATAGGGGTCTATAGGAATGATGCATGTATAATCCACTTTGACCCTAAATTTTCATCATATTCATTTACTAATTTAGTTGTTCTTACATTTCAAAATAAAATAAACTTGTTGAAATTTACCTGAGTATCAATGTTGAATGTTTCATTCAACAAGGCATATGTCATAACCATCTACTCTACATCTGATGTACCTTGTGTAGCTACATACTAAGCACTCACACTATCCTATGTGAAAACAATACCACAAGAGTGACAAAAGTGGACTAGAACTCTAGGCATAGAAGACTGACCTACATCATGCTCTACTAGAGGCCTCACACACTGTACAAGGCTCTGAGTGAGTGAGCTAATCAAGTACAACATGTCCACCTCAACATTTTCCTTCATAATGGAAGGAACGGTCACATTCTCCACCATGGGTCTAGCCAAGGTTCTCAATGCTAGCTACATATTACATTATGCACTTTCTCTATTATGTGTGGATCCCCCACCTCTACTCTAAAATTCTAAATAGTCAAAAAAATTTGGCATCTTATTGAGGTCAAACTCACAATATATTTTTCTCAAAAATTACTATGATACCTTGTAATTATTGCATAGGGGTTGGTCAAAAACCATCCACCATCACACATAAATTTTTTTTTTAATTAATTCATGGTTGCATCAATGGATGGGGAACCTCTTGCATGTAAGTGATAAAAGTGCATTGGTTCTTGGGTCTATGAAAAGGGCACACAAGTCAGCTTTGCTAATTTTCCCTTTCTTCACTTACACCCAGGAAAGTCCACTTGCATAAAATCATTTTAATTCCTCCCTCTTATTCAAGAAAAAAAAAATTGTGTACTCATTGCTCCTACATGAGATATAATTCACTGTAGGAATTCAGTAATGCCTCTCCTATGAGGGTGTGTTGCAACATGTTCATTTAATCTTGTGATCAATTCTTCAAGCTCTCTTTTATATTTTTCTATTTGATTTAGAATATTTTCTTGTGTTTACAAGATGTCTACAAATTGAGGGAGGAGTTTAATTTTCTTATTGTACATGAGGGTCTTCATGAGGAGGTGATTGTGAATTTTTTCTATATTTGGAGGTAGAGATTTATTTCTTGGAAATTAAACAAAGTTTAATTAGGAAACATAATTCAATCTATAATTTAATTCATATTTGAAACTAAAACAATGAAAATGTGTACCTCTTTCACATTTGCAACATCTTAGCGGAATTCTCACAAAGAATCACAAGCTAAGAGTGCAAAACATGATCTCCTTTTGGAAAGAGCAAGTTGTAGAGATGAAAAAGAGTAGAGAAAACTTGCATCCAGGGAAAAAATATAGGTTTGAATGTTGTTTTTTATTTAGATTTTATATTTACAACATGCAAAAAATCCTATTTTACATTTTTCACAAATTGGCACCCTTTTTCTGTCACAGATTGGTGCACACACCCATGGTCATTAAGGGAAGATTGTAGAAAAGGTTGTAGGCCTTAGTTAACTGGAGTGAAATTACAAGAGGAAAGATATTCCTTAAGGATTCAAAAGGGTTGTCCTTAGTTCTCAAAGACAATGAGCTGCATATAAAGATTAGATGATAGCCATACAAATGGCAGTCAATAGAAGGAAATAAGAATACATCACAATACAAGAATAGAAAATATAATATAATCACAAAGGGGTTTTCCTTTATCAAGTGAATAGGGATAGTCATTACTTTTAAGACCTCAAGGGTCATGACAAAGAATAGACATTCACAAAAGGGCATAAATTTCATAAGATGGTAGATTGAAAACAAACTTAATGTTTAATGTGTCTTCTTATGACCAAACTTAATATTTTGCATCCTCAAGTTGAAGTCTTGCAACCTACATGGTGGTATTTATCCTAGACCTAGTTCATTAAATTCATCACTATAAAATTCATTTCAAACTTGTGTGTCAATATTTATTACTACAATCCCAAAAAACTAGCCACTATGCACTTCTTCTAGTTCAATGTTGATTGTCTTGCTTGGTCACCAAATAACTTAAGGTACATACATAAACTACTAAATTCTTATCACCATTTCCTTAGTAAGTAGCCTCCACCACTCACTTCATATTATTCTCCACATTATCCCATAGTCATGTCCTTGATCACTATTTCCACTTTGATTAAAGCCCATATCTTATCCCCTAGTTTTGTGTGCCCACCACTTCAAGTTATTGTGCTTACCATACAACTATTCATATTTATATGTCACACTTTGATTATTACTGCATAACATATAACTTGGGATTGCACATCTAATATTTGGCTATTTTCCAACCTTCCACTTCATGCACATAACTAGCCTTATATTTGATATAGCTCGATGTCATTTAGCCAAATATGCAAAAAAAAATATACCCCATATCTTTGGTGGCATGTGGCTTGTCCTTGAGTGCCTCATGTCTATGTATTTAATTCATCCTAGTGGGTTAAAATTATTCTATCATGAATGTTTAGGTGATTAAAAATATACTAGATTGTCCCCTCATTGATGTACTACTGCAAACCATGCAAAAAAAAGCCCTCAACACAACCAAAGGACTGCTAACAAGATCTCTATCCTATGATATTCCTAGTATTTTCATCTATTTTTTATCTATAAGTCTTTGTAAGCTTAAAACAATCCTCATTTATTGCACCACAATCACTTAGATCTTTCTTGCAATTCACAAGGATTTCCCTTCTTGTAAATCAAAAAATAGGGCTTGTGCCTATAATCTCTTTGTTACTCACTACCCAGCCTAGTGCTTTGTGAATGTGTAGGAAGTGCTTTGTGAATGTGTAGCAAGTGCTTATGTTACTATCATATGAACTCATGAACATGATTATAATATGTTGACATTTGTGATGAATATCCCTTCTTCATTGTTTTTTTTCCTTTGATCATGATTTATCATTCTTTGTGATGCCTCTATTCTTTAGACTATTATGAAATTTGTATTGACTAAAGGGATGCATAAATTTCACATTTGTAAGATTCTTTTCATGAAAGCCTCTATCCAAATTCATACCTTTTCCTCTTTGAAAAAAAATCTTTAACTTGCCTCTACATATATTTTCTATATACAACTCCTCAAAATGGAACTTTCACGATCTTACTCAGAAACTTTGACAAGATCTTTCTCAGAAACTGTGGAACTTACAACCATTCCATCTAAAGTTAAAAGGTCATATAGGGTCCCTCTACAATAACCTCTCTCATTTTTTCATATCTCCAATCCATTTTCCTGTGGTGACAAGTTTTTGCATGTTGCAAACAACATCAAATGCATGGAGTCTAAAGTTGCCAGGTGGCATAATTTTCATTCTATCGTTGTGTGACCAAACTAAAAATTCCAACACATCTAGGCGGGTAGTTTTATTCTAGAAAAGGTCCTATTTTGCACCCAAACGTGGTGGATCATTCTAGGCTACATTATACTGGTGATCTCTTAAAGCTCTAAGTTTTGGGCATAATGAAATGGTTTTGGGTGTGGTTTTTTTATTCATCTTTTTAATTTGGTGAGCATCAAATTTGGTGCTCACCAAATGGGAAATTTTGTGAAATTTATAAATGTGGCACCTCTTTTGTTACATAGATTGGTGCACACACTCTATAGGGTAAAACTCAAAAATAATGCTTATACTACGCATATAAGGTGTTAGTTGTTACATAAATTTACCAACTAAACATTACAAGGAATTACTAAGTATCACAATATATGTGAGAAGTAGATTGAACTATACTATTATAAAATTAAAATTATAAAAAAATACAATTCTTTATTTCCAACCTCCTTTGAAATAGTTGATAAGGTTAGTCTAGTGACATGAATCTTGATTTAGAAACTATGCTATCATTATCAACTTATTTCATGTATGTAAAATCTCTAATATAAAATGATCAAGTTTCCAGTTTGATTACTCTTACTAACAATTTCACTAGCTTTGGAACTCTGTGTTCTCATTTCCTTCAAGGCAATACATCTAGACATGGATATGAAAACATTCAACCCTTAATACCAAAGTGTGACTAAATATATTGTTCGAACTAACACTTCAAGGAAGACTAATATCATTTAACTAAAATTTTGGGTTACTAGCAATGCACAACTTACAATCCCATACAATTATATATAAAAATGTCTTATGCTACAACAACACATAAAATTTGTAAAAAAATATCACCCTTGAATTTTTTAGAAAAAATTATCATTAATCAAAAGTAATTTTGGTGAATATCATTCAATCTCACATTGTTATCAAGCCTAGAACATCTATTTCTTAAAGATGAAATATAACATGATTTAAGTATGAAGGAAATATACTAGAGACCAATGAGTCAACTTGATATTTTCTAGAATAAATTCTAGAGCTTCAAGGACCTATCTTTTATTTTTTCTCCACCAAATGAACACTTACATATACCAATAACAACTTCCAAAAACTAAAAAAATAGCACAAAAGAAGATAACACCAAATATTTTATTCATTATTCATCAAAATCAACCTATATGTTCTTCAAGATATTTTCAAACTCTATATTCAAGTCATATAAGTGTTGTTACATTTATGAAGAAAAAAGAATAATGAATACAGGAGTTGGGAATGCAACAAGGTTTTACCATGGATGCTACCCATAATTTATATTCAAACAATAAACTTAACAAACTAACTCTCTTTAAAAAAAAGTTTTAAACATGAGCTTAGAGTATCTTATACGTGAATTTTTAGGTTTCTCTATCAATTTCATAAATAAAATTAATATATTGTAGTTACTATGGCATTCAATGCTCCTATGCACAATAGGGATAGTGGAGTTACTTACACATAGAAAATTAATAAACTTGTAGTTTCATTTGTTTTTTAATCTACATTATAAGATAACCTTTAGTCAAGATATTTTAATAATAGCATGCTCAACTTTATAAATATTTTATTAAAGCTCAACCAATATATCACCACTTAAACACCATTGTTGGAGATACCAACATAGTTGTAGTTAGATCCATAGCCTAAATATGATCATTTAGGGATTTAACTTTAATTGATACCCTTGAAAAACACTATTAGGATAGCTCTAACATGTTAATATGACTAGTCTTAATTTTTTAACTTAGTTAATTATTCAAAATTATTAACACAAACTTAATAATAATATAATAAAAACTAAATCTTAGAGAGGAGGAAAATTAAGCTTGTTACAATTTTATAAAATATATTAACATGAATTCAACAACAAGGTAACCTTGGGCTTGCAGGTTGTGGGGGGTGTTGAGAAATGAGGATGGAATGCTCTTAGGTGCAATGGTACTCCCATTGGGAAACAAGACAAATCACTATGGTGAGGCGGAGGTTGCATTTATAAGCATTAAATATGTTGTGGATAGGGGCTACTCTAAAATATGGGTAGAATGTGACTCTTTAAACATCATTAATTATCTGTGTGGCACCCATAAGCCCAGCTAGAATGTTGATCAATTAATAAAGGATACTATAATCATGTTAAGTTCTTGTGAAGAGACTCGTGTATCTCACATTTTTTTGAGAAGGTAATGCATTGGCATATTTTTTCGCCAATGAGGCTGTCAAGTAAAATGAGTATCATGTGTGGGAGGAAGGCTCTCTCCTTCCAAAGAAAGCTAGGATCTTAATGAGAAATGATGGTTTTGGTTGAGCCTATGTGGCAGCGTCATTTATTCTTTAGTACCAATTCCCGACTCACACACTTTGTGGGTTTTGTTCGGCTTACTGGCTATCACATAAATGATAATTGCAAGCATTTTCTACTTATGGTTTTTGAGGAAATGGGAGGGGAAAAGAGAAGAATTGAGTCACATTCTTGTGTGATACTAAGGAAGAAGAAAATTTGGAGGATTCTCCAGCGTGGCAATTTTACGTTGTTCTTAGAAAGATTGCATGGGCATGACATGAATGCTTCAGCGGAGTTTGTTTCTTGTTGGCATAACCACAAACTTTAGATAAAGGGCTTGGTAGTTGAAATAAATGAGGATTTGATTGCTACTATGATTGGGTTTTCAATGTTTGGTTGTAAGTTCTATAAGGACAAGAAGAGTAACAAGGAGGTAATGGCTCGATTCTTCAAAGATCACAAACAAAAAAAACTTATCAAAATGGAAAGTTGGGGCTATGAGTGAAAGTCTCTCAAGAAGGTATGGCTAAATATTGTGGAGGTGATAATGCGATATGTGATTTTGGAAGGCAGGTTCACTGCAATCCTTGCCCAAAATTTTAGTCTTTTAAACCATTATAGAGTTGTTCTGTTCATTTCCTTTCCATTTTTCCTGTTGTCTTCCATGGAGGTCTCTATTTATGCTCACTTAAAAAATAGAAGGGCTTTGGTCCTCCATGAGGGTCTCATTCTTTTAAAAAATAGGAGGGCTCTAGTCCTCCATGAGGGTCTCATTCTTTTAATCATGGAGCATGTTAAATCCCTTGTCCCTACCCTTGCAAGTAAGGGTAAGGAGAATATTCTGAGTGAAGCTTCTAGCTCTTCTGGCTTAGATATTGTTATCACAAAATCTAGCAACACTCATTCCATGGATAACCCCCTACGAAACTTGTTTGTTTCATAGGTTCATGATATTCAAGAACGAAAAAACGAGGAAATTTTCAATCCACCTTGAAGTGTGTTCTAAAGTCTCAAATATTTTTTTTGAGCATCCCTCTACATTCATCTAGCGAAGACCTTCAAAACGAGTATCTTCGTGAACTCTCATTGTTTGTACTTAGTGAAATTGTGAAAAGTGTTAAAGCTCTAGAAAAAAGTGCTCTAACATTTTGGAAAAAAATTCTAAGTGTCACAAGTGCAAAGGTGGGGTTTTATAGTGCCTATGCACTTAAGTGAAAATCAATCTTGGTGTAAAAGTGCTGATTTTCAGCACCTTTACACCAAGTCTCTATACTTAGTCATTTAAGTCAAAGGGCTATGATTTTTGTCTCTAGTGCACCTTTCCTAGTTTTATGCCATTTATCTCACCTTAATTAGTTTGTGACTTATGTTTCATTTATTGCATTTGCAAATCACTAAGTAATTTTAAGTTCACCTCACTTCATTTTGACCATCGTTCTTTCATTCTTCATTGCGCTGGAAACTCTTGAAGACTGTAAACCTGCATTTTCAAAGATCTCTTTGCTATTTGAGTTTAGATCTCACATTTTTCAAGGTAAGTCATTTTTATTTCTTCCATCATTTTCTTCTTTCCTTTCATTTTCAGAATACTTTGTAAATTTCTTGTTTGGTTTGTAAATATGTTTCGGTGTTTGGATTTCTTGTTAGTTATCCAACATTTTTTATCTCTTTCATAGCATGTTTTTTTCTCCATTTGAATCAACCTTTCTCCTCATGTCGTGTGTTGGTTTCTCCTCCGTCCCAACACATTTTTCTTTCAAATCGTGCCCTCTTCTAAGTTGATCTTTCTACTTGCCTTTCATTGGGGTTTTGATTTGTCTTCTTTGCACACTCTAGTTTGTTTTATTTCATTTCATTCATCCCTCTTTATTTCCAAGTTTCTATCAAAATGTAAAAGAAGACTAATCTTGAATAAACTCATTCTAAGTTTCAACTTTGAAAGTTTCACTTGAAATGTCCAAGTAGACTTCTTACATGCCATTGCACTTTACTTATGTTTTCACTAACTCACGTTTTTCCCTACATGGATTAATATATCTAGATGCCAAAGCGCTTAATTTGTCTACCACTGCACTTAACATCTTTTCTCCACAAGAAAAAGTGTCAAGGCATTGATTTTCAGCACCTTGACACCTTTTTGCAAACTATCATTCTAGGTGCAAGGGCACTGATTTTCAGCACCCTTACACCTAAATTCATCTCTCCAAGTGCAAGGGTGCTGATTTTTAGTGCCCTTACACTTTTTGGTAGTTTTTCCTTGAAACTCTCAAAACTTGTTCTATCATCACTCTGAGCCCCATTTCTTTGTGCCTCCATTATTTTTTGTACCTCACTGATCATTTCATTCTTGCTCAACATCATTGCTTACTTCACACATACCAATGCTACTTTTTCATCTAACGTTTGTTAATTCACCATCTTTGCAGTTCCTTTTTAGATATCATCAAGGGATCCTCAAAGTTGCATCTGTTTGATCCAATTGTTCTGAAATGACAGCCAAGAAGCCTCCATCATCTTCTAAGGCTAAAGGAAAAATTAAATATAAGTATCGAGGTGTCTATCAACCTACAGTGGTAATTTCAAAGGTGGATGAAATAAAGGACATTGAGGTTGTTCATCAAGACCTCATTGATTTCATGAAAAGGATTGAGAAAAATCCTCTTGAAGACTCCCTGAGAGCCATTGTGCACGGTAATCTACATCTGGTGTCTACATTCCCTAATTTTGCACACAATACAAAGTTCATCCTCCAAGTTTCATCCCATTACACGAGGGAAAGAAGAAGTGTGATTGATTCCTTTGGGCAAGAGAGTTTGAGACTTGACCCTGATTTCTTTGATATTGTTTTCAGAGTCCCACAAATGGAGAAATAAGCTGAAATTTCAGTACAACAAGCATAGGAATTATATGACTCATATCCCAATAAGGCTAAGTACTTGATCAATATTCAATGGTTGAAAGAACCTAGGCATACTATCTCAATATGACTGAAGGGACTTCCGTGAAGTGACTTCAAAGAAGATGTCAAGGACATGATCACACTCTTGAGAAGAGTTAAGGGATTTCCTGAATCATCCCATTTTCATGAATGGATGTATGAATACATCTGGATCATAAGGAGACAAAAGGCTCATATTGATTGGGGCAAACAAATCAGTGATGAAATCCATGAATAGTTGATAAATGTGCCAACTACTTTGAAGTTCTATATGACTTCTTATCTGGTGTATGCTACAGTCATGATGAGGCAATTCCCAGGTTTATCTACAAAAGGGAACCAACTTTTTGTACCTATGTACAAATATTTTTATCAACTAGAGTTGAAGGAAATCCTTCACCATTTTAGGAGTCACCAATGCTTTCTTTGCACCTATGCTTTTTAGCTTTGACCTGACTCTTCGGAACAAGAGAGTTTCCAATGAGGCCTACATAGTGGTGAGTAAAGTTGGATGCATATTCTTATAGTTCCCAACTTTCTCTTACATAAGGGTGGGATGCTACACTGGGTACCCTTACATGTTTCCCAGATATCCCTCAGACAAGTGGATACTCATGGAGTTATGCAGATAGCTAATTTCAACTCATACAGAATAGATGAGGATCCAAAAACTGAGACTCAAGTTCCCACTGATGATTGGTAGGTATATCATCAAAAGTGTAGAAAAAGCTAAATCAGTCTGTGCAAAAATGCAGGTCATGACAATAAGGACCTATAGATATAGATTTGATTTTGACTATAGGAATGTAAAGAAGTTAAAAATGGGTCATCAGCACAAGTATTGCTTTGAGGACATTTGGGTTGATTGCAGAGATGAAGAGGCTATCTGTAAAATGGATTTTTTCAAATTAATCGTACAAAAAATGACAGATCTTCATATTGCTAACCTACCAGAGGGTTTCACAGATCCCAATGATATCATGAACGTTTCTTACGATGAGAAATAAATCTCCAAGAGAACTTTTCCTAAAATCCAATGGTCCAATAAGGAAAGTGTCTCCATCAGAGAGAGGTTGGTGCTAATTTTGGATAACACTACAGAGTGGTTGCACAAACATGGCTTTGAGATGAAAACTTTCATAACAGAATCAGGAGAGGAATCTGGAGTGGAAGCCAGCCAACTATAGGAACCCCACATGAAAGATAAACCTATGGCTATTCCCACTTCTTCCTAAAGAGGCCTGAGGATTAAGTTCACTGTTGGACAAAAGGATACATGGGGAAGAAGATTTTACAGATGAAAAAGAGTCTGAAGGTGATCAAGAAGGTGAACAAGAGTCAGAAGAGCAAGAGGGTGATAAATAAGAACTCGAGCATGATGAAGAATAAACTATATCTCCACATGATAATGTAGTCAAAGATCTTCCCTAGACATCATCGCCCATAACTTCAAATGTTCCTTGCACACCTCCTAATCCAAACACTCCACCACCTTTTCCTACATCACCTATTCCTAAATCTACAATACCCATAGTGGATATTTCACCAACCCTTGCAGCATTAATTGTACTTGATACTCCTTCAATGAAAAGTATACAAACAGTTGATATTTTTTCAAGCCCTCCATCATCCATTCTCAACCTATCATCCCCATCCTATGATATCACTTCAAAATTTGAGTTTAATAGGTTCATGAATGAATCCATGCACAATCAACTCAATGTGCAATCTACTTGAGCAGTTATGATATACACTACGCCAATTGTCACTATACTAGTCATTCCTTCAGGAATGGCAGTGACAAGAGAGTTGATAGTTAACCAGGAAACTCATACCTCCTCTCTTCCCCCTTGGTTGGTATCACAATTTTTGAAGTGAAAAAATAAAATGATATCTCCAAAAGAACTCAATCTTGAAGAGATAGTCCCTCCAAAAGCCAAGGGGAAGAAAAAGGAAAAAGTGTATTCACAGCTTCATGTTGAAAAGGTCAGTCATAAATATGCAGAGATTGGTGTACCACCTCAAGAGGAAGGAGATGTCAATATGGAGGACTACACAGTAACAAGAGTCTATCTTGGAAAGGTCACAAATAAAAGTGCAAAGGCTGATGCATAGGTAACCTTTGATATACTGGCAGGAAGATCAGACAAAATGGAGCAAGCTTGAAACACCTACAAATAGAAGGGAGAGCATTATGCCACTATTTTAAGGATACTTGCAGGATCTTCAAGTAATGCACAACCATTGGCAATGGTAAGTGTTGAGGATCCATCTATGAAGAAGGCTGAGAATTTTTCCTCCAAAGGAAGAGTATTATATGATTTTATTAATGAAATTGTAGAACATGGTTCTCAGATTATAGTTGTTGCGGATGAAAAAGATACTCAAATAGACAAGCTCAAAACAAAGCTTGATAAGGAAGAAAGTGTACTTTCCCAAGAGCACAGAGAAATGGAAAAATGCATGTTATTGTGGTCAAAAATGAAATAGGAAAAGATCAACAAATTGGTGGAAGTTGAGGTGATCCCTAACAAGGAGAAATATGTAGAAGTAAGAGAATCATTGAAACATTGTATCTAGATAATCAACTCTCTTATAAAATACCTCCACCAAGTGCAGGAAGATGTTGAAGGGCATCATGCTATCCTTGAAAAAGGAATTAAGGAGTTACCAGGACAACTCCTTGAAGAAGACTGTATCTCCCTTTTGGCCACAAAACTTTTTGAGATCTTCAAAGAAGCCATCATGAAGCAAGTAGAGAGTGCATATTTTTCAAAGGAATCTATGCATGTTATCTATGATACAATGCTCACTCTTTCCAACCTCAAGATGCATCTTGAAAAGTGAAAAAAGGTTTACTCATCCATCATGAGATCAATCACCAAAATTAATACCATTGTGGATTACACCATTGATTTGGATGAGACGTTCATGTAGGAGACCAAGAAGAAGTATGAAGACTTTCGTGCCCAAGCAAGGAACCATGAAGATTCCTAATCTCCAATGTTAGACGTTTTTATGCTCCCCTTAATACATCTTGTAAATAGTTTGTGACATCCTAAATGTCTTTTCTAAAAATGTAATTACACTATTATTTGAGATTTAAGATTTAGTTTCACAAAGATGAATTACATTTTGACTTAGTCAAAGTTGGGTGAGATTTTCCTAAATTAGCTCAACTAACTTTCCTAACTTTACTCAACTAATTTCCTAGTTTTTCTCTTCCCTCTTTTTTATAAATAAGAGGGATTTCTATTGTAATTTTTACCTTTAGTATTTTGCAATGAAGTGCTACCCTTTTTGAAGTAGATTTGTGAAACTTTGTGTTCATATTTTGTGAATGAAATATAATCAATAAAGAAGATAATTGCATACGAGACTTTCTGTTGGAATCGATAATCTTGTGGATTAATCTTATTGGTAGTGGTTAGTAGATGAGATCTGAAGGGATTCAAGTAATTTATGTAAACTTTATGTTACATTCCTTTTTTTAATTTATGTTTATGTTTGGATACTCTTGTCGAAAGATCTACGAGACTTTGTGCTTGTAATAATTTATGTTGTTTGAGGAATTGTTGTATCTAAGAAGACTTTTCTGCTTCTAATGCAACAAATAGTACATCTCTCATAGATCCATTGGTGAAAAATCTACAGAACAACTTTGTGCCTTCATGAGCTTTCCTCTTTCTTTTATTTTTTATTATTATCATACCTAGTATCTCTACGCTTTGCTTTGACAAGATAGAGGTATTGGCATTACTACTCATTTTATGTTTTAAGGTTTTCCTTAATCAAAACTTCCAACCGTGAAGCATTGTAAAACTTCTATGAAAAAAGAGAGAAGCATGAATTTGACAAACCCCTCCAATTTTGTAAGTGTAGTGTACATTTTGTAAATACTTAATTAGTTTTACCATAGCTTCTATTAGTAGTAAGAAGGGAACCTCCCCTTTCTAAGAGGAGAGATTATATCTCACATGGGTGTGGTTGAATTCTAGGTTGTGTAATCTATTGAAAAGATGATTACATAATTTTCACCCAACAAATACCAACATTGCTGAGGAAGAGGAGTGGAATAAAGAGGATGAGGATGGGTCCCCAGCCCCTAAAACTACCTCCTCGAAAGAGAGGAAGAAGGGTAACCTTAAAAACAACTAGACAGCTAAGTGCCTTATTCTGAATGAGTCAAATTCCCAATTTGATAGTGAGGATACGGAGGTGGGCTCTAGCAATTCCACACCCAAGAAAAAAGATTTGGACATTGGCTAGGGAGACACTGAGGTTGGTGGTAAAGAGGAGGGACTGCAAGATAATGTGATGAAAATTGAGGCTAAGGATAAACCAAGAATGGTTTCCAAACACATTTCCAAGTTGAAGAACCAGGCCTTGAAAGATATGGCTAAGGACACCATGGTGCTCTGTGAGGAGAATACTTCTATAGAGAAGGTGGTGGAAATTGATGACTCCCCAATTTGTAGCTCTCCCAATGTGGTTCTAGAGGGGAAGAATAAGGTTCAGGAGGAGGAGGATGTTGAGTAGAAGTATGCAAAGTTAGAGCCTCTAAAGGTAAATCCACTTTTTTAGGAATTTTCCTATCTCGATGATGATTCCACCTCTATGTTTGAGCTTCTTGACATGGAAAGGGTAGAGGCAACTTTAACTTTTAAATTAGAAAAATGGAATCTTCAGGAATTTAATAAGGTTAACATTAAAATAAGGGGTTTGAAGGAAAATTTGAAGAATACTCTAAAAGGCTCGGCTTTGGATATTTTGATTGACAAAATTGTGGATCTTGAGGGTCCATACCATGATTTTAAATCCCTATGTGAAGAGTGCTTGGATGGTTTAGAAGCCAAGGTATTGGATACTAATGTGGATATAAAGAAGCTTCTCCATGCTTGTCACATTTTAGTGAAGAATAGTGCACACTCTTTGGAAGTCTTGTTTCATAAAATTAGTGAGCTCAAGGAGGACCAATTGTATTTCTCTAAGTTAATGGAGAAGGAACACTCAGCCAAAGGTAAAGGAAAAAAGGTGTGAAAGATGATGGTAAAGGCCCTACTACTAGAGGGTCAACTGATTGGAAGAAGTCCTTTGAAGCTGAGAAAAAAGAGTTGTTAGATATAATTGAAATGCATAGAAGCCAGGAGCTTGAGGTGGCCAACACCTTAAGCAGTATGAAATAGTGTCTTGTTTGTCTATTTGTCTATTTGTTGTGTGTTTTTGTTGTTCTTGAGTCTTGGTTTCTTTCTTGATATTTTTTTGTTGGGTGTTGTTGATAGTTTACCATTTTATCTTTTGAGAAACATTTTTTATCTTTTGATGTTTTGGGTTGGGCTACTGCTAGTGTTTTATTGTAGTATCTCTTGAGAAACATTTTGTATCTTAAGTTGTAAATGGTTTTGGGTCCCTTCAAAACCTAATTTTCCCATATAATCAACACAATTCAACAAAAAATCTACTATACATGATATTACACATGACAAATTACTAGAGAACTCAATGTTGATGAACCAATAATGAGAATCATAAACATGATATAATAATAAATTATAAACTAGTGACTTAATATATAAATAAATTCCATATAATGAACAACCAAACTAATTACTAAATGACACCTTCCTTATACCTATGATACCCCTTTTTACTATAATGAATTTCTCAAGAGTCTATAAAACTAGAAGCTTCAAACTATTGAAAAGGAGATAGGTAACTAAAGGTTGAATAAGTAAAAGGTTAGATGGCTAGAGTAGACAAGAGAAGGATTATTATCATTTGATCATACTTTTAGATCAATATAAGTTTAAATGTGTAAATCCTTGTGAAAATGTAAATAACAATAATGTAAATTTTACTTCTAAAAATTTGGCTTTCATGAATTTTTTTTGTTACTTGTGTGTACATCTATGGTCTTTTAATATGAGACATGTTTCAAGTTGATTTCTTATCAATTATTTCATTAGCTATGTTTAAGGTTAAGTTGGGATCATTGATTGATACTACAAGAAGCTTAATTAAACCTCCTTCTTTCTTTCTCCTCACCATTTTGTATCTTTTATTATTTATGTTGTTGTTTGTGAGAAGAATAGAATGGATTATGATTGTATTAAAGATATTTTGCTAGGTTTTACTGTAAATATTGCTCAAGTCTAATTTAATCACATGCAAGGCTATTAAATTGATAAAGGGAATAAACCTTAACCTTTCAAGTAAAAATGGGGCGGTGTGCCTTGCTCGATTGGCTAAAAGAATCCTATTGTAGGCAAGAGATCACAAGGTCTAGTGTCCCCCCAAACCCATGGTACCGAAGGGTGTGTCATGCCAACATTGTCAATCATGTGAAAAAAGTTTACCAGGTGCATTGCAGTTTATAGGGGGATAGATACCTGGCCGATTCTTGCAGTCTAAACAAAATATCTTTCAAGTAAAAATAAATTAGATTAACACATTATTTAGGAAAGTAATAATCAAATTAGGCCTTTTTTGTATTCTCTTATACCTAGATCCCTTAGAAAATTATATGAGATTCTTATATTAGATAATTAAAATCTTAGGGAATTTATTTCTTTTCATGAGAATGTTAACATACATTTAAGTTGGTGTATTGAAGCATACATCGATACAACTACACTTCAACGGTGCTTCATACTGGTGATGAATTATATTATGAGCTAGCTACCCCTTGGTTTAGTGAATTGATAGTTTTCTTTTAGTATTATGTGATGTAAGAAAGGTGGTGGAAAACCCCAAACTAACTCAAACTAATCAATCACAAACAACAAACTAACCCTTGAAACACAAAACTCTCAACTTGAACCAAACTCTCACCATATAGGCTTGTAGCCTTCAAAACCCAACAAATGAAGATATCTTTTTGAGAAGGCCATACAAAGGCTTGAAAAAAATCAATTAAGACTTACCATAGAACCAACAAAACATCCCCAAAAGGTTACAAGTGACTTCTTTGCAACAATATTGAGATCTAATACAATACCCATGTTTTAGGCTACTTAATTAGCCCTATTTAACAAAGGAAGTACTTCTTAAACACCAAATAACCACTCAAACTAGCTTGAAAGTCATAAATTGTGATACCAAACACAAAATTCCATGATCAATTCACAAGTTCAAGTCATCTAGGATGTTGCACCATGAAACCTTCATTTAACATGCAAAACACTAAGGTTTATTGAAAATATTAACACACGGTCTTATCTTACCCAAAAATGCATCCAACACCTCATATACACCCTACACAAACTCAAAAATCCATCACATACACTATTCTTTCAACATTTTATTAGAACCACATCTCAATACCTCTTTTTCACATGAAAAGCACCTTGTTTGGCCCTAGGGCATCACCCAAATTCTCACAACATATATCCACAGCCTACAAAACCATCAAGACATCTAACCTAACATAAGATAATTCATTCCACTGAGGTATAGAGTTAGACAGTAGGTGGAATGACTTGGTTTGTCATTTTAAGTTCAAATTGGCCCTTTAATGTTTTCCTACAGGTTGTTTCAAGAAAAAAAAAGAGATCTACCTCAAATCTGAAGATTAGACTCTCAAAATAGAACCATCCCTACAAAATAAAATTTTATTCAAAGAATTTACACTCTATACAAGTCCATACAGTCACAAGAAAGTCCAAAAATATAGAGATTTTATAGAAAAAGGGTTGTATATTGATGGGGAATCTTCAATACAAACTTAACAACTGATGTTCAAACCTTTTGAGGCTTTTTATACATATTCCATTCAAATCCCAACTAACCCAATGCCTATAACTATCTTTTAAAATCCTTCAACCTTTCATATTCCTAATTGTTGCATTTTTGACAATTTTCCACTTGACAACATTTACATCTTTTGCAACTTTTACTAATTTGATACCTATTGACTCACAAACCCAAAACTACATATCAAATGGTCTTAATAGACCTTATTTAAGGTAAATATACTCAAAACAACCCATACTATCCTATTGAACCACCTATCAAGACTTCAAATGATCAATTTTGCAAATAAGGGTTTAGGTGCTCCTGCAATAGTATGTTATTTTAATTTTCAAATCTGTCTTTTAGTTTCTAGTTATGTTTATGCCTATTTTTAGAGTGCTTAGTAGATACTATTCATTGGGTATTTTTAGATTATGTGTCCAAGTTTTCAAGTGATCATGTACTAATAATTGATGTCGATATTCATAAATGTGTGTTTAAATAAATTTACTTTCATGTTGATTTCTTGACTTTACTTTGATGTGCATCCTCATAGTTTTTCATATGCATTCAAAGTGGGGGTAAAATCTAATGGTGATATTACTATGTCTTATATATTTCTCATTTATTTTTATGTCACTTTGAGTTGATTATCTTTTAGGAAATGATAAGTGTACACATGACATGATCTTTGCTAATAGTTAGCACAAAAATTGAACTATGCATGTCCCCATTTGCACTCATTCCTTGGACCTCATTTTAATCTATTTTCTACCTATGATCATATCTAAAACTTGTGCAACGAAATAGGTCACATGTGTAATTTGTAGAAATGACCCTAATGTTTTTAAATTTCAAATTCAAATATTGGACCTACTTGTTTCTCTTTTAATTATACAATAACAACATGATCATTTCAAAATAATTATCATTTATGTTATTGTTGTATAATGGAACAATTAATGAAATAGAATAATTACAATTTAGGACCAGAAATTAAAATTTTGTTATTAAATAAACTTGGTCTAAAATTTTAAGTGAAACAACGGTCTACTAAATATGAAAAAACAAGTGGCAGTCATTCAAATGGTTGACTAAAAAGTAGCTCACCAACGGTCGACTAGTCTAGAGTAATGACTATCAATTTAAACAACCAAGTCTTCTTTAATCATAGCATTGCATACCAATATGCAAAGCAACTCAAGTGTTGGAAAATTGATAGTGGTAGTAGAACTTGGCCCATATTGGTCTCTGCTATGAGCTAAGTACATCAACAAACTCATTATTATTATGTTTCAAATTTCTTTGTTTTCTTTTTTCTTTACTAGTCTCTACTATTAGTATACCATTAGATTTGTAGAAATATCTGAACAATTCTACATAAATTTTTTATAATTTCATCATTAGCTTAGAATAATCTTTTTAGACCCTTCAAATCTTATATAGAATTCTTGTTAGGCTTTCTTTATTTCATACAAATCCTTCTTTTTTTGTCAACATGAAAAGCTTGTGGAAGCAGAGTATGAATACCAAACAAATTCTACTGCAATTTGGTGTAATTGAATCTCTTCATAACCAATGCCTTCTTTTTTTGTGCACTTTGGTTATTTTCTTTTCATTTTTTCTTTAACAGTTTGATCAACACTTAAAAATTCAGCTGACCAAAACCCAAGAGTACATGAAAGAGTTGAAGTAGAGGAATGTCGATTAATTATGAAATCAAAGTAAAGTCTCATGTTGCTATAGTTTTCATTTCTATTTTAGCCTTTTGAAATTATTTTTCCATTCATTTTGATTTACATATCATTATAAAATGTGAAAATAATATATGTACATTGAGATTTAGTCACTCTTAAAAAAAGAATATATATATGTGTGTGTGTGTGTGTGTAATGTTTAAATGAAGCCATCTTTTTTTCCAGTCATTTCCCAAATCTTGCAGGTGACTCATGTTGGATTTTGCTGATATGTGGTTGTCATTGATGTCAACACTATTGGCATTAATGTCTTTAAGGTTGAATATGTCAAGGATATTAAGAAAATTGTAATAAAACAAGTTGCAGGTTGTCAGTGGTGCAGTGAAGTTCAGTGTAGCCATCATGTTGTTGGCTAGCCCATTATATTGATGATAAGAGGTTGTGGATTAAAGGGTTTTTTGTTGAGTATATCTAGTTTATCCATATAAATTTTTAAAGATCCAGATCAAGATTTAATCAAGTTATGAGTATTTGTGTTCTGACATTTGTTTTGTTGCTTCAATTGGTATTCCTGAAAGAAGATAATGTGATTCTAGTAATTTGAATTATTTTGGATGCTTATATGGTGATTCATGATGCTTGTGGATGTTTCTAGATTGTGCTCTATCTATTTTGTATGTTTGCATTGATCGTTGTGCTCGCGATTCATGATTTTTTGTTGTGAGTTCATGTTTTTCATGATCATGGTTGACAAGGTGATTGTAGCATGTTGTAGATCTTCGAGGCATAATTTTTGGAAGTGTTTCATGTTTGAGGATGTTGTTTTGGTTCTTCACTATGTTTTGGCCAACATTTGTTGGTGTGCATTGAAAATTGTTTATGGATTGGGCCGATAGTTTATACATGTTTTATATTTTGTTAAAGTCAACATGTAGTTGATCTTATTCTTAGTCGTGAATATATGAGCAATTGTTTATACCATTTGAAGGCATAGTGTGAGTGGTGTGTGAAGTATGTGAGTGTTATGTGTGAATAATTTTCTAATCTTTTGAAGGAAAAAGTAAACTGTGAAGAAGAGTGAGCAAATGTTTATATGCTTAACCAAAATTGTAATCAGGCATTAGCAGATGCTAGTTTCTCAATTCAAAATCTTGTGGATGTAATCCAAATGTTTTTGTAAGATAGTGTGTATTCCTTTGGGTAGTAAGACTTTTTGTATTTGAGCAGTGACCTCTAGGCATTGTGCTTGAATGTATGTGCATTTCCCATCCATTATTCTTTTATACTTTTAACAAAGTATAATCTTGTAGACTAACCTCCACCATGGTTTTTCCCCTAATAGGGTTTCCACGTAAAAATATTGGTGTTATGTGTGTTTCTGATGTGGCGATGGTTTATGCTTTCATGTTTATATAGCAGATCTAAGAATAAGTTTAATTTGTATAAATTCTAGGACAATTGATTCACCCCCCCTCAGTTTTTTGGCCTTGTGTTGCCAACAACTCATCTCTAGTTTAAATTTTCATCCTCTTACAAGTTAGAAGATTTGGTGTTTAGAGGTGGCAGGTGGGTCCTCTATTGGCACCATATTTTTGAAGTTTAAAAGCTTCAAAGAAATAAAATTTACAACATACAAAATACACCATTTCTAAAAAATCATCTATACAATTAAAAAATGTTATGATCCACCCTTTTTGTGTTTAAGCTATCAGCAAAATTTATTCAATACTATTTATTTGTTGAATTGGCACAAAATGGTGATGTTTCTTTCCAACAAATTCAACCTCTATATGTATCTATATAATTTTCATATTGGCCACTAAAATAATTTCTATTTTCCCATTTCTGTAATATTTTACTTCACAAGTTACAATATTTTTTTTATTAATTTGTTACAAGGTTTAATATTGTCAATTGACTTTTGACTAAATGATTTTAATACGAAATTACTTATATTTCTTTCTTCTATGTTGGATACTTGTTTATTTTGTTTTTATGATTCTATGGAAAAAGTAAATCTTCAAATAACAAAATGTGTTTAAAAAAATGGTCCATGGATTAAATTTTAGTCAATAGAAAAACACATTATATTTGGAGAAATAGATTCCAAGTGGTTCTGACAACCAAATTATAATAAACTAAGAAATACAATAAGGCATGAGGGAGGGAGGTAGGGAGGTAGGGAGGGAGGGAGGGAGGAAGGTGGAGAGGGAGAGGGATAGGAGGGGGTAGGAGAGCGGGAGAGAGAGGGTGTGTGAGAAAGAGAGAGAGGAGAGAGAGAGAGAGAGGTGGAGAGGGAGATGAAGGGGTGGGAGAGCGGGAGAGAGAGGGTGTGTGAGAAAGAGAGGGAGGGGAGAGAGACAAAGAGACATAGAGAGAGAGGAGGGAGAGAGGGAAGGAGAGGGAGGGGGTGTGTGAGAGAGAGGAAGGGTTAGAGAGAGAGATGAAGGGTTAGAGAGAGAGGGAGGAAGGGTTAGAGAGAGTGGGAGGGAGGGAGGTAGAGAGAGAGAGGGAGAAAAGAGAGAGCAGGAGAGAGATGGTATGTGAGAGAGAGAGGAGGGGGAGAGAGGGGGGAGAGAGGGAGGGAGAGAGAGAGAGGGAGAGAGGGAAGAAGAGAAAGGGAGAGTGGGAGGGAGAGGGGGAGAGGGGGAGAGAGAGAGAGAGTGGGGGGGAGGGATGGAGGTTAGAGAGATAGAGAGGGAGGAAGGGTTAGAGAGAGGGGGAGGGAGAGAGGGAGGTGAAGAGAGAGAGAGGGAGGGTGGGAGGGAGCAAAGAGGCAGGAGAGAGGAGGAGAGGTGGGAGAGAGGTGGGAAGGTGGGGAGAGTGGGAGAGAGAGGGAGGGAGGGAGGGAGAGAGGGGGGGGAGAGGGAGGGATGGAGAGGAGAGATAGAGAAATAGGGGGTGTGTGTGTGAGAGAGAGAGAGAGGGAGGAGAGAGAGAGAGATAGAGAGAGAGAGGTAGGGAGAGAGAGAGGTAGGGAGGGAGGGAGGGAAGGAGGGAAGGAGGGAGAGAGGAATTGTATCTCAAATTTGATGACATATACAAGCATTATATCTAAATCTATAGGTGTACATGAGGCCCCTCTTTAACAAGCTCTCTTAGATTTTGAAGAATCGAAACCATTTAGATGTGGAAATTTTTTTTATTACCCCAAAAAATTGTCAAATGCATGCAGTGTGAAGTTGTAAGGTAGTCTATTTTTTGTTTCATGCATCATTGGGCTAAACCGTCAATTTCAACATGTCAAGGTAGGAATTTCTATGCTAGGAATGGTCCTATTTTGTACCCCAAATCTCTTGAATTTTTTAGGTTACACTACTCCTTGAGCTACACTATAACTATAATGTTTTCATTCTTCAAATATTTAAACACCCTTTGGAATCTTTCCTGATCTTCAAATAAAAAAATGTCTCATAAAATTTTGGAAACTTTGACATGGTGAGACATATAAATTTACTAAATCCATAAATTCTTGCTAAAGTATACTTAATACATCTGATGGGTTCACACATTTTTCCAAATTCTATAGCAAGATAACACGTGAGAAAGAAAATAACTTGTGTTGGCCTTGCAACCCTTCTTCTCTTCTAGGTCAAAAAGTAACATTCATAGAAATTTGTTCCATAGCCTACTCCAAGAAATTGTGTTTAGCTTTGTTATTAAAAATTACCATTCCTCTAAAATGTAATTTTTTACATGACTTTGATGGTTTATGAGTGGGAAGATTTAAATTTCTAGCGTGATTGAGTTCACTTTGTGACTTATAATCAATAAATTTATGTTTTAGTGATTCCAAGCAATCATCACCATAATCAATACAATTAGATGAGCTAGAAGCTAACTCTTTACATACTGAGTAGCATCCAGTGCATACCACTTGGCTATAATAATAATGATCTAACTCTTTAAGATGCCACATTCTTAAAGTTTCTATGGTAATCATAATATATATGTTCCATCTGAGCAACAATAACAATCCACTTTTCTTAACTAATCTTCTTCCATCCTCTAGGTTCATATTATAAAAATAGAACATAATATATTTTTCATCATTTGAGTACCTTTATTATCATTCATAATGATACTATGATTTTCCTATATTCATTATGAATTTCGAAATGTAGTTATGATAGTCCCAATGAAGCTATGACTATTGTACATGCATTAGAACTACACAAGTTATGGTAGTACCAATGAAGCTATAACCATCCTGAGATAGTTATCAAAGTCCTAATAAAGTTAAATCTTATCTTAATAAGGTTATGTCAGTCATAATGAAACTATGATAGTCCTAACAAACATATGACTGTCCTAAATAGCCTATGACTTTCCTATTGAAGTTATGACTATCCTAATGAACCTATAACTATCATAAGAATGCAACATATAGTCCTAATGAACCTATGAATCTCCAAAGAAAGTTATGACAATATTAACAATGAAGCTAAGAGAGTCCTAATGAAGTTATGAAAATCCTATAATTTTATGAACTAATCTCTATGCCTTATTTGTGTATACATGAAGAGATCATCATCATGCTAAGGAAATGACCAAAGAATATAATATCGGATGAGCATGAAGATAAGTATGTGAGAACATATATAACATATATGTAAGGACATAGGTCACTATAGTGGATTATTCTATTAATATGGTATCTACGAACACGAAATTGTGTAGGTAAGGTGATATGGATCCATAGTGGATGCTAGTCAGAAAGTGGAATATATGGGGGAAAGGAAAGTTAATGTAAGAGTGTACTATTAAGCAGGTGAAATCATGATGTCCCCAATATAATGGTATAAAAATGATAGAAAAACATGTAAGGGGAACACATTATACATTTCATGTAGGTTTGAAGACATTAAGAGATGAGTTCCCTAGGTGGGGGAGTGTATTATAACACCTAATATAAGGATATGGAAATGAAAGCTTGGTGTAGATTATGTCACTCTATAATTTAAATATGTCATAATGGAAGCTTGATGTCCAGTGATACAGAGCATGATGTATGTACAGAAAGGGTAACTCTAAAAGTATAATGTGGTAAGTTATGATGACAATATGATCTCTATACATGTTATATAGTGAATTAGACCCAATAATATATCTTTTATGGTAGCATTATAATAATTTTTAGTTTTATTATGTTACCAAATGCTTGTGATCTTAAACTCATCCATAATGCATCTAACAAAGACTTCAAAACTCACATGCTTGTGCTACCAATATTGTTTAAATTAAAGGGGGTTGCCCCCTTAAAGAGGCTTGGGATATTTGTAACAATTTTATGATTAAGAACAATGAAATTTGTGTAATTATTCATTTATTAAATTAATCATTTGTAGTGCAAATATGGATAACAATGGTAAAAAAAATTGCAATAATGTGTACCATCGTAAATTGTTACCCTTGAAAATTTCACCTTATGTTTTGTCCCCCTTTAAATTATTAGACTTAATTGAGTACTTAATTTCCTAAATTATACATTCTATGGCCCATTGTTAACAATTATCGATGAATTGTAAGTGGGAAAAAATGAATTTATCTAAGACCTTCCCCCCAACACTAAATGTCCTAGAAATACGTCCAAGAAACTCATGATGTGAGTGTCTAATTTCCCTCTAATTTCAAATATATCATTGTCAAAAATTTATAATTTGCAATTCAATTGTCTAAAGTTAGCTATCAGGATTTAATTTTTGGGAAATTGAATAAATGCCTTTAAATACCTAGTTATTCCATCATTTAAACATTAAGTGATAAAAATAAGCAAGAGGTGAAGATTAAGAGTAATTACTATCATTGAGAGCATTCAAAAGCTAGTCAAGAGAAGCATTTCAATGCTTTATTGTAGTAATTTAAGTTCCAAAAATCATTTCAAATCTTATGTGAGTTCATGTGTGTTAATTTTATCATTGTTTTGTGAAGGATAACACTTTTGTAGGTCTCTAAACAATTCAACCATTCAAGAAAATAAACCAAGCCAGATCCAAGACCTTGGAGTGATTTGCATGACTTCAATCCTTCAAGGAAGAAATTGAAGGATGGTGAATTGTAGCAATTTGTGATTTTTTCATTCCTTCCTATCCATTATCATTTTATCATTGGCATTGCCATTGTGGAAGTGGAAACACTAACACAAGGTTTGATTAAGCTAATCCCCTAAATGGCACAACCTTTCCTCTATTTGTGGATGTGCATATTTCAAGTTTAGTTAGGATTGAAGAAAGCTTGAAGACAAGTTGTTTGTTGTTGCATTTTAAGATTTACATATTATCAACTCACAGAAACTCACCTATATAATTACTCAATAGTGATCTAACATATCTACATTCAAATTTCATTTATTAGGTCATTAAATCTAAATTTTTTTAGTCCATTCATTTAGGCATCATTCATTTATGTCAAAAAAATGAAAAAAAGAATTGTTTTGTTTCAAAACTGCATCAATTCATCATTCTCAATATTTTGCATCTTAAAATCAATCAATTAATGCATCTTACATCTAAAAAAAATCATTCATAATTGTCATTTACTATTCAAACATTTTTAACATTGTTGCAAACTTGCATTTTTCAATTTTATAGTCACAAAAGTAGCAAGATCTAGGAAAATATACACTAACAAACCTATCTGCACACAAATTTGGGAACCTTAAATAGTAACAAACATAATGAAACTTTGAATTTGCAGACACCCTATCTAGGACACAGATGCCCTGGGCACCTTTTTCCTAATTTTTGTGGCTTTATTTTGTCTCAAATCTCTTTTTCTATATTCTTTGTGGGATTCTACTATCTAAATTATATTTTTCATTCTAAAACTATCATTTATTTTCAATATTATTGCATGTTTACATTCTTAAGTTCAAAATCATACAATCAACAAAATCTGCAAAACAATTCACTATGAGACCTGTTTGCATATAGATTAGGGAACCCTAAACAATCAAACTTTAAATTTTGTGAAATCCCATCTAAGACATAGATCCCCTCGGTGCCTATGTCCTTCTATTTTGACTAAAATTTGTCTCAAATCTCTATTTTTGTGTTCTCTATCTACTTTTGTTGTTTTGAGTTATGTTTCTAGCTATTTTTTTGTGTTTGTGTATAATTTTAGCTTTCATAGTGGGTATTCTTAAGTTTTTTAAAACTCACATGGAATTCACGACCTAGTGTCCTATTACTGATACTTCAATGAGATACAGTTCTATACTTATGGAATCTTGTGTTGGCACTATTGTTACATCCTCTATGGATCCCGAGTCTTCCAACTCTTTCATGAAAGGTGTTTTCAATACTTAACCCATTTTGGACTCTATTTGTGATGCTACCATACCAATGACCACCTTACAATCACCTAGTTTTATAGGTTTTGAGACTATGGTTTCCCATGTTCATGAAGATAAATTGCAACAATTGGAAAAAGATTTAGAAATACTTCAAGACTATGTGAGTAATGTATCTAGCTAGTACAATGGTCCATATAATATATAACATGAGGAAATTTATTAATGATGATCAAGGATTAGAGATTTTTCATATTCTATCCCATATAGTTGATTTTTTAAGGGAGGGAGAGGTGGGGAGGGAAGGAGAGAGGGAATGGGAAGGGAGGGAGAGGAAGAGAGGGAGAGAGAGGGAGCGATAGATGGAGGGGAAGGGAGAGAGAGGTGGGAAGGGAGCGAGAGGGAGGGGGAAGGAAGGGAGAAGAAGATAGGGAGGTAGGGAGAGAGGGAGGGGAGATGGGGGAAGGGTGGAGAGAGAGGGAGGGGAGAGATAGGGTGTGAGAGAGAGAGAGAGGGAGGGGAGAGAAAGTGGGAGAGATGGATGGAGGGGGAGAGGGAGGGAGGGAGGGAGAGAGAGAGAGAGAGGTGCACAAAAGGGAGGGGAGAGAGAAAGAGGGAGAGAGGGGGAGAGGGAGGGAGAGAGAGGTGGGAAGGGATTTTATGATTATATGGAAAAAATGGCTCTAGGAAAATTTACTACCAATAATTCACTGATGGAAAATTCACTGCCAGCAATTCACTGCCATGAAAAGTTCACCGATGGAAAATTCACTGCCAACAATTCACCATGGTGAAAAATTAACCGCATTAATATTTTTAAATATATATTTCAAAAACTT
>VDFB02271358.1:32543018-32614968 GCA_007258455.2 Sequoia sempervirens | reverse complement strand
TAATTTTTGTTTCATGTACTATGAGGCCGAACCATTAATTTCAACACATCTAGGTGGGAATTTCTATGCTAGGCATGGTCCTATTTTGCACCCCAAATCTCTCAAATGTTTCAGGCTAAACTACTCCAATCTACACTATAACCATAATATTTTCATTCTTCAAATATGTAAACACCATTTGAAAGCTTTCCTAATCTTCAAATCAAAAAATGTATCATAAAATTTTGGAAACTTTGAGGTGGTGAGACATATACCTTTACAAAATCCATAACTTCTTACTAAATTATACTTAATGCATATGATGGGTTCACATTTGTATCCAATTTCTCTAGCAAGATAACATGTGATAAAAAAAACTCGTGTTGGTCTTGCAACTCTTCTTCTTTTCCAGGTTGACAAGTAACATTCATAGAAATTTGTCCCATAGCCTACTCCATATATTGTGTTTAGCTTTGTTATTAACAATTACCATGCCCCCAAAATGAATTTACATGAATTTGATGGTTTTTGAGTGGGAAGATCTAAATTTCTAGCATGACTTAGTTCACTTTGTGACATAATCAATAAATTTATCTTTTAGTGATTCCAAGCAATCATCGTCATCTTTATTATAATTAGACGAGCTAGTAGCTAACTCTTTACATATTGAGGAGCATCCAGTGCATACCACTTGGCTATAATAATAATGAGCTAACTCTTTAAGATACCACATTCTTAAATTTTCTATGGTAATCATAAAAGATATGTTCCATTCGAGCAACAATAACAACCCACTTTTCTTAATTAATCTTCTTCCATCCTCTAGGTTCATATTACAAAAATAGAACATAATATACTTTTCATCATTTGAGTACTATTGTTATCATTCATAATGATCATATGACTGTCCTATATTCATTTAGACCATCCTAATGTAGTTATGATAGTCCCAATGAAACTATAACTATCCCAAGATAGTTATGAAAGTCCTAATGAAGTTAAATCCTATTTTAATAAGGTTATGCCAATCATAATGAAACTATGATAGACCTAAAAAACATATGACTATCCTAAATAGCCTATGAATTTCCTAATGAAGTTATGACTATCCTAATGAACCTATAACTATCCTAAGAATTAATATATAGTCATAATGAACCTATGAATCTCCAAAGAAATTTATGACAATACTAACAATGAAGCTAAGACAATCCTAATGAAGTTATAAAAAATCCTATAATTTTATGAGCTAATCTCTATCTTATTTATGTATACATGTAGAGATCATCATCATGCTAAGGAAATGACCAAAGAATATAACAGTGGATGAGCATGAAGATAAGTATGTGATAACATATATAACACAGATGTAAGGACATAGGTCACTATAGTGGCTTATTCTATTAATATGGTGTCTACAAACACAAAATTGTGTAGGTGAGGTGATATGGATCCATAATGGATGCTAGTAGCAAAGTGGAATATATAGGGGAAAGGGAAGGTGCCTCCAATATACAAGGAAGGTAAGGTAATGTAAGAGTGTACTATTAAGTAGGCCAAAGCATGATGTTCCCAATATAATGGTAGAAAAATGATAGAAAAATATGTAAGGGGTGAGCATTATACATTTCATGTAGGTATAAATTTTGAAGACATTAAGAGATGAGTTTCCTAGTTGGGGGGTGTATTATGACACCTACTATAAGGATATGAAAATGAAAGCTTGGTGTAGAGTATGTCTCTAAAATTTAAATATGTCACAATGGAAGCTTAATGTATAGTGATATAGGGCATGATTTTCCTAAAGAAAGGGTAACTCTAAAAGTATGATGTGGTAAGTTATGATGACAATATGATCGAGCTATACATGTGATATAGTGAATTAGACCCAAAATATTTCTTTTATGGTTGCATTATAATAATTTTTTGTTTCATTATGTTACCAAATGCTTGTGATCTCAAACTCATCCATAATACATCTAACAAAGACTTCAAAAATTCACATGCTTGTGCTACCAATACTGTGTAAAGTTAAAGGGAGGCGCCCCCTTAAAGAGGCCTAGGATATTTGTAACAATTTTATGATTACTAAAAATGAACTTTGTGTAACTATTCATTTATTCTATTAATCATTTGTAGTGAAAATATGGATAAAAATGGTAAAAAATATTTGCATTAACTTGTAACGTCGTAAATTGTCACTCTTGACAATTTCACCTTATGTTTTGTCCCCCTTTAAATTATTAGACTTAATTGAGTACTTAATTTCCTAAATTATACATTATATGGCCCATTTTTAACAATTACTGATGAATTTTTCCATTTCAATAATTTGTTCAAAATGACCATGGTATATCCTCTATTGTCTCCTTTGTTATGTCTACCATTACCTCTTTGTTTTTCTTCTGATTAATATTTTTGTTTCAACTTCAAGAAATAATTAGCTTCCATATGGTTCATTTTACTTCACCAGTTACAATTTTTATCAGTATTGGAATGAGTATTGACTCTACTGATTGTTTCTCCCTTTTCTTAAGTCTCAACCATGATAAATCTTTCACCTTGAAAATTCCTAACTGTGTATCTTCAAATTGACCTTTAATTTTTTATTTTGATGTAGAAGAATATCTATAAACACTGATAATGGTTCTTTAAGTTTAGATTAAGATAATATACATAAAAATGTTATAAACATATTGCAAAAAATATTGTCAACATTAGACAAAATTGTCATCAATTTCCTTGTAGATTGTCTAAAAATAAATTCTTAAATATGTTGATCTTTTGAACATGGTTTGTGAGTATTACTTTCAGATATCTTTAAATTAGTCAACTACAAAACAATCTATTCATTAGATCTATGATAGGGGCTTAAGCTTTTCTCAAACTTCAAGGGCATATCATTGCCACAAATGTTTAAAAGAATATCATCCAAACTACATAAGGGAGGAGACAAATAATACTCTTGCTTTTTTGTATTAATTTGTTACAAGGTTTAATATTTGCAATTGATTTTTGACTAGATGATTTCAATGCAAAATTACTTATATTTCTTGCTTCCATGTTGTATACTTTTACTCTTTTTATGATTCTATGGAAAAAATAAATCTTCAAATAAAAAATGTGTTTAAAAAAATGGTCAATGGACTAAATTTTAGTCAGTAGGAAAATAAATTTTGTAGAAATAGAATCCAAGTGGTTGTGACAACCAAATTATAATCAACATAGAAATATAATAAGGCTTCAAAAATCAACTTTTGAAACATTCCCAAATTCTCTATCTCACCTCTGTCTCCCCCCTACCTCTCCCTTCCTCCCTCATTCCCTCTCTACCTCTCTCTCTCTCTTTGTTTCTCTCTATCTCTATCTATGTTGTATACTTGCTTTTTTTTTATGATTCTATGGAAAAAATAAATCTTCAAATAACAAAATGTGTTTAAAAAAATGGTCCATGGATTGAATTTTAGTTAGTAGAGAAACACATTATATTTGGAGAAATAGATTCCAAGTGGTTCCGACGACCAAATTCTAATCAACTAAGCAATACAATAAGGCTTCAAAAATCAACTTCTAAAACATTTCCAACTTCTCTATCTCACCTTTGTCTCCCTCCCTACCTCTCCCTTCCTCCCTCATTCCCTCTCTACCTCTCACTCTATTTGTTTCTCTCTCTCCATCCCTCCCCCCTCTCTCCTCTCTATCTCCCCCTCTCTCTCTACCTATCTCTATAGAAGTAGAGAGGGAAGGAGAGAGAGGGTGAGGAGGGAAGTAGGGAGGGAGAGAGAGGGAGAGGAGGGAGATAGAGGGAAGTAGAGAGAGAGGGAGAGAGAAGTAAGATAGAGAGAATGAGAGAGAGAGAGAGAATGGACTTTGATTGCCCAAAATTGTTTATACCTTGGTTTGCAGAATCACACAAATACATCTAACAAATTCAATTCAAATGTGTTTCTAAATTTTTGACTATGAAACCTAGAGGAATTGAAAGTGTAGGCATAGGACCAGAGGACTGTGAAATCAATTTTTAACCCCTATAGGAAGACCCATTCGCCCTTGGGCGAATGAGTCCTAGGAGGACACTCAACATAACCTTTCTATGACAAGTGCATAAAATCAAGCCCTTCTCAAATCTGCAATTTCTTTCTAGATTCTATCAAATTAAGGTTTAATTTAGAGGTTTCATGTGTTACATTACATATTTGCATTCATTTAGTATTTTTCATTCATCTCCCAAAAGTGTTGTTCTGACTGATTTACCCCATCCTAGGTCATAAGGAAAACAACAAGATCTCCACCAAGGTTGACTCACCTAAGGGTTGAAAGTCAATCTTTCCCTAGGCGTTCTATTTTGGAGAATTCATCTATAATACATCTAACAAACACTTCAAAACTCACATGCTTGTGCTACCAATATTGTGTAAAGCAAAGGGGGTTGCCCCCTTAAAGAGGCCTAGGATATTTGTAATAGTTTTATGATTACTAACATTGAACTTTGTATAATTATTCACTTATTTGAAATTAATCATTTGTAGTGAAAATATGGATAACAATGGTAAAAAATATTTGCATTAACGTGTATCATAATAAATTATCACCCTTAATAATTTCACATAAATATATATGCAATAGATTCACTTACATCATCACAATTAACATTTTATATCAACATTCTTATTAATATAACACTGACATACGATAAGGTTCAAGAGATAGGATTTATGAGGATGAACGTTTCCAAACACCACTAAATACCAGTATACCTTATCACTAATATGAAAAACCATATAGTTGCAACTCCATTATGCCATCACTAATTAACCATAAAATCAAGATAATATTAGAAAATTGGTCTTGAGGCTCTCTTCACTAGATCCTTCCGTACATTTCCTAGTACCTCCTCTTCATTGAAAAAGGGTTAGCGTTTATAAAGGAACTCATAGAAGATGGCTGAGGACCATCCCATGACGGTCCCATTTATAGCACCATCCTCACAATATAAATTCCCAAGTGCATTTTCACCCCCATATGACTTGCCAAGGATCCCTCATGGATATAACAATTTACATCTTCACATTACACCACATATTCTAGTAGTATAAAATTATTAAGAAGCCTCAAACTCAAGAAAGTAAAACATAGTTCAAAATTACATTAGAAAATATGTAAAAGAGAAGTAAAGAATAAACAAAGTGACAACAAAGACAACATCTTAATTCACATTAAAAACATTTAAAATCAATTAAGTCCTTGAGGCAGAAAGGATCATAAAAAATTTAACAAAAATCAAATAGCTCAAAAATAAAATACTACTAGCAACATTTTAAAATAAAACATAAAGAATTATTAATTAAGAAAATAACAATGATACACATTTTTGTAAAAAGTGCACATTACATCCACAATGTGACTTCTCTAAGCCACTCAAAGGGTGGAGGGGAATAATGGTCTCAAACCACAAAAACTATCAAAACTGACACTCGAATAATACAACCATAGTAACATCAGGATGTTACACTATTACAAACCTAGCATTTTATTGCTTCTTATTGTAAATTATGTTAGATAATATAATCAACAATTATCATTCTTCCCACCTTTTTCCAATGCTATTTATTACCCATAATTGTTGAACTTTGACCTTTATGCCAAAATAGAACAATATCAGTATCTGACATCCATGAACTACATCCAATACTTATTTCTTTTGAACCCCAATATCTACAACCCAAGTAAAAAATATATATCTATTTTTTGGCACAGTGAATCCATCCTCAACCATAGGACATGAAACCCAAGGAAAAAGGTCTTTCACTTTGGAAAATTCCACTACATTACCAAAACATACTTAGCAACAAAACATTTTATCCTCACTTTTAAATTTACACCAAATGTAATTAACACAAGGGTATATATAGGTAGATCACCACAGATTTCCACCACACCCTCATCCCAAGTTGGATATCATGTTCCAACGTGAGTCATTAACACAACATCCACCAATTTTCTACATAATTCTATCTACTTCTTTAGGTCTATTCAGTTTCTATTAGCAGTACTTATCAAAGCATAACAATCGTAACTTAGAAGAAAACTAAAACATATATCCATTTTACTTCTATTATTCCAGTGCTGCTTTGATTTTCCTATATTACACTTATTTAACCATCATTATCATTTGCAAGGTAGACACATGAACAAAACTATTCATATCCTAATTTAATTTTTGAATATTTTTCAACACTATTGTATTTCCATGCCTCTACTTGTATCTCTAAGTTCAACAATTATAATGTTTCACACATCATCTAGAAATTCAAGAGTTCAAAATTTGAAACATCTTATCTACTTTACTATCCAACTCTTTACTATCAGTTGGCAATAATCAATAAGAAATTAAGATTAAGAAGTTTAATCCTTAAAAATATTAGGTCATTGAATACATTGAATTTTTTAATCAAACACAATAGGAGCAAGTAATCAATAAAGAAACACAATCAAATTCATAACTAATAGATTTCTCCATTTGAAATTCATCAACTTAACTAATTAGTAACTAAATTTAATGTGATAGTGCTTCAATATTGCCATTAGGAAACACTTAGGTTGTTCAGTAAACTTATTAGGATAACATTGTTGGAAGTGGATTCACTCTGAGAGGGGAGGGGGGGTGAATCAGAGTGATGTAATTTTTAAACTCTTTGATTTGAATGCACAACTTAAATGTTTTGACCTTGAACCATTATGGAAGATTTGATCATGCAATTGAACATTTAAACTTTGCATAATGATATGCAAGAGAACAAGTCATATTAAAAGAATTATGTAACATTGTTCCATTAATGTGTGAACAATTTTGTTTATGCCTTTTGTAACATAACTTCAACTTTGCACAATACGGATTTATCTTGCTTTATGGAAAACTTTTAAAACAACTTAAATTGTCTTTTTAAACAAACTAAACAATACTAGAGCATTGACTAAAATGAGTACATCAACTTGAAACAGAATGAGAGACAAAATAACATCACATAACACAAGGATTTATTGAGTGGAAAAACCCTCTTGGGGTATAAAAAAACACTCGTAAATTGATCTTTTTATTCATTCAAAAGAGCACCAACTTTGTAACAATGTGGAGCACCAACTCCAATAACCAACTGAAGCACCCACTTCAAGTTAGAAGTACCAACTTCTTTTGAAACAAAACCACATGATAATGCAAACTATTAGGACCTTATAACTGCATTAATTATTTGCAGTCACAAAATCACAACAGGATACAAAATGATATTCTCAATAATTTCCACTACAAAATGTATTTGCATATGACAATACAAATACCCTCATTGAAATTTTTTATGTAATCTCTGTAATACAACTAGAGACATAAACAATATAAACCCTCTTTTCACCTTTTTCAAATACAAAAGATATCACTGTAATAAACCCTCATACCCTTTTCAACAATACTCTGTTTTGTCTTATATCTTCTCATCACTGAGTCACAGCTTTTAGCCATGCATTTATACAAGGAATATAAAATATCTTTTCTTTGCAAAAACCCGTATCCAAATTAACCATGGTTTTGATAAATTGAAAAATAATGTAGTTAAATCATGATACCCATAATGGGTTCAAAGAATAAGCCAAAGAAATTTGATGATTAGCCACTGAAATATGAAACCATTGAGTATAAACTCAGTTTAAACAAAAACTAAAACTATTCTTCATAGATTCTTAACCAAAATTCAGTTGCTTAAAACCAACGCAAGAGTTTCCAGATTTGAAAATCCAAATACCTGTCATGGCAGCCAAAAGACATTATCAACTGCCTGAACAAACTTCATAACTGACTCCCAGAAGACCACACTGCATCTCATCAACCTTCCAAACCTGTAACTAACACTTCTCATGGTGGCGCTAGGGTTTGTGTTTTAGAAAAAAACCAAAACATCATAATGAATGCCCTAGCTTTCTTCGAATCAAAACTTTAGACTTCCTTTTTCATCATTTGATAAAACTTGAAGTCCAAAAGGAACATCATAATAACCTATAATCATACACTGCCAAAGATTTTATTAGTGTTGTAAAAACATTGACCACATAAAACATGTATGATGCCTTTGTATATTCCAAGATTCCCATGGGCTAAAACAAGCAAACAAACATTATCAATATTATGTAATATAGTATGTTTGATATAATGTGGTTGACAAGCAAGATGAAGTCGATAATGTGACCCAATAGTATGATAGTCGATAGCCATTTAAATGGATTTCATTTTTATCACAAATAAAAGGCCGATGGAAATGAATCAAACATTATGAAAATTGTGAAATATAGTAAGCCCGGCTAGAAGTTAGAATAATATAAATCATATCACATGTGTAAACCATATCATATGTGGAGAACCTGAATACTCCAAGTCAAAGCCATGAATGGCTTTAACTTAATGCCACCAAATATAGCATATATTTTCTATAAGAAATACAAACCACTATACATTTCATTGCCCCTTGTATATGAATATTGTCATGTAAACCATTATAAAGCAAATGTTAAAGTATTGCCTTCGTGAAGGATACTCAAGGAATCATGCACCAAACCTGTAGTTGCCATTTTGTATTCTCATTACTAGCATTGTGAATTCCAAAGAACACTTATACTTCCAATGACATAGTCTCAAAAACATTTTGTAGATTAAACACATGTCATTGAACCAACAGCCGAATATATAAACATGAACAAATATGAGTCCATATCAAAGTAAGAACAATGCCACAAAATATCAAAGAAAAACCAGTGATATAGGTATATTGAAATGATATCACCTGAAACAACCTTCAACCCTTCATCTGTATATACCTTAACAATTCTTATGTAAACACTGAAGTCGGCCATGCCAAACAACCTGTAAGAAAGAACAACTCCATTGAACAAATATATAACCTCTACACATGAATACAACAATCAGTACCACAAAACAAAACTGAAGATAAACCATCAAATCATTGTCCATATAGTAATCACTAGTAATCATTGAATATTCCAAGTACTGAAACATCAATATCCAAATGCCCCAATGAATATGCCAATGCCAAACCAAGAACCAATCAGTTTTGACATCAAGGAAAAATAGCACAAAAGAGAAGTCAACAAACACAACTATAGATTCACCATCCTTTAAATAATTTGACTAAACTATAATGGGAATTTTCTTTCCTTCTTTTCTCTTTCTAAAATTATTCTTATTTACCTCGATGAGGAACACTTTTGTAATTTTTTAACAACCATCTACGATAGGTTCCTACTACCTATTGATAGTGTTTTTTGCACAACAACAACTTAGACATAATATGATATCCTATCTCTCTTGAAAGGTAAATCTCTATCAGTAAGCCTCAAGAGATAACCCCAAGGTCTCCAATGTCAGGTCTTGACAATGCAACAAACAACTCAGTGATGATGTGAAAATGTTGGTAATCACAAAGGGGCCTTATGAATGAACAATGCCAAAAGTGTACCTTCATTAGATGTAACAATATGGTGATGCTTTCAATCCTAAAACTAACCCAGATATCAAAGAAAGAACAAAAGGATAAAGGGTTGAGAGATATCTAAACTAACTCCTAAGATCAATCACAACAATGATGAATGTTGTAGATGGACAGATCTCCAATAAACCAGTCTTTGTTTGATCAAGGACGAACCCACAACTCCACAAAAATGGTGCAATCTTTTAAGGAATTAGAAGATTTTTAGACTACGAAAATTCACCTACATACCCAGTAAATGACACAATGTAAACAAGCATCCATAGTTGAACTTAACACAAAATGAGGCCCAAACTAACTTTACACAGCAACCTACAATCAACAAATTTCCAAAAGTATGGACTAGAGATCGATCAACATCATTCACATTTCACCATTATCATGTAAGAACTAAAAACTAACATCTAATATATGAGAATTGAGAACAAGAAACCATAAACTGTCAAAGTGTAACACAAAGCTTTCCAAATCAACAATCCAATTGTATTAACTTCTCCAACATTTACATAACAATTTCCAATTTCTCTCCTCTCCTACAGTTATTGAATTCTTCTAACTTAGCCAATTCTGGCTTTCTAACTATCTAATCAGGAATTCTAACTCTTTACAAGTGAGAAGGCACCGGCCTTTTATAGATTTTATAATTCAGATTCAATGGCCAGGATTGAATTAATCCAATGGCACAAATTGCACATCTAGAAGCATCATGAAGTTACATTAGGGTTTGACAATTCTAGGTACATCATCATCCAATCAGCATAATTTTTTACAACTTTGGAGCAATAAGAAAACAATATTCTGCCATCTTGACATCAAGAAAAATCCTGATTGGAGAGATAAAGTAGCATCACATGTCATAAGCATTTTCCAGAAAATTCCTCCAGTTGTACACAACCTTGGCACAGATTCTCATGTAGGTTGCATATTAAAATTGAGTTGCAAGTAAAATCAAGCATCCTCTAATCTTCTTTAGCCGATATGAAAAGTTCTTGATTTTCACCCCAATGCATCCTTTTTCTTGATCTCGACCATTGCATCTATATTTTCTTGTAGTTTTCCCTACAAATACACAAAGTAATCATAAGCAAGTTTAAATATCCAGAAATAAACTTTCATTGAATTTGGAATTTGGAATTCAAATGGTAATGCATTTGTCATATAATGTAATAATTCATAGATCCTCCTAGTCTATTATGCTCAGAAAACATTATTATATCATTGGCAGCCCAAATGGATAATCCTATCAAAATCTAAATCAAACCAGGTATAAGATATTATAGATCAACTTTAAGTAAACAAGAACCAAAAAGGACCAATCTTCAACCACGGTAACTATCTCTGATCATTCACTTGATTCCCCAAAGTTCTCATTAATCAGCCATACACATTCCATATATCAGACCCTACTCAATGATACACCACTCTAACAAGAATCATCCTCTAACCCTGCAGCAATATATTAACAATATTGTCTTGCATCCAATCCTTATACCAAATATGCAATTTCCTTTGCACTTGTCACCATATATTGTCACAAGCTTTGATCTCAGTTTATATGTTTCCTGGATATCAGCATTGCCTAACACAGTTTCTATTTCAAATGCTAGTGACCCCCTTGATGAAGCATTTCACGAAGTTACTAGGAATCTCAATACTTACTACTTTTCCCCAAACACATTACATAATGTTTGTTTTATACACCATGTCTCCATTTTTATTAACTGCAACAGTATACTTTGCCGATCTTTAAAAATTATTACACCTGGCACATTATCAGCAACACTCACAAATATCACCAAGCCATGGATCCTTGTTTTAAATTATGATATTCAGAGTGTTCATTCGATCTGTTACCACAAAACATCATTTACCCAAGACAGCCTTGTTAATCATCGTGTCGCGGGTACCGATGAAAATAACATCAAGATATAGCACTCTATCATGACAACGTCCATGTAAATCCATCAGATTTCAAACACCCAAGCCAGCCGCGACATCCATATAATGGGCTCTCATCAAGCATGGATGCAGTAAGCTATATTTGTCGGTTTCTTTCAATGACTTAACAGAGACTCATGCTTTGATAATCAACATTGTTCTTTCACCACTTACCCATCGAATCTTCTCTCGCAAAATGTTACAAACCCTCCTGCAGAATCCCATCATTGCTCACTGATCGTATCATTACCATGTGTCTTCCATATCAAGCCCCATCCATATCATTGACTCGTCACGGTCACTCTAATTGAAGCTGCCCCTGAATCATTCCCAAATATATTGTTATGATTAAAATTCATTAATTCACAACTGTACATCGACGTAATGGATCGTTCCACCCCTTTTTAACTTGAAATTCATTTTACTTTGCACAGACGGGTATCTCGGGGAATTTGAGCCTTGAAGAATAACTCGAACGCTATTCCCTCATGGAATCCTAGATAGATAGAAATCCTCGAATTCTATTCTTCGCTAAATCCAGCTAGTCACGGATTGTCTGAGACTTTTCTCCTTCGCAAAATCCTACCAAGCACGGATTCTCCGAAGTCTTTTTCTCTCGGGGATTCCGAGGATACCAAGATTTTCTGAAGCTTTGTCTGCAACCTCTTATCGACAACCACCATTCCATCCATAGCCATATAAAAGCCTTCCCATAACATCATCTCACCCCTTGCTTTAGACACCGGTCATGGAATGCATTATGGAGGCCAAAGATTTCATGCACTTGAAGACCAAAGTTGCTCATGGATTTCATGATCAAACCTATGATATTTGTGAGCGCCTACACACCTCCAAGCGTTTGAAGCCAACAGACATTAGTTCTTGGCATATTCTAGGTTCAGAAATTCGAGCATTAACTAATTATGGATTGCCATCTTCTATCCTATTTCTTATGCGTCATACAGAGTGTAAGCATTGTGAATCACTTATGAACCCTTAAAAAATATATTAGACCACGTTGTTCACCCTCAATGTTTCATTTGATAATGAATGCTTGAACTACTTGTAGATTTTGTGGATGGAATGAATAGTTAATCTACCATATCTATATTTACTTCCTTCGATCACTTTATTCTCACCATTTGAGCCATAGAGAGAATGGAATATCGGGATTTAGAAACTTTGGGGATTTTGTCATCCCGGGGAATTCAGCCAGTGCCAAATTGTTGAAAAATAAACTCCTATTGTGGGCAAAAAATGAAACACATTACAGCGGAAGTGTATCAAGGGAAAGAGACAGACACACAAGGAGACAGAAATATTTTCAATATTTTATTTCACTCAGAAAAAGATTACATTCAAAAAATTGTTTACATATAAAAATATTCAGAGCAAAAGCTCTGTACACGTATACTACAGAAGTTGTGCATTTTCCAGCGCACTGACGCTTCTGCGCTGCTGCTCCGTGTGGGATAGCTTCCGGTGCACGGGCGCAAGGCTTACTGACTTCTGCTGCGGCAGATACTCCTGAATGTCACTGTTCAGATGCTCCTGAACATTCCTTCTTCTACTATGTTCTGTTGAACATTCCCTCTTTCTATCTTACCTAGAAAACCTCTGTCTGCTTACTTGCACAAAATATACATTCAATGCTCCTTTTGGCTTTTCAGCCAATACACAAAAAAAACTGCCGCTCAAAATTTGAACTCACCTACCAATAATAAATTACTGCCATAATGCAATTACTGGACAGCAAGAATGTTAGGCACGACAGGGGGGAAAAAGATCTGAGTTGATTTCATCTGACAGTGCATTTAATGCATATGTCCGTTGGCTGGTCAAGATTAATATTTCCAACACTCCCCCTTAATCTTGAGTCTTTCTGCTCTTCATCATTATTTAGAAACTTCCGACGCAATACTTCCGGAGCAAAGTTTTCGACACAAAAGTTCCTGCTCTTCAATACTCTGCGAAACTTCCGGCGCATCGCCATAAAAGTTCTGGAGCACCGGTGAAAAGTTTCCGATGCAAAAGTTCCTACTTTGCAAAACTTCTGGCGCATCGCCATAAAACTTCCGGAGCACCGGTGAAAAGTTTCTAGCGCAAACCTGTTTGCCTTTGTTCTGCATTCTAGAACTGTCTGCTGAAGTTCCAGCGCACCTGCGCTTCTCTATGTTTTCCAGAAACGAAGTTCTGGCGCATTCTTGCACACCCAGCCTATATCTTAGGCGCTCAAAAGGTTCTTTTGACAAAGTCTTTGTAAAAATATCTGAGAGCTCCTGCTCTGACCTGCAAAATGCCATTTTAATTTTATTAGTCTCAACCAATTCTTTGATAAAATGATACATGATTTCAATATGTTTGCTTCTTCCATGAAACACAGGATTTTTGGTTAAGGCTATTGATGAAACATTGTCACAGAAAATTACTATTCCATCCTCTTGTTCTTCTCTCAAATCTGCTAAGATCCTTCTTAGCCACACAACTTGGCATGCTGCTGCATTCGCTGCTATGTATTCTGCTTCAGCTGTGGATAAGACAACAATCGGTTGTTTCTTGGAAGCCCATGAAACTGCTCCTGAACCCAAGTGAAAAACATACCCGGATGTGCTCTTTCTATCATCCACATTTCCTGCCCAATCACTATCAATGTACCCAACCAGCTGAAACTCATTAGAGGCGATATACATTATGCCATAGTTTTTTGTGCCATTGACATACCTGAGAATCCTTTTACCTGCTTGCCAGTGTGTTTCCTTAGGTTGCTCCATGAACCTAGAAATCAGGCTGACCGCATACATTAAATCTGGTCTCGTAGTTGTTAAGTACATGAAGCTTTCAACCATGCTCTTATAGAGGGTTGGGTTAACATTATTGCTGCTGTCCTCTTTACTCAACTTCAGACCTGTAGTTGTTGGGGTTGGGGTTGCTTTGTTGTCCAACATCCTAAATATTTTCAAGATTTGTTTGGCATAACTTTATTGTAAAATAAAGATGTCATTATCCAATTGTTGGACCTTTATACCTAGAAAAAATCTTAAGAGTCCTAAATCTGTCATTTCAAACTTTCTTTTCATGGCGTCTTTAAAATTAGCAATGAGGAAATCATCATCCCCAGTAAATACTAAATCATCTACATACAAGACAACAATTAAAACCTTACCATTTGTTGTCTTGATGTAAAGAGTGGGCTCACCATCGCTTTTGCTAAAGCCATTGCTCATTAAGTATGAGTCAATCTTGTTATACCATTCCCGTGGAGCTTGTTTCAGCCCATAAAGAGCTTTCTTCAGCCTATATACTTTGTGTTATTTACTTGGAACTTCATATCCAAAGGGCTGCCCTACATATACCTCTTCTTTTAAGACTCCATTGAAGAAGGCGGACTTCACATCCATTTGATAAACCTTCCACATGTGCTGGGCTGCAATTGCAATGACTGCCCGCACGGTCTCCATCCTTGCAACAGGAGAAAAAGTCTCATCATAATCTCTCCCAAATTGCTGTTTGTACCCCTTGACAACTAATCTTGTCTTATGCCTTTCTATTCTTCCTTCAACATTACATTTGATCTTGTAGACCCATTTGACACCAATAACTAATTTCCCTTTGGGTAAATCAGTGAGCTCCCATGTCTTGTTTCTTTCTATTGCATCTATTTCCTCATCCATGGCCTCACACCATTTCTGTTCTTTCACAGCCTCCTCAAAATAAATAGGATCACTATGAGAAAATAATGCGAAATTTACATTCTCATTAAAAACTTCATCATACCTTTCACCTTGGTAGATCTCCCTTAGACTCTTAGTCTTTCTTGGCACTAAGGAGGCGAAAGTGGGGTTTGAATTTTCGGAGCTGCTTGGTTGCTGGCCTGATGAAGAAGTCTGCTGCTGTAGGTTTCCAGAGCAACTTTCCTGTTGAAAGTTTCTGGAGCATCTTCCCTGTTGGAAGTTTCCGGAGCATCTTTCCGACTGGAAGTTTCCGGAGCTCCTTCTCTGCTGAGAATTTTTGGAGCTACTACTGTTGTTTTCTAAACTGTCAACTTCCTGTAGGTTTCCAGCTTCTTCATCCTTAAGGGGTATGGAGACAGAAATATCAGTATTGCTGTCAACTTTTCCATCCCACAACTCTTTTTTTAGGAACTCCACGTCTCTACTGATGATTACCTTCTTGGTGACCGGATTATATAGCCGATAGGCTTTTGACTCTGTACAATAGCCCAAGAAAATACACTTTTCACCCTTGTCATCCAGTTTCTACCTATTTTCTTTAGGCACGTGTGCATAGGCTACACACCTAAACACTCTCAAGTGCTCAACTGACCACTTTTGTTTTGTCCATGCCTCTTGAGGGATTTTATCACGGACTGCCTTTGTTGGACTTCTATTTATCAGATAAATAACTGTTGCTACAGCCTCTCCCCAATATTCGATAGGGAGTCTCTTTGCTTTCATCATGCTCCTTGCCATCTCCACAATGGTCCTGTTTTTCCTTTCAGCCACTCCATTTTACTACGGAGTATAACTGGCTCTGAGCTCCTTCTTGATGCCATTTTTCCTGCAGAAATTTACAAATTGATTGGAGGTATACTCTCCTCCACGATCTGACCTTAGGACCTTAATAAAGTGTCCACTCTCCTTTTCAGCCTAGGCCTTAAATAATAAAAACTTGTCAAATGTTTCAGACTTATGCTGCAAAAAATAGACCCATGTCCTACGGCTATAATTATCTATAAAGATCATAAAAAATATGCTTTTTTCAAAAGACAGATTTTGCATAGGGCCTACCAAGTCAGTATACACCAACTCCAACGGTGCTCTAGCTCTTCTAGAGTTGCCTGAATTAAAAGGCTGCCTATGTTGCTTGCCCAAAATGCAAGCTTCACATCTAACATTAGACTCTACAATTTTTGGCAAACCATCTATCATATTTTTCTTGGACAAAAGACTCAAACCAAAGTAATCTAAGTGTCCATACCTGAGGTGCCATAGCTTGGATATATCTTGAATGGCTGCTTTGAAGGCTGATTGTTGCAGGCCTTTTGACTGTGCTGAGATTTGCATCTTGAGAAGAAACATTCGGTTCTGTGTCATTTGAACCGCTGCCATAACTCTTTTGCTTCCATCTTTATCATAGATGATGCATGCCCCTTTCTCCATCAACACTCTATACCCGTTTTGGACCATCTGTCCAATGCTCAAGAGATTATGTTTCAATCCTGGGGCATAGAAGACATCATATATTTGTCTTTCATCAACATGCTTGGTTTGTAGGCATACCATGCCTTTGCCCATGACTGGAACCATCTCATTGTTCCCCATTTTTATTTCAGACTTCACGCTGCTATCAATGGAGGCAAACAAGTCTTTGTTACCACACATGTGGTTGCTGCAGCCGCTGTCCAAGTACCAAACTTCAGCGCTACTCTGTTCTGCAAGGTTACATGCAATGAACAGTTGTGACTGTCTTTCATTTCCAGCCACATTTGAGTCAGCAACATGTGCATTCTAACTCCCTTGGTCACATTTTTGCCTGCAATCACTTGCATAGTGACCATACCTTTGACAGTTGTAGCACTGCACATTTCTTTTATCCTTTTTCTGATAAGAACTGCTGTTCTTTTTTCCTCCTTGGGAGCTGGTCACCCCCTTATGACTGCTTGCTCGGGCTGAGCTTTCATCACCATCATTTCCACATCTAGAGTTTCCTCTACCACGTCTAGAGCCTTTTTTACCTCTCCCCCTTCCTCTTGCATTCGACTGAGCATTAAAAACTTGCTCTTGGGATGAGGTTGCAGACCTATTTAAGCGCTGCTCATGGGTTTGCAGAGAACCCATCAGCTCATCAACTAACAAAGTTGTGAGATCTTTTGCCTCTTCAATGGCAATCACCACTGGATCAAACTTTGTGGGAAGGCTTCTCAATATCTTCTCCACAATCTTCTGTTCTTCCAAAGTTTCACCACTTATCCTCAGCTGGTTAATCAAAGTGGCTACCCTTGTGTGAAAATCTATAATGGACTCGCTGTCCTTCATCTGCATGGTCTCAAACTCTCTCCGTTGCAGCTGGAGTTTGACTGATTTGACTTTCTTAGATTCTTTGCAGGTGGTTTGAAGTGTTTCCCACACTTTTTTTGCATAAGTAGCTACTGCTATTCAGGGAAAGATAGCCTCTGTCAAGGCTGCCTCAATCAGATTGAGGGCTTTTGCATCATTCTTCCGTGTCTCCTTCAACTGGTTCTTTTGAGCATTGCTCAATGTTGTAAATGCAGTTGGGTCAGTCACATTTGTGAACCCATTTGCAACTAACTCCCATAAATCATTAGCTATGAAAATAGTCTTCATTTTCTTTGCCCAGACGTCATAGTTTCTACCATCGAAAACAGGTGGTTGCTGCCAGCTTCTATTTTCTCCTCCAAACATTTTGCTAAAATGGGGAAACTACAAAAAAACCCAGATTAAGATCTAAAGCTATAAAAACTAACTGCCCAATACACCTAGGGCTCTGATACCATGTTGAAAAATAAACTCCTATTGTGGGCAAAAAATGAAACACATTATAGCGGAAGTGTATCAAGGGAAAGAGACAGACACACAAGGAGACAGAAATATTTTCAATATTCTATTTCACTCATAAAAAGATTACATTCAAAAAACTGTTTACATATAAAAATATTTAGAACAAAAGCTCTGTACACGTATACTACAGAAGTTGTGCATTTTCCAGCGCACTGATGCTTCTGCGCTGCTGCTCCGTGTGGGATAGCTTCCGGCGCACGGGCGCAAGGCTTACTAACTTCTGCTACGGCAGATACTCCTGAACGTCACTGTTCAGATGCTCCTGAACATTCCTTCTTCTGCTATGTTCTGCTGAACATTCCCTCTTTCTGTCTTACCCAGAAAACCTCTGTCTGCTTACTTGCACAGAATATACATTCAATGCTCCTTTTGGCTTTTCAGCCAATACACAAAAAAAACTGTCGCTCAAAATTTGAACTCACCTACCAATAATAAATTACTGCCAGAATGCAATTACTGGACAACAAGAATGTCAGGCACGGTAGGGGGGAAAAAGATCTGAGTTGATTTCATCTGACAGTGCATTTAATGCATCTGTCTGTTGGCTGCTCAAGATTAATATTTCCAACATTTCCCAAGCCTCGATCCTTTCAGAAATTTCGTGCAAGCTCAGATTTTCCAAGTTCTTTCTCGGGGATTTCCTGCGTGTGCGGATTACCCAAATGTCCTACCTTTCAAATGTTATAGGCTTTGCCGCCTTTTGGTTCTTTGGATCACAATGTCCCAAATGGCAATCAATTGATATGCACTGGAGGCTTCACATTTCTACCTACTATAGCGAAGATAAGCATTCGGAAAGAGAAGATAATGCAGAGACTTTGGACATTTTATCCTCACGTTATCTTTATCTCCTCCATCGTCAATGAATCCATATTACAACATTCTTTAACACATATGATGAACTAAACCATGAACCGACCAGTCCCATGGCATGCACCACTCATAGCATTGCTTCATGCATTTGTATTAATGATTAGCAGAGCACTACGGTCTCAATCGTCATCTTCCTTCATAACAAGCATAACATGTTGACACCTTCAATCGGGCCTCTACATTCAATCCACCGTCATCGCATTCTTTAGTGTAGATCAATCAACCGATATAGGGACTACATATGATCAATCTTCAGAGTTCTATGTTGGCCTCTCTTCATGTTCAACTCGAATACCATATCTTCATTCACCTCCTCCGACCGTGCTTAGTCGCATTCATATGTTTATGACCTCGCAACGTTTGACCAAAATCTCCTTCCAATTGCACATCCTATGTTTGATCTAAGCATGTAGGTTGTTCACTATTTCCCAAACTCTTGAAATGAAGACGGCTTGTTGAATTTACAAACCATGGCATAACTTTCCTGTTAGCACCATTCTCATATTTGTCTCCTAGCAATCACTGCATTAATTTATTGTATCAATGTAGCCCTTAATCATTTGGATTTTCTATTATTCTCTAGTTGTACGACTGTTTCTAAACATAATACCCATTCGCACAACATCTCATCATGGAAATGACATGCTTGGGGATTTGAGGTCTTCGAGGAATCCGAGGGTGCTCGAATTTTCTGAGACTTATTCCTTTCGGGGAATCCGAGATCGCTCGGATTTTTTGAATGTTTTCTCTTTGTCGCTTTCATGGCTATTTCTCCATTAAGTATTTTCCTGCATCTTGTGAACTTCAACCTCTCAGTATATTCAAATTTGCAGACTAACTTTAGGCTAAGCGCACTTATGGCTTCAAAAATTTATGGCCTTCACAAAGCCTTCTCAAATAGAAGCAGATGTATATTGCTTGTCGATCAAATGTCAAGAACTCACAACTTCACTAAACACCCCCGAATCCTGAAGTTTGATGAAGGAACCCTATCACCCCATGAGCCTTTAATTATTGACGTTGACAGAAGTCAATCTTCATATCCAATTCATTGTAATACTCTTGTTTGTTTCGCATTCATGACCTCTTGATTTCAACCTTAGACCTTCGGAGAATTCGAGCTTATGGGGAATGTCCCATAACCAAGTCAAAACCCATTTTCATTCATACTACACACCTGCAGAATATGGTTAGGTTGGAATAATAATTACAAATTCAAATTAAAGGGCTGCATAATCACCAAGTTACCACCTTAGACGCATGAATGTACAAGCAAATCATTCAATCCAAGATTCAAATAACAGTGTATATCATGATGTAGGGTATCAAGTGCAAATGATGAATATGGTATAATTCTTACACCCAATACTAATCATGCAACAAAATTTCACAAAATTCAACTATTAAATCAAATCCAAACTCAGAAAAGTGAAATGCAACAGAAGACTCTGTAGATGTATAAACCAACTTTCTCGCACTTGAAAATTCCATTTTCCAAGATAGCGTCAACACACATGAAAAAATAAATTAATCTTGAGAACCTTAGTGATAAATCAAACCAAGCATTCAAATTCATTTAGATAAAACAATATTGGAGCCTTGATGGGACCTCGACAAAAGCTCGAAGATATGACCATGAGCGGAATTCAGAAAATCCAAGGGGGGGTGAATTTTCTGGATGGATTAGAGTTCGTGGAATCCGAGGGAGCTTGGATTCTCCGAAATGAGTTCAAGTCGGAAAATTCAAGGTAGGTCAAAATCTTTAGACGAACTGAACCTCGAGAAATCCAAGGAAGCTCAGATTTTCCGAACCTCTCCCTAACTCAATCAATTTTGGCTGCAAATGGAACTTTAGATGAAGGCATGGAGTTCAATGATGACCTGAGATCCAAGATTGCACTCAAATCACCCTAAGTGCAGATAAAACATTGGTCCCTTCAAGTGGAGAAAAAGCCAAAATTCCAAGAAATTTAACCCTTAAGGGGAAGAAGTCAAACCCACAACAAAAATTGACAAACGAAACAAGCAAAAAGAGGGTCCCCGCCTCTAGTGGGGCATGTGTGAAAAGTGCACAACACTACCTCATTTTGAACTCTTTCACTTTGACAGTTAAAATTTTCCTTAGTCACTAATTAACATGCCCCCAAGAAAGACCACTTAGCCACAAAGAAAACTCACTAAATGATGATCTAAGGTGCATACCTAATTCATATTAAAAGGAGAAATATTTTATTTTGATAAAGGGTGAAGATAAATAAAATAAATAGATATTAAAACAAGATAGGATCGACTTAAGTATAAGGTTAATGGTAAATCAAGTTAAGCTATTCTTCTTAAGGTACAACTCATATACAAGCTATAATTCATTTTCCTTTATTGGAAACAAACCAATTTTCTCAAAAAAAATTAACTAACATTACTTATAATCAAGTATTATCCAGAACTATGATCCATTAAGAATTTTTGTGAGAGACATTAGGGATAAATATTTGAGGTCAACATACATAACAAGGTGGTTCACCAATAAGATTATGGATGCAAAATACCTTGTAAAGGTGAATCTTTCATGTTCACCATGATATGAGAACAAGTGCCAAAAGAATGGTCACATTCAAAATCTTTCAATTAAAAGATGCTAGAGAACTCCTTATTATTAGACAAATAGTTTTCACCAAGTTTTGATAAGTACTAGAGCTAATATTATAGACGATCTCTAACTTGATAGAATTCTACACTATTCACTATCATGGAAAGATAATGAAAGGCATTACTTTAAATACTAACATGCTAGTTCTCTCGTCTTAGCGACTAAGACAAGTAATTCATAATAAAATCTTATACCCAAACAAAATGTTAGCAAGGTAGATTTGATTCACCAAGATAAGTTTAGTTATGACTTTCTACAAAGGAAATTTATACTCAACCTATTAATACACATATTGTTACTTTCTTCCTTACTTTTCCAAAAAGCATTTCAAATACACATTGCTTAAAACAATAAGAACCCATCTCAAAAGAAAATTTGATGACACAACCCAAAGTTCCTAGTGTTGGAACCCCACTCTAATACCAAATGTCATGCCCTAAAAATATACTCAACCTAAATAATACACAACTACTAAATTTTTTAAACTTACTAACACTACTAAGGTAAGTTTATGTATTGGATAAATAATCTTGTGACTAATGACATCAAGTTCACAATGTCATCACATCGCTTTATGTATACTCAAGGCCAAACTTTAGTTTACACACTAGTCCAATTACATATTCCTTCCTAGTTCACACTTAGTTCTCCTAATTTGACTATGAAGGTAAGTTCTCATCTAAGAATATTTCCATTCAACTAAGGTTATCCTTCCTCTAAGTCGTTAGGTTTTCTAAAATCTTTTCTTTAATAATCCCTTAAGGTTCAACAAGCATAATGATTAAATTTCCTCTAAGCATTTTATTAAATAATCAAATATAATTTTATTTGAAACAATTTTATTACTACTCAAACTAAATCAGCAATTTCCAAGAATACTATTCTAAAGTTTAAGTTTTTTTTTTCTTATTTCTCTTCTTGGATATTGATTTGCCTACTATCTAAAGTTTATATGTTTCTCAAACCATTTGAGATGAACTAGAATTTAATGTCAATTTAAAAGAGTGTGTATAAGTATAAGAACATTCATCAAAGAGGAGTTAAATGTACATTCAAAATCTTATTTCCCATAACATAATTTATAAAACATATTGCAGGTAAGCCAATAGTTATAAATTGTTCAATTATTTGCTTTATATGGCTATATTCATTTTAATTTCGGTCTAGGATAACTAGTGAAAATAAAGTGAATGCTAATGTATTCAAATTATGTAATAGCTCAAATATATTTTCATATATATCCAAAACAAAATTTAGATTTCAAAATTAAACTTGTGGTTTCTAATTCAATACATCATAATAATTTTAAAATTAAATTTTTATTTATTCTATTTACCTTTATACTAATACTTCCTTGATTATTATTGAATTTTTATAAAGGATTAAATATCACCTCTAAATTCATTATTGTGTAAAAAAAATAATTTACGTTTGGCCAATACATTCAAGGGAAGTATTTTTTTTTCTTTTGATAGTTACTACATTGATTGTCTAGAGAGAGAGAGAGGTGGGAAGGGAGGCAAGGAGAGAGGGAGGGGGAAGGGAGGGATGGGAATTGAGAGGGATCGTAAGGGAGAGAGAGGTGGGAAGGGAAGGAGAGGGAGGGCAAGAGAGGGTAGGGTAAGGGAGAGAGGTGGGAAAGGAGGGAGAAGGAGGGCAAGAGAGGGAGGAAGGGAGAGGGAAGGGAGGGAGAGGAAGAAATGGATAGAGAGAGGGGTGGGAGAGGGGGTAGGGTAGGGGAGAGAGGGAGGATGGGTTGGATAGAGAGGGAGGGGAGAGAGAAGGTGTGCATGAGAGAGCAAGAGAGCGAGGGGGGAGGAAGCTAGAGAGGGAGGGGTAGAGAGGGAGAGGGAGAGGTAGAGAGAGAGAGAGAGAATGTGGGGGGAGAGAGAGAGTGTGTGAGAGAGAGGGAGGGGAGAGGAAGCGTGAGAGTGGGAGGGAGAGAGAGAGGTGGGAAGGGATGGAGGGAGAGAGAGAGTGAGAGGGAGAGATTCATTGTATCTTAGATTCGATGGCACATACAAGCATTATATTTAAACCTATAGGTGTACATGAGGCCCCTCTAAAATGACCTCTCTTAGATTTTGAAGAATCAAAACAATTTGTTTGTGGAAAAATGTTTTCTATTGCCCCAAAAAAACCATCAAATACATGTAGTGTGAAGTTTCAAGGTAGCCTAATTTTTGTTTTATGCATCGTGGGGCCGAACCATTAATTTCAACAAGTCAAGGTGGAAATTTTTATGTTATGCATGGTCCTATTGCACCCAAAATCTCTCAAAATTTTCAAGCTATACTACTCCAATCTACACTATAACTATAATGTTTTCATTCTTCAAATATGTAAAAACCCTTTGGAAGCTTTCTTGGTCTTCAAAGCAAAAAATGTCTCTCATAAAATTTTGGAAAATTTGAGGTGGTGAGACATATACCTTTATAAAATCCATAACTTCTTGCTAAATTATACTCAATGAATTTGATGGGTTCACATATTTGTCCAAATTCTCTAGGAAGATAACATGTGAGAAAGAAAATAACGTTTTTTTTTCTTGCAACTCTTCTTCTCTAAAAAGATAACATGGGATAGAGAAAGGGGTGGGAGAGGGGGTAGGGTAGGGGAGAGAGGGAGGAAGGGCTGGATAGAGAGGGAGGGGAGAGAGAGGTTGAGTGAAAGAGAGAGAGGGGGGGGGAGAGAGTGAGAGAGAGGGGGGAGGAGAGAGAGAGAGGGAGGGGATAGAGCAAGAGAGGGAGGGAGTGTGAGAGAGAGAGAGAGGGAGGGGAGAGAGGGAGAGAGAGGGAGATGGAGATGGAGGGGGAGAAAGAGGGAGATATATGGAGGGGAGGGGAAGGGAGGGAGAGAGAAAGGAGGGAAGGAGAGAGGTGGGGGTGAGGGGAGAGAGGAAGAGGGAGGAGGGAGGGGAGAGAGAGAGAGAGAGAGAAAGGGGGGAGCAAGAGAGAGAGAGGAGGGGAGGAGAGAGCAAGAGGGAGGGGAGAGGTAGGGTTGAGTAAGAGAGAGGTGGGGTGAGGGAGAGAGGAAGAGGGAGGGAGGGGGAGAGAGAGAGGGGGGGAGAAAGAGAGATAGAGGGAGGGGGAGGGGAGAGAGCAAGAGGGAGGGGGGAGAGAGGTAGGGTTGGAGGAAGAGAGAGGCGAGGGTGAGGGAGAGAGGAAGAGGGAGGGGGAGAGAGAGAGGGGGGGAGAGGGAGGCCAAGAGAGAGGGAGGGGGAAGGGCAGGAGATGAAGAGAGGGAGAGAGGGAGAGAGGGAGGGAGGGTAAGGGAAAGAGAGGTGGGAAGGGAGGGAGAGGGAGGGGTAAGGGTGTGGGAAGGGAGGGAGAGGAAGGGAGAGAGAGAGAGAGAGGGGACAGGGTGGGGGAGAGAGAGGGTGTGTGTTAAAGAGAGAGAGGGATGGGAGAGAGATGGAGAGAGAGAGAGATTCATTGTATCTTAGATTTGATGGCACAAACAAGCATTATATCTAAACCTATAGGTGTACATGAGGCCCCTCTTTAATAATGTCTCTCAGATTTTGAAGAATTGAAACCATTTAGTTGTGGGGTAAATTTTGTTTTGTTTGTCATGCGAGAAAATTGAAAATTCCAACACATTTGGGTGGGTGTTTGTATGCTAAGAAACTTCTTGTTTTGCACCCCAACATGTCAAAACATTCTAGGCTTCATTGTAGGGGCAATTTCTCTTAAGGGACCAAAGTGCGAAAAAGTGGAAAACTTTGACGAGATATTTATTGGAAACCAAAGCACTTAGAAATGTTTTATTTGAAGTTACAGGATCACGTAGGGTCCCTCTACAATAACGTCTCTTAGTTTTTCATATCTTTAATCCATTTGCCCGTGGTGACAAGTTTTTAGTTGATGGAAAAAATGTCAAATGCATGCAATCTAAATTTGCAAGGTGGCATAATTTTTGTTTTGTTATTCATGCAACCAAATTGAAAGTTCCAACACATTTGAGTGGGAAAGTTTATGGTAGGTAAGGTCTTGTTTGCACTCCAACATGCCGGAACATTCTAGGCTACATTCTACCATAATTTCTCTTAAGAGACCAAAGTACAAAAAGTGGAAAACTTTAATGAGCACTTTCTTAGAAACCATGGCACATAGAAATATTTCATATAAAGTTACATGATCATGTAGGGTCCCTTTACAATAACCTCTCTCACTTTTTCATATCTTCAATCCATTTTCTATGGTGACAAGATTTCGTGCGTTGCAAAAAGTGTGAAATGCATGTAGTCTAAACTTGTTGCATGGCATAATATTTGTTCTATTCATCATCCAACAAAATCAATAGTTCCAACACATTTAGGTGGGCATGTTTATGCTAGGAAAGGTCCTGTTTTATACCCCAACATGCCAGATCGTTCTAGGCTACATTATACCAACGACTTCTTAAAGAGCTCTAAGTGTGAAAAAGTGGAAAACTTTGACGAGATATTTCGCATAAACTGTGGCACCTACAACCATTTCACCTAAAGGTATTGGGTCATGTAGGGTCATTCTACAACAACCTCTTTCAGTTTTTCATATCTCCAATTCATTTTCCTGTGGTGACAACTCTTTTGTTGATGGATAAAGCATCAAATTCATTGAAGAGAAACTTGCAAGGTGGCATAATTTTTGTTCTATTCATTGTGTAACCAAACCGAAAGTTCCAACATGTCTAGGTGGGTAGGTTTATTCTAGGAAAGGTCATGTTTCACAACTCATCATGTCGAAATGTTCTAGGCTACATTGTAGCAGTGATTTCTCTTAAGAGACCAAGGTGCAAAAAAGTGGCAAACTTTGAGGAGCTCTTTATAAAAAACTATGGCATTTAGAAATGTTTTGTTTGAAGGCATAGGATCATGTAGGGTCTCTCTACAATAACCTCTCTTAGTTTTTCATATCTCCAAGTTGCTCGTGGTGAAAAGTTTTTAGTTGATGGAAAAAGCACCAGATGCATGCAGTCTAAAGTTGTAAGGTGGCATGATTTTCTTTCTCTTCATCATTTGACCAAACCAATAGTTCCAACACGTCTGAGTGGGTAGGTTTGTGCTAGGAAAGGTCCTATTGTAATGTCCCCTTTTCCTAAGCCAGTATCTTTTACAAAGGTTAGTCTATCACTTGGTCTCATGGACTAACAGGGTGATTAAGGGGAGCTTTAAGGGCATCTACAGACTCATTTGGTCAACCCTTTTGAGCTCAGTCAGTGGTTTTTCCAGCTTAGAGTTACCAGGGGTTCTCATAGTGTGTTTTCTGAGGCTCATTTAGGTGATTGGACCATACTTACTATTTATAGTAAGTCACTAGGGTCTCTGGTATGGTCAGTGGCAAAGTTACTATTTTGTGCATGATTGCATATTTATATCTTGGTTCTATCTTGGCATGATTATGTTCCAATGTGTTAAGTATTATAACATTAAATAATAAAGTTAAATTAAATAATTTAACTTTATGTTTTATTAATAAATTAAAAAGACTTTATATTAAAAGGGGATATAATTGATTTTTAAAGTATACTTTACAATATAAGTTAAAGTGGCATTTTTAAAAAGGGAGATATATGTGACTTTTAAAAGGATGTTATATTATAAAGTTTTGTGCCAAAATTAAAAGAATGGAAAGTAGGAAATTAAATTAAATGAAATATATTTTAAATGTGAATTTGGGCATGGAGTTTGGGAAAAATATAAAGGGGAATTGAGAGCTCATTTTGCACATTCAATGTTGAAGAAGAAATTTTGCTAAAGGGTTTTGCAAGAGGACTGGAGAGTCTAGAAATTCTTAGCTTCACCAAGGATGAAAACCCTCATGAGGGACAACATGGTAGAGGAGTGAAAGATCTCCCAAGCCTGCTCGTAGAAAACTTTACTTTAGGGGTTGTGCATTGTGCTTCAAATGATTTACAAAAAGAGTATCAATCTACAGGGTTTGATGAATATAATGATTGTATGCCTAGATCGATTAATGTATGAAATTTTTATGAATGATTTTATACTGTTGGTAAATGTGGAGAGCTCATATGGATTGGGGTGTAGGGTTTGATGAACACCATTGTACTAGGTGTTTGGTGTGGAATCTTTCATATTGTTAATCAATGAGTATGGTGATATATAATTATTGATTGTATTGGGATAGCACTAGTTTGGGCGTGGAAACTGAGGAGGTTCATTGCTTAATATATTGTGTTGGGCACTTCCATTATTCCCACATTTGGTTGGTCAAAGTGTTGTTTGGGAAAAATGAATTGTGGAGGCATGTGCATAACATTTCAAGTGTGAAACTTCATATAGGGGACGTGAGTATCCCATATTGAATCACTCCCTTTCCTAGGTTGTTTTGGGTCTAATCCTATGTGGTGCATGGGGGTTAGTTTGGGACTATGATCTACATGGGGATCTGCAACAAATTTAATGATCAAGAGGCATTGTTTGTAGACATGCTATGTTGTGACATAGTTGCCAGTCTTTGGACATGGTTGTTTCACGCATTTTTAGCCATTGGGGCTAAGGCAGGTTGAATGGTTTGATAAGGAGAATTTTTGAAGGTTAGTTGACTAAGTTTTAATCAATGCTCTTAATTATCTGTAAATGTTGTATGATAAATCTGAAAATCCATTGTAATTGTTGCACGATTAGTGTAAGTAGCAAAAATGATTTACAAATTTGTATGATTGTTTAAGCTTTCATTATCAACATATTTGTTATTTATTATATTGGCAATATTTGAGTTCTTCTTGTGGAAGTAAAAACATTGAAGCTACCGATTAATCACTTATCCATTGCATAGTACTTGTTGAAATGTTGATGCTCTACATGTTAATTATTTGACAAAATGTCCCATGAGTCAAACTAAAATAAAGGGAAAAATTAAAAAAAAATCCAAATTCAAACTGGGGGGGATACTATACTTTTTTTGTACACCCTAGCATGTCAGATCATTCTAGGCTACATTGTATCGACAACTTCTTAAGAGCTCTAAGTGCAAAAAGGTGGTAATTTTTAATGAGCTCTTTCTAGAAAACCTTGGCACTTACAACCATTTCGCTTGAAGGTACTATGTCACGTAGGATCCCTCTACAATAACCTCTCAGTTTTTCATCTCTAATCCATTTTCCCACGGTGACAACTTTTTAATTGATGAAAAAAGCATCAAATGCATTGAAGACAAAGTTACAAGGTGGACTATACTATAATGACCTCCAAAGATTATACTTAATAAATTATACAAATTACACATCAACGAACACAAAAAAATGACACGTATTCAATATTCAAGAAATGAGTTAAGGAATTATATTAAATAAAATTAAGTTTTGAGTATAATTGCCATTATTATGGTGAACTTAAAGGAATGTATTCCTTACAATGGACCATAAGGTCAAGAACATGATTACACAATGAATCATAACAAGATCACTCCTAATAGCATTTCTCTGATGATTGACTCCTTCGACCACTTCAAGGGAGAGAACATTGTTGGAGCGTGTTTCCACCCTACCACAATGTGATTCACTTCCTCAAAACTCTTCCTGAAGGAAGAATACCCAACCCAACACGAGGAATACTAGCAATGCAAACTGATTGGAGTAATGGAAATGTGAAGCAAGGCATATCTACATTTAATCACATCATGTTTTTCAAACATAAGGAAGACACCAAAAATACCATCATGTAGATGTCATATCAGTTCATCTTAAACGTTCCTGGTCCTTGATTCCTCATAAGCAATGAAGTACAATCTTTGTAAGTAAAGTACACTATTCTTATAATTTGTTTATATGCATGCAACATATCAATAGAAGGAGTTATAATGGACATTAAATAATCTTTTCACAAGTGCATATCATATAAATGCAATGTTTTCAATAGAAGAAAATGCAGGTATTAATATAAGAAGTTATAGCTCATGTATGTATGTATATATACATACATACACACACACACACATATATACGTATTTTCTTATACTTTTATAAGAGTATACATTCTTAAACAAATATCTATAAAGGATTGACTAAGAGAGAGAGTTCTTGTTTCTTATATATTCATACATATCAACCCATGATGCATGAAAGAAAATGATTCTCACACGTCTAAAACTTTTACATCTACCATGTCCACAATAATCAATCCAATAAATCCTTTGAATTTTGACCAAGTACATCATTTACTCATCTATCCTAAATATAGAACCAAACAACACACTTTGATAGTTTATCATAAACAAGGTAAATAAATGGTGCAATTATACCATTTCCCCACAAGTATCCCCATGTCTAGAACAAGGGTCTCAATTAAACATATTCCTAAATGGATTCTTAAGGAGAAAATCGGCTATAACTTAACTTAAAGACTTTGTTTGTTTATATTTACAATTTCTACAAATAAAATTTCTTCAATGAAATAAGAATGTAGGATATCTTGTAGTTCTAATTCTACTCATAACCATCATCTTGATTACCTAAGGAATAATTAACCTTCACAATATTTATTTAAAAGCAATTAAATAAGCTAGTTTAATATAAATTTACTATTATTTTACGATCTAAAGAATGTTTTCTTGTACGCAAATCACATAATGTGTCTAGATTCCAATATACCCAATGCCAGATAGCTGCTAAAAAGCACAAGCCATAAAACACAATATGTGCTTCGGCCACACCTTCATAACTCCAAATATCTGGATTAGATACAGTTTCTCCAGTTATACTCCATCCACCCCATGAATCCTTTATTCCTAAATGAGTCATAAAAGGTATAACAAACATACCTTGTCTCCATATTGGATCAAGAATAGGATCAGATAGATCAAGAACTACTAATTCGTAAAGAGCCATTGAACTGGCCCATCCAGAAACTAGAGTTGTATGCATTATATGCATAGTGATTAACCATCCAAGATCATTCAACACGAAGGTATGGACACGATACCAAGGAAAACCCATGAAAATGCCCCTTTATCAGAAAAACTAGACACTATGTAACTTTCTCGCATTAGAGAAGATTATGCTATGGAGTTAGACCTTTGTCTCAAAAATAAACATCTATTAATAAAACAATTTCAAAAAATAGAATTGAGAAGCAAATATATTTTATCATTTATATGTACCAATATACAATGTGAAAATTGATCCCATTTATTTTGTATCAAACAAAGTAAAATAATAAATTACTTTACACAAGGCCTAATGAATTAGGTATTTATTAAATCTCAAATTAAAACATAAATGTTTAGCCTCTTAAAATCACATTACCAACTCACTTACCTATAATACTACCTCTTTGATTCAAATCATCGAAATGCCAAGAAGAGAGGATTATTTCAAAGTTTTCATATCCCACCTTTCTATGTGTTTCACTCACTTTAAATGTTCACAGCATATGGTTATGTTGGTTACCCTTATTGACATTTAAGAAAAGATCAGCTCTAGATGTTACATTCTCAACCAAAACGAAATTGACTTGGTGATAGTTCAACTTGTAAGAATAGAGACTAGAGTTTGACACTCCAAAGTACGGTCTATATAGAAGAGATGATATGAAATGAAAGTTGGAACATAGAGATTTTTGCAGTATAGATTACGAGAGGAACCTAATTTATAATAAAGCATTTACTTTTACAATACTGAGCGTTCCCATTTATAGACAAAGAAGTAAGCCTAATGCTCCTCAAGAATTCACAGTAGAGATTTAAGTGGAATTGATAAAGAAAAGACCTCTTGTAGTGTCAGCAATGGACACAAGACGATGACATGGCTAATGACCTATAGCTTGTTGAATTAGAGAGCCTAAATCTAATTTATTCCTTGCTGCATTGTCATCGAGTGGCTAAGATGTAAACAACTGGATTCCTTGGAACTGATTCCGTGGGCCACCATGGATAATATATACAGTACCTCATTGCTTTTTCCGTTAACAAGATCTCATGAGAAGTTAACGAGGGATGATTAGAGAATGACGACAATCGAACCAAACTAATGTCATTTGACTTTGAATGAATTCCTTGCTCCGATGATCTTTAATGATTTGTATGACTATGAGTTATAAACCATGTCAGGATTGTTGAGTCGAGGGGGCTTCTATGTAAAAGTGCTATGGTGGAAGCTTATGTTTGAATGACCAAGGATGAAAGCTATTTCAGAGTGCAGAAGGCTACGGTAAAGATGAATAACAAAATATCTGAACACTATAGAAAAAACTCTAATTTACAAGGTTTGGTTATCCTACTCTTGCCTGAGATTTGAGAGACCACATTTATTGTGAATGTTTAAGCTATCACCTATTCCAAGCAGATGGAAAATTCTTGCTCTTATGGCTCATTGTTAAGCTTAATAGAATCAATAGTAAATACAGATTAAACATACAATCATTCCTTCTTAGCATAGGGCTCCTACTTTGAGTTCAAAACTAATGCATCCTTCTTTGAAGCTCAATACTTATTCTAGGTAGATTATAATTATTATCCTATTAATAAATTTGTCTCTCTCAATCTATTAGTGAGTTAAGGAAATGATACGTGACATACATTGTGTCGATGCTTTCTCCTAACATTCTTAAGTGTAAAAAAATGTTGAACTTTGACACACTTTTGTTGGAGTCAATGGCACATACAAGCATTTTGTTTCAACCTATAGGTGCATGTGAGACCCCTCTACAACAACCTCTGTAAAATTTTGAATACTTGAAACCATTTTTCCATGGTGAAAGTTTTTTTCATGCCCCAAAAATCGTTTGATGCATGCAATGTGAAGTTGCAGGGTATCCTAATTTTTGTTTTGTGTGTCATGGAGTTGAATCGTCAAACCTAACATATTCGTGTGTGCATGTCTATGTTGTGTATGGTCCTTTTTTGCACCCTAACTCTCCCAAATGTTTTGAGCTACACCATGTCGACACTTTCTCTACGAGTGGAGATAGCACAAGGGTATGACATAGGTGCATGAGATTTCTATGTGATTGAGCCCTTATTTCAAGAATTCTTGGTGTTTTACATCTGATAGGTGATGGTGAGGAAGAGTTATAAGGGAAACAATTAAAATGCTATTAGAAAAAGGCATAAATTAATCAAGGCAGCAATTAAAATACTATGTAGTATAAAAATGCATACCATTACTGTGCTCTTATAGTATGTTTTTTCTTTTAGAAGTGTGAAGTGAGAGGAAAAGCATTCAATGATATAATATAATAACAGTGGTAAAATAATATTTGCATTAATAAAAAGTCCATGAGGACATATAATGTTATATGTTGATAAAACTATACAATATATCCAATAAAGTCATGCAGGCTTGCAAAAAATCCATATGGACACAAAATGTCACATATTGATAGCACAAACTATATGTTCAAAAATGCCACAAAGCCATACAACAAACGACCCTAGTACATAGTCATTTCCCACTAGGGGAAGGAAATAGATTATGTGCTACCTTCAATTGTTGGCTAGATGGAGTTTACTTTGATGTTGTTGTCTTTTGATGCACTTATTTGTCCTCTCTTCACTCATCTAGAGATCCAACTAATAAAATAAGAAGTATAGATGTTAATATATAGAAATTGAATAGTGGAATGATATATAACAAAATAATCACTTACCACAAATAAATAATCAACACTCTCATCCACAATAATAGCAAATTAATGATCTAGAGTGACAAGCACCTATAGCAAGCATCAAGATAGCAATTAAACTACATACAAATATCATTAAAATTTTAAATAATAGACCAATAAAAGAGCAAATATAATATCAAATTTACAAATATGTCGCATACCTCTATCAAAGGATTAGAACTTGCTACTACTGCAACAGCTCCATGGTCCATCATTCCATAAACATTGCTAGGGTTGTTTGATGTCATCATCTAAAAATGAAACAATAAACACAAAGTTTTTTATCACTTTCATTGGTTTCTTTGTTTAATTAAAATATAAACTAGATGGAAATTTAAAATTTTGGGATCAAATAATTGGGGATAATATATCTCCAAAAAAATTGTTGATTATTGTCTTGAAAGTGGAATTCAAAGTCAATATACCACTTCATATGCAGCACAAAAAAAATGGATCTTAAAGAGAACAAAACCTCGATGTAGCTAAGTCAATGTTGCACCATAAACAATTGGACTCCAAATACTAGGTAGAGGTTGTACATACTACTACATATCTTTGAAATAAGACTCATTGCTCAACTTAGAAAGTATGACACCTTTGAAGCTTAGTTTAGTTTAGGCATAGGCTTATTATAAATGAATCCTCTAAACTGTATAAGCTTGGGTTTTGGAATGACCCTAATATTGGGAGCTTATCATATTTAGTGCGACTATGTAATATTGTGGCATAGGGTTGTTGTCACGACTATCATTGGTAAGGTTATGAAGTTGAAACTTCTAAATTAGATAGAAGTTACCTTGTTAATAAAGTTAGTACTTAAGGTGTAATGTGATAATAGAAAGAAAAAATATTAGTGGCTAGGGATGATTATTACACTAAATAAATCTTATTTGAGTGGTTCTATTACAAACTAATTTCTTTCGAGATGGACTTGTAATTTTTCTTTCTATAGATATTAGAGATGTTTGTTTGGGTAATATTTTCCTTCTCTAAAACAAACTAATTTCTTTAAACAATCAAGGAAATTTCTTCACCTTTAAATCATGATTCAATGGTAGTAGTGCTTTAGAAGCATTTTTCGTATGATTCTTCCAATCTATATTATTATGGGTAAATTTGTAACAAGCAAGTTTAAGGTCTTAGTTTTTTAAGTTTAAATTTTTGTTGTAGGAATAAAAGTATTCAACCATAATAAGACTAGAAATGCAATACAAATTCATTTTTCTTTTGTGCTAAGTGAATTTTCTACATGGAAAAATCAACCTTTAACTTTGTATCATACTTTAAAGCAAATGTTGTTTGTATTTAGTCTAGAATCTTTCTTTCTAGGCCAAAAAGCTTCCAAATTTAGAATTTTTTAAACATGAATTTATACTTCCTACACTTATATTCATTTTTATTTTATTTTTGAATGTTGTTGCTCTTAATGCTTTCCAAACATGGAACATGTGTTCATATACTCAAATTGATATAACATTAAATCAGTAACATCCTCAATTATTTAGATTACTTTATTGAAATCTTAATGATTATCTTCTTACTTTTGTAGGTCTATCACATTATATCAATCTAAGTTGTTATTATAGCTACTAGTTCCCATTCATAGTTGTTGGCCACTAATATTTTATAATTTAGTGATTACTTTTAATTGCTAATTCCCCAAGGTCAGGTTGCCCTCTAGCGGGAGGTGAGTTGGTGGCAAGAGTTTGACGTGATTAGACTACAATTGGATTAAATCATCAACCAATGCTTAAGTTATATGAGAAATCCAAGGTATAAACAATTTTGGGTAATCAAAGTCATGTATTGGAGTAGTTCTTTCTAAAAATGGGTATTCTTAGATTCATAAATGTTGTCTTGTAACACACTTGCAATGGGTGAAATCCATATACTAAGTACAGATGTTAGTAACGGTGTAAATATAGGTTAATATGTAGATGCTTCTCATGGGAAATAAAATAATATATTTGGACATATAGATTATGGAGTAACTTACGAAATAGGTGAAAGTACCACAAGGACCAATGATATGAAGGATCACCCTAAAGATCATTTTCTAAATGAGGATTCACTTCATAATTTGGATGACCGTGAAATTAAAAGGGTTTTTGAGAAAAGAAAGCTAGGTCATTTTGATTCAAAATCAAATTAAGGAAAATCAAGCCCTAAGGAGCCATATAGAAACTTAAAGGATAGAAGCATTAAAGAATAAAGTACAATTGAATAAAATTATATGGAATTGTGCAAAAAAGTACTATAATAGTTGCAAACAATGAAAAATGTCCTAAATGATATCATACACTCGAATCAGGTTTACTAACATCATTTCCACTTGAAATCCATCGTCTTTTTGTTTAATTAATTTAGCCTAGCTAATTAATTAAGTGCATCATTTGCACCTATTAACCTAATTCATCAAAATTGGGTTAATCCCCCCTTTCATGCTAACATTTCATCTCATTGAATAAAATAAATCAAAGTATTTAATTTAATTCCCAAGTCATCTTATTTATTTAAATAACCCTCAGTTATTTAATTAAATATCAGTTCACCTTTCCCCCCTTTCATTAAATCATTTAATTTAATGAATATCACTTTAATTCTTCTAATCCCCTAATTGCATAATTAAACCTTGTTTAATTAACAATTAAACTAATTTTCCTCCAAAAAGCGGAATATTCCCATGGAATATCCCTTATCTCCTTTTTTGCACAATTAAAACTTTCTTTTAATTTGCAAAGTATCTTTATCCTCACCATGATAATATTCCAAAGAATATTCCCTCTCCTCCAATCATCTCACTTGGCTTCTTAAGAAAGCTAAACTTGTGACCTCTTGAACAAGTCACTTGGTGACCTGTGTATGCAGGTCAAAAGTTTGTTTGTTTGGAACAAGTGTGAGCCCTTGATTAAATCCCATCTTGCATTCTCACCTGTTGATGAGAATCCATGATCCATGCCTCCTATTTCCTCCATCTCTAACCATTGGTTGATCCTTTTCAATCTTATCCCTTCATTTCTCATTTGCTTTCTTATAAATAAGACACTATTTGGAGATAAATGGATCCATCTATCAATTGCAAACTTATGTTGTTGAATTCACTCACACTCACACTCATATTTTACTTACTTTTAGCATCTTTTTAGTTCATTTTAGTTGCATAATAGCTTAAAACATCCATTAATGGCTTCCATGCATCCATCTTAGTTTGTTTATAAATTAGGGTTTCCATCTTTTAGCTTAGATTAGCTTAGCAATTGCACATTTAGATCAATTTTAGCATAAAATCATGTTAATTTAGCTTGCATCATGTTCAATTTAGCATAAATCATGTTTTAATCAATTTATCGCAATGGTTTCATTGATTCTCTTCAATAGAATTAATTGAAACAAGCTCACTAATCACGAGATTGGGAAAGGTTCATTGTTTCACATCAGCTTGACACCAATTCCAAATTAGGATAAGTTTCAAATGGTTTGGAGTAGGAATTTAACTATTTTAATAGTTTGTAATTTTTCAGTTTCAATAAATGCTTCGTTTAACTTTCAATTTGAATGATCTTGTTTGAGATTGAGGTTTAGTGGCTAAATTATGCTTTGATTCATAATGGATCAAGCATAATCGCACCACGCTAACTATCCTCATCTCACATTCTAGCGCTAGGAGGGAAAACCGTCAATTTAATCAATTTTTAGCTCAAATTTCATTTATTTTCTTTTTTGCAAGATACAGTTATGCTCAAATCATAAACAATGGCACACTTTAAAGAGTGTTGCCATATAGCAATGTTATCCCAATTTGAAACAATGACACCGATTAAATGCAGTTGTTGATTTAAAATATGGTGATCCTAATTTATTATAGAGGTATCAAATACTTCAAATAGTGACACCCACCAAAATACTAATGCTATTGTGCTCTCTATTTCTACTACAGATTGATGATAATTTACCAAAGTGATGCCCATATCACAAATCGTGACGCTATCGTGTGCAGCGACGCCCAACCAGGGAAGAATTTTTACGATCATTTTTTTGACATGTGCTTTAATTTTCTTGATTTTTCAAATCAGTAACACACTTCTAACATTGTTCTGGTTATTATACTAATAGGGTTTTGTAGGTTGGATCACATGGAGCTAAATTGAAGAAATATTTCTTATCTTGAAATTCTATGATTGTAACAAGTGTTTGATGCTTTGGGGCAATTATAACCCAACTTTTTATGCTTTCTACTTTCTGGTCTAGGACTTCACTAAATTTCAATTGGGTTTAAAATGAATGCTCAAACGATATTAAAATTGAACCCTCGTCTCATCATTGTCTTTTGGGTTTAAAATTGAACAAGGCAACTTCATATTTCGTTTGGTGCATAAAATGAAGTTATCTTAGCTTATGGGTTAAAATTTACAACTATTTGCTATGTTTTGTGATTTACAATGTTGTTATTGGATGTGTATGCAATTCTCTCACGCCATTTGGCGATCCTGAGAAATAGAAACATTCCTTAACACTTTACAAAATCACCTACATCTTTCAATTTAGATTAAAATTGAACCCCTTTGCGAGTGTGAGAAAAATGCATGGTGTGTGTTCTCTCCTTGTTTCACACAAAATTAGGATGATCGAACTACAAACATCTTTGCTATTTTTTATCTTTAAAGTACCTACCTCCCTGCTTTGAAAGGAGGCAACGACCCAAGCGGTAACAAACTAAAGCCAAGTTCTTCTGAACCACTATATAAATTTGTGGTTGCAATGAAAATTGTGATCAATTGGATGTGGTACATGATTTCTCTCCCCCAATATCTTTATTATGTGTAAATCCCTTGTTCTAAGGGTTGGGAGACCTCTTGATGGAGTTTATCATAGTGCCCCCTAAACCAAAAGCCCTTACTATGAACCATTATTTAGAGGCCAAAATCCTAAAATACTTGTTGGTGCAAGAACAATCATTCTGAAGCCACCCAACATTCTTCCTATTCAATTGTAGAAATAGAAAAATCCTTTTGATCTCTGGATTTCAAGGATTTTGAGATTTGGTGGTCCTAAGAAGTGTGTCATGGAGGGGAACCAATGTCGCCAAATCTCTAACTGTTCGCATTTTGTAGTGTTTGGAGAAATCCAAGTGGGGAATCAACAAGTATAGCCATTTTGAACTTGGGATTGTAAATGATTGAGTTAGTTTGATACATTGTGTGGTTCCAAAACGTCATAAAAAAAATTCATTATCTTCCTCAAACTTTCAAACACTTTTGCATAAATATGGATACCTCTTCAATTATCCTTGATATTATTGCTTGTCCTAAGGATTTCTATACTTGGAGATTTCTAAATATCTTTACTTATATCTCAATGCATATTTTCCAAAGACAACATAGGAAATTATGGCTTCAACCTCATGATTCTCACAAAATGGACATTGTGAAAGTTGTGGTGTTTTTGACATAAACATTTAGTTTGAAAACATAATCAAGACAAGTGTTTGTAGTAAAATCAATTCACTTAAGCAAGATAAACTAACAAATGAACCCCGCATGACTATTTGGATACTGGTTACTCTTGTTGAACAACTTGATCTTCCAAGTTCTATCATTCAACAAAAATTTGAACTCATTAACGGAGAACAAACCGATCTCATTACCAGTTTAAGAAGCTTCACTTTTGAAACAAAGGAAACACCTACCTAGTGGAGAAATGCAACAACCATTTTAGATGAAGAAGAGGAACAAGTTGATATTGAGGTTGGAAGGCCCATATTACCACCACTTGCATGACAATAAATATATTCCTTTCTTCCATAAACTTGAACTGTTTCTAAATGATCTCACTCAAAGTCAGGGTCCCTAAAGTAAGGTCTATAGGTCATCATTTCAAACTTAGACATCTTAACTATCCAAAATATCTCAAGAAACACCTTTGGGCACTTCACAAAACCAGAACTAGGTTGGTATAAAACTTTTACAAATGTGCCTCAAGAAACAATCCAAACTTGTATTCCTTCTATTACTTTCAGAATTCTAGTCCTTTCCAACATTTCTAATTTCTCACATGATCCATCACACAATAAAAATATGTAGGGGAAGATCTAAATCCCACCATTGCAAACATCAGTATCGTAATTCCAAGTTTGGTAGGAAGTGGTCCTTAATACTTTATTGCAATTGCAACATCTTGTTTCAGAGAAACTATTATGCTCGAGCTAGGAGGAACCAATTAGGCTTACCTACCCATATTTATCCTCTCATTTAATCCAACATTACTCTTTGGGATTTGAAAACTTTAGAGGTCTAGCATCATTCTCACTACCTTGGTTTTGTCAAAACAAAGGTTCACTTTAGGTCAACATTGGGTCAAACATCTCATTCGCCCCTTCATCAAATTCCATCCTTCACTTCACCAAACTTTGCAAAATTGTAAACACCCACTTTTGGACTTAACATCAATCAAACCAACCCCTAGCTTGTCTACTTTGTATGATAAAGGTATCATTTTCCATGCATTTAGACAAGTTAGTTATCATCTTTGAACCGATTCATCTTGAAGGTCACAAGTCTACTCTAAAGATTAACAAGTTCATCAACATCCTTTATCCCAACATCAAAACATCAAAATTAATTCAAGAGTGTTGTCCCAAAACGTTTGCAAATATTACTCTCCATATCATCCATCTTTCCATCCCCCATTATCACAATTGCTCCCAAAATAATTAGAGCATCCCTTTTACCTAGATTTGAGTCAAATAGAGAGTTCAAACATCACAAATCACAACACAACTCTACCAAAGGTGACACAAAATTTATGGTAAAAATGAGATCACAACACAAGAGAATCATGGAAAAAACAAAAAATACATTTACCTTAAGTGATCCAAATCCTTTAGAATTTGATCTGAGAAGTCAAGTTACCCCATCACAACAACCTTCATCACCACCAAGTCCATATGAGATAGAAGATATCACAAACAATCCACTTGAACTCACTAGGGAAGAACTTATGGAACATCAAACCTTTGAAAACATAGCCCCTATCTCCACATCATTTTTCGCATAGAATTTGGCACAAAGCTCTTCAACTCCATCACTAGGGCTACATCAAGCCTAAATTCCCAATATTGCATCAAACCTTGCTAAAAACCTTGTTCACGCTCTTTCATTTTAAAACAACATACTTGTGGGTACACTTAAAATCAATCCTCCACCTCCAACAACTACTTGGATACCTACCTTTGGTGCTTCTCTTGTTCCCTCTAAACAACCATAAACATCTCTTGAAATTCATGATTCCACAACCACCTCAACATATCACGGGCATCCCTCTTCATCAATACCAATGAGTACCACAAGTGTTCCTACCATCACGCAAAGCAATGTGGATGCAGTATTTAAAATAACACACAAGGGCATATCAGTTCCATACCACAGATTCAACCCTTGAAGCAAATAGGGACATCCTTACCTAATCCTCCCATGGGTTCATCCATACCCTTGGTTTTGCAAAACACATCTATCCCATCCATTATCAACTCATCCCAAAGCAATCCCTTGGTGACAAATTCTGTCAATACAAGTAATACATTAACTACATCCCTAACACAAGGGAATCCTCAAGACATGGGACAAGGAGATATTTTTAATCAATGGACTCAAGGTCCTAGTGTGTCATTTCCATCACATAATATAATGGCACCATCCTCATCTTTTTCCATAGTCCCCTTCATTATGCTAAATCAAACAAGATATCATACATTCCTCCACCTCAATCCACTATCTTACAAGGAATGTTGAACCAAGGGAATCCCCAACCTCTCATCACCAATCCATTACCCACTCAAAACATCAATGCCCACAATCCTCCATTGATATTCCAACAACCACCTAATCCCACCTTGCAAGCACATGCTTTAGCTTTACAACAAGCACAACATGCCTATCAACAAGACCTATCGGTGCAACAAAAACAACAACAACAAGCAACCTTAGCACAATAATAGCAAGTTTCCTTAGTAGTACAATAATAGCAACAATAGCAAGCCACCCTAGTAGTGCAACAAGCATCCTTAGCACAACAAAAATAGCAACAACAACAAGTTGTATTAGCACAACAACAACATCAAGCACATCAAGAAAATTTATTAACAAAACAATAAGATCAGACCCAATAGCAAGCCCTAGTGGGGCAACAACAACAATCTCAACAACAATCCTTACTAGATCAACAGTATGCCCAACAAAAACAACAAGGTTCCTATTATAATCTTCAATCGCACATCGTCAATCCAAATGTATTGGGAACATATACATCAATACCCCAATCACCTTCATAAAATCCTACCCCACCATACACCCATACAACACATCCTCGTATCAAAATCCTACATATATCCCATCCATCATACCACCTTATGTTACTCCACAAAATCCACAATATGGTCTAGCACTGCAATTTAAGGTGATATCACAAGAAATATAATACCTTTGCATGGGCAAGGAAAAGAAGCCCCATACACAGAATTTATGCCCTTATCCATTTGATCAAAACATGGTAATGGTACCATTCCCTCCTGGTTTTGAAATCCCCAAGTTTGATAAATATAAAGGGAGAGGAAGTCTTGTGGACCATATCAAAGAATTTAACGTCATGTGAATGGAGTTGGCTTACAACGATTCATATTTAATGTGCCTATTCCCTCAAAGTTTAACAGGTCCTACTATGGATTGGTTTTCTCATCTACCTCCCAATATCAAAACTTTTCAAGAAATTACCGATAAATTCATTGATCACTTTTCCTTCAATCTTGACATGGATGTCAGTCTAGAGGAATTATACACTCTTAGACAAAAAAAAGGAGAAAATTTTTCTAATTTCTTGCAAGAGTGGAGACAAAGAGATAGCAAGAGCAAGTGGCCTCTTCCCAATGAACAACAAGTGTGAATCATCATAGAAAATTTAGATCCAGATCTGTCATTCCACTTGAAAATGTAGTGCATCGCATCTTATGACAAGCTTGTCCCTAGGTCCCTTAACATCAAGAGAGGTCTAATCTCATGAGGAAATACTCAAGCTTACAAAGACAACCACCCATCAGTTAGTTCAACTGACAAGTTTCGTGTTTGGGCTAAGAACAAGATTGTAACAAACGATGGTGTGGGCTCCTAGACTAAACAAGAATCAAGTTGCTAACATCCAACCAATTGCACAGCAAATCACACCCCTGCAGAACAATCACATGAATAACACTGATATGCAAAGATGAACCCCTAACAAGAACTACCCTAAATGCAAGTACACACAGCTCTTTGAACCCATCAAAACCATCATCAAAAATTTGGTAGAGTCAAATATAATAACACTTCCTAACTTTGAAAACTACCAAGAACTGCAAGAACAACCAGCTTGGTACAACGCAAACAACCTCTGTGACTTTCATAATATTAAAGGACACAAAACCGCAAACTGCATGAGGCTCAAAAAAATTATCCAAGACCTCATAGAAAATGACACCATATCTGTTGAGGTACCAGCCAAGAATTAGGATCTTAAGATATAAAAGAACCCTATGCCAAATCATAACAAAGCAAACAACACGGGGAAAGCTAAGGACTACACAAACATGCAACATACCTATTCCAATGTAGTTGCTTCCTATGATAGTTTCATCACTATCGTCACCATCAAAGGGCATAGTGCAAAGTTTGGAGTCACCACACAACATGGTAAAGTCACCATTCAAGGAGTCCCATCGCCATCTAGGGCTCAACCTACTCAAACAACAACCAGTACCAACAAGTACAACCTCTTAGAAAATTTTAAGAAGACCCCCGCATAGATATCAATCCTAGAATTGTTGAGAATATCACCTACACAGGGAAATCCTAGAGAAAGCTTTATTAGATTCATATGTTCCGGAAGATATTGATACCAATTAGTTTCAAGCTATAGTAGGCCATATCACTAATGATCTTCTCACCTTTTCAAAGCAAGACCTACCATCACAACCATCTCATAGTCGTGCTTTACACCTTGAGGTTTTCATTCATAAGAACAAGGTCAAAAGAGTCGTAGTAGATGGAGGTGTTGGATTAAACATATGCTCCCTTCAGCTGATCAAAAGTTTGGACTATCCAGAGGATACTATTTAGAATACAAAGAGTACCACCATCAGGGCATATGATGACCAAGAACAGGTATCACAAGGTATCATTGTACTACCCATCCAAATAGGCCCTCTCATTACAGAAACAGCATGCCAAGTACTTGAAATGGATCTTCCTTACAATATACTACTTGGTTGACCCTAAATCCATGCTCTAAAAGTTGTAGCCTTGACTTATCATCAATGTGTGAAGTTTCCTTTTGAGGTCCAAGAGATTACTACCCATGTGGATCCTGAGCCTTTTTACTATTGCAAAAATCTTGAAGCCAAGTTCTATAAAATCTCCCAAGTACCCAAGAATGAAAAATGACCTACAACCTCCACCTCATTTGTTGACCCATCATCCCTTGCATCTACTTTTGAAACAAAGGCACTCATTGTGCAGAACATACCTGATATCAAAGCAGTGATCCAAGATGATGGTTGTGGGAACTACAAGCTAATGAAGAACACCTTTGTCATACAAGATCTACCTACTTCTCCTCAATCTCATTGGAAACCTACATCTGACAACAAAGAGCTTGAAACTATCAAGATGGAATCTATTACCTTCACCAAGCGGGGGGATTTGAATCAAGAAGATGTCAATGAGGATGATATCTCTAAGCTCCTCTATCAAGATGAATGGCATGTCCCCACTCTTCCTATGGAAGATAATAACAAAGGCTTGCAGCTCATAAAGGGAATTGGATATAATAAGAATGAGAAGCTAGGATAGAATGATAATGGTTTACTAGAACCCATCATTCCTAAGAAACGACTAAAGAATCTTGGCTTAGGTTGTACCACTAGCAAGGTCACACTTATTGGCAAAGGTACTTCTTCTAAATGAGTTGAGGCTTCCTCTTGGTCATCTACATCACATGATACGACCTTAGATGACTTCCCCTTGGATGTTGTTGATTTGTTTGAAAACAACTCCCTCTTCATGATATCCATTACATCCTTTGCTCAAAGCAATCAACCAACTGAAATACACCTAGTCTAGCCACAACTCATTGACATGGACCAACAAGGGCCACCAATTCTAGATTTATTAGAACATTTTGAAGCAATCTCAAAATTCATCAGACTTTGTGACACCTTACCATGGGAAAATCATAAAGCAGGTTTTGAAATAGAGCTAGATACAGAATCATACTATGAGGAGGCGATTGAATCCTTCAGTCACAAAATTGATGAAATACAACTAACATGCAAATCTTTAAGTGAAAACCACACTGTGGCACTTTCTAATCCTAAAAAAGTAAAAACAAAAGGATGCATTTGACAGTGGAAACCTCTCTAAGGTACCCAAGAATGAGGGAATCAATCTCCCCCTTAGTCCAATGCATCCAGAGAAGTCAACAATGCTAGTAGAAAAAGCCACTCCAATCAATGTGGGAACAAAAGAGGCACCAAAGATCCCTTTTTACATTGAATCCTTGTTGGACAAAGAATAGAAGAACCTGTCAACATTCTTGAAGGAGCACAGAGCTAACTTTGCATGGTCATAAATAGATATGTTGGTGTTGGTGTTGTTGTTGGTGCTAGAAGGGCTATCCCACAATACTGGTTTACAATTTTTGGCCAAACTAGACATTGAACTGAATTTTTTAACTAAATCTTCACTTTTGGGCACCTATAGCGGCTAAACCATGAGGAATTTGAAGATGGTACAAACTAGTGATTTGTGAAATTTTGTCTATAGATTCTAAATATTTTTTTTTCAAATTTTTTGGAATCATATTGTACTTCTTTTTTGATCTCCTTCAAAATCTAATTTTTAACAATAAACACCATTTTTAAAGAGTGGCGTTACTGGCTCACACATAACTTTTTTCTGTGAAGGATAATTTTTTATTTTTTTGAATTTAGATTTGTAACTACAATATCTAGTTCATGGAATTGGTTTCATAGAATTTCATTAAATATTTTTTTCTTAATTAAGTTTCAAAGTCAAACCAGTTACAATTTAGACATGATTTATTGGCTAAAACATAAAAAAAAATTATGTATCAAAATTCAATTTTTTTTGTTGTTGGATTAGAGACATCAATATCTAGTGTACTAATATTTTTCAATTTTTTTTGATAATTTACTATTTTTCCACGTGCAAAACATAGAGCTTGATTTTCGGTGAAAAACATACATTCACAAGAAATAAAAAATAAATATAATAAGTAAATTAAATTTATTTAAAATTATACTTTTTGGGATGTTTATAATAAGGACTACATACTTATAAAAAATAAAATTTAAATGAATTAATTTGATCCACCAAAAGGTAAATCAAAAGTGGTTTTTTATCAACATTTTGATAGGTGTAAAGGAGACTCCATTATAGGTATGGTTTAAAACTAGCAGGGTTCTATCCAAGGGGGTTTGATCAAACCCTTTTCAATTGAAATCCTTTAAGTGAAACTTTTCAAGGCTTAAATCATTATATTTTCTAAAAATATGTGATTTCAACAAAAATTAGGATCTCCCAGAAATTGTAAACCGTATTGTGAGATCACAACAACCATTAATGAATAAAGGTTACCTGAGTGAAAGTTGTTCGAGGACAAGAATAACAAGGTGTCAATGTCGAAGGTCCACTAGCAAACTGTTTGACATCCAAAGTGTGTTATGATACAATCATTCATTTAAGGTTCAACTATTCACATGCAATAATTATTTCTTTAATATTGGTTACATACCTATGGACTTGATGACATAAACATATAGGGGTCTATGGGAACGATGCATGTATCATCCACTTTGACCCTAAATTTTCATCATATTCATTCTACTAATTTAGTTGTTCTTACATTTCAAAATAAAATAAACTTGTTGAAATTTACTTGAGTATCAATGTTGAATGTTTCATTCAACAAGGCATATGTCATAACCATCTACTCTGCAGCTGATGTACCATGTGTAGCTACATACTAAGCACTCTCACTATCCTATGTGAAAATAGTACCACAAGAGTGACAAAAGTGGACTAGAAATCTAGGCATAGAAGACTCACCTACATCATGGTCTACTAGAGGCCTCACACATTGTACAATGCTCTGAGTGAGTGAGCTAATCAAGTACAACATGTCCACCTCAACATTGTCCTTCACAATGGAAGGAATGGTCACATTATCCACCATGGGTCTAGCCAAGGTTCTCAATGCTAGCTACAGATTACGTTATGCACTTGCTCTATTATGTGTGGATCCCCCACCTCTACTCTGAAATTCTAAATAGTCAAAACAATTTGGCATCTTATTGAGGTCAAAATCACAATAGATTTTCCTCAAAAATACTACAATACCTTGTAATTATTGCATAGGGGTTGGTCAAAAACCATCCACTATCACACATAAAAATTATTTTTAATTAATTCATGGTTTCATCAATGGATGGGGAACCTCTTGCATGTAAGTGATAAAGGTGCATTAGTTCTTGGGTCCGTGAAAAGGGAACACAAGTCGGCTTTGCTAATTTTCCCTTTCTTCACTTACACGCAGGAAAGTCCACTTGCATAAAAGCATTTTAATTCCTCCCTCTTATTTGAGAAAAAAATAATTTGTGCACTCATTGCTCCTACATGAGATATAATTCACTGTAGGAATTCAGTAATGCCTCTCCTATGAGGGTGTGTTGCAACATGTTCATTTAATCTTGCAATCAATTCTTCAAGCTCTCTTTTATATTTTTCTATTTGATTTAGAATATTTTCTTGTGTTTACAAGATGTCTACAAATTGAGGGAGAATTTTAATGTTCTTATTGTTCATGAGGGTCTTCATGAGGAGGTGATTGTGAATTTTTTCTATATTTGGAGGTGGAGATTTATTTCTTGGAAATTAAACAAAGTTTAATTAGGAAACCTAATTCAATCTACAATTTAATTCATATTTGAAACTAAAACAACGAAAATGTGTACCTCTTTCACATCTGCAACATCTTAGTGACATTCTCACAAAGAATCACAAGCTGAGAGTGCAAAACATGATCTCCTTTTGGAAAGAGCAAGTTTTAGAGATGAAAAAGAGTAGAGAAAACTTGTAGCCAAGGCAAAAATACAGGTTTGAATGTTGTTTTTTATTTAGCACATGCAAAAAATCCTATTTTACATTTTTCACAATTTGGCACCCTTTTTGTGTCACAAATTGGTGCACACACCCATGGTCATTAAGGGAAGATTGCACAAAAGTTTGCAGACCTTAGTTAATTGGAGTGAAATTACAAGAGGAAAGATAGTCCTTAAAGATTCAAAAGGGTAGTCCTTAGGTCTCAAAGACAATGAGCTGCATATAAAGATTAGAGGATAGTCATACAAATGGCAGTCAATAGAAAGCAACAAGGATACTTCACAATATAAGAATGGAACATCTAATATAATCACAAAGGGGTTGTCCTTTATCAAGTGAATAGGGATAGTCATTACTTTTAAGACCTTAAGGGTCATGACAAAGAATAGTCATTCACAAAAGGGCATAAATTTCATAAGATGGTAGATTGAAAACAAACTTAATGTTTAATGTGTCTTCTTATGACCAAACTTGATATTTTGCATCCTCAAGTTGAAGTCTTGCAACCTACATGGTGGTATTTATCCTAGACCTAGTTCATTAAATTCATCACTATAAAATTCATGTCAAACTTGTGTGCCAATATTTATTACTACAATCCCAAAAAACTAGCCACTATGCACTTCTTCTAGTTCAATGTTGATTGCCTTGGTTGGTCACCAAATAACTTAAGGTGCATACATAAACTACTAAATTCTTATCACCATTTCCTTAGTAAGTAGCCTCCACCACTCACTTCATATTAGTCTCCACATCGTCCCATAGTCATGTCCTTGATCACCATTTCCATTTTGATTAAAGCCAATATCTTATCCCCTAGTTTCATGTGCCCACCACTTCAAGTTATTGTGCTTACCCTAGAACTATTCATAGTTCTATGTCACACTTTTATTATTACTGCACAACATATAACTTGGGATTGCACATCTACTATTTGACTATTTTCAACCTTCCACTTCATGCACATAAGTAGCCTTATATTTGATATAGCTAGATGCCATTTAGCCAAATATGCAAAAAAATTACACCTCATATCTTTGGTGGCATGTGGTTTGTCCTTGAGTGCCTCGTGTCTATGCACTGAAGTCATCCTAGTGGGTTAAAATTATTCTATCATTAATTTTTTAGGTGATTAAAAATATACTAGACTGTCTCCTCACTGATGTACTACTACAAACGATGCAAAAAATCCCTCAACACAACCAGAGGACTGCTAACAAGATCTCTATCCTATGATATTCCTAGTATTTTCATCTAATTTTTATCTATAAGTCTTTGTAAGCTTAAAACAATCCTCATTTATTGCACCACAATCACTTAGATCTTTCTTCCAATTCACAAGGATTTCCCTTCTTGTAAATCAAAAAATAGGGCTTGTGCCTATAATCTCTTTGTTACTCACTGCCGAGCCTAGTGTTTTGTGAATGTGTAGTAAGTGCTTTGTGAATGTGTAGCAAGTGCTTATGTTACTATTATATGAACTCATGAACATGATTATAATATGTTGACATTTGTGATGAATATCCCTTCTTCAATGTTTTTGTCCTTTGATCATGATTTATCCTTCTTTGTGATGACTCTATTCTTTAGACTATTATGAAATTTGTATTGACTAAAGGGATGCATAGCTTTCACATTTGTAAGATGATTTTCATGAGATAATTACTTTTTTTTCATGGTTCCATTCAAATAACAAGGGTTTCATGAAAGCTTCTATCCAAATTCATTCTTTTTCCTCTTTGAATTTTTCTTTTTAACTTGCCTCTACATATATTTTCTATATACAACTCCTCAAAATGGAAACTTTCACGATCTTACTCAAAAAATTTGACAAGCTCTTTCTCAGAAACTATGGAACTTACAACCATTCCATCTAAAGGTACAAGGTCATATAGGGTCCCTCTACAATAACCTCTCTCATTTTTTCATATCTCCAATGCATTTTCCTATGGTGACAAGTGTTTGCATGTTGCAAACATCAAATGCATGGAGTCTAAAGTTACAAAGTGGCATAATTTTCATTCTATTCATTTTGCGACCAAACTGAAAATTCCAACACATCCAGGTGGGTAGTTTTATTCTAGAAAAGGTCCTATTTTGCACCCAAATGTGGTGGATCATTCTAGGCTACATTATACTGATGATCTCTTAAGAGCTCTAAGTTTTGGGCATAATGAAATGGTTTTGGGTGTGGTTTTTTTATTCATCTTTTTAATTTGGTGAGCATCAAATTTGGCGCTCACCAAATGGGAAATTTTGTGAAATTTATAAATGTGGCACCTTTTTTGTTACATAGATTGGTGCACACACTCTATAGGGTAAAACTCAAAAATAATGCTTATACTACACATATAAGGTGTTAGTTGTTACATAAAGTTACCAACTAAACATTACAAGGAATTACTAAGTATCACAATATATGTGAGAAGTAGATTGAACTAGAATATTATAAAATTAAAAGTATAAAAAAATGCAATTCTTTATTTCCAAACTCCTTTGAAATAGTTAATAAGGTTAGTCTAGTGACATGAATCTTGATTTAGAAACTATACTATCATTATCAACTTATTTCTTGTATGTAAAATCTCTAATATAAAATGATCAAGTTTCCAGTTTGATTACTATTACTAACAAGTTCAAACCCACAAATTTATTAGCTTTGGAACTCTATGTTCTCATTTCCTTCAAGGCAATAAATCTAGACATGGATATGAAAACATTCAACCCTTAATACCAAAGTGTGACTAAATATATTGTTCGAACTAACACTTCAAGGAAGACTAATATCATTTAACTAAATTTTTGGGTTACTAGCAATGCACAACTTACAATCCCATACAATTATATATAAAAATGTCTTATGCTACAACAACAACACATAAAATTTGTAAAGCAATATCACCCTTGAATTTTTTAGAAAAAAAATATCAATCATCAAAAGTAATTTTGGTGAATATCATTCAATCTCACATTGTTATCAAGCCTAGAACATCTATTTCTTAAAGATGAAATATAACACGATTTAAGTATGAAGGAAATATACTAGAGACCAATGAGTCAACTTCATATTTTCTAGAATAAATTCTAGAGCTTCAAGGACCTATCTTTTATTTTTTCCTCCACCAAATGAACACTTACATATACCAATAAAAACTTCCAAAAACTAACAAAATAGCACAAAAGAAGATAGCACCAAATATTTTATTCATTATTCATCAAAATCAACCTCTATGTTCTTCAAGATATTTTCAAACTCTATATTCAAGTCATATAAGTGTTGTTACATTTACGAAAAAACAAGAATAATGAATAGTAGGAGTTGGGAATGCAACAAGAATTTACCATGGATGCTACCCATAATTTATATTCAAACAATAAACTTAACAAACTAACTCTCTTTAAAAAAAAAATTTAAGCATGAGCCTAGAGTATCTTATACGTGAATTTTTAGGTTTCTCTATCAATTTCATAAATAAAATTAATACATTGTAGTTACTATGGCATTCAGTGCTCTTATGCACAATAGGGATAGTGGAGTTACTTACACTTAGAGAATTAATAAACTTGTAGTTTCATTTATTTTTTTATCTACATTATAAGATAACCTTCAGTCAAGATATTTTAATTAATAGCACGCTCAACTTTATAAATATTTTATTAAAGCTCAACCAATATATCACCACTTAAATACCATTGTTGGAGATACCAACATAGTTGGAGTTATATCCATAGCCTAAATATGATCATTTAGGGATTTAACTTTAATTGATACCCTTGAAAAACACTATTAGGACTTAGCTCTAACATGTTAATATGATTAGTCTCAAGTTTTTAACTTAGTTAATTATTCAAAATTATTAACACAAACTTAATAATAATATAATAAAAACTAAATTTTAGAGAGGAGGAAAATTAAGCTTGTTACAATTTTATAAAATCTATTAACATGAATTCAACAACATGGTAACCCTAGGCTTGCAGGTTGTGGGGGGTGTTGAGAAATGAGGATGGCATGCTCTTAGGCATGATGGCACTCCCATTGGGAAATCAGACAAATCACTATGCTAAGGTGGAGGTTGCATTTATAAGCATTAAATATGTTGTGGATAGGAGCTACTCTAAAATATGGGTAGAAGGTGACTCTTTAAACATCATTAATTATCTACGTGGCACCCATAAGCCCAGCTAGAATGTTGATCAATTAATAAAGGATACTATTATCATGTTAAGTTCTTGTGAAGAGACCCGTGTATCTCACATTTTTCGAGAAGGTAATGCATTGGCATATTTTTTTTCCAATGAGGCTATAAGGTTAAATGAGTATTGTGTGTGGGAGGAAGGCTCTCTCCTTCCAGAGAAAGCTAGGATCTTAATGAGAAATGATGGTTTTTGTTGAGCCTATGTGGCGCCGTCATTTAGATTTTCATACCAATTCCCGACTCACACACTTTGTGGGTTTTGTTCGGCTTACTAGCTATCAAACAAACAATAATTGCAAGCATTTTCTACTTCTGGTTTTTTAGGAAATGGGAGGCGACAAGAGTAGAATTGAGCCAAATTCTTGTGTGATACTGAGGAAGAATAAAATTTAGAGGATTCTCCAGAATGGTAATTTTATGTTGTTCTTAGAAAGATTGCATGGGCATGACTTGAATGCTTCGGCGGAGTTTGTTTCTTGTTGGCATAACCACAAACTTCAAATAAAGGGCTTGGTAGTTGAAATAAATGAGGAGTTGATTGCTACTATGATTGGGTTGTTGATGGTTGGCTGTAAGTTCTATAAGGACAAGAAGAGTAACAAGGAATCAATGGCTCAATTCTTCAAATATGACAAATGGAAAAAACTTATCAAAATGGAAAGTTGGGGCTATGAGCGAAAGTCTCTCAAGAAGGTATGGCCAAATATTGTGGAGGTGATAATGCGATATGTGACTTTGGAAGGCAGGTTCATTGCAATACTTGGCCATAATTTTAGTCTTTTAAACCATTCTAGACTTGGTCTGTTCATTTCCTTTCCATTTTTCATGTTTTCTTCCATGGAGGTCTCTATTTATGCTCACTTAAAAAATAGGAGGGCTTCGGTCCTCCATGAGGGTCTCATTATTTTAATCATGGAGCATGTTAAATCCCTTGTCCCTACCCTTTCAAGTAAGGGTAAGGAGAAGATTATGAGTGAAGCTTTTGGCTCTTCTGGCTCGGATATTGTTATCATAGAATCTAGCAACACTCATTCCACGGATAACCCCCTATGAAACTTGTATGTTTCATAGGTTCATGATGTTCAAGAACAAAAAATGAGGAAATTTTCAATCCACCTCGAAGTGTGTTCCAAAGTCTCAAATAGTTTTTTTGAGCATCCCTCTACATTCATCTAGTGAAAACCTTCAAAACGAGTATCTTCGCAAACTCTCATTGTTTGTACTTAGTGAAATTGTGAAAAGTGTTAAAGCTCCAGAAAAAAGTGCTCTAACATTTTTGAAAAAATTTCTAAGTTTCAAAAGTGCAAAGGTGAGGTTTTTCAACGCCTATGCACTCAAGTGAAAATCAAGCTTGGTGTAAAAGTGCTGATTTTCAGCACCTTTACACCAAGTCTCTATACTTAGTCATTTAAGTCAAAGGGCTATGATTTTTGTCTCTAGTGCACCTTTCCTAGTTTTATGCCATTTATCTCACCTTAATTAGTTTGCGACTTATGGTTCATTTATTGCATTTTCAAATCACTTAAAATTAATTTTAAGTTCACCTCACTTCATTTTGACCATCTTTCTTTCATTCTTCATCGAGCTAGAAACTCTTGAAGACTGCAAATCTACGTTTTCAAGGATCTCTTTGCTATTTGAGTTTAGATCTCACATTTTGCAAGGTAAGTCATTTTTATTTCTTCCATTGTTTTCTTCTTTCCTTTCATTTTCAGAATACTTTGTAAATTTCTCATTTGGTTTGTAAATATGTTTCGGTGTTTGGATTTCTTGTTAGTTATCCAACATTTTTTATCTCTTTCATAGCGTGTTTTTGTCTCCATTCGAATCAACCTTTCTCCTCATGTCGCATGTTGGTTTCTCATCCTTCCCAACACATTTTTGTTTCAAATCGTGCACTCTTCTAAGTCGATCTTTCTACTTTCCTTTCATTGGGGTTTTGATTTGTCTTCTTTGCGTACCCTAGTTTGTTTCATTTCATTTCATTCATCCCTCTTTCTTTCCAAGTTTCTATCCAATGTAAAAGAAGAGTAAACTTGAATAAACTCATTCTAAGTTTCAACTTTGAAAGTTTCACTCAAAATTTCCAAGCAGAATTTTTACATGCCATTGCACTTTACTTATGTTTTCACTAACTCAAGTTTTTCCCTACATGGAGTAATATATCTAGATGCCAAATCGCTTAATTTGTCTACCACTGCACTTAACATCTTTTCTCCACAAGACAAAGTGTCAGGGCGCTGATTTTCAGCGCCTTGACACCTTTTTGCAAACTATCATTCTAGGTGCAAGGGCACTGATTTTCAGCACCCTTACACCTAAATTCATCTCTCCAAGTGCAGGGGCATTGATTTTTAGCACCCTTACACTTTTTGGTAGTTTTTCCTTGAAACTCTCCAAAATTGTTCTATCTTCGCTTCGAACCCCATTTCTTTGTGCCTCCACTATTTTTTGCACCTCGTCGCTCATTTCATGCTTGCTCAACATCATTGCTTCCCAATGCTATTTTTTCATCTAACATTTGTTAATTCACCATCTTTGCAGTTCCTTTTTAGATCTCATCAAGGGATCCTCGAAGTGGCATTTGTTTGATCCAATTGCTCTCAAATGATAGCCAAGAAGCCTCCATCATCTTCTAAGGCTAAAGGAAAAATGAAATACAAGTATCAAGGTGTAAATTAGCCTATAGTGGTAATTTCAAAGGTGGATGAAATAAAGGACACTGAGGTTGGTCATCAAGACCTCGTTGATTTTGTGAAAAGGACTAAGCAAAAGCCTCTTGAAGACTCCCTGAGAGCCATTGTACACAATAATCTATGTCCGATGTCTACATTCCCTAATTTTGCACACAATACAAAGTTCATCCTCCAAGTTTCATCCCATTACACTAGGGAAAGCAGAAGTGTGATTGATTCCTTTGGGCAAGAGATTTTGAGACTTGACCCTGATTTCTTTGATATTGTTTTTTAGAGTCCCACAAATGGAGAAATAACTTGGAATTTCAATACAACAAGCATAGGAAGTATATGAATCAGATCCCAATAAGGCTAAGTACTTGATCAATAGTCAATGGTTGAAAGAACCTAGGCATACTATCTGAATATGGTCAAAGGGACTTCCGTGAAGTGACTTCAAATATGTCAGGGACATGATCGCACTCTTGAGAAGAGTTAAGGGATTTCCTGAATCATCCCATTTTCATGAATGGATGTATGAATACATCTGGATCATAAGGAGAAAAAAGTCTCATATTGATTGGGGTAAACAAATCAGTGATGAAATCCATGAATAGTTGATAAATGTGCCAACCACTTTGAAGTTCTATATGACTTCTTATCTAGTGTATGCTATAGTTGTGATGAGGAAGTTCCCAAGTTTATCTACAAAAGGGAACCAAATTTTTGTACTCGTACAAATATTTCTATCAACTAGATCTGAAGGAAATTCATCACCATTTTAGGAGGGTGATTGATGCTTTCTTTGCACCTATTTTTTTAGCTTTGACCCGACTCTCTAGAAGAAGAGAGTTTCCAACGAGGCCTACATAGTGGTGAGTAAAGTTGGATGCATATTCTTATACTTCCCAACTTTCTCTTAAATAAGGGTAGGATGCTACACTAGGTTCCCTTACATGTTTCCCAGATATCCCTCAGACAAGTGGATACTCATGGAGTTATGCAGATAGTTGATTTCAGTTAATAAAGAACAAATGAGGATCCACAAACTGAGATTCAAGTTCCCACTGATGATTGGTAGGTATACCATCAAAAGTGTACAAAAAGCTAAATTAGTCTGTGCAAAAATGCAAGTCATGACAATAAGGACCTATAGATACAGATTTGATCTTGACTACTAGAATGTAAAGAAGAAGTTAAAAATGGGTCATCAGCACAAGTATTACTTTGAGGACATCTGGGTTGATTGTAGAGATGAAGAGGCTATCCGTAAAATGGATTCTTGCAAATTAATCATACAACAGATGACAAAATTTCATGTTGCTAACCTACCAGAGGATTTCACAGATCCCAGTGACATCATGAACGCTGCTTACGATGAGCAAGAAATCTCCAAGAGACCTTTTCCTGCAATCCAATGCTCCAAGAAGGAAAGTGTCTCCATCAGAGAGAGGTTGGCACTAATTTTGGATAACACTATAGAGTGGTTGCACAAACATGGCTTTGAGATGAAAACTTTCATAACAGAATCAAAAAGAGAGGAATCTAGAGTGGAAGCCAGCCAACTATAGGAACCCCGCATGAAAGATAAACCTATGACTATTCCCACTTCTTCCTAAAGAGGCCTGAGGATTAAGTTCATTGTTGGAAAAAAGGATACATGGGTTGTCCAAGAAGAAGAAACTATGGAATCTGAACCATTTGCTCAAAAGGAAAAGGGCATTTTTCTGAAGAGATAGATTTTGATTAAGAAGAAAATTCAAGTGACCAATCTGTTGAAGAAGAAGATTCAAAAGAAGCAGACTCTGATGAGGAATAAGATTCTACAGGTGAACAAGAGTCTAAAGGTGATCAAGAAGGTGAACAAGATTCAGTAGAGAAAGAGGGTGATAAACAAGAACTTGGGCATGATGAAGAAAAAACTATATCTCCACATGAGAATGTAGTCGAAGATCTTCCCCAAACATCATAACCCGTAACTTCAAGTGTTCCTCGCACTCCTCCACCACCTTTTCGTACTTCGCCTATTCCTACATCTACAATACCCATAGTGGATATTTCACCAGCCCCTGCAACATCAATTGTACTTGATACTCCTTCAATGATAAGTATACAAATAGTTGATATTTTGTCAAGCCCTCCATCATCCATTCTCAACCTATCATCCCCATCCTATGATATCACTTCAAAAGATGAGTTTAATAAGTTCATGAATGAATCCATGCACGATCAATTCAATGTGCAATCTACTTGAGTAGTTATGATAGACACTACGCCAATTGTCACTATACTAATCATTCCTTCAAAAATGGCAATGAAAAGAGAGTTGATAGTTAGCCAAGAAGCTCATACCTCCTCTCTTCCCCCCTAGTTGGTATCACAATTGTTGAAGCAAAAAAATAAAATGATCTCTCCAGAAGAGCTCGATCTTGAAGAGATAGTCCCTCCAAAAGCCAAGGGGAAGAAAAAGGAAAAAGTGTATTCACAGCTTCATGTTGAAAAGGTCGGTCAAAAATATGCAGAGATTGGTGTACTACCTCAAGAGGAAGGAGATGTCAATATGGAGGACTACACAGTAACAAGATTCTAGCTTGGAAAGGTCATGAATGAAAGTGCAAAGGCTGATGCACAGGTAACCTTTGATATACTGGCAGGAAGACTGGACAAACTAGAGCAAGCTCAAAACACCTACAAACAGAAGGGAGAGCATTATGCCATTGTTTTAAGGATACTTGCAAGATCTTCAAGTAATGCACAACCATTGGCAATGGTAAGTGCTAAGGACCCATCTATGAAGAAGGCTGAGAAATTTTCCTCTAAAGGTAGAGTGTTATATGATTTTATTAATGAAATTGTAGAACATGGTTCTCAGATTATAGTTGTTGCGGATGAAAAAGCTACTCAAATAGCCAAGCTCAAAACAAAGCTTGATAAGGAAGAAAGTGTACTTTCCCAAGAGCACAGAGAAATAGAAAAATGCATGTTATTGTGGTAAAAAATAAAATAGGCAAAGATCAGCAAATTGGTGGAAGCCGAGGTGATCCCTAACAAGGAGAAATATGTAGAAGTAAGAGAATCATTGAAACATCGTATCTAGATAATCAAATATCTTACAGAAGACCTCCACCAAGTGCAAGAAGATGTTGAAGGTCATCATGTTATCCTTGAAAAGGAATTAAGGAGTTACCAAGATAGCTCCTTGAAGAAGACTGTATCTTCCTTTCGGCCATAGAACTTTTTGAGATCTTCAAAGAAGCCATCATGAAGCAAGTAGAGAGTGCATATTTTTCAAAGGCCTCTATGCATGTTATTTGTGATACAAGGCTCACTCTTTCCAACCTCAAGATGCATCTTGACAGGTGCAAAAAGGTTCACTTATTTGCTACGAGATCAATCACCAGAATTCACACCATTGTGGATTAAACCATTGGTCTGGATGAGACGTTCATGCAGGAGACCAAGAAGAAGTATGAAGATTTTCCTGCCCAAGCAAGGAACCATGAAGATTCTTGATCTCCAATGTTATACTTTTTTATGCTTCCCTTTATGCATCTTGTAAATAGTTTTTGACACCCTAAATGTCTTTTCTGAAAATGTAATTACACTATTATTTGAGATATAGTTTCACGAAGATGAATTACATTTTGACTTAGTCAAAGTTGGGTGAGATTTTCCTAAATTAGCTCACCTAACTTTCCTAACTTTACTCAACTGATTTCCTAGTTTTTCTCTTCCCTCTCTTTTATAAATAAGAGGGATTTCTATTGTAATTTTTACCTTTAGTATTTTTCAATGAAGTGCTCCCCTTTTTGAAGTAGATTTGTGAAACTTTGTGTTCATATTTTGTGAATGAAATCAAATCAATAAAGAAGAGAATTACATACCAGAATTTGTGTTGGAATCGATAATCTTGTGGATTAATCTTATTAGTAGTGGTTAGTAGATGAGATCTTAAGAGCTTTAAGTAATTTATGTAAACTTTATGTTACATTCCTTTTTTGAATTTGCGTTTATGTTTGGATACTTTTTTTGAAATATCTACAAGATTTTTTGCTTGTAATCTTTTATGTTGCTTGAGGAATTGTTGTATCTAAGAATACTTTGTGCTTCTAATGCAACAAACAGTACATCTCTCACAGATCCATTGGTGAAAAATTTATGGAACAACTTTTTTCCTTCGTGAGCTTTCCTCTTTATTTTATTTGTTTATTATTATCATACCTGGTATCTCTATGCTTTGCTTTGACAAGATAGAGGTATTGGAATTACTACTCATTTTTTGTTTTAAGGTTATCTTGAATCAAAACTTCCAACCGTGAAGCATTGTAAAACATCTCTGAAAAAAGAGAGAACCATGAATGTGATACACCCCCCCAATTTTGTAAGTGTAGTGTACATTGTGTAAATACTTAATTAGTTTTACCATAGCTTCTATTAGTAGTAAGAAGGGAACCTCCCCTTTTTGAGAGGAGAGATTATATCTCACATGGTTGTGGTTGAAGTCTAGGTTGTGTAATCTATTGAAAAGATGATTACATAATTTTCACCCAACAGATACCAACATTGTTGAGGAAGAGGAGTGGAATGAAGAGGATGAGGATGGGTCCCCAGCCCCTACAACTACCTCCTCAAAAGAGAGGAAGAAGGGTAACCTTAAAAACAACCGAGAAGCTAAGTGCCTTATTCTAAATGAGTCAGATTCCCAATTTGATAGTGAGGATACGAAGGTGGGCTCTAGCGATTCCACACCCAAGAACAAAGATTTGGAAATTGGCTAGGGAGACACTGAGGTTGGTGGTAAAGAGGATGGACTGCAAGAGAATGTGATGAAAACTGACGCTAAGGATAAACCGAGAAGAGTTTCCAAACACATTGCCAAATTGAAGAACCAGGCCTCGAAAGATATGGCTAAGGACACCATGGTGCTCTATAAGGAGAATAATTTTGTAGAGAAGGTGGTGGAAATTGATGACTCCCCAATTCATAGCTCTCCCAATGTGGTTCTAGAGGGTAAGAATAAGGTTTAGGAGGAGGAGGATGTTGAACAGAAGTATGCAAAGTCAAAGCCTCTAAAGGTAAATCCACTTTTTGAGGACTTTTCTTATCTCAATGATGATTCCACCTCTATGTTTGAGCTTCTTGACATGGAAAGGGTAGAGGCCTCTGGAACTTTTAAATTAGCAAAATGGAATCTTCAGGAATTTAATAAGGTTAACATTAAAATAAGGGGTTTGAAGGAGAATTTGAAGAATATTCTGAAAGGCTCGGCTTTGGATATTCTAATTGACAAAATTGTGGATCTTGAGGGTTCATACCATGATTTCAAATCCCTATGTGAAGAGTGCTTGGATAGTTTAGAAGCTAGGTTATTGGATACTAATGTGGATATAAAGAAGCTTCTCCATGCTTGTCACATTTCAGTGAAGAATAGTGCAGACTCTTTGGAAGTCTTGTTTCGTAAAATTAGTGAGCTCAAGGAGGACCAATTGTATTTCTCTAAGTTAATGGAGAAGGAACACTCATCCAAAGGTAAAGGAAAAAAGATGCGAAAGATGATGGTAAAGGCCCTACTACTAGAGGGTCAACTGACTGGAAGAAGTCCTTTGAAGCTAAGAAAAAATAGTTGTTAGATATGATTGAAATGCATAGAAGCCAAGAGCTTGAGGTGGCCAACACCTTAAGCAGCATGAAATAGTGTCTTGTTTGTCTATTTGTCTATTTGTTGTGTGGTTTTTTGTTGTTGAGTCTTGGTTTCTTTCTTGTTGTTTTTTTGTTGTTGGGTGTTGTTGATAGTTTACTGTTTTATCTTTTGAGAAACATTTTGTATCTTTTGATGTTTTGGGTTCAGCTACTGCTAGTGTTTTATCATAGTATCTCTTGAACAACATTTTGTATCTTAATTTGTAAATGGTTTCGAGTCCCTTCAAAACCTAATTTTCCCATATAATCAAAAAAATTCAACAAAAAATCTACTATGCATGATATTACACATGAAAAATTACCAGGGAACTCAATATTGATGAACCAACAATGAGAATCATAAACATGATATAATAATAAATTATAGACTAGTGACTTAATATATAAAGAAATTCCATATAATGAACAACCAAACTAATTACTAAATCACACCTTCCTTATATCTATGATACCCCTTTTTACTATAATGAATTTCTCAAGAGTCTATAAAACTAGAAGCTTCAAACTATTGAAAAGGAGATAGGTGATAGGTAACTAAAGGTTGAATAAGTAAAAGGTTAGATGGCTAGAGTAGACAAGAGAAGGATTTTTATCATTTGATCATACTTTTAGATCAATATAAGTTTCAATGTGTAAATCCTTGTGAAAATGTAAATAACAATAATGTAAATCTTACTTCTAAAAATTTGGCTTTCATGAATTTTTTTTATTACTTGTGTGTACATCTATGGTATTTTAATATGAGACATGTTTCAAGTTGATTTCTTATCGATTATTTCATTAGCTATGTTTAAGGTTAAGTTGGGATCATTGATTGATACTACAAGAAGCTTAATTAAACCTCTTTTCTTTCTTTCTCCTCACCCTTTTGTATCTTTTGTTATTTATGTTAACTTGTTGTTTCTAAGAAGAATATAATGAATTATGATTGTATTAAAGATATTTTGCTAGGTTTTACTATAAATATTGCTCAAGTATAGTTTAATTGCATGCAAGGCTATTAAATTGATAAAGGGAATAAACCTTAATCTTTCAAGTAAAAAATGGGGCGGGGGGCCTAGCTCGATTGGCTAAAAGAATCCTATTGTAGGAAAGAGATCACGAGGTCTAGTGTCCCCCCAAACCCATGGTACCGAAGGGTGTGTCATGACAACATTTTCGATCATGTGAAAAAATTGTACCAGGTGCATTGCAGTTTATAGGGGGATAGATACCCGACCGATTCTTGCAGTCTAAAAAAAAATTTCAAGTAAAAATAAATTACATTAACAAATTATTTAGGAAAGTAATAACCAAATTAGGCCTTTGTTGTATTCTCTTATACCTAGATCCCTCATAAAATTATATGAGATTCTTAGATTAGATAATTAAAATCTTAGGGAATTTATTTCTTTTCATGAGAATGTTAACATACATTTAAGTTGGTGTATCGAAGCATGCATCGATACAACTACACTTCAACGGTGCTTCATAATGGAGATGAATTATATTATGAGCTAGCTACCCCTTGGTTTAGTGCATTTCTAGTTTTCTTTTGGTATTATGTGATGTAAGAAAGGTGGTGGAAAACCCCAAACTAACTCAAACTAATCAGTCACAAACAACAAACTAACCCTTGAAACAAAAAACTCTCAACTTGAACCAAACTCTCACCATATAGGCTTGTAGCCTTCAAAAGCCAACAAATGAAGATATCTTTTTGAGATGGCTATACAAATGCCTAAAAAACATCAATTAAGACTTCCCATAGAACCAACACAACATCCCCAAAAGGTTACAAATGACTTCTTTGCAACAATATTGAGATCCAATACAATACCCATGTTTTAGGCTACTTAATTAGCCGTATTTAACAAAGGAAGTACCTCCTAAACACCAAATAACCACTCAAACTCACTTGAATTTCATAAATTGTGATACCAAACACAGAATTCCATGATCAGTTCACAAGTCCAAGTCTTCTAGGATGTTGCACCATGAAACCTTCATTTAACATGCAAAACACTAGGGTTTATTGAAGATCTTAACACCCGGGCTTATCTTACCCAAAAAATGCATACAACACCTCATATACACCCTACAAAAACTCAAAAATCCATCACATACACTATTCTTTCAACATCTTATTAGAACCACATCTCAATACCTCTTTTTCACATGAAAAGCACCTTGTTTGGCCCTAGGGCATCACCCCAATCCTCACAACATATATTCACAACCTACAAAACCATCAAGACATCTAACCTAACATAAGAGAATTCATTCCACTGAGGTACAGAGTTAGATAGTAGGTGGAATGACTTAGTTTGTCATTTTAACTTCAAACTGACCCTTCACTGTTTTCCTACAGGTTGTTTCAAGAAAACAAAGAGATCTCCCTCAAATCTGAAGATTAGACTCTCAAAATAGAACCATCCCTACAAAATAAATTTTTATTTAAAGCATTTACACTCTGTATGAGTTCGTACAGTCACAAGAAATTCCAAAAATATAGAGATTTTGTAGAAAAAGTGTTGTATATTGATGGGAAATCTTCAATACAAACTTAACAACTGATGTTCGAACCTTTTGAGGATTTTTATACATATTCCATTCAAATCCCAACTAACCCAATGCCTATAAATATCTTTTAAAATCCTTTGACCTTTCATATTCCTAATTGTTGCATTTTTGACAATTTTCCACTTGACAACATTTACATCTTTTGCAACTTTTGCTAATTTGATACCTATTGACTCACAAACCCCAAATTACATATAAAATGGTCTTAATAGACCTTATTTAAGGTAAATATACTCAAAACAACCCATACTATCCTATTGAACCACCTATCAACACTTCAAATGATCAATTTTGCAAATAAGGGTTTAGGTGCTCCTGCACCAGTATGCTATTTTAATTTTCAAATTTGTCTTTTAGTTTCTAGTTATGTTTATGCCTATTTTTAGAATGCTTAGTAGATACTAATCAATTGGGTATTTTTAGATTATGTGTCCAAGTTTTCAAGTGAACTCATTTCAAGTGAGCATGTACTAATAATTGATGTTGATATTCATAAATGTGTGTTTGAATAAATTTACTTTCATGTTGATTTCTTGACTTTACTTTGATGTGCATCCTCATAGTTTTTCATATGCATTCAAAGTGGGGGTAAAATCTAAATGGTGATATTACTATTCCTTATATATTTCTCGTTTATTTTTATGTCACTTTGAGTTGATTATCTTTTAGGAAATGATAAGTGTACACATGACATGATCTTTGTTAATAGTTAGCACAAAAATTGAACTATGCATGTCCCCATTTGCACTCATTCCTTGGACCTAATTTTAATATATTTTCTACCTATGATCATATCTGAAACTTGTGCAAGTAGAATAGGTCACATGTGTAATTTGTAGAAATGACCCTAATATTTTTAAATTTCAAATTCAAATATTGGACCTACTTGTTTCTCTTTTAATTGTACAATAACAACATGATCATTTCAAAATAATTATCTTTTATGTTATTGTTGTATAATGAAATAATTAATGAAATAGAATAATTACAATTTAGGACCAAAAATTCAAATTTTGTTATTAAACAAACTTGGTCCAAAATTTAAAGTGAAACAACAGTCGACTAAATATGAAAAAACAAGTGGCAATCATTCAAACAGTCGACTAGTCTAGATTAATGACTATCAATTTAAACAACCAAGTCTTCTTCACTCATAGCATTGCATACCAATATGCAGAGCAACTCAAGTGTTGTTCAATTGATATTGGTATTAGAACTTGGCCCATATTGGTCTCTGCTATGAGCTAAGTACATCAACAAACTCATTATTATGTTTCAAATTTCTTTGTTTTCTTTTTTCTTTACTAGTCTCTACTATCATTATACCATTAGCTTTGTAGAAATATCTAAACATTTCTACATAAATTGTTTATAATTTCATCATTAGCTTAGAATAAGCTTTTTAGACCCTTCAAATATTAGATGGGATTCTTGTTAGGATTTCTTTATTTCATACAAAGCCTTCTTTTTTTGTCAACAAGAAAAGCTTGTGGAAGCAGAGTACGAATACCAAACAAATTCTACTGCAATTTGGTGTAATTGAATCTCTTCATAACCAATGCCTTCTTTTTTTGTGCACTTTGGTTATTTTCTTTTCATTTTTTCTTTGACAGTTTGATCAACACTTAAAAATTCAGCTGACCAAAACCCAAGAGTACATGAAAGATTTGAAGCAGAGGAATGTCGATTAATTATGAAATCAAAGTAAAGTCTCATGCTGCTATAGTTTTCATTTCTATTTTATCCTTTTGAAATTCTTTTTCCATTCATTTTGATTTACATATCATTATAAAATGTGAAAATAATATATGTACGTTGAGATTTAGTCGCTCTTAAAAAAAGAATATATATATATATATGTAATGTTTAAATGAAACCATCTTTTTTTCCAGTCATTTCCCAAATATTGCAGGTGACTCATGTTGGATGTTGCTGATATGTTGTTGCCATTGATGTCAACACTATTGGCATTAATGTCTTTAAGGTTGAATATGTCAAGGATATTAAGAAAATTGTAATAAAACAAGTTGCAGGTTGTCAATGGTGGCGTGAAGTTCAATGTAGCCATCATGTTGTTGGCTAGCCCATTATATTGATGATAAGAGGTTGTGGATTAAAGGGTTTTTTGTTGAGTATATCTAGTTTATCCACATAAATTTTCAAAGATCCAAATAAAGATTTGATCGAGTTATGAGTATCTATGTTCTGACAGTTGTTTTGTTGCTTCAATTGGTATTCCTGAAAGAAGATAATGTGATTCTAGTAAGTTGAATTATTGTGGATGCTTCTATTGTGATTCATGATGCTTGTGGATGTTTCTAGATTGTGCTCTATCTATTTTATATGTCTGCATTGATTGTTGTGCTCGCTATTGGTGATTTTCTATTGTGAGTTCATGTTTTTCATGATCATGGTTGACAAGGTGATTGTAGCATGTTGTAGATCTTCGAGGCATAATTTTTGGAAGTGTTTCATGTTCAAGGATGTTGTTTTGGGTCTTCACTATGTTTTGGCCAACATTGGTTGGTGTGCATTGAAATTTTTTTATGGATTGGGTCGACAGTTTATACATGTTTTATATTTTGTTAAAGTCGACATGTAGTTGATCTTATTCTTAGTTGTGGATATATGAGTGATTTTTTATACCATTTGAAGGCATGGTGTGAGTGGTGTGCGAAGTGTGCGAGTGTTGTGTGTGAATAATGTTCTAATATTTTGAAGGCAAAAGTAAAGTGTGAAGAAGAGTGAGCAGATGTTTATGTGCTTAACCAAAATTGTAATCAGGCATTAGCAGATGCTAGTTTCTTAATTCAAAATCTTGTGGATGTAATCCAAATGTTTTTGTAAGACAATGTGTATTCCTTTGGGCAGTAAGCCTTTTTGTATTTGAGCAGTGACCTCTAGGAAGTGTGCCTAAATGTATGTGCATTTCCCATTCATTATTCTTTTATACTTTTAACAAAGTATAATCTTTTAGACTAACCTCCACCGTGGTTTTTCCCCTAATAGGGTTTCCACGTAAAAATATTGGTGTTATGTGTGTTTCTGATGTGGTGATGGTTTATGCTTTCATGTTTATATATCAAATCTAAGAATAAGTTTAATTTGTATAATTTCTAGGACAATTGATTCACCCCCCCCTCAGTTTTCTGGCCTTGTGTTGCCAACAACTCATCTCTAGTTTAAATTTTCATCTCTAACCATATTTTTGAATTTTTAAAAGCTTCAAAGAAATAAAATTTACAACATACAAAATACACCATTTCTAAAAAATCATCTATACAATTAAAAAATGTTATGATCCACCCTTTTTGTGTATAAGCTATCAGTAAACTTTATTCAATACTGTTTATTTGTTGAACTGGCACAAAATGGTGATGTTTCTTTCCAACAAATTCAACCTCTATATGTATCTATTGAATTTTCATATTGGCCACTAAAAGAATTTCTATTTTCCCATTTCTGTAATATTCTACTTCACAAGTTACAATGTTTTTTTTATTAATTTGTTACAAGGTTTAATATTTTCAATCGAATGTTGACTAAATGATTTTAATACAAAATTACTTATATTTCTTGCTTCTATGTTGGATACTTTTTTTTTTTTATGATTCTATGGAAAAAGTAAATCTTCAAATAACAAAATGTGTTTAAAAAAATGGTCCATGGACTAAATTTCAGTCAATAGAAAAACACATTATATTTGGAGAAATAGATTCCAAGTGGTTATGACAACCAAATTCTAATCAACTAAGAAATACAATAAGGCATGAGGGAGGGAGGTAGGGAGGGAGGGAGGGAGGTGGAGAGGGACAGGAGGGGGTGGGAGAGCAGGAGAGAGAGCGTGTGTGAGAAAGAGAGGAAGGGGAGGGAGGGAGAGGGGGAGAGAGAGAGGGAGGGAGAGGGAGAGAGAGAGAGGGAGAGAGAGAGAGAGAGAGAGAGAGAGGAAGGGAGGAAGAGAGGGAGATGAAGGGGTGGGAGAGCGGGAGAGAGAGGGTGTGTGAGAAAGAAAGGGAGGGGAGAGAGACAGAGAAACATAGAGAGAGAGGGGGGAGAGAGGGAGGGAGAGGGAGGGGGTGTGAGAGAGAGAGGAAGGGTTAGAGAGAGAGATGAAGTGTTAGAGAGAGGGGGAGGAAGGGTTAGAGAGATTGGGAGGGAGGGGGTAGAGAGAGAGGGAGAAAAGAGAGAGCAGGAGAGAGATGGTATGTGAGAGAGAGAGGGAGGGGGGAGAGAGGGAGGGAGAGAGATATAGAGGGAGAGAGGGAAGAATAGCAAGGGAGAGATGGAGGGAGAGGGAGAGGTAGAGGGTGAGAGAGGGAGAGACAAAGACAGATAGAGATAGAGATAGAGATAGATAGAGACAAAGACATAGACAGACAAAGAGATGGGGGAGCGGGAGAGACATGAGCCCAGGAGAGGGAGGGCCGGAGAGAGAGAGGGAGGGAGGGAGGGAGGGTTAAGGGGATAGAGAGGAAGGGTTAGAGAGAGGGGTAGGGACGGAGGGAGGCAAAGAGAGAGGGAGGAAGAGGAGGGGGTGGGAGAGAGAGGGAGAAAAGAGAGAGCAAGAGAGAGAGGGAGGGGAGAGAGAGGTGGGGAGAGAGGGAGGGAGGGAGGGAGAGAGAGAGAGAGAGGGGGGGAAGAGAGAGAGGGGAGAGGGAGAGGGAGAGGGGGGAGGGAGGGATGGAGGAGAGAGAGTAAGAGAAATAGGGTGTGTGTGTGAGAGAGAGAGAGAGAGGGAGGAGAGAGAGAGAGAGGTAGGTAGGGAGGGAGGGAGGGAGGGAGGGAGGGAAGGAGGGAGAGAGGCATTGTATCTCAAATTTGATGAAATATATAGGAATTATATCTAAACCTATAGGTGTACATGAGGCCCCTCTTTAACAACCTCTCTTATATTTTGAAGAATCAAAACCATTTAGATGTGGAAATTTTTTTTATTACCCCAAAAAATTGTCAAATGCCAGTAGTGTGAAGTTGTAAGGTAGCCTAGTTTTTGTTTCATGCATCACGGGGCTAAACCATCAATTTCAACATGTCAAGGTAGGAATTTCTATGCTAGGCATGGTCCTATTTTGTACCCCAAATCTCTTCAATGTTTCAAGTTACACTACTCCTTGAGCTACACTATAACTATAATGTTTTCATTCTTCAAATATTTAAACACCCTTTGGAATCTTTCCTGATCTTCAAAGCAAAAAATGTCTCATAAAATTTTGGAAACTTTGATGTGGTGAGACATATAACTTTACTAAATCCATAACTTATTGCTAAAGTATACTTAATACATCTGATGGGTTCACACATTTGTCCAAATTCTATAGCAAGATAACATGTGAGAAAGAAAATAACTTGTGTTGGTCTTGCAGCCCTTCTTCTCTTCTAGGTCGAAAAGTAACATTCATAGAAATTTTTTCCATAGCCTACTCCAAGAAATTGTGTTTAGCTTTGTTATTAAAAATTATCATGCCCCTAAAATGCATTTTTTTACATGGCTTTGATGGTTTATGAGTGGGCAGATCTAAATTTCTAGCGTGATTGAGTTCACTTTGTGACTTATAATCAATAAATTTATGTTTTAGTGATTCCAAGCAATCATCACCATAATCAATACAATTATATGAGCTAGAAGCTAACTCTTTACATACTGAGTAGCATCCAATGCATACCACTTGGCTATAATAATAATAAGCTAACTCTTTCAGATACCACATTCTTAAAGTTTCTATGGTAATCATAATATATATGTTCCATCCGAGCAACAATAACAATCCACTTTTCTTGACTAATCTTCTTCCATCCTCTAGGGTCATATTATAAAAATAGAACATAATATATTTTTCATCATTTGAGTACCTTTATTATAATTTATAATGATCCGATGGTTTTCCTATATTCATTATGACTGTCCAAATGTAGTTATGATAGTCCCAATGAAGCTATGACTATTGTACATGTATTAGGACTACACAAGTTATGGTAGTCCCAATGAAGCTATAACCATCCTGAGATAGTTATGAAAGTCCTAATAAAGTTAAATCTTATCTTAATAAGGTTATGCCAGTCATAATGAAACTATGATAATCGTAACAAACATATGACTGTCCTAAATAGCCTATGACTTTCCTATTGAATTTATGACTATCCTAATGAACCTATAACTATCACAAGAATGCAACTTACAGTCCTAATGAACCTATGAATCTCCAAAGAAAGTTATGAAAATACTAACAATGAAGCTAAGAGAGTCCTAATGAAGTTATGAAAATCCTATAATTTTATGAACTAATCTCTATGCCTTATTTGTGTATACATGAAGAGATCATCATCATGCTAAGGAAATGACCAAAGAATATAATATCGGATGAGCATGAAGATAAGTATGTGAGAACATATATGACATATATGTAAGGACATAGGTCACTATAGTGGCATATTCTATTAATATGGCATCTACGAACACGAAATTGTGTAGGTAAGGTGATATGGATCCATAGTGGATGCTAGTAGCAAAGTGGAATATATGGGGGAAAGGAAAGGTAGTGTAAGAGTGTACTATTAAGGAGGTGAAATCATGATGTCCCCAATATAATGGTATAAAAATGATGGAAAAACATGTAAGGGGAACGTATTATACATTTCATGTAGGTATAAATTTTGAAGACATTAAGAGATGAGTTCCCTAGGTGGGGGAGTGTATTATAACACCTACTATAAGGATATGGATATGAAAGCTTGGTGTAGAGTATGTCACTTTATAATTTAAATATGTCATAATGGAAGCTTGATGTATAGTGATATAGAGCATGATGTGTATAAAGAAAGGGTAACTCTAAAAGTATGATGTGGTAAGTTATGATGACAATATGATCTCTATACATGTTATATAGTGAATTAGACCCAATAATATATCTTTTATGGTAGCATTATAATAATTTTTAGTTTCATTACGTTACCAAATGCTTGTGATCTTAAATTCATCCATAATGCATCTAACAAAGACTTCAAAACTCACATGCTTGTGCTACCAAAATTGTTTAAAGTAAAGGGGGCTGCCCCCTTAAAGAGGGTTGGGAAATTTTGTAACAATTTTATGATTAATAACAATGAAATTTGTGTAATTATTCATTTATTAAATTAATCATTTGTAGTGCAAATATGGATAACAATGGTAAAAAAAATTGCATTAACGTGTACCATCGTAAATTGTTACCCTTGACAATTTCACCTTATGTTTTGTCCCCCTTTAAATTATTAGGCTTAATTGAGTACTTAATTTCCTAAATTATACATTCTATGCCCCATTGTTAACAATAATTGATGAATTGTAAGTGGGAAAAAATGAATTTATTTAAGACCTTCCCCCCAACACTAAATGGACTCATAGAAAATAGGTCTAGGACACTCACGATGTGAGTGTCTACTTTCCCTCTAATTTCAAATATATCATTGTCAAAAATTTATAATTTACAATTCAATTGTCTGAAGTTAGCTATCAAGAAACATTAAGTGATAAAAATAAGCAAGAGGTGAAGATTAAGAGTAATTACTATCATTGAGAGCATTCAAAAGCTAGTCAAGAGAAGCATTTCAATGCTTTATTGTAGTAATTTAAGTTCCAAAAATCATTTCAAATCTTATGTGAGTTCATGTGTGTTAATTTTATCATTGTTTTGTGAAGGATAACACTTTTGTAGGTCTCTAAACAATTCAACCATTCAAGAAAATAAACCAAGCCAGATCCAAGACCTTGGAGTGATTTGCATGACTTCAATCCTTCAAGGAAGAAATTGAAGGATGGTAAATTGTAGCACTTTCTGATTTTTTCATTCCTTCCTATCCATTATCATTTTATCATTGGCATTGCCATTGTGGAAGTGGAAACACTAACACAAGGTTTGACTAAGCTAATCCCCTAAATGGCACAACCTTTCCTCTATTTGTGGATGTGCATATTTCAAGTTTAGTTAGGATTGAAGAAAGCTTGAAGACAAGTTGTTTGTTGTTGCATTTTAAGATTTACATATTATCAACTCACAGAAACTCACCTATATAATTACTCAACACTGATCTAACATATCTACATTCAAATTTCATTTATTAGGTCATTAAATCTAAATTTTTTTAGTCCATTCATTTAGGCATCATTCATTTATGTCAAAAAAGTGAAAAAAAGAATTGTTTTGTTTCAAAACTGCATCAAATCATCATTCTCAATATTTTGCATCTTAAAATCAATCAATTAATGCATCTTACATCTAAAAAAAACCATTCATAATTGTCATTTACTATTCAAACATTTTTAACATTGTTGCAAACTTGCATTTTTCAATTTTATAGTCACAAAAGTAGCAAGATCTAGGAAAATATACACTAACAAACCTATCTGCACACAAATTTGGGAACCTTAAATAGTAACAAACATAATGAAACTTTGAATTTGCAGACACCCTATCTAGGACACAGATGCCCTGGGCACCTTTTTCCTAATTTTTGTGGCTTTATTTTGTCTCAAATCTCTTTTTCTATATTCTTTGTGGGATTCTACTATCTAAATTATATTTTTCATTCTAAAACTATCATTTATTTTCAATATTATTGCATGTTTACATTCTTAAGTTCAAAATCATACAATCAACAAAATCTGCAAAACAATTCACTATGAGACCTGTTTGCATATAGATTAGGGAACCCTAAACAATCAAACTTTAAATTTTGTGAAATCCCATCTAAGACATAGATCCCCTCGGTGCCTATGTCCTTCTATTTTGACTAAAATTTGTCTCAAATCTCTATTTTTGTGTTCTCTATCTACTTTTGTTGTTTTGAGTTATGTTTCTAGCTATTTTTTTGTGTTTGTGTATAATTTTAGCTTTCATAGTGGGTATTCTTAAGTTTTTTAAAACTCACATGGAATTCACGACCTAGTGTCCTATTACTGATACTTCAATGAGATACAGTTCTATACTTATGGAATCTTGTGTTGGCACTATTGTTACATCCTCTATGGATCCCGAGTCTTCCAACTCTTTCATGAAAGGTGTTTTCAATACTTAACCCATTTTGGACTCTATTTGTGATGCTACCATACCAATGACCACCTTACAATCACCTAGTTTTATAGGTTTTGAGACTATGGTTTCCCATGTTCATGAAGATAAATTGCAACAATTGGAAAAAGATTTAGAAATACTTCAAGACTATGTGAGTAATGTATCTAGCTAGTACAATGGTCCATATAATATATAACATGATGAAATTTATTAATGATGATCAAGGATTAGAGATTTTGTATATTCTATCCCATATAGTTGATTTTTTAAGGGAGGGAGAGGTGGGGAGGGAAGGAGAGAGGGAATGGGAAGGGAGGGAGAGGAAGAGAGGGAGAGAGAGGGAGCGATAGATGGAGGGGAAGGGAGAGAGAGGTGGGAAGGGAGCGAGA
>VDFB02271358.1:32474637-32542918 GCA_007258455.2 Sequoia sempervirens | reverse complement strand
TAACATACATTTAAGTTGGTGTATCGAAGCATGCATCGATACAACTACACTTCAACGGTGCTTCATAATGGAGATGAATTATATTATGAGCTAGCTACCCCTTGGTTTAGTGCATTTCTAGTTTTCTTTTGGTATTATGTGATGTAAGAAAGGTGGTGGAAAACCCCAAACTAACTCAAACTAATCAGTCACAAACAACAAACTAACCCTTGAAACAAAAAACTCTCAACTTGAACCAAACTCTCACCATATAGGCTTGTAGCCTTCAAAAGCCAACAAATGAAGATATCTTTTTGAGATGGCTATACAAATGCCTAAAAAACATCAATTAAGACTTCCCATAGAACCAACACAACATCCCCAAAAGGTTACAAATGACTTCTTTGCAACAATATTGAGATCCAATACAATACCCATGTTTTAGGCTACTTAATTAGCCGTATTTAACAAAGGAAGTACCTCCTAAACACCAAATAACCACTCAAACTCACTTGAATTTCATAAATTGTGATACCAAACACAGAATTCCATGATCAGTTCACAAGTCCAAGTCTTCTAGGATGTTGCACCATGAAACCTTCATTTAACATGCAAAACACTAGGGTTTATTGAAGATCTTAACACCCGGGCTTATCTTACCCAAAAAATGCATACAACACCTCATATACACCCTACAAAAACTCAAAAATCCATCACATACACTATTCTTTCAACATCTTATTAGAACCACATCTCAATACCTCTTTTTCACATGAAAAGCACCTTGTTTGGCCCTAGGGCATCACCCCAATCCTCACAACATATATTCACAACCTACAAAACCATCAAGACATCTAACCTAACATAAGAGAATTCATTCCACTGAGGTACAGAGTTAGATAGTAGGTGGAATGACTTAGTTTGTCATTTTAACTTCAAACTGACCCTTCACTGTTTTCCTACAGGTTGTTTCAAGAAAACAAAGAGATCTCCCTCAAATCTGAAGATTAGACTCTCAAAATAGAACCATCCCTACAAAATAAATTTTTATTTAAAGCATTTACACTCTGTATGAGTTCGTACAGTCACAAGAAATTCCAAAAATATAGAGATTTTGTAGAAAAAGTGTTGTATATTGATGGGAAATCTTCAATACAAACTTAACAACTGATGTTCGAACCTTTTGAGGATTTTTATACATATTCCATTCAAATCCCAACTAACCCAATGCCTATAAATATCTTTTAAAATCCTTTGACCTTTCATATTCCTAATTGTTGCATTTTTGACAATTTTCCACTTGACAACATTTACATCTTTTGCAACTTTTGCTAATTTGATACCTATTGACTCACAAACCCCAAATTACATATAAAATGGTCTTAATAGACCTTATTTAAGGTAAATATACTCAAAACAACCCATACTATCCTATTGAACCACCTATCAACACTTCAAATGATCAATTTTGCAAATAAGGGTTTAGGTGCTCCTGCACCAGTATGCTATTTTAATTTTCAAATTTGTCTTTTAGTTTCTAGTTATGTTTATGCCTATTTTTAGAATGCTTAGTAGATACTAATCAATTGGGTATTTTTAGATTATGTGTCCAAGTTTTCAAGTGAACTCATTTCAAGTGAGCATGTACTAATAATTGATGTTGATATTCATAAATGTGTGTTTGAATAAATTTACTTTCATGTTGATTTCTTGACTTTACTTTGATGTGCATCCTCATAGTTTTTCATATGCATTCAAAGTGGGGGTAAAATCTAAATGGTGATATTACTATTCCTTATATATTTCTCGTTTATTTTTATGTCACTTTGAGTTGATTATCTTTTAGGAAATGATAAGTGTACACATGACATGATCTTTGTTAATAGTTAGCACAAAAATTGAACTATGCATGTCCCCATTTGCACTCATTCCTTGGACCTAATTTTAATATATTTTCTACCTATGATCATATCTGAAACTTGTGCAAGTAGAATAGGTCACATGTGTAATTTGTAGAAATGACCCTAATATTTTTAAATTTCAAATTCAAATATTGGACCTACTTGTTTCTCTTTTAATTGTACAATAACAACATGATCATTTCAAAATAATTATCTTTTATGTTATTGTTGTATAATGAAATAATTAATGAAATAGAATAATTACAATTTAGGACCAAAAATTCAAATTTTGTTATTAAACAAACTTGGTCCAAAATTTAAAGTGAAACAACAGTCGACTAAATATGAAAAAACAAGTGGCAATCATTCAAACAGTCGACTAGTCTAGATTAATGACTATCAATTTAAACAACCAAGTCTTCTTCACTCATAGCATTGCATACCAATATGCAGAGCAACTCAAGTGTTGTTCAATTGATATTGGTATTAGAACTTGGCCCATATTGGTCTCTGCTATGAGCTAAGTACATCAACAAACTCATTATTATGTTTCAAATTTCTTTGTTTTCTTTTTTCTTTACTAGTCTCTACTATCATTATACCATTAGCTTTGTAGAAATATCTAAACATTTCTACATAAATTGTTTATAATTTCATCATTAGCTTAGAATAAGCTTTTTAGACCCTTCAAATATTAGATGGGATTCTTGTTAGGATTTCTTTATTTCATACAAAGCCTTCTTTTTTTGTCAACAAGAAAAGCTTGTGGAAGCAGAGTACGAATACCAAACAAATTCTACTGCAATTTGGTGTAATTGAATCTCTTCATAACCAATGCCTTCTTTTTTTGTGCACTTTGGTTATTTTCTTTTCATTTTTTCTTTGACAGTTTGATCAACACTTAAAAATTCAGCTGACCAAAACCCAAGAGTACATGAAAGATTTGAAGCAGAGGAATGTCGATTAATTATGAAATCAAAGTAAAGTCTCATGCTGCTATAGTTTTCATTTCTATTTTATCCTTTTGAAATTCTTTTTCCATTCATTTTGATTTACATATCATTATAAAATGTGAAAATAATATATGTACGTTGAGATTTAGTCGCTCTTAAAAAAAGAATATATATATATATATGTAATGTTTAAATGAAACCATCTTTTTTTCCAGTCATTTCCCAAATATTGCAGGTGACTCATGTTGGATGTTGCTGATATGTTGTTGCCATTGATGTCAACACTATTGGCATTAATGTCTTTAAGGTTGAATATGTCAAGGATATTAAGAAAATTGTAATAAAACAAGTTGCAGGTTGTCAATGGTGGCGTGAAGTTCAATGTAGCCATCATGTTGTTGGCTAGCCCATTATATTGATGATAAGAGGTTGTGGATTAAAGGGTTTTTTGTTGAGTATATCTAGTTTATCCACATAAATTTTCAAAGATCCAAATAAAGATTTGATCGAGTTATGAGTATCTATGTTCTGACAGTTGTTTTGTTGCTTCAATTGGTATTCCTGAAAGAAGATAATGTGATTCTAGTAAGTTGAATTATTGTGGATGCTTCTATTGTGATTCATGATGCTTGTGGATGTTTCTAGATTGTGCTCTATCTATTTTATATGTCTGCATTGATTGTTGTGCTCGCTATTGGTGATTTTCTATTGTGAGTTCATGTTTTTCATGATCATGGTTGACAAGGTGATTGTAGCATGTTGTAGATCTTCGAGGCATAATTTTTGGAAGTGTTTCATGTTCAAGGATGTTGTTTTGGGTCTTCACTATGTTTTGGCCAACATTGGTTGGTGTGCATTGAAATTTTTTTATGGATTGGGTCGACAGTTTATACATGTTTTATATTTTGTTAAAGTCGACATGTAGTTGATCTTATTCTTAGTTGTGGATATATGAGTGATTTTTTATACCATTTGAAGGCATGGTGTGAGTGGTGTGCGAAGTGTGCGAGTGTTGTGTGTGAATAATGTTCTAATATTTTGAAGGCAAAAGTAAAGTGTGAAGAAGAGTGAGCAGATGTTTATGTGCTTAACCAAAATTGTAATCAGGCATTAGCAGATGCTAGTTTCTTAATTCAAAATCTTGTGGATGTAATCCAAATGTTTTTGTAAGACAATGTGTATTCCTTTGGGCAGTAAGCCTTTTTGTATTTGAGCAGTGACCTCTAGGAAGTGTGCCTAAATGTATGTGCATTTCCCATTCATTATTCTTTTATACTTTTAACAAAGTATAATCTTTTAGACTAACCTCCACCGTGGTTTTTCCCCTAATAGGGTTTCCACGTAAAAATATTGGTGTTATGTGTGTTTCTGATGTGGTGATGGTTTATGCTTTCATGTTTATATATCAAATCTAAGAATAAGTTTAATTTGTATAATTTCTAGGACAATTGATTCACCCCCCCCTCAGTTTTCTGGCCTTGTGTTGCCAACAACTCATCTCTAGTTTAAATTTTCATCTCTAACCATATTTTTGAATTTTTAAAAGCTTCAAAGAAATAAAATTTACAACATACAAAATACACCATTTCTAAAAAATCATCTATACAATTAAAAAATGTTATGATCCACCCTTTTTGTGTATAAGCTATCAGTAAACTTTATTCAATACTGTTTATTTGTTGAACTGGCACAAAATGGTGATGTTTCTTTCCAACAAATTCAACCTCTATATGTATCTATTGAATTTTCATATTGGCCACTAAAAGAATTTCTATTTTCCCATTTCTGTAATATTCTACTTCACAAGTTACAATGTTTTTTTTATTAATTTGTTACAAGGTTTAATATTTTCAATCGAATGTTGACTAAATGATTTTAATACAAAATTACTTATATTTCTTGCTTCTATGTTGGATACTTTTTTTTTTTTATGATTCTATGGAAAAAGTAAATCTTCAAATAACAAAATGTGTTTAAAAAAATGGTCCATGGACTAAATTTCAGTCAATAGAAAAACACATTATATTTGGAGAAATAGATTCCAAGTGGTTATGACAACCAAATTCTAATCAACTAAGAAATACAATAAGGCATGAGGGAGGGAGGTAGGGAGGGAGGGAGGGAGGTGGAGAGGGACAGGAGGGGGTGGGAGAGCAGGAGAGAGAGCGTGTGTGAGAAAGAGAGGAAGGGGAGGGAGGGAGAGGGGGAGAGAGAGAGGGAGGGAGAGGGAGAGAGAGAGAGGGAGAGAGAGAGAGAGAGAGAGAGAGAGGAAGGGAGGAAGAGAGGGAGATGAAGGGGTGGGAGAGCGGGAGAGAGAGGGTGTGTGAGAAAGAAAGGGAGGGGAGAGAGACAGAGAAACATAGAGAGAGAGGGGGGAGAGAGGGAGGGAGAGGGAGGGGGTGTGAGAGAGAGAGGAAGGGTTAGAGAGAGAGATGAAGTGTTAGAGAGAGGGGGAGGAAGGGTTAGAGAGATTGGGAGGGAGGGGGTAGAGAGAGAGGGAGAAAAGAGAGAGCAGGAGAGAGATGGTATGTGAGAGAGAGAGGGAGGGGGGAGAGAGGGAGGGAGAGAGATATAGAGGGAGAGAGGGAAGAATAGCAAGGGAGAGATGGAGGGAGAGGGAGAGGTAGAGGGTGAGAGAGGGAGAGACAAAGACAGATAGAGATAGAGATAGAGATAGATAGAGACAAAGACATAGACAGACAAAGATAGAGAGACAGAGAGAGAGACATAGACAGAGAGGAGGACAGAGAGAGAGGGGGGAGGGAGGGAGGGAGGTTAGAGAGATAGAGAGGAAGGGTTAGAGAGAGGGGTAGGGACGGAGGGAGGCAAAGAGAGAGGGAGGAAGAGGAGGGGGTGGGAGAGAGAGGGAGAAAAGAGAGAGCAAGAGAGAGAGGGAGGGGAGAGAGAGGTGGGGAGAGAGGGAGGGAGGGAGGGAGAGAGAGAGAGAGAGGGGGGGAAGAGAGAGAGGGGAGAGGGAGAGGGAGAGGGGGGAGGGAGGGATGGAGGAGAGAGAGTAAGAGAAATAGGGTGTGTGTGTGAGAGAGAGAGAGAGAGGGAGGAGAGAGAGAGAGAGGTAGGTAGGGAGGGAGGGAGGGAGGGAGGGAGGGAAGGAGGGAGAGAGGCATTGTATCTCAAATTTGATGAAATATATAGGAATTATATCTAAACCTATAGGTGTACATGAGGCCCCTCTTTAACAACCTCTCTTATATTTTGAAGAATCAAAACCATTTAGATGTGGAAATTTTTTTTATTACCCCAAAAAATTGTCAAATGCCAGTAGTGTGAAGTTGTAAGGTAGCCTAGTTTTTGTTTCATGCATCACGGGGCTAAACCATCAATTTCAACATGTCAAGGTAGGAATTTCTATGCTAGGCATGGTCCTATTTTGTACCCCAAATCTCTTCAATGTTTCAAGTTACACTACTCCTTGAGCTACACTATAACTATAATGTTTTCATTCTTCAAATATTTAAACACCCTTTGGAATCTTTCCTGATCTTCAAAGCAAAAAATGTCTCATAAAATTTTGGAAACTTTGATGTGGTGAGACATATAACTTTACTAAATCCATAACTTATTGCTAAAGTATACTTAATACATCTGATGGGTTCACACATTTGTCCAAATTCTATAGCAAGATAACATGTGAGAAAGAAAATAACTTGTGTTGGTCTTGCAGCCCTTCTTCTCTTCTAGGTCGAAAAGTAACATTCATAGAAATTTTTTCCATAGCCTACTCCAAGAAATTGTGTTTAGCTTTGTTATTAAAAATTATCATGCCCCTAAAATGCATTTTTTTACATGGCTTTGATGGTTTATGAGTGGGCAGATCTAAATTTCTAGCGTGATTGAGTTCACTTTGTGACTTATAATCAATAAATTTATGTTTTAGTGATTCCAAGCAATCATCACCATAATCAATACAATTATATGAGCTAGAAGCTAACTCTTTACATACTGAGTAGCATCCAATGCATACCACTTGGCTATAATAATAATAAGCTAACTCTTTCAGATACCACATTCTTAAAGTTTCTATGGTAATCATAATATATATGTTCCATCCGAGCAACAATAACAATCCACTTTTCTTGACTAATCTTCTTCCATCCTCTAGGGTCATATTATAAAAATAGAACATAATATATTTTTCATCATTTGAGTACCTTTATTATAATTTATAATGATCCGATGGTTTTCCTATATTCATTATGACTGTCCAAATGTAGTTATGATAGTCCCAATGAAGCTATGACTATTGTACATGTATTAGGACTACACAAGTTATGGTAGTCCCAATGAAGCTATAACCATCCTGAGATAGTTATGAAAGTCCTAATAAAGTTAAATCTTATCTTAATAAGGTTATGCCAGTCATAATGAAACTATGATAATCGTAACAAACATATGACTGTCCTAAATAGCCTATGACTTTCCTATTGAATTTATGACTATCCTAATGAACCTATAACTATCACAAGAATGCAACTTACAGTCCTAATGAACCTATGAATCTCCAAAGAAAGTTATGAAAATACTAACAATGAAGCTAAGAGAGTCCTAATGAAGTTATGAAAATCCTATAATTTTATGAACTAATCTCTATGCCTTATTTGTGTATACATGAAGAGATCATCATCATGCTAAGGAAATGACCAAAGAATATAATATCGGATGAGCATGAAGATAAGTATGTGAGAACATATATGACATATATGTAAGGACATAGGTCACTATAGTGGCATATTCTATTAATATGGCATCTACGAACACGAAATTGTGTAGGTAAGGTGATATGGATCCATAGTGGATGCTAGTAGCAAAGTGGAATATATGGGGGAAAGGAAAGGTAGTGTAAGAGTGTACTATTAAGGAGGTGAAATCATGATGTCCCCAATATAATGGTATAAAAATGATGGAAAAACATGTAAGGGGAACGTATTATACATTTCATGTAGGTATAAATTTTGAAGACATTAAGAGATGAGTTCCCTAGGTGGGGGAGTGTATTATAACACCTACTATAAGGATATGGATATGAAAGCTTGGTGTAGAGTATGTCACTTTATAATTTAAATATGTCATAATGGAAGCTTGATGTATAGTGATATAGAGCATGATGTGTATAAAGAAAGGGTAACTCTAAAAGTATGATGTGGTAAGTTATGATGACAATATGATCTCTATACATGTTATATAGTGAATTAGACCCAATAATATATCTTTTATGGTAGCATTATAATAATTTTTAGTTTCATTACGTTACCAAATGCTTGTGATCTTAAATTCATCCATAATGCATCTAACAAAGACTTCAAAACTCACATGCTTGTGCTACCAAAATTGTTTAAAGTAAAGGGGGCTGCCCCCTTAAAGAGGGTTGGGAAATTTTGTAACAATTTTATGATTAATAACAATGAAATTTGTGTAATTATTCATTTATTAAATTAATCATTTGTAGTGCAAATATGGATAACAATGGTAAAAAAAATTGCATTAACGTGTACCATCGTAAATTGTTACCCTTGACAATTTCACCTTATGTTTTGTCCCCCTTTAAATTATTAGGCTTAATTGAGTACTTAATTTCCTAAATTATACATTCTATGCCCCATTGTTAACAATAATTGATGAATTGTAAGTGGGAAAAAATGAATTTATTTAAGACCTTCCCCCCAACACTAAATGGACTCATAGAAAATAGGTCTAGGACACTCACGATGTGAGTGTCTACTTTCCCTCTAATTTCAAATATATCATTGTCAAAAATTTATAATTTACAATTCAATTGTCTGAAGTTAGCTATCAAGAAACATTAAGTGATAAAAATAAGCAAGAGGTGAAGATTAAGAGTAATTACTATCATTGAGAGCATTCAAAAGCTAGTCAAGAGAAGCATTTCAATGCTTTATTGTAGTAATTTAAGTTCCAAAAATCATTTCAAATCCTATGTGAGTTCATGTGTGTTCATTTTATCATTTTTTTGTGAAGGATAACACTTTTGTAGGTCTTCAAACAATTCAATCATTCAAGCAAATAAACCAATCCAGATCCAAGACCTTGGAGTGATTTGCATGACTTCAGTCCTTCAAGGAAGCCATTGAAGGATGGTGAATTGTAGCACTTTTTTATTTTTTCATTCCTTCCTATCCATTATCATTTTATCATTGACATTGCCATTGTGGAAGTGGAAACACTAACATAGGGTTTGACTAAGCCAATTCCCTAAATGACACAACATTTCCTCTCTTTGTGAATGTGCATATTTCAGGTTTAGTTAGGATTGAAGAAAGCTTGAAGAAAAGTTGTTTGTTGTTGCATTTTAATATTTACATATTATCAACTCATAGAAGCTCACCTATAGAATTACTCGACAGTGATCTAACATATCTACATTCAAATTTCATTTATTAGGTCATTAAATCTAAAATTGTTCATTCCATCCATTTAGGCATCATTCATTTATGTCAAAAAAGTGAAAAAAAGAATTGTTTTGTTTCAAAATTGCATCAAATCATCATTCTCAATATTTTTCATCTTAAAACCAATCAATTAATGCATCTTAGATCTAAAAAAATTTCATTCAAAATTGTCATTTACTATTCAAACATTTTTAACATTGTTGCAAACTTGCATTTTTCAATTTTATAGTCACAAAAGTAGCAAGATCTGGGAAAATATACACTAACAAACCTATCTGCACACAGATTTGGGAACCTTAAAAAGTAACAAACATAATGAAACTTTGAATTTCCAAACACCCTATCTAGGACACAGATGCCTTGGGTGCCTTTTTCCTTATTTTTGTGGCTTTATTTTGGCTCAGATCTCTTTTTCTATGTTTTTTGTGGGATTCTACTATCTAAATTCTATTTTTCATTCTAAAACTATCATTTATTTTCAATATTATTGCATGTTTACATTCTTAAGTTCAAAATCATACAATCAACAAAATCTAGAAAACAATTCACTATGAGACCTGTTTGCATATAGATCTGGGAACCCTAAACAATCAAACTTTAAATTTTGTGAAATCCCATCTAGGACATAGATCCCCTCGATGCCTATGTCCTACTATTTTTGACTAAAATTTGTCTCAAATCTCTATTTTTGTGTTCTCTATCTACTTTTTTTGTTTTGAGTTATGTTTCTAGCTATTTTTTGTGTTTGTGTGTAAGTTTAGCTTTCATAGTGGGTATGCTTAAGTGTTTTAAAACTCACATGGAATTCATGATCTAGTGTCTTATTACCAATACTTCAATGAGATGCAGTTCTATACTTATGGAATCTTGTGCTGGCACTATTGTTACATCCTCTATGGATCCTGAGTCTTCCAACTCTTTCATGAAAGGTGTTTTCAATACTTAACCCATTTTGGACTCTATTTGTGATGCTACCATACCAATGACCACCTTACAATCACCTAGTTTTATAGATTTTGAGACTATGGTTTGCCATGTTCACAAAGATAAACTGCAACAATTGGACAAAGATTTAGAAATACTTCAAGACTATGTGAGTAATGTATCTAGCTAGTACAGTGGTCCATATAATATATAACATGAGGAAATTGATTAATGATGATCAAGGATTAGAGATTTTGTATATTCTATCCCATATAGTTGATTTTTTAAGGGAGAGAGAGGTGGGAAGGGAGCAAGAGGGAGGAGGAAGGAAGGGAGAAGAAGATAGGGAGGTAGGGAGAGAGGGGTTGGAGATGGGGGGAGGGTGGAGAGAGAGGGAGGGGAGAGATAAGGTGTGTGTGAGAGAGAGAGAGGGAGGGGAGAGAAAGTGGGAGAGAGGGATGGAGGGGGAGAGGGAGGGAGGGAGAGAGAGAGAGGTGCACAAAAGGGAGTGGGGAGAGAGAGAGGGAGAGAGGGGGAGAGGGAGGGAGAGAGAGGTGGGAAGGGATTTTATGATTATATGGCAAAAATGGCTCTAGGAAAATTTACTACCAATAATTCACCGATGGAAAATTCACTACTAGCAATTCACCGCCATGAAAAATTCACCGATGGAAAATTCACCACCAACAATTCACCATGGCGAAAAATTAACCACATTAATATTTTTAAATATATATTTCAAAAACTTTGATTTTATTACAAATATTGATGCAGTTAATTTTCCCCGCGGTGAATTTTTCATGGTGGTGAATTGTTGATGGTGAATTTTCCTTTGGTGACTTGTTGGTGATGAATTTTTCATATGCCGGTAGAAATAAATCTTCAAATAACAAAATTTGTTTAAAATAATGGTCCAAGTAGATTCCAAGTGGCTTCGATAACTAAATTCTAATCAACTAAGAAATACAAGAAGGCATGAGAGAGATAGAAGGGAGGAGGGAGAGGGGAGGGGGTTAGAGAGAGAGGGGTGGGGAGGGAGGGAGGGAGGTGGAGAGGGAGAGGGAGAGGGGGAGGGGGTGAGAGGGAGAGGGAGCTGAGAGAGCGGGAGAGAGAGGGTGTGTGAGTGAACAAGTGATATGTTGCAACTCACCAAACCAATGATTTGAAACCCTTGAAGGACTATAGCTTAGTAGATCTTGCATGAAATGGCTTGATTATTGATGTGATATTGATTTGATAGATTTAATATTGATTTGAAACTTGAAACCTACATCACAATGTTAGCTCCAAAAACATGCATGATGCTTGATAACTTTGACAAGATTCTTGAGAAATATTCTCAAGAACACCTTTGACAATAATATTTTCTTTTATGAATTTTCAATGAATGCTCTAGGATTTGAATTGATAAAAAGACCTTGCTTCTATAGAAATTTCTCTAATTTCTCAAAAATTAACATTACAATCCAACACTGAAATTTTGAATTTAGGACCTTAAGATCTAAAAACATGTTTAAAATTTAAAATTGTGATCTTAAGGGGGGCCCATTTTCTCTAGGGTGAATGGGTCCTGACCTAAATAATGAGGACCTATTCATTTCGAGGTGTTAATAATGATAAATGCATTAACTAAGTCACACTTTACCCTTCAAAAATTGTAATTAATTAGGCATGCAAATGAAAAATTTAGGCAATTAGAGGCTTAATTAAGCCCATTTAAATTAGGGGACCCAAACATAGTGTGAAATGTAAAGGAGTGCATTTTTTAACACTACATTTAGTCCCCATTTTAGTGAGAGGATGATCAAAATGAAATAAAGGGAAATAGGTTATCCAAAATGGAATGGTGAAAAATAGGTGTGCATGAAATGAAATGGGGGTTCACTAATTTTACTATAAATAGAAAGAGAAAAATGGGGTATAATGCACCAATTTCCCCCTATTTCATTAGGAAAAATAGATCCCTTAAGCCAAGGTTGACTTTCAACCCTTAGGTGAGTCAACATTGAAGGAGATCTTGTTGTTTTCCTTATGATCTAGGATGGGGTAGATCTGTTGAAACAACACTTTTGGGAGAGAGATTAAAAATAGAAAATAAACACAAAAATATAATGTGAAACATGAAATCAAAAGATTAAACCTTAATCTAATGGAACCTATAACTTGCAGATAGATCTGAGAGGGTTTGATATTTTTGCACCTGTCATCAAAATATTGTTGTTAAGTGTCCTCCAAGAGTCATTTTCCCAAGGGTGAATGGGTTTTTGTAGGGCTTTTTGAAATCACTTTCTAGGTCCTCTAGTCATGTGTCTGCACTCTCGAATTCTTTGGATTTCATAGTTGAAAAGTAAGAATAAATCTTGTAGGTGAGTTTTCGTGGCTTGATGACAAATTTGACAACTTTTCCATTTTTTGCACTTTGAGAGATATTCAATCCTTCTTCAATCTAAGATCTCCAACACAAACACAAGAGGGAAACATTGTTTTTTTTGGTGAATGGGGGTTTACCTTGGTCAAACCTCATTTTAGTAATTAAACCTTGAATTAAAACAATGAAACATGAAATGAATGATGAATGAAAAAGTGTTTATGTTGCAACTCACCAAACCCTTGATTTGAGACCCTTGAAGGATTGCAACTTAATAGAGCTCTCCAAGGTATTGATATTGTATGAATGGCTTGATTGATGATGTGATCTTGATGCTTGAAACTTGAATTGAATTCTTGAAACCTACATCACAATGTTAGCTCCAAAAACATGCATGATGCTTGGAAAATTTGACATGATGCTTGAGATCTTTATTGTTGTAACAAATACTTGATAAATCTTCTCTTGAACACCTTTGAAAATAATCTTAGCTCTTGTGAAATTGGAATTATGTTGCTAGGATTTGAATTGATAAAAGACCTTGCTTTTATAGACAATTTTATAATTTCATGAAAATTAAAGATTACAGTCTGAGAATTAAATCTTGAATTTAGGACCTTAAGATGCCGCCAAAAACATGTTAAAATTTTGAAACTATGATATTTAGAACCCATTCATTTCTTGGTGTTAATAATGATAAATTCATTAATTAAATCACAACTCCCTTCTCTGAAATTGCAATTAATTAGGCTTGTAGATGCAATTTAGAAAATTAGAGGCTCAATTAAGCTCAATTAATTAAGGGACCCAAACATAGTGTGAAAATGTAAAGGAGTGCATTTTCTAACACTAAATTTAAATAAAACATAGGAAAAATAATGGCTTTATTAAAATGAGGGGTTCACCAATAACTTACTATAAATAGAAAGGGAAAATGGGGTATCATGCACCTATTTTCCTCTATTTCATTAGGAAAAAGAGATCCCTTGAGCCAAGGTTGACTTTCAACCCTTAGGTGAGTCAACCTTGAAGGAGATCTTGTTTCCTTATGATCTAGGATGGGGAAAATCTATTGAAACAACACTTTTGGGAGAAAGATGAAAAATAGTAAATTAACCTAAAAAGGAAATGCAACACATGAAATCAGAAGATTAAGCCTTAATCTATTAGAACCTACAACTTTCAAAAAGATATGAGAGGGTTTAGTATTTTTGCACCTTTCACATAAATTCTATTGCAATTTCCTCTGGGACAGATTCGCCCTAGGGTGAATGGGTCTTTGTAGAGCTCTCTAAAATTGATTTTTGGGTCCTTTGCTCTTGTGTCTGCACTCCCAAATTCTCCATATTCCATAGTTGGAACTTCAAAAATAAATCCTATAGATGATTTTTCATGGCTTGATGACAACTTTGACAACTTTTGAAACTTTGAAAACTTTTCCAATTTTTCTCTTTAAGAGATCTTCAATCCTTCTTCAACCTAAGATCTGCAAAACACACAAGAGAGAAAAATTGTTTGTTTTTGGCGAATGGGGGTTTTCCTTGATCAAACCCCTTTTTCGTAATTAAACCTTGAATTGAAACAATGAAACATGAAAGGAATGATGAATGAATAAGTGTTACATTAATACTCACCAAACCCTTGATTTGAAACCCTTGAAGGACTGAAACTTAGTGGATCTTGCATGAAATGGCTTGATTGTTGATGTGATCTTGATTTGATAGCTTGAATCTTGATTTGAAACTTGAAACCTACATCACAATGTTAGCTCCAAAAACATGCAGGATGCTTGAGATCTTGAATGCTACAACAAATGCTTGATAAATCTACTCTTGAACACATTTGACAATAATCTTAGCTCTTGTAAATTTTGAATGAATGCTCTAGCTTGTTTCTCTATTTTGAATTGATAAAAAAGACCTTGATTTTATAGAAAATTTTCTAATTTCCCAAAAATTAAACGTTACAAGCGAACACTTAAATCTTGAATTTAGGACCTTAATATGCCACCAAAAAAATGTTTAAAATTTGAAATTGTGATTTTCAACCGAAGATCTACAAAACACACAAGAGGGAAAAATTGTTTATTTTTGGTGAATGGGTGTTTTCCCTGGTCAAACCCCGTTTTCATAATTAAGCCTTGAATTGAAATAATGAAACATGAAAGGAAGGATGAATGAAAAATTTCTATGTTGCAACTCACCAAACCCTTTATTTGAAACCTTTGAAGGATTGAAACTTAGTAGATCTTGCATAAAATGGCTTGATTTTTTATGTGATCTTGATTTGATAGCTTGTACCTTGATATGAAACTTTAAACCTACATCACAATGTTAGCTCCAAAAACATGCATGATGCTTGATAACTTTGACATGATGCTTGATATCTTGAATGATATAGCAATTTCTTGAGAAATATGCTCTTGAACACCTTTGACTAATCTTAGCTCTTATGAATTTTGAATGAATGCTCTAGCTTGTTTCTCTAGTTTGAATTGATAAAAGACCTTGCTTTTAGAGACAATTTTCTAATTTACCAAATGTTAAACATTACAAGATGACACTTAAATCTTGAATTTAGGACCTTAAGACACCACCAAAAACATGTTTAAATTTTGGATTTGATATCTTCAGGGGGACCCATTCACCCTTGACCTAAATAATTAGGACCTCTTCATTTCTTGGTGTTAATAATAATAAATGCATTAATTAAATCATGATTCCCCTTTCGAAAATTGCAATTAATTATCCTTGTAGATTCAAATTTTAGGAAATTAGAGGGATAATTAAATTCATTTAAATTAGGGTACCCAAACATAGTTTGAAATGTAAAGGAGTATATTTTTCGACACTGCATAAGGTTATGCTAGTCATAATGAAACTATGATAGTGCTAACAAACATATGACTATCCTAAATAGCCTGTGACTTTCCTAATGAAGTTATAAATATCCTAATGAACCTATAACTATCCTAAGAATGTAACATATAGTCCTAATGAGCCTATGAATTTCAAAAGAAATTTATAACAATACTAATAATGAAGCTAAGAGAGTCCTAATGAAGTTATGAAAATCCTGTAATTTTATAAACTAATCTCTATGTCTTATTTGTGTATAAATGTAGAGATCATCATCATGCTAAAGGAACAACCAAAGAATATTCCAGATGAGCATGAAGATAATTATGTGAGAACATATATAACATAGATTTAAGGACATAGGTCACTATAGTGACTTGTTATATTAATATGGCATCTACAAACACAAAATTGTGTAGGTAAGGTGATATGGATCCATAGTGGATGCTAGTAGCAAAGTGGAATATATGGGGGAAAGGAAAGTTGCCCCCAATGTACAAGGAAGGTAAGGTAATGTAAGAGTGTACTACTAAGGAGGTGAAAGCATGATGTCCCCAATATAATGGTATAAAAATTATAGAAAAATATGTAAGCGGAAGGCATTATACATTTCATGTAGGTATAAATTTTGAAGACATTAAGAGATGAGTTCCCTAGGAGGGGGGGTGTATTATGAAACCTAATATAAGGATATGGAAATGAAAGCTTGGTGTAGAGTATGTCACTCTAAAATTTAAATATGTCACAATGGAAGCTTGATGTACATTGCACTAGTAGAATTTGGAAAATAAATGACTAGGTGACTAAAAATTTTAGTCACAACAACTAAAAATGACTAAATTCTACTAATTTTTTGCAACTTAGCTATAAATGAATAAATATATGACTAATTTGGTCGTGGACTAAAAAATTATTTAGTCATACAAATAAAAATGACTAAATAGTTAGTCATGCAAATACAAATAAGATAAATTTAAAAAAAATATTTCGGAAAACATAGGGCAGGAGTGTATTGCATGCAAGTGATTCATTTCATTTAGCTTGAGGAATTTTGGGTTATAGTAGCAATTTATCTAATTTAGAGATAAAGATTAGTTGGCCTAATTCATTAGTCATTTGACAACTACACAGGCCTGGGTATTGCATAGTGGGCGATAAAGATTGTTTGGAGAGGACTTGGAGACTTCTGAAAAGGTGGGAAAGGGCAAGGAATTTGGAGTTTGCTGCAATGAATTTAAATTCGATGAGGCCCTCTATAGTGAAGTCGGATTTGGGGATGCCCTCTGTAGTGAATTCAGAGGTAATTCAAAACCCTCATTACATTAAACACAAAATCTATAGATTTCTAATTGGAAACTTACATTAGTTATAATCTACTACTCTTAATAATGTTCTTTTACAATCTTTCCACTGTTCTGATTCATAATGTGTTCGAGCTAAACATATTAAAATTTGGGTGCCAATGCCAAAATAGAATTTCCTCAAACATTTTTGATACATTTTCACTGCAAGCTCAAACTGTCCTTGTGCAAAGTAAACATGTGCTAGATTTACCCACACATCAGGCATCTAAACAAAGATGTTTCCCATTGCAACTTCATGTACCTATGTAAAAATTTCCTTTGCAATATCAAATTGACCCCTTTCAGCTAGCATAATGGCTACCCCATTTGTAGCATAAAAATGTATTGGTCTCTGTGCCAACACTTTACAATACAGTTCTCTAGCCTTCTCAAGATGTTGTGCCTCCACCTTAGGATCCCTCCTCTCATTTCGAAAAGCTGCAAAATAATTCCAATTTCCAAGTGAAATTTCAACATAAGAATTCTTTGCATCTGATCACTTTGTGCAACTTTAATTATTTCTTTTGCTTTAAGCCAGTCATCTATTTTCAGTTCCATTTTTCCAAGCATAGATAAAGAATTTGATGATTTTTTATCCACCTTAAGTGCATACCCAATCAATTCTAGGCTTAGTCGGATCTCATTCCAAGCCTGATCCATGGTTGCAAGACATAGATATGCATCCACAAAATTAGGAAACTTGAACAATATTAGCCTGTATAAAAGATTTTATTTTTCATTATCATGTAGTTGTTCAAGCTGCCTAGCAAGATAAAATAGTGTTGTGACTTTATCCCATGGTAACTCAAGTGAAACACCACCTTCTTCTAGTCAATGGAAGAATTTCATATCCTTAAAGAGCATAGGAAAAACTACAAAATTGGCATTGGGGCTTTTATTTATGAATTCAACCAAAATGCCATTTCCTAATGCCTCCATAAATGTTTGTTGAGCCAACTCTAGTTCATCACACTCAAAATAAAGAGTGTTAGGTTAGAAGGTAGATATCTAACAATTACATGCAAATTTGATCAATAAAACAGACAAATTAAACACACACAAAATTATAGTAGAAACAAGACAACACAGATAATTTAACGTGGTTCACCCGATCTGGGCTACATCCACAAAATCATAGCCATCCAATGATTTTATTATCTAGTGTAAAACATATTACAATCTTGCTGAAAATTCCCTCCTGCAACCCCCATCCCAACTGCTTATAACAAGCTTTTTAGAATCTTCCAAAATTAGGGTTCTATAAAGTTGATTTTTTTCTTTTTGGTATTTTTCCTTTTTCAGTGACGAAGCAAAAAAAAATGGGAAAAAAATTTCTCGGTGGTTGCCACCCCCGAACCCCCGCTTGAGGCCTGACTCGACAAGGACCTCAGCAAGGATACATGAAGAGTGTATAGTATAGCATGATTAGTTGCCACATACCAACAATATTCAACTTGGACATTGATCAGTCTCCACACCAAACAATCTCCCACTTGGAGACTGATGCTAGATGACACCGCTGTAATTACACCTCCCACTGGAAATAAGCACCTTCGACATTGTTGATCTATTATACTGGAATTCAACCTTGAAGGCCAACTGAAACTGAAGAAAAGCTCAACTTCTCCCTTTTCACCACCTTCGTAAACATATCAGTTGGATTGGCATCTGTATGTATCTTTTAAGCTTTACCTGTCCATCCTCCAACACTAGCTGAATGAAATGATATCTCAACTTTATGTGTTTGGTTTTAGAGTGCAAGGCAGAATTCTTTGCAAGATGTAGAGCACTCTGGTTGTCTATAAACAAGTAACTTTTAACATGTTTTTTTTCCAACTCTTCCATGAAAATTTGCAGCCATATCCTCTCCTTTGCTGCCTCTGTTGAAGCAACATACTTTTCCTCTATGGTTGATAAAACAACAACATTTTGTAATAGAGAAATCCAACTCATTATTGTCCCACCAACTGTAAATACATAACCTGTGGTACTCTGCCTAGTATCTACATCCATTGGAAAATCTAAGTCGACATAGCCTTTTAAATCAGTATTAGATCCCCCAAAACATAAAAATTTATTGGATGTACCTCTCAAATACCTGAGAATCCATTTTACTGCATTCTAATGCTCAACACCAGGATGACTCATATACCTGCTAACAACTCCTATGACATGTGCAATATTTGGTCTTGTGCATACCATGACATACATTAAACTGCCTACATCTGAAGCATATGGCACCTTCAACATTTTTTCTTCCTCCTCTTTTTTCTTTGGACACATATCCTTAGTCAATTTAACATGACTGGGCAAAAGAGTGTTGACAGCTTTTGCATTCTCCATATGAAATCTCTGCAACACCTTTTCAACATAATCAACCTGAGATAAAAACATTTTTTTTATTTTTCCTATCTCTTGTAATCTTCATACCAAGAATTTGTTTTGTTTCCCCCAAATCCTTCATAGCAAATGAATTTACTAACTATTGTTTTAAGTCCTTTATGTGATCCATGTTACACCTTGCTACAACCATATCATCAACATATAAACATAAAATAATGTAGCTATCATTATCCAACCTCTTAAAATAAACACAATGGTCTGAATTACATCAACTATAGCCTTGCTCAACCATAAAACTATCAAATTTAATATACCATTTCCGAGGTGCTTGCTTTAGGCCATATAAACTTTTCTTCAATATGCACACAAATTTCTCCTTACCTTTTACCTCAATCCTTGTGGTTGTTCCATATATATTTCTTCTTCCAAATCATCATGGAGAAAGGATGTTTTAACATCAAGCTATTCTAAATGAAAATCTATAGCAACCAAAATACTTAAAACGGTGTGTATAGAAGTCATTTTAACAACCGGAGAACAAATATCTTCAAAAATCAATTCCCTTTTTCTATGCAAATCCCTTCACAACTAACCTAGCTTTAAATATTTTCATACCTCCATCCTCCTCTATCAACCTATAAACCTATTTTTTTGGTAAATCCTTTTTACCTGCAGGCAACTTGCATAATTCCCAAGTCTGATTTTTCAGCAAGGAGTCCATTTCTTCTTCCATTCCATACTCCCACTGAACCTTGGTATCCATCTGCATAACTTCATCATAACATTCTGGTTCACTAGCATCAGTTAATAAAATAGAATACAAAGAGGGAGAAATATTTCTGGAGGATTACTTATCCTTGAAGATCGTGTAACATTCACTGGAGTTTGTGGTATTTTTTGTTGTTGTTGTTGCATAGCATGAGGAACCACTAGAACATCATTGTTTGGTGTATCATCAAACACTACATAATCATTTTCTTTCCTCTCATGCTATTGCAACTAATCTTTGTACAACACTTTCTCATTGAATATGGCATCCCTACTTCTCACAATTTTTTGATTTTCAAAATCCCAAAGCCTATAAGAGAATTCCTTAATTTCATATCCAACAAATATACATTTCTTTGATTTTGCATCAAGCTTGGTTCTATTTTCATAATCTACATGTGCAAATGCTTCACAATCGAAGGTATTGAGAAAAGAATAACTCACCTTCTTACCTATCAATGCTTCCTCTAGAATACTACAACCCAAAGGATTAGAGGGACCTATATTGATTAAATAAACAATAGTTTTTATAGCCTCTACCCATATGTTTAAAGGAAGCCCAACATGCAATCTCATAGTCCACGCACGCTACATTATTGTTTTGTTCATGTGGTCAACCACTCCATTTTCCTATGGAGTCCTTGGAACTGTTTTCTACCTACAAATACCATTAGAGGAACAATAATCTTCAAACTATTTGCTACAATACTCACCACCATTATTAGATCTGAGAGATTTTAACTTTTTACCTATCTCATTCTCAACCAAGCTTCTCAATTTCTTAAAAGTTCCAAATACATTAGATTTATGCCTAAGGAAATAAATCTATACCTTCCTTGTTACATCATCAATAAAAGTGACATAATACCAAGAGCCACCAAGAGAAGATACTTGAGCTGGTCCCCATACATCTGGATGCACAAGCTCCAATTTCTCATATTTCTTTTGCTTCCCATCCTTGAGAAAACTAACTCTCTTTTGTTTTCCATCCACAAAAATTTCATAGAAATCCATATTAACACATTTCAAACCTGATAAAACATTCTTTGAATGAATTAATTTCATACCTTTTGCACTCATATTCCCAAGTCTGTTATACAATGGTGTTGATTTAGAATCCACAACTATCTGATTTTCTGTCTGGTGAACTGCACCAATTGTTCCTGAACATTGATTTTTTATTTGTAATAGTTAAAGTAGAAGGAACAGTATGACCTGTACAAAGATATAAGGTTCCTACTTTCACACCTTTTGCTAACACTAAGGAACCTTTTGTAACTGTTGATGGTCAAAAGAGCACAACAACAGTTAAATAGAATATTGCTATTTTGTTTCTCCTGAAAGAGAAAGACAACACATGGATATCTTAGCTCCCAAGGTCCTTGGTAGTTGGTTCTCAACTGTGCTGATGTTGCTCAATGGTTGATGTGAACTATAATGTTCAAGGGGCCTGCTGGTGTGGAGCTTGTGGATTGTTCTAAGATCAAGCATGAATTTAAACCTACTTTAACTATGGTTTTTAAATAAACAGAAAAAAAAGATAGATCAAAGTTTTGGTGCTAAAAGGAATGATAATTCATCTAACTTAACTAGACTTGTTATATTTCAAGGGATTGTAAACTAAAACTGAAGAAAAAAATTAACTCGTGATTAACACACAGTCGCATCCATTCACAATGTTGATTTCCACAACAAATTATAAGTTACCACTTTTAAATAAAACACAAAGTAACACTTCCTTCCTTGAAAGTTTTTCAAATCAAATGATTAACTCAAGATAAATACCATTCTGGAACACAACATGAAGTAGATTTTAATCTAGTTGCTTCTACTATTAGTGAAACAGATAAGCAACATTTACAAATCTAGCACAATCACCAGTGTATAGAAAATCTATGTCTTTAGATTGTTTCCACCTACATGAAGAGAACTTGAAAGATACATCTACTTTCTATGCTCCATCTAATTCCTACTCTACTGCTGCTCTTCAGTTTCTCTACTACTACTAGTTTCTGAAGAATCCCTTCTTGCTTCTAAAACTCGTATATCTTTTTAGGGCAAGAAAAATGGCATATATACAGAATGTATCAAAAGGAATGTGCTGACCCTTGCTTTAGGGTTTACAAAATATCTGTTGGTTGCAGGAGGGTCAACACTCAGATCTTTTGTAGCTATGGTTAATGCTTCATTTAATGTGAATCCTTGTTGTCCATGTCAGTGAAAGATCGTCCCTAGGAGAAGACTTCAGATCTTTTGCAACTATAGTTAATGCTTCTGGCCTCTGTGTCTGCCTTTCAACTCCATCAGAGCCACCTTGAATGCTCAAAAAGATTGCCATTAATACCAATCCACTTCCTGTCAGTAAATACCATAGTTGTCCCTGAGACTTGTGGTTCTTTCTTCTTTTCAGCCCCCCCTTTCCTCAAGTTGACCATCTTCTGGAAGCGGCATCAGACTTCCCATTAGATCTGGACACCATTGTTCACCAAGCCACTCCATCAGCTCATTCACAGAACATATCCACACCAGTTGCATTTTGTCAATCTTCCTCACAGAGGTGGTCAACCAGTCAAACTATCACTGGTCCGCCCCCTGAACTTCTTCTAATTGGTGGAAAAAAAGCCATGCCAGATGCCCGGGCAGTCAAAAGTGGTCCACACTAAATCGCACATCGGTGAGACACTAATCGTGTCTCCCCGATGTGATTATTTCTTTCTTAGCATCTATTGGCAAAACATATAATAGTCGACGAGACCTCATAGCGAGCACTAAGAGTCATACCATTATCCTTTTTCATTTGGCAGGTTTGTCGCTATCGAAAAAAATTAATTCCATCGGCAGACATCACGCTGAACATAAATCGTTCGACGAGACTTTACTCAGTCGCAAGGACCTCCTACCGAACCCAAACCACTACGCCGATACCGCCTCACCTTGGCAAGAGTCCACCCTGTCGGTGAGACTTTAGCATGTCGGGGAGACATATGAAAACCCACGGCGATTAAAATGTCACGGCGACCGGTGGATCCCAAATGAATAACACACTGCCAGTCGGCAAGATATCTAATAGGTCTCGCCGACTTTCTTCTCAGAGGAAATTTATGCCAAACTAGATTTGGGGATGCCTTCCAATTGAGTTCCCTGAGAAATATCCTCAGATGAATAATTCAATCCTGCAAAAAAAATGCCTCCATTAGTCTTCAAAGCATGAAAAGTACATTACTTATAGATGCATAGCAAAAAGAAACCCAACTTTGGTGGAGGCGAAACCAAATCCGAACTAGAAACGACACCCTCCTTCAAAACTGGCGAGGGCGGGGCCAAAAGGAAATCGGAACCAGGACAAAACAAACCAACAACGTGGAAACGGGACCGGAACCAAACGAAGAAAAGAACTAGGCGAAACCAGGACCAGAACCAAATCCGACCGCCTAAAAATTTTGAAAGTTTCTAGTCCGGATTCCATTCCGGTCCTGCCTTCGACAACATCCAAAAGAGACGATGAAGACAGACGAAGGAAGAAAAAAGGAAAGGGGGAAAACACCCTACAAAAAAAAAAAAAAAAGAAATAAAGCAAAAGAACGGGACACGCGAACCGGATTTGGAACCAAACTTGAACCAGAAACTTTTCCAAGTTTCAGGTTCGGATTTTCAAACCGCTGATGACACCCAAAAAGAAAAAAAGACAAGGAAGAGAAAGAAAGGGAGAAATACCCGACAAAAAAAAGGAATAAAAAACAACAGAACCAGACCCGTGAAACCGGGATCGAAACAGAACCTGACCCTGAAACTTTTGAAGGTTTCAAGGTTCGGTTCCAGTTCTAGTTCCGGATCCACTAGAACAAAAGACAGACTTAGGAGGAAAACAAAGGAGCTGTCAAGATCAGAACCGGGAATGGAATAAGACCAAACCCTGGACCTAATTTCCAAGCTCGATTTTGGTCCCGATTCCGCACCTGACAAAAAAAAGAAAAACGCCCAAGGCAAAAAAGAAAGGAAAAAGAATAGAACAATGGGGACCCATTTTGTTCCAAAACAAAATGGGGGGGGTTATGCAAGTTATAAAAAATGGTGACTTGGCTGGGAAAATGGTTTAACCATTTTCAAGAAACTGAAGAATTCAGCTACCCAGAACTCCTGGTTTATGAATATCACAACTCTAGTTAGGGTCAGTTTTATCAACCAAGGTTGAGCTAGAATCTCAAATGTAAGCCCACAATGACTAGCCTTGAATCTATGTGTGTGCTTGATGGTGCATCATCCTCTGATAAATTTTTCCTCATCTTTTGAACAACAATGTGCAAGATTTGAACTACATGAGTTGATTCCCTTTAGCTGTTGTGCAATGATATCCTGGGCATTGCTCTGCTGCTAGTTAGGCGTCCATAGCCCCGACGGAGATACCTCTAGTTTTCTCATAGTATTGCTCTACTGCCAGTCAGGCGTCCATAGCCTCGGTAGAGATAATGGAATCACCCATCCATATTGAATTTTCTTTTTCTCTTTAGATAGTTCTCTCTCCATTTTTTTATTTTTTTTATTTTTTTTCCTTTTTTGAAGTTTTAGATATTTCATTCAATCAATTTTATTTTTTTCAATATGTTAGATGTTTAACATCTGTTTTGGGTTGAAAACTACCATGGACCTCATAACAACACTTGGGAGATTGGATTTTTCACTCAAATCTTACAACACTATCATCCTAGGACAAATATACCATTACAAGAGGAGATGATCTTGATGATTCGTGACAGATTCAGAGGGAGCCAATGAAGGTTATTTACTTTGCACCTTGTTTTCAAGAATTTCCACAACTTTTATTGATAATGGGCATAAAGCAAAAGTTTAGGAAAATATCACCCAACCAGCAAACCTGAAAATATCTAAACCACTTCCGTCCTAATAACCAAAGCATACTTTAGATAACAACCCACTACTCAAAGATGGAAAGAATAGAGGAAACCCCAAAGAACAAACAAGATAGAAAGAAAGGACAAACAAACAAACAACAAAACTATTTACAAGCTGAATAGAAGCACATTATTTACAAACAGGAAACAAAACAAATTATTTACATAATGAACAGTAAACTATTTACGTGCAGGACAGAATTGGAAAGCCCCATGACTCAAAATAATACTTAAGAAACTTCCTATTGACAGGCAAGGGAAGAGGTTCTCCAGTTAAACTACTCAGTCTAAAAGCATTTTCTCCTAGGATCTCAGCAATCTGATAGGGACCCAACCAGATTTTATCAAATTTCTGGTGACTGCCCTTCTTTTCACTATCTTTATCCCATAACAACACAAGGTCTGATATTCTAAAAGCCTTGATTTTGGCTCTTTTGTCAAACCAACGTTTGACAATAGCCTAGTGTCTAAAGAATTGCTGCAAGGCGGCATCTCTCTGCTCTTCTAATTTTAACAAGGCAGCTAATCTTACTTCTATCCTATCATCACTAGAGTAGAATTTATGCATGAACTCAAGGATAGGTATTTATAAATGAATAGGAAACACAAGCTCTTGTCCATACACTAGCTTGAATGGTGAAGTCTTTAAAGCAGCCTTGATCCTAGTCCTATCAACCCATAATACAAACCTTAGCTGGGTGTGCCAGTCCCTAGGGTTGTTCTCTAACAATTTTTTAATTACCCCTAAAAGATTCTTATTGGTTGATTCTGTAACTCCATTTCCTTGTGGGTAATAGTTTGAAGAATATTTTAAGACAATTTTGTGATCATATGCCCATGAAATGAACTCAGCAGAAGAAAAGGAAGAGCCATTGTTACATACAAATGCGAAGGGTACTCCAAACCTAGTGGTGATGCATTCAGTGAGGAACTTGATTACTACCTCCATTGTGTTGTTCTTGCAAGGTATAGCCTCTATCCATCTTGTGCAATAATCAGTAGCAGTCAAAATAAACTTGTGTCCTACAGAGGAATTTGGGTTAATGACCCCGATAAAATCCATCGCCCATTGGGAAAATGGTCTTACCTCGTAGACAGGCCATAATGGCATGGCTAAATGGTGCTCTTTTGATGCAGAGATCTGACATATGTGACATGTTCATGTATGCTGATAGGCATCCTTGAACACATACAACCAGTAATAACCAGATCTGAGGATCTGGTGTGCCAATGATTCTGCATAACCATGACCTGTGTCGTGTTTCCTATGAAATTCAGTGATCACATGTTTAGCCTCCTGCTGATCAAGGCATCGTAGGTACACTCCTTTGAAATTCTTCCTGTATAGTAAACCTCCCTTGAGCATATAATGAGAGCTCTTCATTCTCAATGCTCTCCTTTAAGTGGCGTTCATTCCCTTTGGACATCGATTGTTGAGAATGAAACTGATGACATTCGCATACCAAGGGTTGTTGGAAAAGGACCGAGTAGTGTATTGCTGGCAAATAATGTTCTCACCAGCATTCACCATAGATTTAGACAGGCCTCTACCTCTAACAAGTTTCATAGGGCATATCTCTAGATCAAACTCTTGCAAAATGGCCATCCACTTCCCTCTTCTTTCTCCCAACTCACTCTGCATAAGTAGAGACTTTACAGCAGCATCAAGAACTACAACAATAATCTGACTTCAAAGAATGTAGTGCCTGAACTTCTTGACAGCTCGGACCAGTGCAAAATCTTGTTTTTCAAGAGGCAGATATTTGATTTCAGCATTCTTGAATGGGGAACTCATGACAGCGATTGGTCTTTCCTCTCCCTCTTCACTTCGTTGAGTTAATACAGCTACACAGGAATGTTCAGAAGCAAAGGAATAAATGTAGAATGCCCTCATGTAGTCAGGGATGGTAAGGATTGGCGCTTTTGAAATGGATCGCTTGACCTATGAAAACGCAGCCTTTGCCTCATCACTCCATTCTATTTTAGTGTCCTTCTTCATCATTTCATTCAGTGGTTTTACAATTTCCGCAAAACCTGTGATGAACTTTCTCACGAATTTAATCTTTCCAAAGAATGATCTCATCTCCTTCTTACTTCCTGGCATGGCAATCTTTAGAATGGACTCAACTCAGTCTGGATTGATTGATATTCCTCTTTCTGAGATTATGTGTCCCAAAAGCTTCCCTTCAGAAACCCCGAACACACACTTTTTAGGATTCAAGGAGATGCCATACCAGATACACCATTCAAGAACCCTAGCTAAGTCTCCAGCGTGGTTCAGTCAGTCCTTGGAGAACACTGTCAGGTCATCCATGTAAACAATGATGCATTTATCGATCATATCTTTGAATACTACATCCATGGCACACTGGAAAGTCGCTCTGGCATTTATTAGACCGAATGGCATTCTTCTGTATACAAATGTTCCCCACTTTGTAGTGAAGGTTGTCTTCATTCTGTCTTAACAGTTAACCATTACCTGATTGTATCCAGAGTAACCATCCAAGAATGATATCATCTGAGATCCATTGACAGTCTGCAGGACCTCATCTAGAGAAGGAAGTGGGTAGTTATCTTTTTCTGAAGCTCTATTCAGATTTTTGAAGTCTACACATAGCCTAATCTCTCCATTTTTCTTACGGACTGGAACTAAGTTAGCCACCCATGTTGAATGGTGCATAGGGAAGATTATCCTTGGAGAAAGAAATTTATGAACTTTAAATATCAATGGTTCAATCAAGGCATTGACAGGGCGTTTCTATCGAAATGGCTTAACTTCAGGCTTCAAAGGAATAGTATGAGTCATTACAGAAGCATCAAATATCTTTAGGTCTTCATATCCCCAGGCTATTGTAGCAATATCTTTCTTAAGTGCCATCAATATGTCTTTTCTAATTGCTTCAGGGCAGGCTTTCCCTATGTAGACATTCCTTTCAGGGCCAGAATTAGCTAGGTTAACAATTTCATATTCACCTCCTTTATCTTCAGCTGATATCTTCTCTTGAGCCCTGGGGTCTGAATCAAAAATTCTTTCTAGGGCCACCATTCCCTTGGGAATTCTATTTCTTTTTAAATGGAGGACCCCTTTTGTATCACAATCTTCAGGGCTCTAATCCCCTTGATCCCTGTTGGACTCATCAATGATCTATCCTTCGAAAACACCTAAGCTTGCTAGAAAAACAAGAATATGTTGATCATCATCAAAGACCTAAAATTTCTTGACATTATCAGGAATAGCTAGGGTGGATATCAATTCTACTGATAATCTATTAAGCTTGGAGCCTTTCATAGGTTCTAGGATGCTTGCAGCAACAGCTAATGAATTAGCTATCTGATTCTCTTCTCTAGGGATTAAGCTAATCCCAAAAGCATCAAAATCTTCAATCAGGTTCCATACCCTATTTCTATAGGCTGCCAGCCTTCTATTGTGACATGTGTATTGGTTGCACACTTTCTTGATAACTATTTATGAATCTCCTTTAACCATCAAGGCAGTGACTTTCTTCTTATGTGTGAACATCAGCCCCCGAGTTAGAGCTTCATATTCTGCTACATTGTTAGGGCACCCAAACTGCAACCTATAAGAAGCAAAGAAACTTTTTCCTTTCGGTCTAGTTAGTTCAATTCCAACACCACAACCTGTTTTGGATTTGGATCCATCAAGCGTAAGGGTCGATGGCTGATCATGAGCTGGGGTTGATCCTTTGGAGGTTATTGTGGGCATTTGGATAGGATGAGCCATAGGTGGAGTTCCTTGATCTTTTGCACCAGATATAGGGAAAGGGTGCTCAATAGGTTCTTTAGGTACACTTTCCAATTCCTACTCAGCTATATCATATAATATGTGGCGATCCTTCTAACAGTCACTTGTTCCTTTGGTTAACCCATTGAGTTTTGGTATATTCGTGAGTGCAGGGGTATCAAACAAACCTTGGGGTTTCTCCTCATCAATATGTTGATTCGGAAATGTGTCTGGGGTACGTTCAATTTGAGAAGGAACTTCCTTTGAAGGTATCCTATCCCTAGTTAACATTATTGCTTCCTTGGCTTCAAATGAGAAGTGATCTGCAACGGTCTTGGGGTGACTTAAGCTAGCTTCCTCAGCTTGGAAAACATGATTTAAAATGTCAATGCAGGGTTGGCAAGTCAATTCAAAATGATTTTGGTAATGTACCCTACACCAATTAGGGAGTAGAAGATTCTGCAGATCGGTATCTTCCCCTAAGACCAGCTGATCCTGTTGTAGCTTCTTGATCAATACTTGTTGGTTTTCATTAATCACAGAATTAGGGAATTTTGGTATTGGCAGTTTTTTAGGATCAAGGATAGAAAAGGTTAAAATTTCATCTCTTTTATAAACCCCTATCCTGGTTTCAAAATAGGCTACCTCATTGGGGCAAACATATTCAGTGATGACATGCTTGAGGTGAGGCTCACTTTCAATCCTAATCTATGTAGGAATTCCTCTCCATGGTAGCCACATATGTGAAAAGTCAAGGGAGAGATACCCCCCTATACCTTTCATCAAATCTATGCTCAATAGCATACCATAAGTCTCGGGAATGTCTACCACTTGAACATCTATATTGGTTTGAATCCTAGGGTCTGACCCTACTTGCACATGTATGTTTCTCAATTGTCCAACTATTTTATCAATTTGGATGACCTTGTTTGTTTGGACAGGGTTCAATCCCAATTTCTTGCATATAGAAAATGGCATAACATTGCCTGAAGCTCCTCAATCTAACAAACAATTGTGTAGATTCTTCCCACATATTCTTAAACTCAAAAGAAATGGTGGAGTACCTACCTTGCTTCTATACAAGGCTGCGTTCATGTATGTAGCAAGTGCCACCTTGTTTTTCCCTTTTGATTTATTAGCTTGCTTTAAAGCTTTCAACACTATCTCTCATTGAGTAGGGCACCACTTTAGGATGTCTAAGTATGACAAAGAGGTTTTTTGTTTCTGCATCTCAGAGACAATATCAAATTCAGTGTTACAACTTGCACTACCTTTGAAAACACCAGATGAATTACCCTTGTTATGGAATTCAGGCAGGCCTTTTGGTGGAGGAGGGTTGTTGTCAGCACTTTGATTCAGAGGCACCATGTAATTAGGCAGTGTTAATGTAGTGAATGGACCCTTATTCTGATTTCTCAGAAAGTGTCATCCCTTTTTCTGAAAGGCTTGGGCATCATATGAATCTTCCTCTAGTTCATTCTCCTCTTGCCTTGGGAATGAAGGTTCCTCTTCAAAGAGGTCATAAGTCATTGTTGTATCTACTGAGCCACCTTCTTTATGAGGATTCCCTTGGAATGTTTTGGCATCTGCCTATGCCATCTTGACGAATTTCTCCATTTTAGGGCAGTTCACCTCAAAATGGGTTGTAGTATCATGCAGCCTGCACCAGTTAGTCATAAAATTAAGGTCGGCCACATTTGCAGTATGAAACCATTCCTAATTAGCTTGATAATTGTGAGAGACTCCACCATTGTTTTGCCTTGTATTCCATTTTCGGTTGTTATTTGGCTTTGGTTATATCCTCTATTTTGATTTTGGTAGCCCTGGTTAGGGGAGTTTTGGCCTTGATAACCCCTTTTGTTGTAATTGTTATGATTTTGGTAATTACCCTGATTGTTGCTATTTTAGTTAGGGTAGTTACCTTGGTTCTAAGAGGGGTTTAGTCTAAGCTAAGCCATATCATTTGTGACTTGAGACAACATTTTATTTAAGGTCTCTACCTTGTTTGTGAGTTGAACTATCTTTTCACTCTCAACGGTCTTAGCAACAGGTGGCTGACTAACGTGATTTGGTGTTCCAATTTGGTTATGATGACCATGGGGACCTTGAGGGACTTGTGGTTGTTGAAAAAAGTCAGGAGTCCCACTAGCGAAGAATGGAACAGGAAGTTGAGTCTGCAACTCAGACATAGGTCCATAATGGGAAGGAGACATCCCTGGGATAGTATTTAATAAAGGGGTTGGGCTAGGCATCTGATACCCCATTGAAGGAAAACCTCCTCCCAAGCTTCCTTGTTGAGAGCTAATTTGTTGTTGCAGCTTGATAGCCAAATGATAAACTTTAGATAGAGAATCAATATCAGTTGGTTGATAAGTCCTTTGCAGGAACAAGCCAAGCAAGGGGTCTATAACTCTAAAGTAAGCTTGAATGGCACTATTCTCAGCGACTAGATAGAGGTCTTGCAATCTCCTATACATTCGTTGGAACCTGGTAATAAAAAAAGAAAAAAGTTCACCTGGCTCCTTCCTAATAGTAGCAAATTGGTGATATAAAAGAGTTGGATCCATATAAACTCTGAAATAATTAATGAAAGCATTCTCCAAGTGTGTCCAGGTTAGAATAGAACCTTGTGGAAGATTAAGATACCAGTTGTATTCCATATCCCTTAAGGAATAAGGAAACAACCTACAAACTACATCATGGTGAGCTATCTGAGCTCTGGTACAAGCATCCTTAAAAGCTTGTATATGCTCTTCAGCACTCCTTGATTCACCATGAATGTATTTGGGATAGAATTTCTCTGGATTCTTAGGCATATTGTGAAAACCTCCAGGAAAAGTCCCCAATGGAGAGGGATTATTCTAAAAAAATGCCATTGGTAGTGGTGGTGGTGGTTGAGCCAGATGCTGGATGGGTTGAAATGGATTTGGTGGTGGATTGATGGGTACCCGCTGGGGTATTGGTGAAAATCCTAGTGGAGTGAGTGGAGCTGATAAGGGTGGTATGATGGTTGCCCCAATCTTGTGACTCCTATGTTCTATCGGGATCTTGAGTTCTATCAAAGGCAGTGGATTTTCAGTTGATCGAAGAACTCTGTGGGACCTTTCTAGTGAGAAAAACCTAGTATTATCCAGCTTTCCCTTCTAGGCCCTCCTTCTAGTGCCAATCTTTGTTGATGGTCAAAAGAGCATATCAACAGTTAAACAGAATATCGCTATTTTGTTTCTCCTAAAAGAGAAAGACAACACATGGATATCTTAGCTCCCAAGGTCCTTGGTAGTTGGTTCTCAACTATGTTGATGTTGCTCAATGGTTGATGTGAACTATAATGTTCAAGGGTCCTACTGGTGTCGAGCTTGTGGATTTTTCTAAGATCAATCATGAATTTAAACCTACTTTAACTGTGGTTTTTAAAGAAACGGAAAAAAATATAGATCAAAGTTTTGGTGCTAAAAGGAATGATAATTCATCTAACTTAACCAGACTTGTTATATTTCAAGGGATTGTAAACTAAAACTGAAGAACAAAATTAACTCGTGATTAACATACAGTCGCATCCATTCACAGTGTTGATTTCCACAACAAATTATAAGTGACCACTTTTAAATAAAACATAAAGTAACACTTCCTTCCTTCAAAGCTTTTCAAATCAAATGATTAACTCAAGATAAATACCATTCTGGAACACAACATGAAGTAGCTTTTAATCTGGTTGCTTCTACTATTAGTGAAACAGATAAGCAACATTTACAAATCTGGCACAATCACCAGTGTGCAAAAAATCTATGTCTTTAGATTGTTTCCACCTACACGAAGAGAACTTGAAAGATACATCTACTTTCTATGCTCCATCTAATTCCTACTCTACTACTACTCTTCAGTTTCTCTACTGCTACTAGTTTCTGAAGAATCCCTTCTTGCTTCTAAAACTTGTATATCATTTTAGGGAAAGAAAAATGCCATATATACAGAATGTATCAAAAAGAATGTGCTGGCCCCTTTAGGGTTTACAAAATATCTATTGGTTGCAGGAGGGTCGACACTCAGATCTTTTGCAGCTATAGTTAATGCTTCATTTAATGTGAATCCTTGTTGTCCATGTCAGTGAAAGATCATCCCTAGGAGAAGACTTCAGATCTTTTGCAACTATAGTTAATGCTTCTAGCCTCTATGTCTGCCTTTGAACTCCATCAGAGCCGCCTTGAATGCTCAAAAAGATTTCCATTAATACCAATCCACCTCCTATCAGTAAAGACCACAACTGTCCCTGAGACTCGTGGTTCTTTCTTCCTTTTGGCCCCCCTTTTCCACAAGTTGACCGTCTTCTGGAAGCGGCATCAGAATTCTCATTAGATCTGGACACAATTGTTCACCGAGCCACTCCCTCAACTCATACACAGAACATATCCACACCAGTTGCATTATGTCAGTCTTCCTCACAGAGGTGGTCAACCAGTCAAACTGTCACTGGTCCACCCCTTGAGCTTCTTCTAATTGGTGGAACAAAAGCCACGCCTGATTCCTGGGCAGTCAAAAGTGGTCCACACTAAATCGCACATCGGTGAGACACCAATCATGTCTCCCTGACGTGATTATGCCTTTCTTAGCAGCTATCGGCGAAACATATAATAGTCGGCGAGACCTCATAGAGAGCACTAAGAGTCATAGTGATCTCCTTTTTCATTTGGCAGGTTCGTCGCGATCGAAAAAAATTAATTTCATTGATAGACATCACGCCGAACTTAAATCTTTCAGTGAGACTTTACTCAGTCACCAGGACCTCCTACCGAACTCAAACCACTACGCCGATACCGCCTCACCTTGGCAAGAGTCCACCCTGTTGGTGAAACTTTAGCATGTCGGGGAGACATATGAAAATCCACGGTGATTAAAATGTCACGGCGATCGGTGGATCCCAAATGAATAACACACTGCCAGTTGGCAAGATATCTGATAGGTCTCGCTGACTTTCTTCTCAAAGGAAATTTATGCCAAACTGGATTTGGGGATGCCTTCCAACTGAGTTCCCTAAGAAATATCCTCAGATGAATAATTCAATCCTGCAAACAAATGCCTCCATTAGTCTTCAAAGCATGAAAAGTACATTACTTACAGATGCATAGCAAAAAGAAACCCAACTCTGGCAGAGGCGAAACCAAATCCAAATGAGAAATCACACCCTCCTTCAAAACCGGTGGGGGCGGGGCCAAAAGGAAATCGGAACCAGGACAAAACAAACCAACAACGCGGAAACGGGACCGGAACCAAATGAAGAAATGAACCAGGTGGAACCGGGACCGAAACCAAACGAAGAAATGAACCAAGAGGAACTGGGACCGGAACCAAATCTGACCCCCTAAAACTTTTGAAAGTTTATGGTCCAGATTTCGTTCCGGTCCCACCTCCAACAACATCCAAAAAAGATGAAGAAGACAGACAAAGGAAGAAAAAAGGAAAGGGGGAAAACACCCCAGAACAAAAACAAAAGGAATAAAAGCAAAAGAATAGGACACGCGAAACCAGGACCGGAACCAAACCCAAACCAGAAACTTTTCCAAGTTTCAGGTTCGGATTTCGTTCCGAACCCACCTCCGACAACACCCAAAAAAGAAAAAGACAAAAAAAAGGACAAGGAAGAGAATAAGAAAGGGGAGAAAATACCCCACGACAGAAAAAAATAAAAATAAAAATAAAAATAAAAAAAGAAATAAAAAGCAACAGAATTAGACACGTGGAATTGGGATCGGAACAGAACCCAAACCTGAAACTTTTGAAAGTTTCAGGGTTCGGTTCCAGTTCTAGTTTTGGGTCTACCAGAACAAAAGATAGACTTAGGAGGAAAACAAAGGAGCTGTCGGGATCGGAACCGGGAACGGAATAAGACCAAATCCTAGACCTAATTTCCAAGCTAGATTTTGGTCCCAATTCCGCACCTAACAGAACAAAGAAAAACACCCAAGGCAGAAAAGAAAGGAAAAAGAATAGAACAAGGGGGACCCATTTTGTTCCAAAACAAAGTGGGGGGGGGTTATGCAAGGCATAATAGTAACCTTCCAATTTTTATCACTAAATGTAACTCAACCTTAATCATCTAGTTGCCCTGATAAAATTAAATTTCTTTTTAACTTTGGAATGTGTCTTACCTCATGTAAAAGTCAATGATTCCCATTCTACAACTTAATCTTGATTCTTCCCTTTCCAACAATTTGACAGGGTTCGTTATCTCCCAAATAAACTAGCCCGAAATCCCCTTGGACATAATCAATAAAATAGCTTCTATGGTGTGTCGCATGAAATGAAGCCCCTAAATCTAACACCCAAGAATCATCAACATTATAAAGGGAAAGAATCAAAGCATCATCATCAAATTTATTACTTACCACATTTTCCTCTTTATTTCCTTCCTTTTTGTCTCCATTATTTTTTTGATACCAACAACCTTTCCTTAAATGACCCAGCTTACCACAGTACCAGCAATCCCTCTTGTCTATAGATTCATACCTTTTTCCTTGATTTTCCTTGTGACTTCCCACAACTTCCAAAATTGTTTCATCTCTCCTTTGTTATGCCCCTAATTTCTACACTCAAAACACTTCCTGATGTGGATGTTCCACCTAAGCTTTTCTTATGTATTTCCTCACTCAAAACAACACCAACAACATTATCAAATTTTAATGTATTCAAACTAGAAATAGAATTGCTAACAACCATTACCAAGCTATTCCAACTTTCTGGCAAAGAACACATAATCAAAAGAGACCTAACTTCTTCATCAAAGTTTACATTTACAAAAGTTAATTGACTGGAAACTGTATTAAACTCATTTAAATAATCAACAACTGACACACCTTCTGCCATTTTCATATTAAATAAACGCTTCATAAGAAATACCTTATTCAAAGTTGAAAGCTTTTCATTTAACTTCACCAGGGTTTCCATCAACTCCTGAGTTGTCTTTGTTGTTGTAATATTGAATTCCACTGATTGTGTTAGGCATAAACAAATGCCTCCTAGTGCCTTTCTGTCTAGAAGATTCCAATCTTCATCACTCATTGTTGCTAGTTTCTTGGATATTCCTTCCAACAGCCTCCATAAATCATTTTAATAGAGATAATCCTCCATCTGCATCTTCCATAACTGGTAGTTCTTCCCATTGAATTTATCTACTTTTAATTTACCCTCGTCCATCATTGCTCCCACTTAACTATGAGACTCCCACTCAACCATGAGACTTTCTTGTAGATGATAATCGAACACAACTTGCTCTAATACCACTTGTTAGGGTTAGAAGGTAGATATCTAGCAATTAAATGTAGATTTGATCAATAAAATTGAGAAATAAAACACACATAAAATTATAGCAGAAACAAGACAACACGGAGAATTTAACGTTGTTCACCCAATCTGAGCTACATCCACAAAACCATAGCAATCCAATGATTTTATTATCTAATGTAAAACATATTAAAATCTCACTAATAATTCCCTCCTGCAACCCCCATCCCAACTGCTTATAAAATGATTTTTACAACCTTCCAGAATTAGGGTTCTACAAAGTCATTTTTTTTCTTTTTTGGTGACGACGCGAAAAAAATGGAAAAAAAAAATTCTCGGGGGTTGTCACCCCTGAACCCCTACTCAAGGCTTGGCCCAACCCAGGACCCCGATGAGGATACATGACTACTATATAGTATAGCATAATTAGTCACCACATACCAACAATCTCCCACTTGGAGACTAATCAGGCTCCACACCAAACAATATCCCACTTGGAGACTAATCTTGGATGACACTGCTACACTTACAGCTCCACCAAAAATAAGCACCTTGGACCTTGTTGCTCTATTATACTAGAATTCAACCTTGAAGGCCACATTCCCCAGATTACTTTGTGAAATTTATGATAAGCCACATTCCCCAGATTACTGTGTTTTAGCCCAAAGAATGCAAGAAGGAATGCTAATGGGTAATAGTGGAGAAGATCACACAGTGTATTTGACTTTGAATACTTTTCACCATGTTGAGGAGAGGTACTCATCTTCAGAGGATGAAGGTTATGAGTATGATGTTTCAAATCAAAGGTACAATGTCCGCATGGCTAAACAACAGGTTCTTTCTGACTCTGAAGAAGATTATACTGAATCACATTCTGTTGAGATGCCTACTCAGTGCAGTATGAGGAAACTCATTGAAGAGGAGATAGAGAGATTAACCATTGCTGTAGTTGAAGAAGCGAAGAGTAAGTACTAGTTGAGAAATAGGACAGTGAACGAGAAGGAAGGTGTCCCTAGGGGAATCTTTATGAAGGATCAAAAGGTGACACAAGGAGTTTCGAAGAAAACAGAAAACAAACAGCATGATAAAAGTGAACATAAGCCTGCCCAAAAGGAGGAAGTAAAGGAATTACACAAAGAAATGCAAAAGACTAATCAACCAAGTAAAAGAGAAAAAAAAAACAAAGGAGAAACGTCAAAACAAAAGAAAATGATTAAGGTAGAGGGTTCTTCTTTCGACTTCACTCAGGCTTTATCTCAGGTAAAAATGTTTGTTCCACTACATGAGATGATGAAAATTAAGGAATATAGGGATAGTGCAGTTCAATTAATAACAAATGGTAATGAAAAACATATAAATTCTAAAATTAAGATGGCTACTAAAACTATTAATAAGCAAGAGAAAGTGAATATTCCAGAAGTGTGCTTTAATAATACAGTATTAAATCCCCCACCAGTTTATCCTTTTTTCACTACATTACTCATAAATAACAAATTGTTGAGGAATTGAATGATAGACTCTGGCACCGCCATAAATATTATGCCAGTAGGAGTTATGAAACAGCTTGGCATGTGGGTGGATACTAATGGAGCTATGCAATGGATAACTGACATGTTCCTGTGGTGGGTATAATGAAAGATGTTGAAGTCAAACTAGCTGCTTATCCTCAGGTGGCCTATAATATTGATATAACAGTAATTGACACCCCTCCTTAGTTTGGGATGCTTCTATCAAGACAATGGACAGTCGCGGTTGGGGGAAATGTCCAATTTGATTTGTCTTATGCAACAATTCCAGTGAATGGTCAGGAAGTTAAGTTATACAAGGAGCTAAAGATGAACCAAGTTGTTGACTGTGTACCACAAGATCAAATCAATTGTTTTTGTTATGTGGATATTGGGAATTTTAAGATAGAGCCAACCTAGCCAGAATTAATCAATAGTGATCCAATTGAAAAGCATGTTGCACAAAATTGCAATGGTGTGTGGAAAATGTACTTTGATGGAGCCTGTAGCCAAGAAGGTAATGGGGTGGGAATAATATTTGTTTCACCTGAAGGTATTACATTTAAGTATTCATTTCTGTTAACATTTAAATGTACAAACAATGTGGTGGAATATGAAGCTCTATTAACAAGTTTGAATATAGCTGTGAAACATGAAATCAAGCTGTTGGCTGTTCTAGGGGATTAGTTGTTTCACAAATTAAGTCAAAATATGCAGCAAAACATAAAAAACTGAAACAATACAGGAATGTTGTATGGGATACAATTGAGTTGTTTGATGCCTTCTCAATTGAGTGGATTGATAGGTCAAAGAACATAATGGCAGACTTTTTAGCAAATGTGGCATTGAAAAGAGATGATATTACACTGACTGGAGTATTACAAATTGAGTTCAAAACAAGGCCTGATGTGCCTGATAACATATATAGTTGGTAGGTTTTTAATGATGATACTGACCTTTTGAAATTTCTTCACTGTATAGATCAATATGAAGCCCAAGAAATTGATTTCAATGCCTTTGTTGAGGAAGTAGATGGGAAGCAGGCAGTATTTGGGAAGGAAATCTTACAGCTTAAAACAAATAAGCTTCCTAAAGGGCTAGTGGCATTGGAGAGGGTGTATGATGGAAGTGATTGGTCCCTCATGAAGCAAACACTAGTTAAGAGGGAGGATATTGAAGAGATTAACTTGGGGACTGAAATGGCACCAAGAAAGGTGTACATAGGGAAGAAATAAGCCTGACAATTAGAAGAATGTTGATAGCATTACTGAGAAAATATAAACATGTGTTTGCTTGGTCTTATGAAGATCTAAAAGAATATAGGGAAGATTTGTTTTAGCATGAAATACCATTGAAGCCAGATGCAAAGCCATTTAGACAGAAGCAAAGACCCATTAATCCAACATTGGAACCAAAAATGTAGGAAGAATTGGCAAAGCTCGGAGATGGTGGCATCATCAAACCAATCAGGCACTCGACCTAGGTCTCAAACTTGGTTCCTGTGAGGAAGAAAAGCAGAGATATCAGATTATGTGTGGATTTCAGAAACCTAAATATGGCATCTCTCAAGGATAATTATCCTCTACCCAATATGGAGGCTATATTACATAAGGTGACAGGGTGCGAGCTGCTATCTATGATGGATGGGTTTTCAGGTTATAACCAGGTTAAAGTTAAAGATTTTGAGTAGTATAAAACAACTTTTACAACCCCATAGGAGACATATGTTTATCTAATAATTTCTTTTGGTCTCACGAATGCAAGAGTAACCTTCCAAAGAGCTATGGGCGTAACATTTGTAGACCTAATTAATGTTATCATGGTGGTGTATCAAGACGACCTTACTACTTACTCAAAGAGGGCTGATGATCATGTAGAACATCTGGAAAAGGTATTTATTAAATCCTTAGAATATGGGATTAGTCTGAACCCTAAAAAATGTCATTTTGCAGTCACAGAGGGTAAGCTCTTAGGACATATTCTGTCAAAGGAGGGGATTAGAATAGATCCTGAGAGGGTTGAAGCTATAGATAAATTTCCAATTCCTAAGACCATCAAAGCCATTCAGTCATTTTTTGGACAGATTAATTTTGTTAGGAGGTTCATTTCTAATTTTGATGAGATAATTAAGCTAATATAAAAAATGTTAAGAAAGGGACAGAAGATTGAATGGACTGTCGAGGCATTAGATTCTTTGATATCAATCAAAAAAGCTATCAAGGAAGCTCTTGTCCTTAAGTCCCTAGAATTTTTAAAACCATTTCAAATATTTTCATTTGCTTCATTACACACTATAGCTACTATCATGTTACAGAAAAATGAGGAAGGTCATGAACAGCCTATGTCCTTTTTCAGTAAGTCATTGTAGGGGTCAGAATTGAAATATGATATAATGGAAAAACAAGCTTTTGCATTGGTAAAAGCTACAAATGCTTTTAGGCCATATCTTGTTGGAGCTAAGGTGATTGCCTATGTCCCTCATGTAGTTGTTAAGGATATTCTGACATAGTCTGAGGTAATAGGAAAAAGATGTAAATGGATTAATAAAATCCAAGAGTTTGATATGGAGATACAAATCACTAAACTAGTGAGAGGTCAGGGTTTGGCAAGGTTAATGGTAGAAGTGAATATTGAAGCAAATAAAATTTGCAATATAGAGGAGGAAGATAATGTAATTGCGAGCATTGAGTATACTCCTTGGTATGCAGACATCATGCATTACCTTAAATACATGAAGTGTCCAGAAGGATTGAGTGACAGCCAGAAAAGAACTTTGAAGCTGCAAGCATCTAAGTATGTGTTCATGGATGGAGACTTGTTTTGGAAGAATAGGGACGGTGTACTATTGTTATGTCTAGATGAGTCACAAGCTAAGCATGTCTTAAGTGAAATGCATGAAGGGGTTTGTGGAGGGCATTACTTTGCAAAGACAACTGCACATAAAATTCTCAAGGTAGGTTATTATTGGCTGAAAGTTTCTAATGACTCCTTTTCATATGTAAGAAGATGTGAAGCCTGCCAAAAATTCTCTGGTAAAATGAAGTATCAGGGAGCTTTACCACTTAGGCCTTTGTAGGCTGAAGCCCCTTTTCATCAATGGCGAATTGATTTCATTGGGGAGACACAAGAGAAATCAAGTGGAGAACATAAGTGGATACTGGTGGTTACTGATCATTTTACCAAATGGGTAGAAGCGGTCCCAACTAAGCAAGATACAAGTAAATTTGTGAAAAATTTCCTAATGGATAACATCATTACTAGATTTGGTACACCACTAAGACTGATTACTAATAACGGGATGTGTTTCAGATCTGATGAATTCAAAAACTTTTGCAGCACATATGGCATTACCATTTCTTATGCAGCTCCTTACCATCCGCAAGCTAATGGTCAAGTAGATTCCAGCAATAAAAGTATTCTTAATATTATAAGGAGAATGCTAGGTCAGAACAAGAAAGCTTGGGATTCAAAATTAAGACTAGCTATGTGGGCTGATAGGATCATTGTAAAGAAGGCAATTGGAAAATCCCCATTTGAATTGGTGTATGGAACACAAGCCAGGATGCCTTTACAGAATTTGTTACCCGTTTACAACTTTATCTTTCAAGAGGATTTGGATATTCCAGAACCTATGGAGGAGAGAATGGAGCAACTGGCTGAACTCGATGAGATAAGGAGAGTAGCTCAAAACTAGAACATGAAGTTGCAGGCACAGATGAAGTATCTATTTGATAAAAAAGAAAAAGATAGGAAATTTGAAGAGAATGATCTGGTGTTGATGTGGAATGCAAGGTGTCAGGAGAAGGGAAATCACGAGAAATTTGAAGCCTTGTGGCTAGGACCTTTTCTAGTTGTTGGAAAGAAAGGTGAAGATTCATATTATTTACAAAACATGACTGGTGAAGATTAGGAGTTGCCTATGCATGGGAAATTTTTGAAGCATTTTTTCTCTTGAGAAATGTAGAGGATTAAGGGTTTCCATTTCATGGAAAATTCTTGACAATCCTCTCAAAATTCTATTTTCCATGCACAGTAGCCTAGGAAATAAAAGGAACAGGAATTGCCAGTACATGGGCAGTCCTGGTTTTCCTCCTTTTAAAAGTAAAATCTTTCCATGTACAGTAGTGTAGGGTCATATTCATTTCTATTTCCATTCATTCCATCATGCTCACATGATCCATCACCTTGAGTTTGGTCTGCTCACCCAGAAATCTGGATTCTTGCAATGATCTCACAATCATTCATCCCCAGATGGAGCCACTGTTAGAACTATAAAATTTTGAAAATTTTATATTTGATTATATTCATGAGCTTCCAAAATAGTCCTCACCATAAGCACAAAATTCTCTCTTCATAACATTTTGCCCATATTTTGTCATGTGGTCCAGTAGAATCCATCTAGTCCTTAATATTTCATAGTATAATTCATATCAGCAAGAGATGATGAGGGTCTCCCCAATCCATAAAGCATCCTTACTAATTTCTATCTTTTGTAGTCTATCGGAATGAGTGCAGGAATGTCATACCAAAATATTCCATCTATAAACACATATCGACAGGATACAATTTATTGTCTGGGCGACAGAAGGATCATCTCAAAAGGAGAGCTATCGTCGGAATAAGTCATAACGAATTAATGCATGTCTTACCGACCGATGCACGAGGAAATGTTTCGGCCAAACTAAAAGTCATCAGAATGAGGTCTTACCGAAAGCATCAGGTCTTGCCAACAAACTGCAAAGGGATTCTCTCAAAAGACTATTAGGATGAAGTCATGTAGTCCCTTCGACCCATAAGTCACACCGATGAGGTGCTTCAGGGAGTGTTTCACCGAACAGAGCATGTGATTAAGATTTATTGGAATAACAAGTTCGGCAAGACAATTAGCATTGGTAGGAGTCTTTTTGAGTTTCAAATTCTTACCGATAGAATTTACTTCATTGGTGAGAAATATGAGGGTCACGCCGAAGTATGGTTTCAACGGCGAAAAGGTGATTGTGTATCAGCAACCAAAAAAATACCACGGGGTGTATCTCGGTGGGACACAATATAATCTATGGAACATCTCCCTGACTCAAAAGTGTCACAACAATACATAAGACTAAAGCAATAGCTATCAATGAGACTCCAAATGTTGATGAGACTGCAGGACATTAGAGCGATGTACAGTTTTTAATAGTTGGTGAGACTTTAAGGTTTCGGGGAGACTACAAGATGTTTTGGCGAAAGGTTTAATGAACGTTGCAAAAGGATATCGCCCTAGATTTGAAAATATCTCACTGATAATACACTTGACGTGACAGTGTGAGTTTCAAAAATGACTTCACTCGTGCTTCAACTGACACATTAATGGCACAACGGAATATAACAAGGAGAATTCAATTGAAAGCATTAGTGTTGAATTGATAGCAGAAGAGTCATTAAAGAGATAAAAGAACTAGGGTATCCTTCCAGTTTGAAGATCTCGAGCATAATACAGTAAGTGATTGCACCTTAGCTCCTCTAATTTTAACTTTTGTAACTTTGAAGAATGGAGTCCCCTAGCTTAGGAAAATTAAAAAGTAGAAAACATGGTGAAAGTAGTCAACCTAAGGGAAAGAAACAAAAAATTGAAATAGAACATGAGGGCACAAAACGAAGACTAAATCAAGACCTCATTGACCAGTTACCTGGCTTTGGACCTAAAGCCAAACGATCTGCTCAGCTTACGATAGAAATAGATAAACTAGATGATAAATGTAAATTCATAGGGGATGTTTGGACTCTAATAAGGGGATATGAATTGTTCAATTTTCATTATCATTGAAGGAATCTTTTTGAACTAGTATGCAATCCATGGAAGCTCAATTTGGGAAAACTGGTGTTCCCTAATGTATTTGTAAATGCAGAATTGGTAAAATTGTTAGCTGATCATTATGACTCGAAACACCAAGCTATATGTGACCCGTTTGGAAAACCACAAATATATCTATCAAAAGATGCAATAGGGGAGGTATTTAATTTGGAAGGTGTTTGTGATGAAAAGATCATTTGTGAAGAATTGGAAAAATAATTCTAGAGAATGAACACGATTTATAAGGGTTGGACATTGTCAGTTCATAGGATTAGACAAGGGGGAAACCAGTCCCTCTATAGGATAGTGATGGACCTCCTTTTCATGTTGACTTATTTGAACCTTATATGAAATATACTTATTTCTCAATGGGTCAGGTATTAGGAATGGACGTCCCAGAGTATATGTCAATTGTGCCAATGCTAATTTTAGAAGATATCCAATACCAAAACTCTAGACCCTTTGACTACACCTTATACATTTTTAAGGAGCTTGATTCTAGATTAAGGGAAATAAAAGGAGGAGCTTCTATTTTTCATCTCAGGAATTATTCATTGTTGATGCATATGGTGCTATATTTTGGACAAGAGTTGGGACTGTGGCCCAAGGAGATGAGAATTTCTCAAATTGATAAGGAAGGTGCAGCATTACTTGTTCAATTATGGACTGTTGTCTGGGACAGTAGATTTGCAAACTCTATTTTTGTTCATTTTGAAGAGTACTTTGTGAAGACATTGTATAAATTGTACAATTATCCATATAATTACTCTTTATCTAAAGAGATAAAGATATTTATTTGGCCAAAGGATTTCAATGGGCCAATTGATCATAATTGGGGAGATTGGTATTGCTTGGAGGGAGCTACTATGATTAGAGTTTATGGGTTTGAAGATGCCCCATTCATTTTGCCAAAAATAGTCCCTAAAAGAATTGCATATTTGGAAATTGTCAGACAGATGGATTATTCCAGTGTTATGAATCTTAGTTCCTTTGGAAAGTAGGCTTTCATGTCTAGTACATTATGCTTTGGTGATTTCACTGTGTTGGCCAAGGAAGGATATAATTTGATCCTAGATAAGCTATTGTAGTACAATATGAAGAGAGGACCAACTAGAAAGAATTTTGACCTAGAAGGGTATATTAATTATGCTAAAATAAAGATAAACTTTGGAGGGTATCAACATGTGCCCTATCACTTTGATGATATGATCCAAAATTTGGATGAGGAAGAAGAGATGGTGGTTGAGAGGTATAATCAAAGGTTGCAGGATGCAAAGTTGTTGTCTTCTAGGGAGGAGGCATCCAAGGATACTATGCCACAAAGTCAACCAAGTAAAGTGTCCAGATTAAGAGCTCAGCACTATATTTTCCCAACCTGAGAGTTGAGTATTGAAGAGAACGAGGAAGCATATGCAAGGCACATAGAATACAGATCATTGGTATTAGATGATGAATTTGTTAATTCCCTAGAATTTAAAGCATTTTTGTATAAACAAAAGGGAAAAGAAATAAGGGAAAAGGTTGATAATATTACTGTAGGTAATGAAGAGCAATTGTTGAATGATTTGAGGAGGTGTGTAGATGAGGAGATGACAGGTATGACCCCTGAAAAAGGGAGGAAAATGTTGGAAAATGCTGGTGTCATGATCTTTCCCGGGCTAGATCTCAATTCTGCACTAGTCTTTGATAGTTTCTTAAAGGATAGTAATGCTACACACAAGCTAGACCAAGAAAAGGTAGCAAAAGTGTATGCAGGATCTAAATACAATACAGATGAAGGATCATTAATGATTTGGGCCTTATATCCACCCCATAGGAAATCAGTAGTTATTGACACTGAAAAGGAATTCGGGCATGTCATGAATTTAAAGGTTGGAGAAGCTGATCCTATGGCTACTGCAGAAATTGGAATTAATGTTGCAAAACTAAACAAAGCCCAAATTCAGATGTTGATAAAGGAGAGAGAAATGTACAAAACAAATAATGAAAGGATGTTGAGAGAAAATGACCGCCTGAAAGATTTGGTAGGTATTACGATGAAGTCAACCAAGATGCTTACTCAAGGTGAAAGTTCTCAGTCAAGAGATCATTGGGAAGTATCAAGTGCTTACTCCAAAGGAAAACATGATGTAATTGTAGCAATAATCAAGAAAAGGCAAGACAATTTAACATCTTGGTTGAATAAACTTTGGGGAAAATATTCACATACCCTTGCTGCATTAAAAGAACATAAAAGGATGGATGGACAGATTATGGAGAAGTTTCAAGAAATAAACCAGAGAGATGTTTCTAACAGTGTAGCAATTGAAGCTATAAATCACATTATAAATAAACATCAAAACTTTTATGAAGAATTGCAAGGGGATGAATAGGGATTGATAAATGCCACAAAGAAAACATTGATTACATTTTTTGATGATAAAGGGGAATTTAAAGAAATGACCAGATGGAAAGATAAAAGTGAGTCAATACTAAATGAAATCTTGAAGATAGCTATTGTGTATGATACAACGTTGGAGGAAGTGAGCGGTAGAATGAGAAGATGATAAAGATGGAGATCACAATCCAGAACGCAGTTGGAGATATGGATACGTACAAGCGTCGGGATTATTTGGATCACCTTTCTAAAACTCATTTATGGCTAAATAGAGCCTGATTATCCTTTAATCTATTTGTTATGTAAACATATAAAATTTCTGAAAGGATGTGTCCTTTCAGGTATTTGATGTATAAATATCTATTTCGGTAACGAAACAAGGAGATAGATAGAATATAGAATATCAAATAGAATAGGAAAAGGATACAGTAGAATACAATGTTTTGCAAATATGAGACTATGATGCATGTTTGAAATTATGGAGATATCAATGAGAATCATTTAATGTGCTGGCGTATTTCTAGTATCAATTGTTTGTTGTGTTCATTGAAAGTATTACTGCAATTGTCTCCAAGGTTAATATTTTTTGGTTATCTAAATTGATATAACAAGTTTATGATCAATTTATCAGTGCACATTTGTTGTATCTATGTGGTTAATTAACTGGTTCTTTCAAGGAGAGATTAAATCCTTTTAATTGATCATAGTAATCAAGGAATTTTATCTGGATCATTAAGAATAACTTGGTAGTTGTAGTATTGCATGTTTATACAAGTTATAAACTAAAATATATGCCAAACAATTTGAATGTTTTCAAGAAAGAATTTACTCATTTAGATTTAATTTGACTCCGCATACCCAACAAGGCACTAGTCTCTGCATTTTCATCATTTGGTTCCATTCATTTTTTACATCTATTAACTGAACATATTAGGTTTTAGTTTTAATATTACAAATCAAGTTTTATCTGTCCACTCCCATCTGCCATTGTGGGAAAAACACTTCAAAAGAAATAAGCACAAGTCATATCATTTAAGTCTGCTTCGTTCATATAGGTATACCCACCTAGGTCTAGCAGCACCTGAAGAGTAGAAGGTCTAAACCATTTGACCTTGTATTTTACCCTAAAATGTATCAAGAGATTGGCAACCTCTTGAGGTATTTAGCCTGCATTTTTGAGAGCTAACACTTTCTTTTCATGTTGTTGCATCTGATCTTTGTACAACACTTTCTCATTGAATATGACATCCCTGCTTCTCACAATTTTTTGATTTTCAAAATCCCAAAGCCTATAACCTAATTCATCAATGCCATATCCAAAAAATATACATTTCTTTGATTTTGCATCAAGCTTGGTTATATTTTCAGAATTTGCATGTGCAAATGCTTCACAACTGAAGGTCTTGAGAAAAGAATAACTCACCTTCTTACCTGTCCATGCTTCCTTTGAAATACCACAACCCAAAGGATTAGATGGACCTCTATTGATTAAATAAACAATAGTGTTTATAGCCTCTTCCCACATGTTTAAAGGCAGCCCAACATGCAACCTCATAGTCTATGCACACTTCATTATTGTTCTGTTCATGCGCTCAGCCACTCCATTTTCCTCTGGAGTCCTTGGAACCATTTTTTGCCTATGAATACTATTAGAGGAACAATAATATTCAAACTATTTTCTACAATACTCACCACCATTATCATATCTGAGACATTTTAACTTTTTACCTATCTCATTCTCAACCAAGCTTCTCCATTTCTTAAAAGTTTCAAATACATCAAATTTCTGCCTAAGGAAATAAATCCATACCTTCTTTGTTACATCATCAATAAAAGTGACATAATACTGAGAGCCACTGAGAGAAGATACTTGAGTTGGTCCCCATACATCTACATGCACAAGCTTGAATTTCTCATCTTTCTTTTGCTTCCCATCCTTGAAAAAACTAACTCCCTTTTGTTTTCCATACACACAATTTTCACATAAATCCATATTAACAATTTCAGACCTGATAAAACATTCTTTGAATGAAGAAATTTCATACCTTTTGCACTCATATTCCCTAGACTATTATGCCATAGTGTTGATTCAGAATCCACAACAACTATATGATTTTTTGCCTGCTGAACTGCAGCAACTGTTCTTGAACATTAATTTTTATCTTCAATAGCTAAAGTTGAAGGAATATTATGACCTGTACAAAGATATAAGATGCCTACTTTCACACATTTTTCTACCACTAAGGCACCTATTGTAACCTTCCAATTTTTATCACTAAATGTAACAACACAACCTTCATCATCTAGTTGCCCTACTGAAATTAAATTTCTTTTTAACTTTGAAATTTATCTTATCTCATGTAGTAGCCAATGATTCCCATTCTGTAACCTAATCTTGATTCTTCCTTTTCCAACAATCTGATAAGGTTAGTTATCTCCAAAATAAAACAACCCAAAATCCCCTTAGACATAATCAAGAAAATAGCTTCTACGGGGTATAGCATGAAATGAAGCCCCTAAATCTAACACCCAAGAATCATCAGCATTATCAAGGGAAAGAATCAAAGCATCCTCGTCAGATTTATTACTTACCACATTTTCCTCTTTATTTCCTTCCTTTTTCTCCTTATATTTTTGAGACCAACAATCTTTGTTTAAATTACCTGGCTTACCAGAGTGCCAACAATCCCTCTTGTCTCTAGATTGGGACCTTTTGTCCTTTGATTTTCCTCATGACTTCCCATGACTTCAAGAATTTTTTCCTCTCTCCTTTGTTCAACCGCTACTTTTTGCATTCAAAATATTGGCTGATGTGGATGTTCCACCTGAGTTGTTCCTACAAATTTCCTCACTAAAAATAACACCAACAACTTCATCAAATTTCAATGCATTTAAATTAGAAACAGAATTGCTAATAGCCATTACCATGCTATTCTAGCTTTCAGGAAAAGAACACATAATCAAAAGAGCTCTAACTTCTTCATCAAAGTTTATGTTTACAAAATTTAATTGACTAGTAATCGTATTAAACTCATTTAAATGATCAACATCTGACCCACCTTCTACTATTTTCATATTAAATAAATGCTTCATAAGAAATACCTTATTCGAAGTAGAAGGATTTTCATATAACTTCACTAGGGTTTCCATCAACTCTTGAGTTGTCTTTGTTGTTGTAATATTGAATGCCACCAGCATAAACAAATAGCTCCCAGTGCCTTTATGTCCAGAAGATTCCAATCCTCATCACTCATTGTTGTCGGTTTCTTGGATATTCCTTCCAATGGCCTCCATAAATCTTTTTGATATAGATAATCCTCCATCTCCATCTTCCATAACTGATAGTTCTTCCCATTGAATTTATCTACCTTTAATTTACCCTCGTTCACCATTGTTCTCACTTAACCGTCAGACTCCCACTCAACCATGAGACCTTCCTATAGACGATAATTTAAAAGACCCACTCTAATACCACTTATTACGGTTAGAAGGTAGATATCTAACAATTAAATGTGGATTTGATCAATAAAACAGAGAAATAAAGCACACAAAAAATTATAGCAGAAACAAGACAACACAGAGAATTTAACGTGGTTCACCCAATTCAGGCTACATCCAAAACCACAGCCATCCAATGAGGGTTCTACAAAGTCATTTTTTTCTTTTTCTATGATTTTTTCCTTTTTTGGTGACGACGCGAAAAAAATGGGAAAAAAAATTTCTCGAGGGTTGCCACCCTCAAACCCCCACTCAGGGCTCAGCTTGGTGCTAGACCCCAGCAAGGATACATGATGAGTGTATAGTATAGCATGATGAGTTGCCACATACCAACAATGTCCCACTTGGAGACTAATCCTAGAAGACACCGTTGCACTTATAGCTCCCACTATAAATGAGCACCTTGAACCCTGTTGCTCTATTATACTGGAATTCAACCTTGAAGGCCAACCAAAGCTGAAGAGGATCTCAACTTCTCTCTTGTCACTGCCTTTGTAAACATATATGTTTGATTGGCATCTGTATGTATCTTTTCCAGCTTTACCTATCCATCCTCCAACACTAGCCAAATGAAATGATATCTCAACTATATGTCTTTGGTTTTAGAGTGCAAGGCAGAATTCTTTGCAAGATGTAAAGCACTCAGATTGTTTATTAACAAGTAATTTTTATCTTGTTGTTTTCCCAACTCTTCCATGAAAATTTGCAGCCATATCATCTCATTTTCCACCTCTATTGTAGCAACATACTCTGCCTCTATAGTTGATAAAGCAACCACCTTTTGCAAACAAGAAATCCAACTCTCTATTGTCCCACCAACTGTAAATACATAACCTATGGTACTCCACCTGGTTTCTACATCCACTACCAAATATGAGTCAGCATAACCTTTTAAATCAGTATTAGAGCCCCCAAAACATAAACATTTATTGAATGTACCTCTCAAATACCCAAGAATCCATTTTACCACATTCCAATGCTCAACACCAGGATGACTCATATACTTGCTAACAACTCCTATGGCATGTGCAATATCTAGTCTTCTGCATACCATGGCATACATTAAACTACCTATAGCTGAAGCGTATGGTACCTTGGATATTTTTTCTTCTTCCTCTTGTGTCTTTGGACACATATCCTTAATCAATTTAACATGACTAGGCAAAGGTGTGTTGATAGCTTTTGCATTCTCCATATGAAATCTCTACAACACCTTTTCAACATAATCAGCCTGAGATAAAAAAAAATTCCTATTTTTTCTATCTCTTGTAATCTTCATACCAAGGGTTTGTTTTGCTACCCCCAAATCCTTCATAGCAAATGAATTTTCTAACTATTTTTTTAACTCCTTTATGTGATCCATGTTACACCCCGCTACAAGCATATCATCAACATATAAACATAAAATAATGTAGCTATCATTATCCAACCTCTTAAAATAAACACAATAGTTTGAATTACATCGATTGTAGCTTTGCTTAGCCATAAAACTTTCAAATTTAATATACCAATGCCAAGGTGCTTACTTCAAGCCATATAAACTTTTCTTCAATCTGCACACAGGTTTCTCCTTACCTTTGACCTCAAATCCTTATAGTTGTTCTATATATATTTCCTCTTCCAAATCACCATGGAGAAAAGTTGTTTTAACATCAAGTTGTTCTAAATGAAAATCTGTAGCAGCCACAATACTTAAAATAGTGTGTATAGAAGTCATTTTAACAACCGAAGAAAAAATCTCATCGAAATCAATTCTATTTTTCTGTGCAAATCTTTTTACAACTAACCTGGATTTAAATATTTTTTTTACCTCCATCCTCCTCTTTCAACCTATAAACCCATTTGTTTGGTAAAGCCTTTTTACCTACAAGAAAATTGCATAATTCCCAAGTTTGATTTTTCAACAAGGAGTCCATTTCTTCTTCCATTCCATGCTCCCACTGAGTCTTGGTATCCACCTGCATAGCTTCATCATAACATTCTAGTTCACTAGCATCAATTAATAAAATAGAATACAAACAAGGAGAAAATATTTTTGGAGGTCTACTTATGCTTGAAGATCTTCTAACATTCACTGGAGTTTGTGGTATTTTTTTTGTTGTCGTTGCGGAGCATGAGGAACCAATGGAACATCACCATTTGGTGTATCATCCAGCACTGCATAATCATTTTCTTTCTTCTCGTGTTGTTGCAATTGATCTATGTACAACACTTTCTCATTGAATATGACATCCCTGCTTCTCACAATTTTTTGATTTTCAAAATCCCAAAGCCTATAATCAAATTCATCAATGCCATATCAAAAAAATATACATTTCTTTTATTTTTCATCGAGCTTGGTTCTATTTTCAAAATCTACATGTGCAAATTCTTCACAACCGAAGGTCTTGAAAAAAGAATAACTCACGTTCTTACCTATCCATGCTTCCTCTGGAATACCACAACCCAAAGGATTAGAGGGACCTTTATTGATTAAATAAATGGCCATGTTTACAGTCTTTGCCCACATGTTTAAAGGCAGCCCAACATGCAATCTCATAGTCTGAGCATTCTCCATTATTGTTTTGTTCATGCACTCAACCACTCCATTTTCTTGTGGAGTCCTTGGAACCATTTTCTACCTACGATTACCATTAGATGAACAATAATCTTCAAACTCTTTGCTACAATACTCACCACCATTATCAGATGTGAGACATTTTTGTAGAAAATTGAGGTATTTTCTTAGCTTAATACTTTGTAAAACTTTAAGATTGTTGATCTAAATATGCTTTTCCTTTGTTATAGTTTCTTTGTGGGTGATTATCTGATTAATCCATTTTTCCATTTGTAGAATGAAGACAGAAGTTGTAAAAGAATTAGATAGGTTATTAGAAAGATACACAAGCATATATGGGGGAGAATCCCTTTCGGGAAAAACTCCATGAAGAATCAATGTATTATTTAATCTCTGAAGTAGATTACAATAACTCCAATTCTTGCTTGAGAATTCTTCTTTTTCCTTCACCAATTCTTCTTCACAACTTGCAATAAAACTAATAATAACTCTCTTCAACTTGCTTGAGATAAATAGGCTTTAATCAGCTCTGTAGACTCCAAAAGAGTTACAATGACAATGCTCAAACCTTATCCCTAAAAGTTACACCTATCTCTTGCAAGTAAAGTTATGTCATGAAGAACGATGTCAAATAATCATCTTCATCCATTGGGGCATCCCAAATTGAAGTAGTAACTCAAACTTTATTCTATAAATATCTTCAAGGCTTTATCCTCAAAGTAGGCAACCAAGAGAGGGCCCACTTAACTCAGCCTTCTGAAATATCTTAACATGAAAAGGAGTTAATTCTAGTAAGCCAACGTGGGTGCCCAAGTTGGGTCCAAGTCATTTCCTGTTAACTGAAATATTTCTCTCCATCATTGTTACAAGAATGGCCATCCTCTGTTAAGTGAAAGTAGTCCCTGCTATCTATCATGCAACTCAAGTCATTAGTTATGAATTCCAAGTTAACTGAATTCAACTAGCATTCAACTAAAACTAACTAAAGATAATTGAACCATAACTAAACTAAACTAAACTAAACTAAATTAATTCTAAACTAAACTAAACTAGACTGAATTGATTTGTACTTAACTAAATTGAACTTCATGCATGTAAACATCAAACCCTAACTCCTAGGATACATGCATTCAAAAGTGTTATCTCTTACTCCAAATAGTTAACTGAACTCAAGGTGAGTGTCACCTACCATGTGGGTACCCCATGTGCCTCTATTATTTAGGAACTCATATTAGACGCCCTCACATGCTCCTAACATTTATAATTAATTACAAATGTCAATTGACATGATTATTTCATCTAATATTAATCTCTTTCTAATCCTATTGTTGGGGAACACTTTCCAAGGACTTAGGAGATAAATGAAATAAATAATGTTTAGGATTGCAATTAACTGGCATCCTATTTCCAACATTCTCCCACTTGACATTATACATTGCAATTATTCTAAACAAGGAATAATAATTATAAATCAAGTACAAGACTCAAGGCCAATGGCCTTCCTGCACCATGAGAACTTATCTGTAGGAACTGGTTTCATAAGATAATTTGCAGCATTAATCAAAGTGTCAACTTTCTCAATTAATACCTTTCCACTTTCAACCATTTCTTACACAAAGTGATACTAAACATCAACATGCTTAGTACGAGTATGATACATAGGATTTTTGGCTAAACAAATAGCACTCTTACTATCACATTCAATTCTAACTTGCTTGCAATTAAAACCAATACCTTTCCCAAGTCTCTATAACCAAACTACCTCTTTAGATGCATGTGTGGTAGCCATGTACTTTGCTTCTGTGGTGTACAAAGCAACTGTGGGCTGCCTCTTACTGATCCAACTAACCGCAACTCCAAACAAAGTGTACACATAGCCACTTGTCGACCTCCAACTATCCATATCTCCTACCCAATCTGAATCAACAAAACCCTGTATGTCCAATGATATATGCATAATATCAATGTCATTAGAACCATGATAAACTAAACAATAATCAAAAGTCCCTCGTAAATATCTAAACACCCTCTTAACATAAGTCCAATGTTCTTTACCAAGGTTATACATAATTCTACTAAGAACTCCCATTGCTTGGGCTATATTTGGTCTCATACAGACCATTGCATACATTAAACTACCAATTGCACTAGCATATGCTATTTCATACATTTCCTTATAATCAAAATCAGATTTAGGACTCATGTCTAAACTTAATTTTGTGCCAAATGGTAAAGGAATATTAACTAGTTTATTGTCTTGCATGTTAAATTGTTTCAAAATAGTATCAACATAATTGCTCTGACATAAGCAAAGCTTTCTGTTACCTCTATCTTTGTTGATCTCCATACTAAGGATATATTTTGCAGCCCCTAGATCTTTCATCTCAAATATGCTCAAGAGTTGTGCTTTCAATTCTTTGATCATTACCTTATTGTTACCAATAAACATGTCATCAACATATAAGATAATAATAAAAGTTGATTATCAATAACTTTTATGTAAACACAATGATCTTCCTCACTCCTAACATAACCAATTTTCAATGCAAAAGCATCAAACTTATGGTACCACATTCTAGGTGATTGTTTCAATCCATATAAAGATCTCTTTAACCTACAAACCAATTCTTCTTTACTTTTTACAAAAAAACCATCTGGCTGCTTCATATAAATCTCCTCATCAAGATTCCCATGCAAAAATGTAGTTTTCACATCCATTTTCTCAATTTCAAAATCATAAGCAACAATAATTGATAAAAAGAATCTAATAGGAGAGAAGATTTCATTAAAGTCAACTCCTTCTCTCTAGGAGTAGCCCTTGGATACTAATCTAGCCTTGTACCTTTTGAGATTACCATCTACACCAACCTTCTTTTTAAAGATCCATTTACAACCAATGGCCTTTCTTCATTTGGGAAAACTCTCAAGATCCCAAGTGTCACAAGTATCCAAGGATTCCATTTCCTCATGCATGGCTTGTGACCAAAGCTTGTTCTCATCTGAGGACAAAGCTTCCTTGTAAGAACTAGGTTCATCATTAGTACTCATTAATGCAAAAATGCAACAAAAATTAGGTGGGTTATACCTATCAACAGGATTTTGTTGTCTTGTGGATCTTCTCAAAGGGGTTTCTACTTGTTCCTCAATATGCTCATCTTGAGCATCTATTTCAGAAGAACTCTCTAAACTCTCCTCTTCCAATCCATCCAATTATTCTTCAACATGTGTATCTTGTTGCTTATCATTATTTATCTCAAAATGCATTGTTCGAGAAGTATCCTTCTCCTTTGGTTGTTCTTCTCCTAAATAAGCTCTAAATTCCCTGAAAATCACATCTATAGATAAAGAAACTTTTCGAGTTAGTGGATTCCAAAGATTGTATCCTTTTACGTTCTCACTATAGCCTATGAATATGCATTTCTATGCTTTAGGATCTAATTTAGATCACTTTTCTTGAAGCACATGAACAAAAGCCTCAAAACCAAAGATCCTTAAATGTGCAACACTAGGTTTCTTACTTAACCACATTTCATAAGGAGTTTTATCTTCAATAGATGAACTAGGGGATCTATTGATTAAATAAAAAGAAGTACATACTACCTCAGCCCAAAGGGACCGATCTAGCTTAGCACTACTTAACATACTCCTAGCTCTTTCCATTAAGGTTTGGTTCATCCTTTCTGCTACTCCATTTTATTGAGGTGTATATGGAGTAGTTTTCTATCTCACTATTCCTACATGCTTATAATAATCATCAAATTCCTTAGAACAATACTCACCACCATTATCTAATCTCAACACTTTTATCTTATGATTTGATTGTTTCTCAACCAAATCCTTAAATTCCTTAAATTCATTAAACACATTAGATTTGTTATGCATAAAATATATCCAAGTGTATCTTGAGACAACATCAATAAATGTGACATAGTATCTAGATTTTCCAATAGAGTCAATATCCACAAGGCCCATACATCTAAGTGAATAATCTCTAATAATCTTTTAGATTTATTTGTACCATTAAGAAATTTAGATCTAGATTTCTTTCCAAACACACAGTGCTCAGAAAAGTCATTTTTGCCAATATTATAATTAGGAATAATGTCAACCAATTTTGTATTAAGAATGGTCCTAAGACCTTTTTCACCTATATGGACCAATCTATGGTGCCATAGCATACATTTATTTTAATCTTCAGTTACATTGGATAAAATATTTACATTTGAGGTATTTAGCTTAAACAAAGTCCCAATCTGAGATCCTTTAGCAACCACCATATTCCCTTTCACCAATCTGCAACCACCTTTGTCAAATGTCACATGCATTCCAGAATCATTGAACTTAGAGATAAAAACAAATTTCTTGAAAGTCCTAGAATATGTAAAACATCATTAAGGGTCTTAACCCTAGCATCACTGAAACACAATTTTACCTCTCCTTTGCCAACAACTTTTGTTGTGTTGTCTCCAAAGAAGACATCTCCTCCATCATATGCAGTATACTTAGTGAACCACTCCTTGTTAGGATTCATATGATAGGATCAGCCTAAATCAATAAGCTAAGAGTTATCAACAACAGTATTAGAAGAAATGACTAATGCATCATTATTGTCATCGGTGGATTTCTCTATAGAAGCATTAGAACTCTTTTTCTTTCTCTTACAATCCTTTTTAATATGTCCAAGTTTTCCACAATTCCAGCACTTTACCTTACTCTTACTAGGGGTTTTAGACTATCCTTTGGACTTACCCTTTCCTTTCTAGTTTTCCTTAGATTCCTTCTCTTTAGGCCTACCTATTACAAACAAGGAATCTTGGGAGCTAGTTTTAGAATTCCTCCTCATCTTCTCTGATAGGAGAGTAGGAAAGATATTTTCCATCTTTAGATTTGCACCACTACCACTAATAGCAACAATTAGATTTTCCCAAGAATCTGGTAAAGAACAAAGCAACAAAATGCATTTATCCTCATCTTCTAGCTTTACATCTACAGATGCTAACTAACTGAGAATCAAATTAAAAGCATTTAAATGATGTGCAACAGAATCACCATCTTTCATTTTTAAAGAATACAACTTCCTTTTCAGATACAACTTATTGGTCAGACTCTTGGTTTGATAAATATCACGTATTCTCTTCCATAATTTATATGTAGTATTTTCATCTAAATAATTCAAGAGAATAGCATCAACAAGACATAATCTTATGGTTCCTCTTTCCTTTTTATCTAAATTAACCCAATCCTCATCTGAAATAGTTGTAGGTGTCTTTGTCTGATTATTAACAACCAACCACTGATCTCTTTCTTCAAGAAGATCTTCCATTTTTAATTTCCACATTTCATAGTTAGATCCATTGAACCTTTCAATATCTAAATGAGAATTCATTGTAACAAATTTATTTTCCAAAATCGGCAATAACAAAAATAATAAAAGCTCCCACTAAGCCAATAAATCCTTCAATATTTTAAGAGAAAGGCGTCCCAATACTCTACCCAACCTCATCTTTGATACCAGATGTTGAAAATTGAGGTGTTTTCTTAGCTTAATACTTTGTAAAAATTTAAGATTGTTGATCAAAATATGATTTTCCTTTGTTACAAATTCTTTGTGGGTGATTATCTGATTAATCCATTTTACCATTTGTAGAATGAAGATAGAATTTTTAGAAGAATTAGATAGGATATTAGAAAGATACACAAGCATATACTATGGAGAAACCCTTTTGGGAAAAAACTCCACCAAGAATCAATGTATTATTTAATCTTTGAAGTAGATTACAATAACTCTAATTCTTGCTTGAGAATGCTTCTTTTGTCTTCACCAAATCTTCTTCACAACTTGCAATAAAACTGATAATAACTCTCTTCAACTTGCTTGAGATAAACAGGCTTTAATCAACTCTATAGACTCCAAAAGAGTTACAATTACAATACTCAAACCCTATCCCTAAAAGGTATGCCTAGATCTCTTATGCCATGAAGAACAATGTCAAATCATCATATTCATCCATTGGGGCATCCCAAACTGAAGTAGTAACTCAACCTTTATTCTATAAATATCTTCAAAGATTTATTCTCAAAGTAGGCACCCAAGAGAGGGCCCACTTAACTCATCCTTCTAAAATATCTTAACATGCAAAGGAGTTAATTCCAAGAAGCCAACTTGGGCACCCAAGTTGGGTCCAAGTCATTTCTTGTTAACTGAAACATTTCTCTCCACCATTCATGCAAGAATGGTCATCCCCTATTATCTATCATGCAACTCAAGTCATTAGTCATGCATTCCAAGTTAACTAAAGTCAACTAGCATTCAACTAAAACTAACTGAAGATAACTGAACCATAACTAAACTGAACTAAATTGAACTAAATTGAACTAACTAAACTAAACTAAATTGATTTTGAATTGAACTGAACCAATCTGAACTGAACTTCATGCTTGTAAACATCAAACCCTAACTCCTAGGATCTTTACATGGATTCAAAAGTGTTATCTCTTACTCCAAATCAAGGTGAGTGTCACCTACCATGTGGGCGACCCATGTGCCCCTATTATTTAGGAACTCATCTTAGACGCTCTCACATGCTCCTAACATTTAGAATTAATTACAAATGTCAATTAACATGATTATTTCATCAAATATTAATCTCTTTCTAATCCTAGTGTTGGGGAACACTTTTTCAAGGACTTAGGAGATACATGAAATAAATAATGTTTAGGATTGCAACTAAATGGCATACTATTTCCAACAATTTTAACTTTTTACCTATCTCATTCTCAACCAGGCTTCTCCATTTCTTAAAAGTTTCAAATACATCAGATTTTTACCTAAGGAAATAAATCCATACCTTCCGTGTTACATCATCAATAAAAATGACATAATACCGAGAGCCACCAAGAGAAGATACTTGAGTTGGTCCCCATACATCCGTATGCACAAGCTCCAATTTCTCATCTTTCTTTTGCTTCCCATTCTTGAGAAAACAAACTCTTTTGTTTTCCATACACAAAAATTTAATAGAAATCCATATGAACACATTTTAGACCTGATAAAAGATTCTTTGAATGAAGTACTTTCATATCTTTTGCACTCATATGCCCAAGTCTATTGTGTCATAGTGTTGATTCAAAATCCATAACAACTATCTAATTTTTTGCCTATTGAATTGCAACAACTATTCCTTAACATTGATTTTTATTTGAAATAGCTAAAGTAGAAGGAACAATATGACCTATAAAAGATATAAGGTTCCTACTTTCACACCTTTTTCTACCACTAAGGCACCTTTTGTAATCTTCCAATTTTTATCACTAAATGTAACACAACCTTCATCACCTAGTTGCCCTGCTGAAATTAAATTTCTTTTTTAACTTTGGAACATGCCTTACCTCTTGTAGTAGCCAATGATTTCCATTCTGCAACTTTATCTTGATTCTTCCTTTTCCAACATTCAAACATGGTTTGTTATCTCCCAAATAAACCAGCCCAAAATACCCTTGGACATAATTAAGAAAATATCTTCTATGGGGCGTAGCATGAAATGAAGCCCTTGAATCTAACACCCAAGAATCATCAACATTATCAAGGTAAAGAAATAGAGCATCCTCATTGGATTTATTACTTACCACATTTTCCTCTTTATTGCCTTCCTTTTTGTCTCCTTTATTTTTCTGAGACTAGCAATCTTTCTTAAAATGAAAAGGCTTACCACAATACCGACAATCTTGCTTGTCTCTACATTGGGACCTTTTGTCCTTTGATTTTCCTTGTGACTTCCCATGACTTCTAGATTTTTTTCCTTTCTCCTTTGTTCTACCCCTACTTTCTACATTCAAAACACTACCTAATGTGGATGTTCCACCTAAGCATTTTCTACGAATTTCTTCGCTCAAAATAATACCAACAACATCATCAAATTTCAATGTATTCGAACCAGAAATAGAATTGCTAAAATCCATTACCAAGCTATTCTAGCTTTCTAAAAAAGAACACGGAATCAAAAGAGCCCTAACTTCTTCATCAAAGTTTACATTTACAGAAGTTAATTGACTGATAACTATATTAAGCTCATTTAAATGGTGAGCAATTGACCCACCTTCTGCCATTTTCATATTAAATAAATGCTTCATAAGAAATACCTTATTTGAAGCGAAAGGCTTTTCATATAACTTCGTCAGGTTTTCCATCAACTCTTGAGTTGTCTTTGTTGTTTTAATATTAAATGTCACTGATTGTTCTAGGCATAAACGAATGGCTCCTAGTGCTTTTCTATCCAGAAGATTTCAATCCTCGTCACTCATTGTTGTCGGTTTCTTGGATATTCCTTCCAACAACCTCCATAAATCCTTTTGATAGAGATAATCCTCCATCTACATCTTCCATAACTGATAGTTCTTCCCATTGAATTTATCTACCTTTAATTTACCCTCATCTGCCATTGCTCCCACTTAACTGTGAGACTCCAACTCAACTATGAGACCTTCCTATAGACGATAATCAAACACAACCCACTTTGATACCACTTGTTAGGGTTACAAGGTAGATATCTAACAATTAAATGCAGATTTGATCAATAAAATATAGAAATAAAACACACAAAATTATAGTAGAAACAAGACAACACAGAGAATTTAACATGGTTCACCCAATCCGAGCCACATCCACAAAACCGTAGGTATCCAATGATTTTATTATCTAGTGTAAAACATATTACAATCTCACTGATAAATCCCTCCTGCAACCTCCATCCCAGCCGCTTATAAAAAACTTTTTAGAACCTTTCAGAATTAGGGTTCTACAAATTCATTTTTTTTCTTTTTCGGTGACGACACGAAAAAAAGGGGAAATTTTTTTTTCTTAGGGGTTGTCGACCCCAAACCCTTTCTCAAGGCCTAGCCCAACCCCAAACCCTAGCAAAGATATATGAAGATTTTATAGTATAGCATGATTAGTTGCCACATACAAACAATCTCCCACATGGAGACCAGTCAAGCTCCACACTAAATAATCTCCCACTTGGAGACTTAACCTGGATGACACCGCTGCACTTACAACTCCCACTGGAAATAAGCACCTTTGACCCTGCTACTCTATTATACTAGAATTCAACCTTGAAGGTCAACCGAAGCTAAAGAGGAGCTTAGCTTCTCCCTTGTCACTGCCTTCATAAACATATCTGTTGGATTGGTATATATATGTATCTTTTCTAGCTTTACATGTCCATCCTCCAACACTAGTCAAATGAAATAATATCTCAACTTTATGTGTTTGGTTTTAGAGTGCAAGGCAGAATTCTTTGCAAGATATAAATCACTTTGGCTATCTGTAAACAAGTAAATTTTAGCTTGTTGTTTTCCCAAATCTTTCATAAAAAGTTGCAGCCATATCATCTCATTTTCTTCATTTGTTTCAATAACATAATCTACCTCTATGGTTGATAAAGCAACCACCGTTTGCAACCGAGAAATCCAACTCACTGTTGTCCCACCAACTGTAAATGCATAACCTGTGTTACTCCACCTGGTATCTACATCCCCTACCAAATTTGAGTCAACATATCTTTTTAAATCAGTATTAGAGCCCCCAAAACATAAACATTTATTGGATGTACCTCTAAAATACTTGAGAATCCATTTTACCACATTCCAATGCGCAACACTAGGATGACTCATATACTTGCTAATAACTCCTATGGCATATGCAATATCTGGTCTTGTGCATACCATGGCATACATTAAATTGCCTAAAGCTAAAGCGTATGGTACCTTGGACATTTTTTCTTCCTCCTCTTATGTCTTTGGACACATATCCATAATCAATTTAACATGATTGGGAAAAGGTGTGTAGACAACTTTTGCATTTTCCATATGAAATCTCAGCAACACCTTTTGAACATAATTAGCCTAAGATAAAAACAATTTCCTATTTTTTCTCTCTTGTAATCTTCATACCAAGGATTTGTTTTGTTGCCCCCAAATCCTTCATAGCAAATGAATTTTCTAACTATTGGTTTAACTCCTTTAAGTGATCCATGTTAGACCCCACTACAAGCATATAATCAACATATAAAATAAAATAATGTAGCTATCATTATCCAACCTCTTAAAATAAGCACATAGGTCTGAATTGCACCGATTGTAGCCTTGCTTAGCCATAAAATTATCAAATTTAATATACCAATTCCGAGGTGCTTGCTTCAGGCCATATAAACATTTCTTCAGTCTGCACACAACTTTCTCCTTACCTTTGAACTCAAATCTTTGTGGTTGTTCCATATATATTTCCTCTTCCAAATCACCATGGAGAAAAGTTGTTTTAACATCAAGTTGTTCTAAATGAAAATTTGTAGCAGCCACAATACTTAAAACAGTGCGTATAGAATTCATTTTAACAACTAAAGAAAAAATCTCATTGAAATCAATTCCATTTTTTTGTGCAAATCTCTTTATAACTAACCTGGCTTTAAATATCTTCATACCTCCATCCTCCTCTTTCAAACTATAAACCCATTTTTTTGGTAAAGCCTTTTTACTTGTAGGAACTTGCATAATTCCCAAGTCTGATTTTTTAGCAAGGAGTCCATTTCTTCTTCCTTACCAAGCTCCCACTAAACCTTGGTATCCACCTGGATAGCTTCATTATAACATTCTGGTTCACCAGCATCAGTTAATAAAATAGAATACAAAGAGGGAGAAAATATTTCTAGATGTCTACTTATCCTTGAAGATTGTCTAACATTCATTGGAGTTTGTGCTATTTGTTGTTTTTATCTTTGCGGAGCATGAGGAACCACTGGAACATCACTGTTTGGTGTATCATCCAGCACTACATAATTATTCTCTTTCTTCTTATTGAATATGACATTCGTGCTTCTCACATTTTTTTTTATTTTCAAAATCCCAAATCCTATAACCAAATTCATCAATTCCATATCCAACAAATATACATTTCTTTGATTTTGCATCAAGCTTGGTTCTATTTTCATAATCTACATTTGTAAATGCTTCACAACTAAAGGTCTTGAGAAAAGAATAACTCACCTTCTTACCTGTCCATGCTTCCTCTAGAATACCACAACCCAGAGGATTAGAGGGACTCTATTGATTAAATAAAAAACAGTGTTTATAGAATCTACCCACATGTTTAAAAGCAACCCAGCATGCAATCTCATAGTTTTTGCACAGTCCATTATTGTTATGTTCATGCACTCAGCCACTCCATTTTCCTTTGAAGTCCTTGGAACCATTTTTTTCCTACGAATACCATTAGAGGAACAATAATCTTCAAACTCTTTGCTACAATACTCACCACCATTATCAGATCTGAGAAATTTTAACATTTTACCTATATAATTCTCAACCAAACTTCTCCATTTCTTATAATTCTCAAATACATCAAATTTCTACCTAAGGAAATAAATTCATACCTTCCTTGTTACATCATCAACAAAAGTGACATAATATCAAGAGACACCTAGAGAAGATACTTGAGCTAGTTCTCATACATCCATATGCACAAGCTCCAATTTCTCATCTTTCTTTTGCTTCCCATCCTTGAAAAAAATTTCTCTCTTTTGTTTTCCATTAACACAACTTTCCCAAAAATCATATTAACACATTTTAGACCTGATAAAACATTCTTTGAATGAAGTACTTTCATAACTTTTGCACTCATATGCCCAAGTCTATTATGCCATAGTGTTGATTTAGAATCCACAACAACTATCCAATTTTATGCCTGCTAAACTGCAACAACTGTTCCTGAACATTGATTTTTATCTACAATAGCTAAAGTAGAAGGAACAATATGAATTGTACAAAGATATAAGGTTCCTACTTTCACACATTTTTCTACCACTAAGACACCTTTTGTAACCTTCCAATTTTTATCACTAAATATAACAACACAACCTTCATTATCTAGTTGCCCTACTAAATTTTTTTTAAAAAAAACTTTGGAACATGCCCTACCTCATATAGTAGACAATGATTCCCATTCTGCAACTTAATTTGTATTCTTCCCTTTCCATCAATCTAACAGGGTTTGTTATCTCCCAAATAAACCAGCCCAAAATCCCCTTGGACATAATCCAAAAAATAGCTTCTATGGGGCATAGAGTGAAATGAAACCCTTAAATCTAACACCCAAGAATCATCAGCATTATCAAGGGAAAGAATCAAATTATCCTCATCATATTTATTACTTACCACATTTGCCTCTTTATTGCCTTCTTTTTTGTCTCCCTTATTTTTTTGAGACAACCAATCTTTCTTTAAATGACCTGACTTACCAAAGTACCAGCAATCCCTCTTGTCTCTAGATTGGGACTTTTTTCCTTTGATTTTCCTCGTGACTTCCCACTACTTCCATAATTGTTTCCTCTCTCCTTTTTTTTCCCCTACTTTCAACATTCAAAACACTGCCTAATGTGGATGTTCCACCTGAGCTTTTTCTATAAATTTTCTCGCTCAAAATAACACCAACAACATCATCAAATTTCAATGTATTCAAACCAGAAACAGAATTGCTAATAGCCATTACCAAGCTATTCAAGCTTTCTGAAAAAGAACACATAATCAAAAGAGCCCTAACTTCTTCATAAAAGTTTACATTTATAGAATTTAATTGACTAGTAACCATATTAAACTCATTTGAATAATCAACAACTGACCCACCTTTTGCCATTTTCATATTAAATAAATGCTTCATAAGAAATACCTTATTCAAAGTGGAAGAATTTTCATATAGCTTTGTTAGGGTTTCCATCAACTCTTGAGTTGTCTTTGCTCTTGTAATATTGAATGCGACCGATTGTGGCAGGCATAAATGAATGGCTCCTAGTGCCTTTTTGTTTAGAAGATTCCAATCCTCATCACTCATTGTTGCCAGTTTCTTAGATATTCCTTCCAATAGCCTCCATAAATCCTTCTGATAGAGATAATCCTCCATCTACATCTTCCATAACTGATAGTTTTGCCTATTGAATTTATCTACCTTTAATCTACCCTCGTCCACCATTGCTCCCACTTAACTGTGAGACTCCCACTCAATCATGAGACCTTCTTGTAGATGATAATCAAACACAACCGACTCTGATACCACTTGTTAGGGTTAGAAGGAAAATATCTAACAATTAAATGCATATTTAATCAATAAAATAGAGATATAAAACACACACAAAATTATAGCAAAAACAAGACAACATAGAGAATTTAACATGGTTCACCCAATCCAGGCTACATCCACAAAACCATAGTCATCCAATGATTTTATTATCCAGTATAAAAAATATTACAATCTCCTTGATAATTCCCTCCTGCAACTCCCATCCCAACCGCTTAGAAAAAGCTTTTTAGAAGCTTCCACATTTAGGGTTTTACAAAGCCAATTTTTTTCTTTTTCGATGATTTTTTCTGTTTTCAATGACGATGAGAAAAAAATGGGAAAAAAAATTTTCTCGAGGGTTGTCGCCCCCAAACCCCCACTCATAGCCTAGCCCAAACCTAGACCCCGGTGAGGATACATGAAGAGTGTATTATATTGCATGATTAGTCGCCACATACCAACAATCTCCCACTTGGAGACTGATTAAGCTCCACACCAAACAATCTCCCACTTGGAGACTGATCTTGGACGACACCACTACCCTTACAACTACCAATGGAAATAAGCACCTTAGACCCTGCTCCTCTATTATACTGGAATTCAACCTTCGAGGCCAACTGAAGCTAAAGAGGAGCTCAAGTTCTCCCTTGTTACCACCTTCATAAACATCTCCATTGGATTGGCATCTATATCTTTTCTAGCTTTACCTATCCATCCTCCAACACTGGCCAAATAAAATAATATCTCAAATTTATATGTTTGGTTTTAGAGTGCAAGGTAGAATTCTTTGCAAGATGTAAAGCACACTCTAGTTTTCTGTAAACAAGTAATTTTTAGCCTGTTGTTTTCCCAACTCTTCCATGAAATGTTGTAGCCATATCATCTCCTTTTTTGCCTCTGTTGCAGCAACATACTTTGCCTCTATGGTTGATAAAGCAACCACCTTTTCAATCGATAAATCCAACTCACTATTTTTTTAACTGTAAATACATAACCTATAGTACTCCACCTAGTATCTACATCCCCTTCCAAATCTGAGTCAACATAGCCTTTTAAATCAGTACTAGAGCCCCCAAAAAATAAACATTTATTGGATGTACCTCTCAAATACCTGAGAATCCATTTTACCCCATTCCAATGCTCAACACCGGGATGACTCATATACCTTCTAACAACTCCTATGGCATGTGTAATATCTGGTCTTGTGCATACCATGACATACATTAAACTACTTACAACTGAAGCATATGGTACCTTGGACATTTTTTCTTCCTCCTCTTGTGTCTTTGGACACATATCCTTAGTCAATTTAACATGATTGGGAAAAGGTGTACTGATAGCTTTTACATTCTTTATATGAAATCTGTGCAACACCTTTTCAACATAATTAGCCTGAGATAAAAATAATTTTCTATTTTTCCTATCTCTTGTAATCTTCATACCAAGGATTTCTTTTGTTGCCCCCAAATCATTCATAGCAATTGAATTTTCTAACTGGTGTTTTAACTCCTTTATGTGATCCATTTTAGACCCCGCTACAAGAATATCATCAACATATAAACATAAAATAATTTATCTATCATTATCCAACCTCTTAAAATAAACACAATATTTGAATTACACCAACTGTAGTCTTTCTCAACCATAAAACTATCAAATTTAATATACCATTGTCAAGATGCTTGCTTCAGGCCATATAAACTTTTCTTCAATCTCCACACAAGTTTCTTCTTACCTTTTACCTTAAATACTTGTGGTTGTTCCATATATATTTCCTCTTCCAAATCATTATGGAGAAAGGTTCTTTTAACATCAAGCTATTCTAAATGCAAATCTATAGTAGCCACAATACTTAAAACAGTGCGTATAGAAGTCATTTTAACAACCAGAGAAAAAATCTCATCAAAATCAATTCCTTTTTTATGTGCAAATCCCTTTACAACTAACCTGACTTTAAATATTTTTGTACCTCCATCCTCCTCTTTCAACCTATAAACTCATTTGTTTGGTAAAGCCTTTTTACTTGTAGGCAACTTGCATAATTTCCAAGTCTGGTTTTCAAGCAAGGATTCCATTTTCTTCTTCCATTCCATGCCCCCACTGAACCTTGGTATCCACCTGCATAGCTTCATCATAACATTCTGGTTCACCAGCATCAATTAATAAAATAAAATACAAAGAGGGAGGAAATATTTTTGGAGGTCTACTTATCCTTCAAGATTGTCTAACATTCACTGGAGTTTGTGGTATTTTTTGTTGTTGTTGTTGTGGAGTATGAGGAACCACTAGAACATCATTGTTTCATGTATCATCCAACATTAAATAATCATTTTCTTTCCTCTCATGCTACTACAACTAATTTTTGTACAACACTTTCTCATTGAATATGACATCCTTGTTTTTGACAATTTTTTTGATTTTCAAAATCCCAAAGCCTATAACCAAATTCATCAATGCCATATCCAACAAATATACATTTCTTTGATTTTGCATCAAGCTTGGTTCTATTTTTAGAATCTACATGTGCAAATGCTTCACAACCGAAGGTCCTAAGAAAAGAATAACTTGCATTCTTACCATCCATGCTTCCTCTGGAATACCACAACCCAAAGGATTAGAGGGACCTCTATTGATTAAATAAACAACAGTGTTTACAACCTCTTCCCACAAGTTTAAAGGCAGCCCAACATGCAATCTCATAGTTCGTGCACACTCCATTATTGTTTTGTTCATGCACTCAGTGTTAGGGTTAGAGATGGCAGATATCTAACAATTAAATGCAGATTTAAATAATAAACAGAGAAACTAAAACATACACAGAATAAATCACAACACAGAGAATTTAACGTGGTTCACCCAATCTGGGCTACATCCACCAAACCGCAGCCATCCAATCCTTTTATTATCCAGTGCAAAACCTATTACAATCTCGCGAATAATCACGTTTTTTTCTTCATACTGTAACCCCCATCCCAACCCCTTTTAACAAGCTTTTAGAAGCTTCCAGAATTAGGGTTTTACAATGTCGGTTTTCTTTCTTTTTCGGAGATTTTTCCTTTTTCGGCCTTGAAAAATGTAAAAATTTTCGCCGAGTAGGCCCCAGAACCCCGCCGAGGCCAATGACCCGGACCGGCGAGCTGAGGCGAGTGTCTGATATACCCTGGTGCTCTGATATAGCATGATCGATGCGCCACATACCAACAATCTCCCACTTGGAGACTGATCAGGCTCCACACCATCAGAACCTCCCACTTGGAGACTGATCCTGGACAACACTGGTGCACTTACAGCTCCCACTGGAAATAAGGACTTTGGACCTTGCTGCTATGTTATACTTGAAATCAACCTTCAAGGCCAACCAAAGCTGAAGAGGAGCTCAACTTCTCCCTTGGCACCGCCTTCGTAAACATATCCGCTGGATTGACATCTGTATGTATCTTGTCCAGCTTGACCTGCCCATCTTCCAACACTGACCGAATAAAATGATATCTCAATTGTATGTGTTTTGTTTTAGAATGCAAGGCAGAATTCTTTGCAAGATGTATAGCACTTTGACTGTCTATAAATAAATAATTTCGATCCTGTTGTTTCCCCAACTCAGCCATGAAAAATTGCAG
>VDFB02271358.1:32397513-32470711 GCA_007258455.2 Sequoia sempervirens | reverse complement strand
CTTCTAGAATTAGGGTTTTACAAATGTCGGTTTTCTTTCTTTTTCGGAGATTTTTCCTTTTTCGCTGATGACGCGAAAAAAATGGCAAAAAAAATTTTCTCGAGGGCTGCCGCCCCCGAACCCCCGCCCGGGGCCTGGCCTGGCCCCAGACCCTGGCGAGGGCGGGGGGCCAGGGTGTATAGTATACCATGGGCTATACAGTATAGCATGATCAGTCGCCACATACCAACACTCAGCCACTCCATTTTCTTGTGGAGTCCTTGGAACCATTTTCTGGCTACAAATACTATTAGATGAACAATAATTTTCAAAATCTTTGCTACAATACTCATCACCATTATCAGATCTGAGACAATTTAGCTTTTTACTTGTCTCATTCTCAACCAAGCTTCTTCGTTTCTTAAAAGTTTCAAATACTTTAGATTTCTTCCTAAGGAAATAAATCCATACCTTCCTTGTTACATCATCAATAAAAGTGACATAATACTGAGAGCCACTGAGTGAAGATACTTGATTTGGTCCCCGTACATCCATATGCACAAGCTCCAATTTCTCATCTTTCTTTTGCTTTCCATCTTTGAGAAAACTATCTCTCTCTTTTTTTCCATACACACAACTTTCACTGAAATCCATATTAACACATTTCAAACCTAATAAAACATTTTTTGAATGAAGTACTTTCATACTTTTTGCACTCATATGCCCAAGTCTATTATGCCATAGTGTTGATTCAGAATCCACATCAACTATCTGATTTTTTGTCTATTGATTTGTAGCAATTGTTCATGAACATTGATTTTTATTTGTAATAGCTAAAGTAGAAGGAACAATATGACTTGTACAAAGATATAAGGTGCCTACTTTCACACCTTTTATAACCTTCCAATTTTTATCACTAAATGTAACAACACAACCTTCATCATCTAGTTTTCCTTTTGAAATTAAATTTCTTTTTAACTTTGGAACGTGCCTTACCTCATGTAGTAACCAATGATTCTCATTCTGCAACTTAATCTTGATTCTTCCCTTTCCAATAATTTTCCAAGGTTCGTTATCTCCCAAATAAACTAACCCAAAATCCCTTTGGACATAATCAAGAAACTAGCTTCTATGGGGTGTAGCATGAAATGAAGCCCCTGAATCTAACACCCAAGAACCATTAGCATTATCAAGGGAAAGAATCAAAAAATCCTCATCAAGTTTATTATTTACCACATTTTCCTCTTTCTTGCCTTCCTTTTTGTCTCCTTCTTTACTTTTTCGAGACCAACAATCTTTCTTTGCATAACTCGGCTTAGCACAGTACCAACAATCCATCTTGTCTCTAGATTGGGACCTTTTGTCCTTTGATTTTCCTCATGACTTCTCATGACTTCCAGAATTGTTTCCTCTCTCCTTTTTCGGTGTTGACACAAGAAAATGGGAAAAAAAAATTCTCAGGGGTTGCCACCCCCAAACCCCCACTCAGGGCTCAACCTGGCCCCAGACCCTTGCGAGGATACATGAAGAGTGTCTAGTATAGCATAATTAGTCACCACATACCAACAATGTACCACTTGGAGACTGATCAAGTTCCACACCAAACAAAGAGCTCAAATGTTGTTTAACAATTGAATAGGTACTTCTTCTCTGCTCTTCTTTAGAAGAGACTTTGTTGTCTTAAGAGAATCTAAGGTTGCACTAGGGTCTGACAATATTAATAACACACCCATCTTGATAAATGCATGGGCATCACATGGATCTATGTGAGTTTTCTTTCTTAAAATTTCCAAAGCCTTCTCTTCCTACCCTTGTTGAGCATGTATATGGCCTACAACTTTTAATCTCTCACAGTTCTCAAGGTGGACCTCCAAAACCTTTTCAAAATTTGATCTATAGAACTCTTAAGATCTCCCAACTTCAATTGAACTTGTCTACAAAATCCAGTGGCCTTTGGCTTTCCTTGATTGATTCCATCTAGTAGCATCCAATGGTGTCATAATCACCTTTACTATGATAAGATCATGCAAGATTATAATATGAATGAGATTTCATGAGAGGGTAGTCAGTTGAAACAAGAGATATCTTAGTCAACTATTCCACAAGAAAGTTTTGCCTTGTCGTGAAGAAAAAATGGTTTGCTAAATGATTCAATGCCATTACATAGTACGGGTATAATTCAAAGGCTCTACACATCTTTTCTGGTGTTCTTTATTTTTTTGGTTTTTTGATTTTTGATTTTTTAGGGTTTATTTAGTTTTTTGGCATTTTTTTGTTTTTTGGCTTTTCATTTTTTAAGGTTTTTAGGGTTAAACATTGTTTTACACAAAGAGGGAAGATAAAGTATACACAATAGAAAAACCTAGATTATTCAAGTGGTTGTGTATGTATTTGTGATCCCATTGACAATGTCTTGTATAGGCATGGAAAGAAGGTCCCATGGGGAGGCACTAACCACTTTTGATCCTCAAGATCACACTAAGTTGCAAAAGAAGAGCATACATGACCTACAATTCTATTTCTAGAGGCACATGTTGAGTAACTTCCCAAGGCTAATTACTTATTGATGCATCACAAGTATGTACAACCAAATTCCTCTAGCTAGACTTGCACAAGGTTTGATAAGGGGATTTATCAATATATTTGAAAGTATGTGAAACCCAAATTCATGAAATGATGGTATATCTAATGGTTTGGTGTGAGAGGGTAGCCTATTGTCCATATTCACTTTACAATGTGTAAAGTTCCTTGCAAGCTTAGCCCAAAATAACAAATGTCCCTCGATTGAATAGTTTTTTATTCTTTCCCAAATTTTTATACCTTGTTAGAACAAGAGTGTTTGGATAAACACTTTGTGATGAGATCCAAAAAAGGCCCACTAAATTTTTAAAAAAAAAATTGACACGTGTTTTTGATATTTAAGATCACTCTAAGGTGTGAGGAGAGAGCATACACATGGTTTGTCTTGCGATGTGAGAGAAGAGCACACATCCTTAGCCATGAACACACAAAAATATAAACTAAAGAAAACATTCCAAACAAAGGCTAATTTACCTTATTAAAAAGAAAATGTGTGAAAATGTTTTTGAATTTTTGTCTTTATAAATGAACCTATAGTCACCACAAGTTAGTAGTTTATGGTTTTGTCATGTTCCTTTTTAGTCTATTATTTTTATAATATTATTTTAGTTGGGCTTAGTAATTAATAATTTTAGGGGATGTTATCTCTGATTTTTAACTTGTTAAAAATTGGGATAACCTATTAAAATTTTGAATAAAATTGAAATTTTCTTTCCTAAGGCACATTTTACGAAGTGCAGACATTGGAAAATTTTAGTTATAGATATATGGTCCCCTTGGACATCCATTTTTCTTTGTTCTTGATCGTTTTAGTGAGTTTCTGAGTCATTTTCCTTACGTTTTTGGCCAATTTTGGGTTTTTATGGCTTCACTGCAAGTAGGAGATTTAGTTTCTTATTGCAAGTCAATAATAGGAACTTTTTATCTCTATTGTAAGTCATTTTGTTTTTATTTTTTCATTTCAAGTCATTTGTAGGAACTTTTTAAGTAACTTACAAGTATAGGAACTTTTAGAGCACATTACAAGTTACTTTTTAAAAGTCACTTGTAATATGTCTTTAAAATCCCAATTTCACTTAAGTTACTTGTTTTGAGTCTAAAAAGGTCTGATTTCAACTTTGTTTCACTTAAGTTACTTGTAAAGACCTTAAAAAGTTCCGATTGGAGTTGCTTTTCAAAATAAACTTGTTATTCACTTCAAAAGGTCTAATTTTCATTTAAATTAACTTGTAATATACCTCCAAAAGCCCAATTTGGTCTTTTTAGTGCAAAAAACTTGTAATGTGCTTTTAGAAGTCTGATTTCACTTGGTGTGAACTTGCAATTGATTCAAAAACTTTTGATTCAAGCTTATATCATTTGAAGTCATTTCATTGCTTGCTCTAAGACATAAAAATCCTGACACCATTAATGGAGGAAGTTATTTGTGTTTGAGTTTGCTTCTTCTCCTCTTTTCATGGTGGATTCTTGAACATTTTTCTGCAATAAGAAGACTCCCAGCTGTGACAAATCATTCAAACTTCTTTGGCTATGTTTTTGCAAGGCGTCTAGGGTTTCCTTTTCTTTTTAGTTTGCAATCTCTTATTGTAGGTATGTTCACTTTTCTTTCATGGTTTCTTCTTATTTTAGTGTTTTTGTATTCATGATTTCATGGCACCATTGTTTGATGTCATTTATTTCATAAATAATAAAAAAATGTTTTTGTGAAAACATCATTCCTTTCATTCTAAAACGTGTTTTCATTTCCCTTCTTTCCATACACCTCCATCTTTCTAAAACACATTTTCATTACTCATTTCGCCCTCCATTAAAACATCTTTCATTTCATATTTACAAAACTTCATTCATAGAAACGTCATTTATATTTCCAAATGCCTCTCATTTCATATCGTTTGCCTCTTATTTCATTAGAAATTTCATTCACCAAAACACATTTTCCTCTACTTTCGAAATGCCTTTTAAATGACATTCGCCTTGTATTCATTTAAAAATGCCTTCACAACAAAAACGTGTTTCTTATTTCATGCCTTTCCATTCCATAATGTAAAACATTTTTGGCTGAAAATCATTTTTCATTTTCAGCATTCATTTCATTTTCGCACATCCCATTCATTTTCCTTTCAATCCCCTTCCATTTCATCTCATTTCCATTTTCTACAAAAAGAAAAGAATAAAAAATGATGCCCAAAAATGCTAATCGGGATTTTTCCAACCAATTGCAAGTAGGGCATTTTTGTCAAAAATGCAAGTACAAGTTAATACAAATAAACTTGCAATGGCTTCCTATTTTTCCTACTTTGCACTTTTCATTTTCAAAAGCTTCCAAAAATCCCTATTATACACTTTACTTGCAGCCATCATCCAAAATCCCGAAATACTTCAAAAGTGCCTAAAAGTCAGACTTTTTAAGCTTGATTGCAAATGCAAGTTGAAAGTTTTGACTTGTAGTTTTCTAAGATGCAATCTAACTTTTCTATTTACCATGAAAAGCTCATGTCTCTTTCACTTGCAATCAACCTTCCAAGATCTGAAATGAGTTATAACATTTGCTCATTTTCTTCCCTCATACAGCAAGAACACCACTCTGAGTTTGAGTCTTCATCATGTCTACACATGTTGATGTTGATGATGTCTTAACTTTATGGAATTTTCATCGCAGCCTTGCAGATTCTTATTCAATGACAGAGGAACCAACTTCTCCACCAAACAAAAAGATGAAGTACAAGTATGATAAATATCAGAATGATATTTCTCCATCTCATGCAGTCTCAAGTATCAAAGAAATCAGAGACATAGAGATTGGACATGTTGATATGTCTGAGTTTCTTAAGAGAACTGAGAAATCAACTTCACATGATATGCAGTTGTTGCAGAGAAGTCATATCCATTTGGTTTCTTCTTTTCCTATTGCTTCCCTAGAACCAGAGTTTGTCCTTGCATGTGTAGCTCACTTTGATAGAGAATCCAGAACTATCAAAGATGATGATGGTAATGTGGTCATTAGGCTTGATCCAGAAACCATTAATAAAATTTTTAGAGTTCCAAATGCGCCAATATATTCAGACATCTCAATAAAGAGTGCTCTTGATCACTATGAACAAAAGAAAGCAGATTGTATACAACATATCAACACTAAATGGCCTTTAAAGCATCAAACTTGTTTGTCTCGGTGGCCCAAGTTATACCGATCTAAATTCAAGGAAGAGATCAGTGATATAATCACACTTTTGAGCAGGATAATGGGACTAAAATTTTCTAATGTTTTTGAGAAGTGGATGTACAAGTTCAAAGTGGTGATAAGGAAAGCACAACACCCAATCTTCTGGAGTGATATAATCAGTGATAGTTTATGTGTGCATCTTGCACAAGTTCCCACTATGCTCATGTTCTACATGAAATCCTATTTGGTCTACATAGTAGCTTCATTGAGACAATTTCTAGGCCTTTCCACCAAAGGAGATAGATTACTAGTTCCAGTTTGGGAGTATTATGATTAGTTGCCTTTGAGACCAAGTAGAATTCATTACAAGAGAGTCCAAGATGCATTATTTGGTCATTTCATGTGTCTATTTGACAAGATCTTACAGAACAACAAAGTATCTAAGGCTGCTTGGAAGAAGGTGAACAAATATGGTTGTCTCTTTCTCCAGTTTCCCACTTTCACCTATATGAGATTTGGTTGTTTTGAATATCAGCCATATATGCTTCCAAGATATCCAATAGATAAAATCATTTTAATGGAGCTTTCAAGGCAGTTGATGATAGTACATGAACGACAAGCTATACAACATAAAGTTGGAGTAAGCATCTCTTCTCATAATCCATTGCAGATTGGGAGATACTCTTTGACAACTACTTCAAAAGCAAAGGCAATGGAAACTGAAATTCAAGAGATCAATTTGAAAAGATTCAAAGCAAGAACAGATTTTGACTACAGAGGAATGAAGGACAAAATAAAAAGAGCTTTCACACATGTACATCGCCTTGAAGATATTTGGGTAGATCTTTGAATAGAGGACATCTGTAGAATGGATTATTGTAGGCTCACAATCGAACAAATTATTGATCTTAATATGACTTTGATCCTAGAAGGAGTGATTGATGATGGACATATTTTAGATCCAGAGTATGAGGAACAAAGATTTTTTAACGCTCCTATTCTAGAAATACAGTGGTCTCATAAGGAATCTAGTTCTATCTTTAACAAATTTCAATCAGTTTTGGCAAATACTAATTCTTGGCTTAAGAGTATAGGTGTCAAAACCATAAAAAATTAGAGTTTGTGATGATGATGATTCAACTGGACCTATTGGACTGAAATTAGAAGTTAGAGACAAATCTAAGGAAGGTGTTTCTTCTTCAGGAACCAGAATTAAGTTAAAAGTCATCTGTGTTGTGGAAAAACCTTTGGAGAAAACAATATTAAAAGGGAAGGAAGTTAAAGAGATGCATATCCAAATCATTGATCAGCAAGAGGGAGATGTTCTTGAATCTCCTACTATTCTAAATATGATGTCTCCACATATTGATGTTGCACCAGTATCTATATTTTCTCCTATGTCTCAAATTGATAGTGATGTTGATTCTTTCTCAACAGTTTTTGTTTCTTCTATTGCTCCTACGAAAGTTTCTCTTCATACTTCAACTTCATCCACATTGACCACTTCTATGGAGAACATACGTAATTGTTTGGAGAATGTTTTTGATGCCAATCCGATGTATCCAATAACATCACAGATGACACTTCCAAAGATAGATACACCGGCTGCAAGTTTTGATTGCTTTATGGTTGATGTTGATCACAAAATGCCATTTGAGAAAACTCTTGTTGCAATTCAAACTGAGACATCTCCTAGGGTAACAACTGTGGTACATAATGAATCTATTTTTGCACAAACCACAGTTGTTGTTTCAGATGCAAATACATTGGATCTTCCTCCATGGTTGAGTTTAGTCACTTTAAAGAGAAAGAAATAGGCAATCTCTCTTGATGTGTTTGATTTCCAGCAGTTGAGGAAATCTAAGCCAAAGGTTTCAAAGAAAGCCAAAATGGTTTCACGGGTGGTTGTGGACAGCAATAGGATGAAGTATGCAGAAATAGTTGAACCTCTTGTAGACAAGTCACCAAAGGAGATGCAGGTGTCTGACTACAAATTCACTAGGTTGGAGTTGGGTAAAAAGACACATGCTAGCATGATGCAAGATGCCCAAAGTTCAGTAACAGTCTTAGCACACAGTTATAATGAACTCTTGGCTAAGAAAGAAAAGTTGAAAGAGGAGAATGCACAACTTGTTTTAGTAATTCAAAAGATTACCAAATATTCAGAGATGGTTGATTCATTGTCTTCCTCTATTTATGAAGAATCTATAAAAAATTTGAAAAAGTTGGACAAAAAGTAAGGGCAGTTGATTCTTGGGTTAATCAATTGATAAATCAAAGTGCTCAAGTGATTAAAAAGGTTCTTGATGTGATGGTTAATGTAAAGATAGTAAATTTGAAACTACGCCAAGCTTCTGACACTTTCAAACAAAACTTGGAATCTATGGAAAGTGATTTGAAGAGTTGGTATGCTTTGAATGAAGAACATTTGGAAATATTATGTGCCAATGCAATAATACCAAATAGAGAAATGTATATTGAGACTGAAGAGCTCATGTTAAACAAAACATTGGTATTCAAAGAGCTCATTTCAGATATACAGGCTGCTCAAGAGATAGTGGTTGAAGCAGAATAGGATATCATTTCAAGCTTTGAAAAGGATTCTTGCAAGATAGAGGATCAAGATGGTGAAGTACTTCCTGAAGATGCTATACTTTCAACATTAACAGCAAAGTTTCATCAGGAGCTAGAAGCTAAAACCTCCTCCATGCAGTCCATCAGCAGATTTGTAGATCATCATGCATTTCTTAATAAGATGTAGATTGCATTGGAAGAGCATTGATTATCAATCATCAGATGTTTTGACACCATCATCAAAACAGTTGTTGTTGCCAAGAATACTCAAGGGCCAAATCCTGATGAACTACAGAATTCCATTCATAAATTTTGATGTTTCAAACATAGCCATGGAAATAATTGAAGTGTTATTTAATTTTTAGTTTTCTTCCTTTTGGACAAATTATATGTAAAAGCAAAAATTGTAATTACATGTAATCAAATTACAAGTAAAGATAAATTAGGACTATAATTTGGAATAAGTCAATTGCAAATAGTTGGTGGTTGAGAGAATTTCTCAAATTAGTTGGGATCCTCCCACCTTTTTCTCATGACTTCTCTCCTATAAGTACTTGAGGAGGTCCTTTGTAATCATTATCTTTTTGGAAATAGAGAGAGAACTCTGCAAAAATTTACAGCAAAGAAGACTTTGTGCTTTGTGTATGTAAACTTGATTTTCAAGCAATACAAGGAAAGGATATAAGGTTTCAAACTTTGTGTTGAATCTTATTGCATGATATTACTATGTCCTTATGTCATAGTGATACAATTTTTTGAATTATTCTTGTGATCTCGTGGAGCTATTGTGATAAGAATTTGGTCTGATTTCTTGTAGTCTCCATGCTATAAGTTTGAAAGATTAAATTAGCTTAATTTGTGATTAGGAGTTGAGAATAATTATAAGTCTTTGTGCTTGTGATAATTCCCATATTAAATAATTCTTGAATGCATTATACTTACAGACTTTGTGCTGTTATATGTTGCAACTTGTTCTTAAATTATCTTTCAAAAATGGTAGATAGGATCTCAGATTCTCAAGACTTTGTGCTTGGAGATTGTTTTCCCATCCCAGAGGAAGTGATGGAAGTCTTTGTACTTTCAGGAAACTTCATTTCCTCTCTCTCAATTTTATTGCAGGTTGTTATAAGAGTTTTTCTAAAATTTATTGTTACTTTTCTATGAAGAGAAAATAATCTAATCTTTCCTGAAACAAGAGGAAAGGTTGTTGTTCCATCCATTTTAGTTTTAGTTAGTAAAAAGTGGGAGCCTTCCCTAAATTATGAGAGTATTATACTCACACACTGTGGCTGAAACCACCATTTTTCTAAACCTCACAAGTTTGCAAAATGTTCAACCAACAGGGGAAACTTAATAATATTACTATAATTACAATAGAAGTAGTGTTCCATAGAAACACTCCCCAATCCCCATATTTTTCGGATGCAGGGATTTAGAAGGGGTGTCCCTCACCATCCCACCATTTCCACTTAAGACTTGGGGACATTTTTGAGATGTCCCCCTTTTCTAGGGATTTTTGGGGACTCTTAGATATTTTTGAGAAGGCCAAGGGACTCCCAAGAATCTCCTGAATATATCAAATACTTCTAGGCATCCCTTGTGGTGAATAGCTAAAAAAAGTATTTTTAAAAAAATAAAAAAGTTTTTTTTGAAAATTGTACCACAAAGCTTAACCTTGATGGCTTATGTGCCCCACCCAAAACCTAAACAATCATAAAAATATACAAATAGGAATCTAAGTTTCATTCCAACTCACTCCAAAGTTTCAACAACAACATTGAAAGTTACAAAAATAATCTCTATGAGTGAAAATGATTGCAAGTGAAGGCAATAGGATTTAGGAATAGCCAAAGGAAGAGTATGAGGAAGAGTGATATCAATCCATTATTGATTCAAAGGATTCAAAACATTATTCAAGCCTTAAGGTAGGTTTTCTTAACGACTATATTTAAAATAAAAAATAATTGTTCAATTTAATAACTAATTATTAATTTTAGTTAACAAATTTAGTAATTGATTTACGAGATTACAATTTACATTGTTGCAAATTTCAATTTAAGTTCATTATTTAGTTTTACAAAGGAATAATGATCATATTTTAATTTTTTTAATTTTATGACAGTAATATTTTATTATTTAGGTTTTCAATTTTTTGTCAAATTAAGACTTTATTTTTTTTGTATCCTTTGCTTTTGCACTTAAAGTAAGAAAAACAAAAGTGAAATACTTGTTTGAAAAATGTTAAAAACAAGGATTCCTATTTATGTATCCTCTACTTCTACATTCCATGTGACCTAAAGTAAGAAAAATAAAAAAATCCTTGTGTCTTAACCCTTCCATTATGCATGGTTTGAATTTTAATTTTTAAGTTATAAACTTATAGATTTTATATTGTTTATTGTAGTGTCTCTAAGCATGATTTATCATAGCATGAGTGAGGATGAGATTGAGCCTCAAGATGTTGAAGTAGAAGTTGAAACTAAATTCGATTATGCACCTAATGAAAGTACAAAATAAAAGAGGGGTGAAGCTAGTGGTTCCATTGAGAGTGCAAATGTTAGTTGCCCTTCCAAAATGCTATAAAAATATGATAAATATCCTTTTGATCTTGTCATTTTAAAAAAAATTGCAATTAAGTTACAAACAAAGTTTGTGACATCTGGGGGTGATATGTTGTGAAAGTAACACTTTCGTAAATTTAAAATTTCAAGGTAACATTACTAGAGTAAATTCCCACCTCCTTCATATTTAAGTCAAAGGTGTAGAAGAATGTGTCAATTTGGTATAAAAATTGAAATAGAGGGTGAAATATGTAAATTATGGGCCAGTATTGAAAAAATTGTACCTACATTTGCTTCTTTACCATTAAGGGGGAGAGTCTTCAAAATTCTTGTACTTTGTAAAGGCCACAAAAATATATCCTAGTTTCTTCTAGTTCGGGTGGAGTAGAGTCCAAGGGGAAAGTAGGATGGCTAGTGGTGCTCCAAACCCACTTGTAAATTTATTCAATGTGCGATTGGAAGATGAGACAAATGATTCCATTGAAAAATTATTCTTTTCCGATGACATTCCACTCCATATAGTTTTATATCCTTATAAGGAGGCTATGGTAAAGATAATAAGGGCATCACCATCATATGTGCCATTAGGGGAGACTAAATCAAGGACAATAATACTGAATAAGAATCATTCCAAGATTAATATTTTAATGGATAATATGAAGGAATCGTAGGTCACAATTGGATGTAGCATAGTCATGGATGGGTGGATAGGCATTAGGCATTACCCATTCATCAATATTATGATTACATGTACAAATGGCCCTTATTTCCTTATGATTTTTGATTGTTTAGGGTATCATAAATATGTTTATTTTCAATTTCAAATCCTTAAAGGTGCTATAGATGATGTTGGACCAAAAAAATCACTGCAAGCAGTGATAGATGCGACCCATGTATGCAAATTTCTAGGGAAGTTAATTGAGGTGGCCTATAGGAATATTTGGTGGACTCTTTGTTGTGTGCATGTCATGAATAATGCAATCAAGGACATGAGAAAAATTGGTTGGATCAAAACAATTGTTAGTCATGTTAGAGATGTGCAGATGTTTATTTGCAACCACCACACTTTACATGCACTCTTAGAGACCTTCTCTAAAAAGGAATTCTTGAAACCTATGGGGACTAGATATACAACACATTTAATTCTCTTGGAGAGGATATTTGAGTTGAAAAAAGGCATTGCAACTAATGGTTATGAAAATAAAATGGAATTAGTGGCCTAAGTCGAAGATATAGTAGGGGAAGAGGGTGAAGGATGTGGTGAATAGTGATGTTTTTTTGGGATGATGCAAAATATATTGTCTCCATCATACTCTAGTATTCAAAGTGATTATGTATGGGGATGATAATTGACCTAATCTTGGAGGTGTATGAGTGCATACTATGCTTGACCAAATGAAGGTTGATATGAGATAGAAAGATCCCACATTGAAATTCTACAAATAACATATTTAGTTAGTCATACATATAGATGGGAGAAGCTCAACACTCCTTTGCACATGGTTGCCTATACATTGAACTTGAAGTGGTGTGTTCAAAGGCTAGATAAAATTACACCTATATAAGATGTTGAGGTGAATTCATGGTTCATGAAGGTTATTCAAAATGTGTATGATTATATAGATGCTAACATCATTCATACTCTAATTTGTAGGCCCTTCCCCATACTCTTTCAGATCATAACCCCCTCCTTATGTTAAATGAGAACTTTGATGTTGGTCTTTTTCCATTCCATTTTCAGATGATGTGGGGTTATCATCCATACTTTAGAAATAAAGTTACTAGTTGGGGGAATGTCTCGATTCATGGATCCCCCATGTTTAGAGTTTTTCTAAAACTCAAGATTGTCAAAAATAAGGTAAAAGGTTGGAGCAAGTGGGTTTTTGGGGATGTATTCCACCAGAAAAGAGATATTGCTGCTAAAATTAAATATAACCAAACAAGAATGGAGAATGGGAATGTTAGTGAATAGACCTATTAAGAGGAGAAGGATTATTGCACTGAATGGGACCAAAGTTTGAAAAAAGATGAAATATTTTGCAAGCAAAAGTCCAAAATTCAATGGTTGAAAGAAGGAGAATGCAACTCTTTATTATTCCACATATCTACTCTCAAACATAGAAAAAAGAACCAAATAAAGAAGCCAAAGGATGATTTGGGAGTGGAAGCCACCACCCTAGCTCAAATTGGCCAGTTGGCCTCTAGTTATTTTCAAAATGCATTTTCCAAGCTTACGGGGGCCCCTAACTCTTCTACTAATGACCACTTGTTGGACTCCATTCCCCCCACTCTAACTAACTTGGATAATGTTGTTATTCTTAGGCCTGTCACTCTTGAGAAGGTCGGATTGAAAGTCTTCAACATGGGTGCTTTCAAGGCCCCTAGGACCAAATGGATTCCCTTCGGCTTTCTTTCATGAGTATTGGTAAATTGTTGGAGAGGACTTATTCCTTGCAGCCAAAGACTTCTTCAAGTCTAGAAAAATTCTAAAATAGTTGAACCATACCTTCTTGGCCTTCATTCCCAAAAATGAAGACCCCTAGACCATGGCTGACTTTAAGCCCATCAGCTTGTGCAACACAATTTACAAGATCTTCTCCAAAATCTTGTTCAATCACTTGAAACCTTTTTTGGATAAAATGATTATCCCATGCCAAAAAGGATTTGTCCCTAGTTGCCACATATTGGATGTTGCAATTTCCATGCATAAAATCCTTCAATCAATGGATAGATGTAACTATGTTGGTATGGATTTTAAACTTGATATTTCTAAAGCTTATGACAAAGTCTTGTGGAGTTTTCTTCTCTAAGTTTTAGCTAAGTTTTGCTTCAATATTTATGTGGTGAATCTCATTTTTGAATGCATATCTACTGTCAAATACTTGGTGTTGGTCAATGGTGTCATAACCCAATTTTATTGCATATTTATTATAACATGGTAAATTGAATTATTGAAGAAATTCAATATATATTAAATGGAAATTTTGGAATTTTTGAAAATAGATTGAAAGAAGTTGATTGATGTTGACTATGCAAACTTTTGAAATTTTATTATATGCTATCAAGAATTGAATTTTACTAATAAATTTTATAAGTGCAAGTGTTTGCAGTTGTAGGGTGATAGGTTGAAGGATGAGAGCACGGTTGAAGTAGGATTATTTAGTCAGATCGACCGGTAATCCAGATGGAATCTAGGTGCACACGCCACAAATGGCATGTGACTTGTATTTGAACTATTTTACATATATAGAAGAACATAATTTCATGACTTGAATTGTTTCAGTGATTGAAAATGAATGGCTTGTAAATTAAATTGTCTACCTAAACTCTATGTTTTGAAGAAAATGAAAGTACATATTTTTAAAAATGATTAAAAGGATAAGAGTTTCATTATGTAAAATTAAGTAGAAAAAAACCCTTTTAGTTCACATATATATGGATGCTTGAGATGAAATTAAAGTTCCTTATTTAATTAAATGATAGCATATGGAACTTATAAGCTCCTTCAAACAAACAATCTACACACACAAACACACACACACACATATATATATACATGTATGTAAATAAATGTGAATACATACATATATAAATATATATACAAAATGAAAAACGAACATAGTAATTATGAATTAAATTATATAAATATATATATATATACATATAGGTATACATATTTATATTGGGTGATCCCACAATAGTGGTTTACAATTTTTGGCCAAACTGGACACTGAAATAAAATTTTTTTAACTAACTCTTCACTTTCAGGCACCTATAGCAGCTAAATAGTGAGGAATTTGAAGATGATACAAAGTAGAGTTTCGTCACATTTTTTCTATAGATTCTAAAAATATTTTTTCAAAATTTTTGGAATCAAATTGCACCTTTTTTTCCATCTCCCTCGAAAACTAGTTTTTTTAAGAAAACAACATTTTTAAAAAGTGATGCACATCGTATAACACATAAATTTTTTTCTATGAAGGATAAAATTCTAATTCTTTTGAATTTAGATTTGTAACTTTGATATCTAGTGCTTCCACTTGGTTAGATAGTTTTTTATAGAATATTTTTTCTTTAATCAAGTTTCAAAGTCAAACCAATTACAAATTAGACATAGCGCAACCGTATAATGCGTAACTTTTTTTGAATATATCGAAATTCAATTTTTTTTTGTTGGATCAAGGACTTCAATATCTAGTGCACTCATATTTTTCAAAAAAAAAATGATAATCTACTATTTTTCCACATGTGCAGAATAGAGACCTTCATTTTTGGTGAAAAACCTATGTTTAATAAAACTAAAAAAATATACATAATAAAACCAAAACATATTAAAATTATATTCCTTGGATAGCTCGTACCAAGGACTACCTTATTCTAGTTGGGTTTGTGAAGTCTTTGCCATTTTCATGTTCAAACCGAGCTCCGAAGTGAAAAAAATTAGGTTTTTTTTGTGTTTTAGGGGGAGAATGAGGGATAAGGGGGGTTCGTACAAACCCCTAAGGGTTTGAGTGAACCACCCTTCCTAATGCATTCTTTTTGGTTTTTTTGGCGGGCAAGATTCAAATGGGTTCGATCGGACCCTGGCTCAAGCAAACCCCTTATGGATTTTCTCAAACTAGTAGGTTTGTACAAACCCCCAAAATCACATTTTTTGCCTTGGGGTCATTTTTTGTGAGTTTTCCTTCCTCACTTGGAATTGTAAACCACTTTTGTGGGTTTACCCTATTCTTATTGAAATTAAATTCGATAACCGATAATATCCCAAATCAGACTGTTTGAAATCAAATGAAAATCATGAAGGCATCCTACAAAGGATGTGGTTTTCCATAAACTTAATGGCAATATTCAAAACAAGATAGTGGCCGACAACAAGGAAATAATGCCATAATGGCAACAACCAATAACATGCAAAAAATATATTGTTTCCATTTCGAATTCATAACCCTAGGTAGAAAGCACAACAAATGAAATCATCTGGCTCAAAGGAAAAAGTAGGGAAGAGCTCATGGAAGTGGGAAAAATTAGAGACAACTTTCACAAAAGCTTGATTTATCAAGTAAATTGACTTCTTTAGAAAGAAGCTTGAATTTTCTATTATCATTTTTCTTGATCATGCGAGGGGTATTATTTTGTTTTGTCGAATGAATTATTAGCACTGTAAAGTGTAAATTTTCTATTGAGTAGCCACGGCCTTGAGTTGAGTATTGTGTTGGTGTTGATCATTATTTTGGGTTGTACGACCAATGGCAAGCTTTGCATGAGTTCTATTTAAAGCCTTACTAGCTAGCTCACAGAGCTAGGCCGAGCTTAGAGCCATTAAGATGTAACTGTCCCTTAAACTCACACTTTAGTGCTAGCTATTTGAGGGCTAATCATTATGACTCAATTGTGTATGTATGTATGCCTAATTTTGTAGAGGATCAACTATCGATCCTATGGAAAGGGTATCATACCCTATGTCTTCTTTTTGAATGTATCATATTCTCTTTTATCGGTTGGGCTAATAATGGTAAGCAACATAATAAAATGCTTGAGATTGTATTATATATATTATAATGCCATCATGGTTCAGTAGGAATGGTAGTGAAATCTTAGTTAAGATTCATTAAACCCAAGTAGGGTTCAATCTGTATGATCGACGGGTTGTTTCCTTGTAACTATGATCAATATGAGTATGCATGCTGATTTGAGTGGTGTAAAACCAACATTCCTTTAAGGGCATATCCGTACATGACTCTTGTTGCTAACATAGAAATGCATTAGACCCATAAGAACGGTTGATTCTAGAGTGACCAATGAATGTTTTGTTCGTAACTTGGAAAGGCGTGAGTTTTTCTAAGAAACCCAAAACTTTTGTGTCTTGTCTCATAACCAAAATACTTGTTCAGGCTTTACATCGATGAGCATGTTGATCTTAGAATCATTTAATTTATAAAAGTTGCACATTGAATTTTAGTAATGAAAGTGTTCAAAGATCTTAATATCGAGCATTTTTCATTCATGTATGAAGTTGGGCTAGTTTGATTTGTTAGTGAAATATTTTTTGGCTTGCTTTGAAATTGACAAATGAGTTAGCTGTAGACAATATTCATTACTAGAAAAACAACATTGTTCATTATCTATTCATTGAAAGATAACCTTGTTCTATTGAAAACAGTGAACATTAAATTGTAATGTTATCATTTAGCATCTAAACAACTTGAAACAACAATGAGTAAATTGAAAATAGTGAATTTTTTGTTGGAAAACGACATTGTTTGTCATTAAATGCAACTCTTTAGTCTGGAACAACATTGTATTGATGTAGACAATTAATATTTTGTTGCAAACGACACTAATTTTTTTTAAAGTTATCTTTGTAGCTGAAAATAGTCGTCCATTAAACTATTTAGCTAGAACAACATTGAATAGTTGTAAACTGTGAACATTCTATATGAAACAGCTTGTCCTATAGCCGTTTAGTAGGAAACAATACTAGTTCTATTAAAACAATGAATGTTCATATGTAAAAAAAAATGTTAGAGTATCACAGTTTTGTGAGAATGCAAAAGAAACAACGGTATGTATGAAACTGTTAATATAGACTTGTTTTGGATTCTTTATTTTGACAAAAGAAACATCAAATGGAATAATATTTAATGATTGCAATCTAATTTAATGGTTTATTTCAAAATGTATGCACAAATCAAAAAATTAAGTAGGAACATATATGTGGATGCACATAGACTTCATCTATATACATAAACATACTTGTGACATACCTTCTTTTATTCTTAATTCATTTTAAAATGGATAATGCTTATGTTGAAAAGTAAGGTTGAGTCATGAGAATGCTATGATAGATTGTTGAATTACTCTATTTGAATCATGTATTTGATTTCTATTTATAGGGTAAATTAGTAATCTAATTCCTTTTTTTGTGAACATATGTAAGAAGAATGCTCTAATATTTGAACAAAATAGTGATACCTAAGTAGAATAGAGCACCTCAGGGTAGATGTTACTAGAGGTTAGATAGTTGTTATGAGATGTTGTATTGTAGAAAGTTACCTTATGGGATGGGTGTTGAAATGGATTTTAGAGAGTATAGGTTTGCTTTACCAGAACCTATTGTTTGTTGTTGATGCAACACATTTGATATGCTTGGCCAAGCAATATAGTTCATTTTGTATGTAATAACTCTATGATATCATTCTCTACCATTCCTATCATAGATCTTGAATTTTATTTTCTAACTTGTAGATGGATATTGCATGTTGATGTATAGGCACGCACCAAATTCCACCTTGCATATTTTTCTCTTTCTAAACTTTCCATGCAGGTTTGGGTATTCTTCAAGCTAGAAGAATTTTGGGGAAGCGTAAGCTTCATGGTTGGGCGGTAAGGTGCTTCAACCATGTTCTCATCCACCAGTGGAGGCAAGCGATAAGGAGAACCTTAGTTGTTCACAAGACAATTTTAGTCTAAAATGTAACTTGATGTAATACATTCATGTATTTGATGTAAAGTGTACAATGTAATGATTTTGTGGCCTTAGGAGCCAAGTCAAACCTAATATTGTAATTTGACTTTTGAAGTGAATATATGAATCATTGACTCATTTTTAATGGACATATGTAGCTATGATTGACTTTAGCCACTAGTTATGTCTTTTTAATTTGGAATATATTCATGTGTCATTTACAATAATGTTAATTAAGGGATAATTTAGGATGGGTTATTACATTTGGTATTAGAGCTTAGGGTTCAACTCTAGGCCTTTTGAGTCTACCATAGTTTGACTAGGGATAGTTGACCCTTGACCAAAAATTTAGTTGTCCTAAGAATTGACTGAACCTAGATTGAATGCAGGTATGGGAAGATCAAAAGTAGTATGAAGGAAAGGGAAAAATATTAGAACCTCATGTAAGAATGATGTAAAGGAAGAAAACGCCAAGATGCAGGTTCAATCATAAATTCCCCATCACAAAACTCTATCTCAAGCCCTTACACAACTCAAGCTAGAGAGAGGCTTGAAGATTGACGAGAAGCAAACACCTAAAATCAAAAATCTTTCCACAACCTGGGACTGGCCTCTAGGGTGTGGACCTAATGCACCCTTATTGACTAAAGAGGAAAAGGAGAGCTTGCATGCTCAACCATCCTCTTCTGTAAAGTTTGATGTGAACTCAAATGAGGACCCAGAGGAATTTCCTCTTTTTGATGTTGAGAAATCATAATGATGTAACAAGAAGCCTTTTGTAAATAAGGGTCTATTGACTCACCTTTAATATAAATAAAATCAGATAATATTTTTTTGGTGTGTTCAAATGAAGGACTCCAAAATGTGTTTAGTATGCATGAATGTGTATTTCTTCTAAGAATGAGAGATACATGCATATGAAGAAAAAAAATGTGATGTAGAATAAGAACGTTTATTTATAGAACCCTGTGTTGAGATGCGATAGATGGAAATGTGTTGCAAGTTAAGTGTGGAACAACATGGTGACTATCAGGGAAGACGTAGGTGGTAGTGGTTTTAATAATGAACCTAACAAGAGACTGGAATACATTCTAGAGCTTTTGAACCAACAAGAGTCTCACATGGATCACATAGAGAAAGAATTATGAGTGGAATGTGAGGATCGGGACTGCAAGAATGCAGAAGGAAACCAAGGAGATGGTGGTCCAGGGGTAGGTCCATGAGGACGAATTGAGGAAGAGCTTGGGAAAGATATCAAAAAAGTAGCACCACCTAAGTTCAATGGTAAGGCTATCAGAGCAGGAGCTGAGGCTTGGATTATAGAGATGGAAAAATACTTTGGGCTCTGTAACCTTTATGAAAAGACTAAGGTGGCATGGGCTACATATCAACTCTTAGATGAAGCAATGACTTGGTGGGATAATGAGAAGTTAGAATGAAATCTTCAGCCTGCTGATCACTTGGGAACTCTTCCTCTAATCCTTTAGGAAGAGATGGTTACCACAACTTTTCTTTGACAATAAAGTGATGGAATATCAAAACTTAACCCAGAGAAATATGATTGTGATTTAGTATTGGGAAAATTTCATCAACCTATTGAAGTATGTGCCTCAGTATCAGGGAGATGAATGGTTTTGTATTCATAAATTTATAATGGGACTCAGACCCCACATAGGAGCTAAAGTGGATATGCATGAACCACAAACCATGAATGAATTCTTCCTAAAAGCCACCAAATAGGAAGAAAAACTGTAGCAATTATCCAATCTTTGCAATGACTCAAATTTTGAATCATGGTATAGGAAAAAGAGATTTCATAAAGGATACAAGAGCCATTAGATCCATAATCTCAAAAGGGTAAGTGAGTCATGGGATAAGGGGGAATATGGTAATGGTGGAAAGAATAAGAAGGAAAACAAAAGCAAGGGTAAAGACGACCATAAGCAGAAGGGCTTTAGAGTGGACAAGCCAGTATGTCACAAAGGGCCTCATGATGGATGTTATACTTATGGAAGTGATCATTATGCCTCAAATTTTCCTTAATATTCAAAGTCACGAAAGGAAGGAAGCTACCAATAGACTCAACATCACTAGATCCACACTGTAGTGGATAACAGACAAGCAAAGTATCAGGCTACACCAATTTAGCTGGCAGGTAAGCTCTATGCCCAATCTATCTCTATCTTAATTGATACTAGAGCTATTGAATGTTTATAGATCCTAGAATAATATCCAAGATACCCATTAGACCTGGATACATGGAAAATTCATGGACAATCTAGTATGGTAATCAAGCAAAGCGGAGGGTAGATACTTGTCTCTTTTGCAGTGAGTTAGAGATTCCAACCTTTCAAACTCAGTTCAACTTGTATGTGGCACCATTAGGCTCATATGATCTAATTTTGGGAATAAAATAGTTAATTGAGCATAAGGTTATAGTAAATTGTGAGAATAAGGTGGTCAGTTGTTTGGATGATTATGGAAACCCAATTGAGGTTTGTGGAATACAAAGACCCTTAGAGATTAGATAGATTTATGTGATGCAACTCAAGAAGTATCATCAAAAGGGATGTGTAATTTATGCAATGCATGTTAGTAATCCTAACAGAAAGGAATTGTATTTAGATTACTATCCTATTCTCAAGGAATTCCAAGATGTGTTCCTTGATGAACTTACAGAGTTGCCTCCAAAGCAACAATTTAACTTTTCTATCAACCTTGTCCCAGGAGTTGAGCCTCAAACCAAGGAACCCTATTGGATGACCACCATATAACTCTATGATTTGAAGGCCCAATTAATGGAATTGCTAGACAAAGGTCTTATATGACCCAGTGTGTCTCCTTGGGGAGTACCAATTATCTTTATGAAAAAGAAGGATGGAACTTTGCATCTATGTATAGATTATCAGATGTTGAACAAGGTGACCATCAAGAACCAATATCCACTCTTGAGGATGGATTAGTTGTTTGACCAAATGAAAGGAGCAATGGTATTCTCCAAAATTGATCTCACGTCAGGGTACCATAAATTGAGAATTAAGGAAGAAGATATTCCGAAGAATGCATTTAGAACTCGATATGGACATTATGAGTTCACAGTGGTACCTTTTGGTTTGACTAATGCACCAACACCCTTTATGAACCTCATGAATAGTGTATTTAGAGACTGCTTGGATGACTTTGTTTTGACTTTCATTGATGAAATTCTAGTCTACTCAAAGACTGCTAAAGAGAATGATAGACATTTGAGGATAGTTTTTCAACAACTGAGAGAAAGGAAACTCTTTGGGAAGTTGTCCAAGTGTTCATTCTATCAGGACAAGGTGCACTATCTAGGCCATATCATTTTAGTTGAAGGATTCTATAGACCCCGAGAACATCAAGGCAATCGTGGAATGGCCAATGCCTCAAAATGTGTCAGAAGTTTGTAGCTTCATGGGCCTCATGGGATACTATAGGAATTTTGTGCAAGGGTTCTCCTAGATTGTATCTCCTATTACCTCACTCTAAAGGAAGGGAACATGGTTTGAATGGATCAAGAAATGCAATTAGGCATTCCAACTCCTAATGGAGAGGCTCACGACAACACCAGTGTTGACCATCCCTGATCCTAATGGGAGATTCATAGTAATCACAAATGCTTCAAGAGAAGGATTGGGAACAATATTAATGTAGGATAGACAAGTGGTAGCATATGAATCAAGGAAGCTTAAGCAACACAAAGTGAACTATGTACCTCATGATTTATAATTGGCCATAATAGTTCATGCCTTACAGATGTGGATGCATTACCTTTTGGGAAAGTTGTTTGAACTCAAGACAGACCACTTAGGATTGAGATGTATATTTACCTAGCCAAACCTTAATGCGCAGCAGAGAAGATGGTTGGAATTCTTTAGCGAGTATGACTTTGGAATTGATTATATAAAGGGAAAAGAGAATAGAGTGGTTGATTCTCTTAGTAGACAAAGACATCTAGTAGCCATGATCTCAACAAGGTCTAACTTGAGATAGTAGGTGATTCAAAATCTGTCAGGGGATGAGTACTATGAGAGAGTGAAGAGTGGCCTAGCAGTAAATCCTTCAAATCATTAGTTCGATGGGTATGAGATCAAACCAGATGGTATTTTGAGATATTAGATAAGAATGTATATCCCTGACTCTGGAGAGCTGAGAAAGTTGGTTTTGGAAGAGGTTCACAATGTGCCTTATTCAAGACACCCCAAAGTATCCAAGATGATCGCAGAGTTGAAGAATCTATATTTTTGGCCTAAACTCAAGAAGGATGTAGTGGAGTACATAGCTAGATTCTTAGAGTGCCAACGAGTCAAGGCTAAGCATCCACATCCAGCTAGGTTATTGTATCCTCATGACATACCTAAGTATAAATGGCAAGTGATCAGTATGGATTTTGTACAGGGGTTACCATTGAGCAAGAACAATCATGATGTTATCTTGGTTGTGATTGATAAGTTGACTAAGGTTGTGCACTTCATTCCATGAAACCTTAAGGATGGATCGTTGACATAGGCTAAGAAATTTTTCCAAGAGATCTTTCACTTGCATGGAGTTCCAGAGACTATCGTTTTTGATAGTGACACTCAAATGACCTCAAGGTTTTGGATGAACCTAAATGTTGCATTGGGGACCAAACTAAATTTTAGCTCAGCTTATCATCCTCAGACTAACGGGAAGATAGAGAGGGTGAATCAGGTAGTCGAAGACCTCCTTCAAATGTATTGTATGGACCAACAATATAGGTGGGAAGAATATTTTCCTTTGGTAGAGTTTTCTTACAACTCTTATCATACATCCCTAGGCATGGCACCATTTGAAGCTTTGTATGGGCGGAAGTGTCGTACCCCCATCAGTTGGGATAAATTGGAGGACAAGATTATAGTAGGACCTGAAATGCTTAAGGAAATGGAAGAACATATGAGGTTCATTAAGAGCAGACTGAAGGAGGTGCCAGATCGACAAAAGAGTTATTCCAACAAGAATCAAACTCTTAGATAGTTTGTAACCAAGGAAAAAAATTTCTTGAGAGTTAAACCTCATAAAAGTTCTATTGCTTTTGGAAAGTCTTCCAAGTTGGCCCCAAGATATGTGGGACCATTTGAAGTCTTGGAAGTGATAAACCCAGTTGCTTATAGATTAGCTCTACTACCTGCTTTGGCTTGACTTCATAATGTGTTTCATGTTCCCTTGCTTAATCCATATCATCCTGATGTGACTCATTGGTAATCCTTATAGGTATAGGACCCAGGAGTGGTGTTAGTGGAGCCCATTAGAATCTTGGATAGATGCAACGTTAAGTTGTAGAGTAGAGATATTGCTCAATTTAAGGTCCAATGGGGCCAATACTTAGAAGAAAGTGCTACTTGGGAGGGTGTGGAAGAGATAGAATACTCCTTTCCACATTTGTTTTCTTGAGAAAGAGACTTCAACATTTTTTCTTGAAATTTTTTGGATTGAGATACTATGATATTGCATACTTTAATTTTTATGAGATGTTGAAATAGATATATATAATTTTGATGTGATGTTGAAATAGACATATATAATTTTTATGTGATGTCGAAATAGACACATAATTTGATGAGATGTTGAAATAGACATATATAATTTGACGAGATGTTGAAATAGACATATAATTTGAGGAGATGTTGAAATAGACATATAATTTGATGTGATGTTCAAATAGACATATATAAATTGTAGTGATGTTGAAATAGACATGTATGCTCAAATTTGACATGATGTTTCTTTTTTTCGATTTACTAGACATCAAGATGATGTCTCTTCCAAGAGGAGAAGGATGTCATAACCCAATTTTATTGCATATTTATTATATTATGGTAAATTGAATTATTGAAGAAATTTAATGTATATTAAATGGAAATTTTGGAATTTTTGAAAATAGATTGAAAGAAGCTGACTGATGTTGACTATGTGAACTTTTGAAATTATCTTATATGTTATCAAGAATTAAACATTAACGATAAATTTTGCATGTGCAAGTGTGTGTAGTTGTAGGGTGACAAGTTGAAGGATGAGAGAATGGTTGAAGTAGGATTGTTTAGCTGGATCAAATGGTAAGCTAGTTGGAATCTAGGTGCACACACCACAAATGGCATGATGACTTGCATTTGAACTATTTTGCATATATAGAAGAACGCAATTTCATGACTTGAATTGTTTCAATGATTAAAAATGAATGGCTTGTAGATTAAGTTGTCTACCTAAACTTTGTGTTTTGAAGAAAATGAAAGTACGTATTTTAAAGAATTATTAAAAGGATAAGAGTTTCATTATGTGAAATTAAGTAAAAAGAAACCCTTTTAGTTCACATATGTATGGATGCTTGAGATGAAATTAAATTTCCTTATTTAATTAAATGATAGCATATGGAACTTATAAGCTCCTTCAAACAAACAATCTACACATGGATATATATATATACATTTATGTAAATAAATGTGAATACATACATATATATATACATATATTCATGTATACATATATATATACAAAAAATGAAGAACAAACATAGTAAATATGAATGAAGTCATATAAATACATATATATATATATACATATACATACACATATACATATACATATACATATATATGTATACATATTTATATTCTTATTGAAATTGAATTCGATAACTGATAATATCCCAAATCAGACTATTTGAAATCAAATGAAAATCATGAAGGCATCCCATGAAGGAAGTGGTCTCCCACAAGCTTAATGACAATATTTAAAGCAAGATAGTGGTCGGCGGCAAGGCAATAATGCCATAATGGCAACGCCCAGTAACATGCAAAAAAGATATTGTTTCCATTTTGAATTCATAACCCTAGGCACAAAGCATAGTGAAAGAAATCATCTAGCTCGAAGGAAAAAGTAGGGAAGAGCTCGTGGAAGTGGGAAAAATCAAAGGCAAGTTTCACAAAATCTCGATTTATTAGGTGAACCAATTTCTTTAGAAAGAAGCTCGATTTTTCTATTATCATTTTTCTTCATCATGCGAGGGGTATTCTTCCATTTTGTAGAATGAATTATTAGCACTGTAAAATGTAAATTTTATGTTGAATAGCCATGGCCTTGAGCTGAGTATTGTGTTAGTGTCGATCATTGTTTTGGGTCACATGGCCAGTGGCTAGCTTTGCATGAGTTTTATTTAGATCCCTATCGACTAGTTCATAGAGCTAGGTCAAGGCTTAGAGCCATTAAGATGTGACTATCCCTTAAACTCCCACTTTAGTGCTAGCCATTTGATGGCTAATCAAAATTTCATTTTGATTCAATTGTGTATTTATGTATAATTAATTTTGCATAGGATCGACTATCGATCCTATGGAAAGGGTATCATACCTCGTGTGTTCTTTTCGAATGTATCATATTCTCTTTATCGGTTGGGCTGATAATAGTACGCGGCTTAATCAAATGCTTGAGATTGAATTATATGTATTATAATTCTGCCATGGTTTAGTAGGAATAGTGGTGAAATCTTATTTAAGATTCATTAAACCCAAGTAGGGTTCGATTTGTATGATCAACAGGTTGTTTCCCTGTAACTATGATCGATATGAGTATGAATGTCTATTTGAGTGGTGTAAAATGAGCATGCCTTTAAGGGAATATTCATACATGACTCTTGTTTCTAAGAAAGAAATGCATCAAACCTATAAGAATGTTCAATTCCAAAGCAACCAATGAATGTTTTGTTTGTAACTTGCAAACGCATGAGTTCTACTTAGAACCCTAAAACTTTTGTGTCTTGTCTCATGACCAAAATACTTGTTCAAGCTTTACAACGATGAGCATTTCGATCTTAAAATCATTTCATTTATAAAAGTTGCACATTGAATTTCAGTAATGAAAGTGTTCAAAGATCTGAATATTGGGCATTCTACTTTCATGTATGAAGCTAGGCTAGTTTGATTTGTTAGTGAAATATTTTTGTCTTGCTTTGAAATTGACAAATGAGTTAGCTGTAGACAATATTTGTTACTGGTAAAACAACATTTTTCATTATCTATTCATCGTAAGATAACCCCGTTATGTTTAAAATGGTGAACATTAAATTGTAATGTTATCATTTAGCATATGAACAAATTGAAACAACAATGAGTAAATTGCAAACAGTGAATGCTTTGTTGGAAAATGACATTGTTTGTCATTAAATGTAACTGTTTAGTTTGGAACAACATTATACTGATGTAAATAATGAATATTCTATTACAAATGGCATTGATTTGTTGTAAAGTTATCTTTGTAGCTGAAAATAGACTTGTTCATTAAACTATTTAGCTGGAACTACATTGAATAGTTGTAAACTATGAACGTTCTATGTGAAATAGCTTGTCCTATAATTATTTAGTAGCAAATAGTACTGATTCTATTAAAACGATGAATTTTCATATGTAAACAACAATGTTAGAGTATCACAGTTTTATGAGAATGCAAAATAAACAATAGTATGTGTGAAATTGTTAATATAGACTTGTTCTGGATTCTTTATTTTGACAAAAGAAACTTCAAATGGAATATTATTTAATTATTGCAATCTGATTTAATGGCTTATTTGAGAATGTATGCACAAATCAAAAACTTAAGTAGGCACATATATGTGTGTGCACATAGATTTTGTCTATGTACATACACATACTTGTGACATACCTTCTTTTTTTCTTAATTCATTTTAAAATGGATAATGCTTATGTTGAAAAGTAAGGTTGAGTCATGAGAATGATATGACAGATTATTGAATTACTCTATTTGAATCATGTATTTGATTTCTCTTTAGAAGGTAAATCAATAATCTGATTCCTCTTTTTCGTGAACATATGTGAAAAGAATACTCTAATACTTGAATAAAATAGTGATACCTAAGTAGACTAGAGCACCTCACGATAGATGCTACTAGAGGGTAGATAGTTGTTATGAGATGTTGTATTGTAGAAAGTTACCTTCTAAGATAGGTGCTGAAATGGAGTTCAGAGAGTATGAAAGACTCCCAACCCAATCTAATCAGAGTTTGTCTTTTCAAGAAGTCTTTGACCAGCAAATAGGATAATTTTTTGTTTTGATTGTTTTTGCATTTTTTCTAATTTTTTTGGTGTTTTTTAGTTTTATGTGAATAACAATGACATATACAATTGTTGGAAATAGGAAATAAAAAAGATATACAATAGTTCTATTACTAAAATACTATAATTACATAAACATGGGCTTAATGCAACATACCCATTCATCCATAGACCTAGAAATGACTTTTACAATGCTGAAATAAATTTCTCAGGTTTGATATAATTTTGTAACAATAATTTTGAACTCTCCCAACTCTGAATAAGACTCCACAATTCAGTTCCAGGTGTGAGGTGAGTTTTACAACTATTGTAGGTGAATTTTCAACTCCAAATCTTTAAGTACTCCACTTGGCACCTAGGGTTTGAAGCCCAAATGCCCAACAGAGGCTCTACTGACTAGAAGACTCTTGTAGGAAGGTAGAAATTCCCTAAAAAAGGTCTGGTCTACAGTCTAATATACAATTTTGACCATTTGATTAAATGATCTACAATATTCTTCCCAAATACTTGTTTCCAAACTAATAAGAAACCTTTTCTATGATGGTTTTTACCCTCTAGAATGTTGGGGCTACGTCCAACACTCCCTTCTCCCAAAAGTTTTCATTCCTAGAAGGCCAAATCTACATGTAGAAAACCCACCTTAAGCTCCAACCTGCAAGCTGCTCTAAAAATTATAAACTTGTGATATGTCAAATGGTAGCCTCCAACCTCTTTTTCTAACTTTTACTATTCCTCATAGAGGTCGCCCCTTTTTAGAGTTTTCTAACTTAGCAACATGGATACTTTTTAAGTATTTTTAGTAAAAATTGCTTGTCTCATGCTAGGCGTGGCTTTTCAATAAGCCCCCCATTTTGATCTTTTAAGTTATTTTTAAAAACTTCAAGTTATGTCTCTAGGCTTCATGGCACAAGGCGGTGAACTTTTCACTATTCATCCTTCTAATTCTCTGTTACTATTCGCACCTTTACTATTTCATTAGAGACAACTTAAATATTTCCAAATTAACCTTGGACTCATCCTCTGAACCCCAAACTAAAGGCTTGAAAAGCTCTCAAAAAGGCTCCACAACCCTGGTTAGGTCCCCTAACCAAACTACTAACCTATGGGAACCCTCGTAGTAGGCCAACCTCTTCCAATGTCTAAGTTTCCTAAGGAAGGGGCATTACAGTCCTCTCTTTTCCAGATTACTTGCCCCCAAGCAATTGTAAAGTTGGATGTTGGAGTATCATCTCTACTTCCCACATGGCATCCTTCAACGACAAGTCCTTCCATCGTACCAAATACTCCTTGATAACTTTGTTCCTCAACCTTCTCTCCCTCATATTAAGAATCTCTATAAGAATCAAAATCAACTAGCCCTCCTCATCCAATTAAGGAAAATCGGGTGATGGTTTAACATGTTGCCCCAAAGCCTTCTTCAAATAAGACACATGAAAAATATTATGTATCTTTCTCTCCAAGGGTAACTCAAGCTCGTAAGCAACCTCTCCAATCCTCTGGATAACTATGTATGGTCCATAAAATCTAGGCTTGAGCTTTTCAACCCCACTCTTGATTCTACTCTGCTATAGGGCTATAGACGCAAGAAAACCATATCATCAACCTCAAAGGTCCTCTCAATCTTGTGCCTATTAGCATAAAGCTTTTGTTGATTTTGTGCCTGTTGAATGTTATCCTTAAGTGCCTTAAGGATATCTTGACTATCCTGAAGCCACTCTCGAGCTCTAGGCACTCTGCTATCACCTAGCGCTAAATCCACAAATGATAAAGCATGATAGCTATATAAAGCTCACAAGGGAGTCATTCCAATAGACATATGATGCATAGTATTATAACAATACTCGCTCAAATACAACCAACGCACCCATGCTTTCTGCTGACCTGAGACATAATTACGCAAATATCCCTCCACCCACTTGTTGACAATATTTGTCTGTCCATCAATATGAGGGTGGTAACTGGTGTTGGGGGTCAACTCTATACCTGTAAGTTAGAATAGTTCCTACCAAAATATACTCATGAATCTACCATCCCAATCACTAACAATGGTCCTAGGGAGTCCATGGAGACAAAATACCTCACAAAAGAATAACTCTGCCACCTATGAAGCTATGAAATTGGCTGCAATAGAAAAGAAGCGTACATACTTCATCAATCTATCAACAACCACATATATGCAGTCCTTCCCCTGAACTATCTGAAGACCAATAATGAAGTTCATTGATATACCTTCCCACTTTTGCTCTAGAATAGGCAATGGCTACATAAGTCATGTTGGGAAAGTATGCTTTGATTTGTTCTACTGACAAGTCACACACTCACGAACATAGCGTAGGACATCATCCTTGAGACCTTTCCATGAGAAAATCTCACAAACCCACCTGTATGTCTTGAAGTACCCAGGATGTCCTGTTATTGGTGTATCATGGATGGCATGTATAATCTTTTCCTTCACCTTCAATCCAAGAACTAAATAAATTTTAACCTTGTAGTATGTCATATCATCAATCACAGTGTACCTATCATCTTGGACCCGTCCATCCAAAACCTCACATGCAAACTGATTTTTGGAATAATCAACTAAAATTTGAGACTTCCAATCAGCTGAAATCTCACTCATAGAACAAAGGGAAACAAATAAAAGCCTTCTAGAAAGTGCATCAACAACATATTTCTTTCCCTTGAAAATTTTGATGTCAAAATCATATGTCTAAATCTTACTGACCCACTTCTGTTGGTGCTCATTAAGTTTTTTTTGTTCTAAGAATTATTTCAGACTATTGTGGTCAGTTCTCACCACAAACTTTCCACCCACCAAATATTGTCAAAACTTCGCCAAGGAATGCATAATGGCAAGCATCTCCTTATCATATGTGCAGTACAATCTCTCATTATCCCTCAATTTCCTACTCTCATATGCAATGGGATGGTGGTTTTGTATAAGCAGCACTCATATGCACCCTCTTGATGCATCACACTCTAAAACAAAGGGATGAGAGAAATTTGGAAGAGCTAAATCTGGACATGTGCTCATAGCCTGCTTGAGCCTATCAAATACCCTTTGTGCCTCATATGTCTATATAAAATCCCCCTTCCATGTAAGATTTGTCAAAGGAGCTGCCAACTATGAATACCCCTTAAAAAACCTCCTGTAATATGCACATAATCTTAGGAAACCATGCAACTATGGAACATTCCTAGGTGGAACCAATCTAGCATTATTTGTATCTTATACTGGTGAACCTTCACTCCATTTTCACATATCACATGTCCCAAGTATAGTATCTCTATAAGTCCAAATTCACATTTGGAGATTTTGGAAAATAGAGATTGAGCCTCCATAATACCAAGAATCTCATCCAAATGCCTCATGTTCTCCTCCAAGGTTCTACTATATATCAGAATGTCATCGAAGAATACAAGCACATACTTACACAATTGCTTATTGAACACATGATTCATGCATGACTGAAACATAGCAAGTGCGTTAGTGAGACTAAATGGCATAACTAAAAACTCATAGTGTTTGTAGTGGCATCTGAATGTTTTCTTATAGATATCCTCCTCACGAACATGGATCTAATGGTATCTGGATCAAAGATCAATCTTCAAAAAATGCATTGCCCCATGGAGCTCATCTAGTAACTTATCTATGCATGGAATCAAATACTTATTCTTAATTTTTTTCTTATTGAGTGCATGATAATCAATGCACATGTGCATAGTGCCATCCTTCTTCTTCACCAACACCACAAAAGAAGTGAAGGGGCTAGACTAGGCCTGATGAATCCCTTGTCCAATAAATCTTAGATGGTATTCTCTATCGCTTCCTTGTATGCCTTAGGATGGTGATAAGGGATAATAATCATAGGCTTGGCACCCTCCTCCAGCTCTATCACATGCTCAAACCCACGGTCAAGAGCTCTTCCAGAAGGAAGGTCCCCAAACACCACGCTATGCCTATCCAACACTATCTGGATATCTACATGAAATGTTGGTCTATTGAATCTGAAGAAGGTGACTTGGATGAAATGAAACACTGTGTCGCCTAAGCAACATCCCCATTCCTAAAAATTGACTCCATCCTACGAGTTAAAACTACCATAGGTCCACCATCTATGAAAGCCTTCAACACAACCTTCTTTCCACCAACTGTAAACTTTAGTTCCATCCTCTTAAAATCATGTATATACCTACCAAGTGATTGTAACCATTGGATGCCTAACACTGCATCAATGTCACCTAGACTCACCACATAAAAATCATCAATCAAGGTGTAATTTACCAACTATATACTAAGTTGCATAACTACCCTGGTGCACCTCATAGAAAACCCATCTGCTACTGTCACACTGAAACTAGGAAAATCCTCCGCCTATAGTTCTTTCTTAGCAACTAGTTCCTCATCAATAAAATTGTGTGTGGCACCACTATCAACAACACAAGTCACTGTTTTCCATTGATCACTCCCTTCAAGCGGGAGGGATGGCATCTAGGGACTACAAAAAGGGTGGAAATGATAGGCTTGGGTGCATCCAATGTGTCACCCACTCCAAGCTCTTCTTGTGGGCTCTCCTATAAATCCTCACCATCATTTCCCTCTGAATTTGTATCTTGTATATGCTCATCATCCACATCAGACACAACCTCAATGAGATGTTCCTTTCCTTTTCCAAGGCATCGGTGTCTGGGCTCCCAAGGCTCCCTACATGTGAATCCTAGCTTCTTCCTTCTCAACTCATTATGTGTCTCCTGATCCATCCTGGGGCGGAGGTGGTGTAATCCTGTGTTGTGTCAAAGATATCTAAAAATGTTTGGAGCCCTCGGAAAAATTCTTATTCTATTGATAAGAAGTAGGAGGTGGTGAAGTATCAAGCTCTAGGGAAATCTGAATAGCCTCATGTAAAGTCTTATGCTTAAGAGCCTTGACCAAACCTTGTAATTTTTCATGTAAACCCTCTATGAAAATCATTACCACACATCTATCTAGCATCTCAGGAACCAAAACAGCAATGTGTGAAAACTCATTATTGTAAGTTTCAACATGTCTAGTATGTCACAGAAGTGCTAAATCCCTATAGTACAACTCAACATCCTTACGATCAAATATAGAAATCAACTGCTCAGTGAACTCCCTGTAAGAATGAATAAGTCCATGGTTTTGGGTAACCAAACCATGATGCCACCAATCATAAGCCATGCCCTCCAAGAGTAGTACTACAAACTAGATGGCCTCATCTCCAGGAATTAGCTTTAGTGAAAGGTAGATGTCAAGCTTGTGCACCCTTGCTAGTAGCTCGATGGTGGTCACCATTATGTTGATGTCTAGGCCCCCTATCACCACAGTTCATCATGTTATCTCTATGTTGTGAACAATACTAAGGTAGAGGGAAGGAATCCCTAACATGCTCTAGAAAATGTACCCACTCATCACTCACTACCATATCAACATCTTGAAACTCCACACCCTCAAGTGGGTCAACTAGTGGTGGCTCATCTCTAGGAGGAAAATGGGATTGCATGGGCCTATTTGTTGTACGTGTATGAGTCATGTCACACCTAGGAGAACCAAGAGAACTATCCATCGATGAGGGATCCCTGCTACTCCCACAGCTTCCTATAACTGTAACATACCTATCTTCTCTATCACGTCTATCATGTCTGCCATGCCTATCCCTAGGCCGACCCAAATCCATCTTGTAAAGGGTATTCTAAAGTCTGTCTAAAGCCTAAACAATTACTGGTTGTGTATTAATGAGAGTTCTAAATAACTCACAATCATGATCTTCTTGTGGAATTTTCTCTCCCTCTGATGGGGACTTCTATTGCCATCATGGGAATCCCCCATAGTTGCACCCGAAATACTATTATCAACCCCAAATTGTCTGTGTGCTCTCTTGCGAGTGTAATATCTGTGTTGCCTGACCTCTCTAGGATGCATAGGACTAAACAAAGTGCCCATAGGCTGGCAATATCATGGCTCTAATACCACTGAAAGATTCCCAACCCAATTTGATCTAATTTTTCTAAGTTTGTCTTTTCAAGAAGTCTTTGACCAACAAATCGAAGAAGTTTTTGTTTTGATTTTTTTTACGTTTTTCCTAATTTTTTTAGTGTTTTTGAGTTTTATGCGAATAACATGACATATAAAATTACTAGAAATAGGAAATAATAGAGATATACAATAGTTCTATTACTAAAATACTATAATTACATAAACATGGGCTTAATGCAACATACCCATTCATCCATAGACCTGGAAATGACTTTTACAAGGCTGAAATAAATTTCTCAAGTCTGATATAATTTTGTAACAATAATTTTGAACTCTCCCAGCTCTGAATAAGACTCCACAATTTGGTTCCAGGTGTGAGGTGAGTTTTGCAACTATTGTAGGTGAATGTTCAACTCCAAATCTTCAAGAAATCCACTTGGAACCTAGGGTTTGAAGCCTAAATGCCCAACGAAGGTGCGGCTGACTAGAAGACTCTTGTAGGAAGGTAGAAATGCCCTCAAAAAGGTTTGGTCTATAATTTGATATAAAATTTTGACCCTCCAGTTGACTGATCTACAATATTCTTTCCAAATACTTCCTACCAAACTGATAAGAAACCTTTTCTATGAAGTTTTTATCCTCTAGAATGTTGAGGCTACATCCAACACTCCCTTCTCCCAAGAGTTTTCATTCCTAAAAGGCCAAATCTACATGTAGAAACCCTCCTTGAGCTCCATCCTACAAGCTACTTTGAAAATTATAAACTTGTGATATGTCAAATGGTAGCCTCCAACCTCTTTTTATAACTTTTACTATTCCCCAAAGAGGTCGCCCCTTTTTAGGGTTTTCTAACTTAGCAACATGAATAATTTTTAAGTATTTTTAATAAAAATTGATTGTCTCCTCTTGCTAGGTGTGGATTTTCAATAATTCCCCCATTTTGATCTTTTAAATTGTTTTTAAAAACTTCAAGTTATGTCTCTAGGCTTCATGGCACAAGGGGGGTGAACTTTTCACTATTCATCCTTCTAATTCTCTGTTACTATTCACCCCTTTACTATTCCATTAGAGACAACTTAAATATTTCCAAATTAACCTTGGATTCATCCTATGAACCAAAAAATAAAAGCTTGAAAAGCTCCTGAAAAGGCTCCACAACCTCGGTTGGATCCCCTAACCAAACTGCTGACCTATGGGAACCCTCGTAATAGGCCAACCTCTACCAATGTCTAAGTTGCCTAAGGAAGGGACATTACAGAGTATAGGTTTGCTTTACCATAACCTATTGTTTGTTGTTGTTGCAAAACATTTGATATGCTTGGCCAAGCAATATAGTTCATTTTGTATGTATCAACTATGTGATATCACTCTCTGCAATTCCTAGCATAGATCTTGTATTTTCTTTTCTAACTTGTAGATAGAAATATCATGTTAATGTATGGGCACACACTAGATTCCACCTTGCATATTGTTCTCTTGCTAAAATTTTCATCTAGGTTTGGTTAGTCTTCAAGCTAGAAGATTGTGGTTGGGTGGTAAATTGCTTCATCCATGTTCTCATCCACCAATGGAGGCGAGTGACAAAAAGAACCTTAGTTATTCACAAGACTATTTTAGTCTAAAATGTAACTTGATGTAATACATTCATGTATTTGATGTAAAGTGTACAATGTAATGACTTTGTGGCCTTAGGAGCCAAGTCAAACTTGATATTGTAATTTGACTTTTGAAGTGAATATATGGATCATTGACTCATTTTAGATGGGCACGTGTAGCTATGATTGACTTTAGCCACTAGTTATGTCTTTTTAATTTGGGATATATTCATGTGTCATTTACAATAATGTTAATTAAGTAATAATTTAGGATGGGTTATTACAAATTTGGTCCCTCATTGGTTCTTCAATGTTGGTAAAGGGATAAGACAGTGTGATCCCTTTCCCCCTATCTCTTTATCATGGTTGTTGATGTCTTAAGCTGAAATATTTTAAGAATGCTAAGGGATGGGTCTATTAAAGGTGTCAAACCTGCAACCTCCCTTAAACCTTCAGCCATCTAACAATTTGTGGATGATACCATCCTCTTTGGGAAATCTTTTGTGGTGGAGGCTAAAATGGAAGAATTGTTTAAACAATTATGCCTCCAGCTCGGGTCAATGCATAAACTACAATAAGAGTATGATCTACTTCTTTAACTACACACATACCCTTCAAGATAGAGTGATTGATGTCCTGGGCTGCAAGAGTGTGTCCCTTCCTTCAATGTACCTTGGGATCCCTCTCATTGTCAAGGAAGTTTCTCCTAGCTTTTGGAACTTTGTCCTTGAAAGAATGTAGAGAAAATTGGTTGGTTGGAAAGGATCTACCCTTAGCCATGCTTGTAAATTGTAGCTCCTGGTTGCTACTCTCCAAGGGATCCCAGTTTATTTCCTTTCCATTTTCACAATCCTTAGATATATTACTAAGAAATTTGAAATAATTCAAAGGAACTTTCTTTGGTCTAGTATGGAGGAAAAGAAGAAATTGGCTTTGCTAAGTTGGGATACTGCCTATCTTCCTAAATATGGTGGTGGTCTTGGCATAAGAAAAATCCAACCAACCAACAAATCCCTACTTTTGAAGGTTGGTTGGGACTTGCTAAGGAATAGGAAGGAATGGTGCATGTTTCTAAATGTGAAATATCTCAACAACCTACCTCTGATCTGTTGCCTCTCGGATAATGATCCTAGTGACTCTATGGTTGGAACAATATTTGTATAATCAAAAAGCTATTGAACTCTAGGTTGAGATGGAAACTTGGTAATGGCAGAAAAATTATGTTTTGGGAGGACCCTTGGTTGTTTTAAATGCACCTTAGTCATTCTCACTTCAAGAATCAGATGGCCCCTACAATGGTTTTTTTTGGCAAGAATGTGAGAGACTACTTATGTGGGCAGCTTGGTTCCTTGAAATGGAAGATGCTTGAGTGTTGTTGCCCTCATTCCCTAGAGTTAATGCACCTAGCTAAGACTCTTTAGGACATTCTCTCTCTAACTAGGATACCCATTTCTACTTAGGCGGATGAATTTTACTGGTCCAAGGAAAGTAAGGTAATCTCTCTCTAAATTTTTCCTACAGTTTGTTGTCCCTATAAGGAACTCATAATAGTATCTAGAAACATGTGTGGAACAAGCATCTTACACCAAAAATAATTTTTTTTTGGTGGATATCAAGTCATAATAGGATCCTCACTTAAGACAACCTAAGGAAAATGGGATTTCAAATCCCTAACAAATGTATGCTATGTAAAAATGATGAGGAGTTTGTCCCTCATCTATTACTCCACTTTTTGTTTGTTGCTAATGTTTGGGATTTTGTTTTTCAAAGGTTAGGTATCCATTGGGTCATGAATAGTGATCTTAAGAGTTTTGTTGATAACTAGATTGGTCCCTTTCACCACCCCCTCCCTAAAGAAATCTGGCGTCACGTCCCTCCTATCCTATGTTGGTGTCTTTGGAAGGAAAGGAATAATCGAATTTTTAGGAATGTGGAAAAAATCCAAAGAAGGTCTTTAGTATTGGATTAAGAATTATCACTGAAAATGTCTCCCTATATGTGTTGAAACCCCCATAAAAACCTCTCTCGATATTGGATATCACTATGTTCAACTCCTAGAATAGGACCTTGGACCCCAACTCCTTTGACAATTTGAAAGCATTGGCTAGGATTAACACTTTTTGAAAACCCTCTGTTAATGGTTGGTACAAACTTAATTTTGATGGCACAACAAAAGGAAACCCTATCTTGGCTAGCATTGGGTGCATTATTAGAGATCAAAATAGAATGTTGGTAGCAGGGTTTGTTGGTGGCATCGAGATACAAACCTCTGTGATAGCAAAGTCAAGGGCATTACTAAGTGGTGTTAGGTTTGTTGTTACTCTTGGCATAAAGAACCTACATATAGAAGGGGAATCCAAAGCAGTAATTGACTCTATCAATAAAAATCACTATCAAGGGTGGAATATCAAGGACATTTTGTTGGATATTTAATTCTTACTCAACAAGTTTGAAAGAGGGAAATTAATCCACATCTTCCATGAGGGAAATAGAGTGGCTGACTCTTTGGAAAATTTGGGTTTTTCTTGGGATTCAACTAAATGTTGGAGAAATTTGGTGTGCCTCCCTATGAATGTCCAAGGTCTTATCCTCAAGGATCAGAGGAACATTAATGGTTTATGATGATTTCCAATATCTCCTTCATGGATGGGTACACCTATCTTCTCACCCTTTCTTTAAATATGATGTGAAATATGTTTGATGATATTGATGGGTTTGTGGGGATGATTGGATTGTGGTGGGGGTTATTTTTTTTGCCTAGTGGGTTTCCCCACATGTTTAATGTGTGGTCTTATCATCCATACAAGGCTTCCCCTTATATTTCAAGCCTTGTCATTTTGGAATGTGTGGGAAATCTTACTCAAAAATATGTTTAATTATAGGTTGATAAAGGTAATGATGGCCTTTCTCAATGCCTCATTGTACTTAATCAATAATTGCAATGGCTCCACAACCCTAAGCTTCTCAAAAATTTCTGCTTGTATGTGGGAAAATCTTATTGCCTTAATTAGGCAAGATTTGCAGATATATTATGGTAGTTATCTCTTTAATAAGTTGTCTAAGTTCATTTCCCTTCTACATTTTGACAATTTTCTCATTTTTCTAACTCTTGTGACCATTTGCTATCTAAGTGTCAAAATGGGAGGAGACCATGTGCACACTAAACTAGGTTCCTATGAAGAATTCCATCGGGATGCTTTGGTATGGAATATTTGTGTTGAAGGATGCATCACTCATTTGATGGTGTGCCTAAATGGTCACGATGAAAAAATTTATGCTTAGTTTGTGAGATCTTGGTGTGATGGAAGGGTCACAGTGGGAGGGATTTATTTTGAGATAAATGAAGAGGTTATCACAAAAGCTATGGGGGCACCCTATTCGGAAAAAAAGCTTAAAAACATGCAAGATATGGAGAGCTTGCAGACATTCTTCAAGGAAAATGAACAACCTAAAAAGTTGCATGTGGATTTTGATTGGAGCAAGCTCCTTGCTCCATGGGATTAGGTGGGTCTAGTTTTAATGAAGTATATCACTCTTGAAGCTTGATTTAAAGATGTTTACTTTTACCATTTTCCTTTGTTCAATCACCTACACCATAAAATTCTTATCAATTTCCCCTTCTTCTTACTCTCATCCCTTGAAAGTTTAGTTAAAGAAACCATGGAGATTACGGAAAAAAATCCTGATAAACCAACCCCTCTACCCTTGCCTCAAGGGCTTTTCCTCCATCTTTATCATTTCCACCTTCTCCTATGTGCATCGAAACCCATTTTTTCTATTAGAGTAGAGGAATCAGAACCCTATGATTAGTCCCCTACTAAACCCTTTATGGTTGCCTCTGTTGACCCTAAAAGAAAGAACTCTCCCACAACAAACCAACCTCTTGAGGAATCCAAACCTAAGCCTCCTACCAAAATAAGAAGACTGGTGCGAGTTTGGCCCAATCCAAGGCCACTGCTAGTCTCTGCAAGATAAAGAATACACCCACAAAGAAAGAAAGAAAGTTTCCCGCCAAAGCTAAGCCTGAACCGAAGAAAGAAAATAAAGTACATCACCTTTTATGTTGAGGAACCTCCCATAAACAATGATGAAAATGACTATGCTGCTAAAGAATCTCAAGGGGATACGGCGGTGGCTATTAGTGCTAAGATGGGAGAGGAACATACAAGTGTTCAGAGATCCAATAGGTTGAAAAAACACAAAAAGGAGGTCCTAGTTGATGATATATCCAACAAATCAAAACAAGAAAAAGTCCAATAGGTGAGAAAACATGACACGATTGAGGAGACTAAAGAGTACGTGGAAGGACCTAGTCACTTCCCTGAGATGAATCGTATGATTCAAGAGGAATCCACACCAAATTCCTCCAATCATAAAGCTCGGGTGGAAGAGACCAACATGTCTGATGCTAAAAAGGAAAAAGACCCCAACAACCTGGTTTCTCATGTTGCCAAGCTAGAAATGAAGTTTACAAGGCTGACCCAGTTCACTATCAAAGTCATCCATCATTCTACTATCACTTTGTCAAAAGTGTTGAAAGACAAGGTGAGCAAGAAGACTGATGAGGTTGGACCCAACAATAGTTGGTTTGGGGATGATGTGTTGAAACTCCTCATTGAGGAGTGGGAGGGTATGACTAGGTGATGGGGGGGTTGTGTTTTTGTTGTTGTTCTGCTATCACTGTGTCTAGTTTTAAAGCTATTTCTGGTTTTTATTTTTTAATTTGAACTCTAGCCCTATGGGCTCCTTTTGTTAAGGGTATTGCACCCTATAAATGCCACTTATATTATCAAAAACACCATTCATACTAAGTGGACAAAATTTACCACTCTTAAGATATATTCCAAGAAGGCCAAGATAGATAGGGAGACTATGGCACACAAGGAACCAATTTAGTGGTGGACTATGCATGGCCCTACTTCTTTGACTATATCTCTAACCATTCATATGCTATCATATGGTTCCAATTTTTTGTTGAGAGGAAATAATCTACTTATACTTTCATGCACTCTATTAAGAGGAACAAACTTACCACTAGGAGGGAAAAGAAGCTTGTGGTTGTACATAGTGCCTTATATCTCATAAACCACAACACACTTACATACAAGGAGATTCTATGATCTCGATGGGATGTAGACCTAGAGGAGCTAGCACATGATGATATTACACAAATAGGGTTGGTTGGTATTGGTTTGGAGGAGTTTGAGCATGTGGATTCCAGTAGTTCTAATGATGAGGATTTTGGGGATGATTAGAGGCATCACTTTAGGCCATTTTTTAATTTGAACATTGTAATCATCATTTATGCAATTTTGAATATTATATAAATTTTGAATTTCATATTTGTTAATGTTCAATGCAATTATTACAATGTGTTTATTGTGTATTTTTTTATTGTACTTAATATGCCAACTTTTTATTTGCAATTCTAAGTTCTTATACTTATTCCTTACAATTTTTTTAGAACTAATTTTTCAAGTACTATGTATTTATGCTACCCCTATTTCTGTCCCAAAATTAGACCCTTGGTACCCTCATCCCCATAACCCATCCCCTCATAAAAACTTAAAATAAAAGGGACAATGACATAGGGGCAACACAAATACACACAATAATTGAAAAATTAGCTATACAAATATTTTTAAATAAAAATATCTTTAAATACTTAAAAACACACACACACACATAGTACTTAAAAAAAATATATATAACACTAATACTTGAATTTTATTTTTATTAAAACCAATACATAATACTATGCATTATTTTAATACTAATATATTTTTATCTCAAATATTTAAAAAATATTTTCTTAAATACTTAGAAGGAAATTTAAATCAAAAGGGCTTGATGTGGAAAGTATATCAAGGAGTTGTCTAACTTCATTTCATCATCAAAATCCATTGTTGAAGATCTAATCTTGAGCGAGGTTTACAGACTTTATAAGGCCTCTCTATTGGGGCTCATGTGTTGATATTGGGTCCCATAGGCTACTTTGGCCTCATGGGCATTATTAAAACTATTCATTCATTCATTCATCATCAATAATATAATTTTGACATTCTCCTTTAGAGTTGAGTTCGAGTTGTTCTCAAGAATGAAAATATTTGACCATTTTTTGAGATTTAGGAAGATGAAAACCATCTTGTATTTTTATTTCTAAATTTGAGGATGATAACCCTCACATCCACCTAGGGCATCATCATATGGAAGTTGTATTGGAGAAAAATTGGGCAAGTTTATGTGCATTTCTAGTAGTTTGGTGATTGAGATTTACAAGCAAATTTGTTGGATTCCATTTGAAAAGGTTTCAACACTAAATATCAGGGTTGTTGGGTGTTGTTCATCATTCTTATATAAAAACCTAAATGCCACATTCAACGAGAGGTCACCATTCATACCCTAGGTTGATTTCAATGTAGCATGCATTTAGGTTACTAATCACCATCATTTTTTCATAAATTTGATTGAGTTAAGGCACCATCATTGGTACTTTAAAAACTATCTATCATTGGTTTTTGGGCAGCTATTCTACTCAGCCAAACCCCCATGTATGTTTGTCATAGACCTATTTTTTATTATTGATTTTTGATCTATTCACCCTAGCATTAAGGCTATTAGTATTAGACTAAATTATTATATATTGTACCTCTTGTGGACATGTATTTTGTTGATCGCCCTCATTTATGTTAAGTTTCTATTAGGTGACTACTTTTGGGAGGCGTCGCTTGTACTACCCCATTTTATTTGACCTTAGAGAATAATTAAAAGATTAAAATTAATTTATCAAATAATAAATAAATTAAAAGATGACTAATTAAATTATTTTAAAAGGTCATAATAATAAATAATTAATTATTAAATTTTAAATAGTCCTAAGATTCTCAGGATTATTTATATTTAATTAATTAAAAGTTGAGACTTGGTTATTTTAATAAAGTGACTTGAATAAAATTAAATCATTCTCTCAAAGATGGATATAAAAGAGATGAGAGCCAAAAAGCAATACATTCTTAACTTGTTATTTTCTTAGAGATCTTTGAGAGCTTCTACTTTTGGTTCAACAAACCTTTGGATGAAAACCCTTGGGCTTCTTGGTTGATTAGACAAAACCCCTTTTCAGCCAACCTTGGCGGATTCATCCAAAATTAATAAGTGTGCAAATTTGAAGGAAATTATGCAATGAATTGCTTGAAAAGAATGATCTTTCTAGAAGACACATATCTACAAGTTTTCCAAGTGTGAGGTACAAATTTATTAAATTTACAGACAAATAATTAAATTGTTTTTGATATAGAAAGCAACAAAACTAGGGTGTTGTCCCTTTAGTACAAGGCCCCACAGGCCATCAACATCAAAGTAACACTAACAACACAGTAACAACAAGGTCTAGAAACCTAACCAACACCCTAAAAAATTCATATCAAAACACACATCCAAAACATAACACAAATACTAATACTAATAGTAATTTCCATCATGAAACCATGATTTAAAGTAGTCTTAATCATGGACCACCAAGGGTCATACCAATCATAAGGAAACTTAAAAATAGTAACAGTATCTTTAGTAAAATTAAAAAGAAACAATGGCCATTGAGGCCAACACTAGCCAAAAAATAAAATCCCCCACGACCCTAATCCTTCTTCCCACTGCATGGCTTGATTAAAGTTATGGTAGCCCAATCTTCAGTGAGGAACTTAAGAAGTTCCTTGCTGACAACTTCTTCCTCCACATTGTCCATGGAATTGTCTTTCTATAGTAGACACAAAGTGGTGGTGGACCTGTGCATGATCTCCAACACGAATCATGTAACATCCTACAACCTCTTCTCCAAACTTTCCACTTTGCATTTAAGCTTGTCAACCTCCTCCCAGACAACATCCTATTTACTACAAGCTTCCTCCATGGGGGCCTTTCCCTCAACAATGCTTGAAGCCCTGGACTTGACCTCCTTGATTCTAATACTGGAAAGACCCAAGGGACCCCTTTTAAAACTTTCAGAAACATGGGAGGAGCTACTAGCAAAAACCAAAAGAGCCCCCTCCTCCACATCCTTTTCCTCCCTACTCTTACTCTCACTCCCATCACCAATGTCAGATTTTGAAGCCTCCTTAAAACTCTTCTCTTTTTATTGCTTGATGACCAATCTACTTGACGTGCGAGGGGTACTAGTCTCCTCGGTGATCTCAATGTATAAGTCAATTTGCTAAAGCCTAAATTTGGTTTTCTTAGAGGCTTTTGGCTTTAGTTTTTAGGGTGGGAGCTATAAGTTTTTTATCCTTTTTCTTCACCACAAGCCCTTGAGTGGGGGATATGTCCTAGGGAGAGGCTTTTGTGACAAGGTTTTTAATACATTTTTTCTTACTGGGGCCAAGGGTATCCATAATGCTGGCAAACGAAGGAGCAGAAGAGACTGACGCCTCTTCAATAGTAATGGGTCAAGGTGGGAAAAGGGAAAGGTGGAAATGGTAGAGTTTGGACATAAGCCATTGGTGGAGAATGGTGAAATTTCTATTCGAGTTCATGGCTTCAACCACATCAAGCACAATATTTTCAAGAGAATGTAAGAGAAAAAATAGAATGGAGATATTGTGGTGATTTCTGAGGTGATTGAGGAAATTAAAATGGTAGCAATAATACACACTGTATCTCCCCTCGAGAGTGAAATACTTCATCACCACCATGAAAAATTTGTCCCAAGGCTCTGGAAGTGCCTCGTTGTCATAGCCCCCATGCAACTTGACAGGTTTCTCATCACCCCAAAAGAAAAGGTTGAGACTGGTTTGGTCAAAAACTTTGGTGGTTTTCTTCCATTTACGCCCATCCATAGCAAGACCCGTGGCCTTAGCGATAACCTCCTCATTAACTTCAAAACAAATGCTCCCCATAGTTACCCTTCTGGCATCCCAAGAGGTGAAAAATTGTTTGGAGAGGCCCTCATCAAAGCCAGACATGCATTCCATAAACTAGGAAATTCCACCCTCCCTGCTTATATGTTAGACAGTGCCATCCATCTTCCATTCATCACATTTATCGGGTCAACAAGTACCCAGTCACCACCCATGGAACTAGTGATGAGCCTAGTTTTTGGTCAAATTTTGGGTAGAATCTATAGTCCATTTGTTGGCAGTGTCATGAACTTTAGTAGTTGAGTGTTAATATTTGCATAATGTTTCCCTCAAACCATTGACATTGGGTTTAATCCTCTCTCTGTGAAATTTTAATGACATTAGCATATTATGTGGATTATCTATATTGATTTTGTGTATGGTTGATGAATGTTCTTTAAGGTGATTATAGATGTGCAATTATTATGCGTACTGGCATTGCTATGCAAGACACAATTTGTGGATGCTAAGTTGAGAAAGGAGACCGACAGATGGTCGTGTAGGGGAATCATTCAAAGGAGTCAACTGAAGGACATTGATAGTGGATTTCCCATGAGAGTCAATTGTAACTTCCTTGTATTTATGACATTGAGCAATCACGGGCGTTACTGCAACATTGAGTCCACGTTTGGGCATGCATGTCTGACTGGATTCCTTGCAGACGCAACTGCTCTGCCACTCTTTTCCTCATTTTCCCTAAATTGCATCCTCTCAATTAGTGGGAGTGGTATAAATAAGGATTTGAATCTTATTCTTGGGGGTTCTTATTTCTTGATTTTTGTTGTTAGATGATATCAATGATGTATTAAGCATTCTCCACTTTTCAATACAACCATGATGCTACTCTATTTACACATTTTTCAATGAATGAGATGATAGTCTGAGTTTAAGCATTTGATTTTGTATTAGTCTTAGTGGATACTCATCCAAGGGGCCCCACTTGGTGAGTAATCCATTCTTTAGAGTAATTAGTTTAGTTATTATTCCTTGTTCTGTACTTAGTTCAAAATCTAGCATCGACTGTTCCTACAGCCACTAGAATTATATTCTATGTATGTTCCTACAGCCAAAGTAGACAAAGAAGTTTCCTATCTATTTTCCCAGATCTTTATTCTTGTTATGCATTTCAGTTTAACATAGTTGTTAATTAATGCTCAGTCTTGCTTTATTTCTTTCCAAGCAGTTTACTTTCCAATTGTTACCTATTTTTCACTACCAACTCAAACAGGTAGAGCCGAATTGCAAATTCAAATCAAAAGGTACACAAGTTGTTCAAAAGTTTTTGCTAAGTACTCATTATTTTTCAATGTTTCATTACAGTGTAAATTTTAGTAATATTATGCAAAAACATCTCAAAATGATATCATAAGTTTGCATATTTTTTGTTGTTTTATTCATAATGTACAAACCAAAATCCCACACAAGCCATGGGAGTAACTCAATTTGATTTTCATAATCAAATAAGGGGCGCATGAAGTAAAGTACACTATACAACTGAGAATAAAGAAGGCATAGGGTAGAAAGTGATTCATCATTTCCTGGAATGACAAATCATTGACAAGTTGAGGTCTTCAGCTCTAACTCCAAGCTCTGATGCACCTGCAAGGTTAATAGAAGTGTGGTTAGATCAATGTGAATCAAATCCTATCATATGCCTACGCTACCAATAGAAATATATTATACATTTGATCAGGCATCCATCAAATGATTTCAGATTTCAAAGGCATAAAACTCAAGAGGAAAGCTTTCAGCTTCATTTATTTTGCTAACATGTTTGTTTAAGTGTGAGGGAATAAGTATTGTGATATCAAAATGTTTAACCTATTCTAAGCAATTAAAATGCAATGGAAAAACATAAGGAAACACCTCAAGATTAGCCTAAGGAATTTGTAAATGCAAAGAGGAAAGTGTTAAATGAAGACAAATAGATATACCTTCCTTCTTGCAGCTAAAACTCCTTGGTTGGCCCTTGATTTGGATTGATTTGTATGCTCTTTGATGGCTCTTGATATGGCTAAATGCAATTCTTGACTATATGCTTGAATGTAGATGCAAATGGATAAAAGTTGATGGCTAGATGAGTGCACAAAATGGCAGCATTTAGTTGCAAAATGGCTAAGTCTTGCAAATTCCTTAGAGGATGGGGTATTTATAGAGGATCTTGAATTCTCTAGAGAATTCAATGGTCGGGATTTATCCAACAAGGTCAAGATGAAGGGCTAAGGTGAGTTGAGGACTCACAAGCCCTCACATTTTGACATGTGGAATGTGAAGTGGATAAAGGTAGGATGATGTGTAGGTGATGTGGAAGGAGAGTATATGATGTGGAGGAAGGACATGTACCTTGGAAGTACATTGGGAGATGAGAAGATTCCTTGGAGGAATAAATGTGAATTAAAAATTCACATGCTTGGGAGAATCTAGTGGATAAGAGAGGGTCTCCAAAAAGGTGGGATTTTGTCACATGTGACTTGATGTGACAAGTCAAAGGTTCTAGAAGATGCATGGGAAAAGGGGATTCTAGGAGGAATAAAAGTGGAAGAGAGGAGACTAGGGTGAACAAAAAGGAATTAAAAATTCCTTGGGGGATGGGGAGAGTTGACCGAGGTACTAATTAGGTTTGACTAATCAATAATTAGAGGATAATTAGGGGTTAATGAGGATTAGAAGCCAACTTGCAAAAGTTGGAGGATGTGACACATCCTAATCAAGGATTAGGCATGTGCACATCCTTAATGAAGAGATTAAGAGATGGATTAGGATTAGATGAAAATGACATGTGAGGAATTAAATAAATGTAATATTTATTTAATTCATTTGATAAAAAGGGGATTAAAGAGGGTAAGGTATTTAATTAATAATTAAATACCTTAGGGATTTGACAGAATTAAGGATATTAATTAAATAATAGTAATATTACTTAATTAATGCAAATAATAGGATGTTTAGATGAAAAGTGATAAATTTGGATAAATTAAGTGTCCAAATTTGGATGTCTACAAGTATAATCATCATTCCAATCGACAGATATGCTTATGAGTGGTGTGAAATGTGGCTCCCACAAGGGTTGAGCCCAACTCATAAACAATGAAAGAACAACATGTAAAAGTAGAGCAATCATAGTTATCGTGCTCACGGGTAAATAATGGCAGCATTATGATATTCTCTTAAATCATGCTTCAACGAATGCATGATGGTTTGACCATCAAACTCATAATCAAGGAAAACAATTATAGAGTTGTACAAGTTATGCCATTAAATGCATAATAGTGCCCATTGTCATCAGGAGGACGACAGTGTATAATATGTATAATGCCATTTCATTGTAGCTGATAAGATGTTGAAAACAACCACTATGCCTTAACAAGCAATCACTACATCATAGTGATGAGATTATTATTAAAGATGGCAGCCCTTTGGAGTTTTTATCATATCCAAGATGGACTGTAAATGAGAAAACAAATATCATATGTAAAAGTGCAGCAATAAGGCAGGTAAAAGAGCATGTATATTGATTGAGAAGGATAGCTACATTACAATCTGAATAGTGGCATCTTACCAAATAGTCATAGAACTATGAACAAGCTGGAGTTATGTTTTCATAATTGACAGTCCCATGAGCACTATATTCAACAACAAAATATGATAGTCTAGATCACATGTTCATAGAGATACCAGGTTGTTATAAGGACAACATGGGTAGTCCTTTAATGAAATTTTAGTTTACAAGCGGGACAGTCCTGATTTTGTGTCATAGGACAACAAGCAATCTACAGGTGTAAATCAAGCAATTCTCTTGAAGGAGTGACATTGATGGCAGATTTAAAACTGCACAGTGCCCACTGTCATCAAAAGGACAACAGTCAAGTCATATAAACAGATTTAAGATCCCAAGGAGAAAGAAATCAAGAACATTTGCTTTGAGATAGTCAACATTACCCACAAAATGAGTAATTAAAACATGAATGTGATGCTTTAAGGAAAACAAAAGATGCTCATTATAGGCCATGTTCTTGTCTCAGGAGTGTCATGTTCTTTTATTTTTTACAATTGAAAGCCTTGCCATTTAATGGATGATGCACAATCAATACTTCACACAGTTAAAATGGGATACTCATAAGGAAGGAAACCATGAAAATAAGCATAGGTAGTATTTCAATTGTGTTATAAGGAAGACAGAGAAATACACTCCATGTTTGACAGTTGACATAATGTATGTGTTAGTCACAGAGATCATGAATTATAGAGTAAGGACAACCACGTTATAATCTGACAGTGCCTCTATAGTGTCATCCACACTCGTAGGTTATCATACATGATGTTGATTTACAAAAGACAATAGTTCTAAAATGGCACCCAAGAAGGTTATTTAGAAACATGATGTTGGGTTTGAATGAACCAACTATCTTAGAGGCTTTCAGTTTAAGAAGCAATAGCTTGAAATGATTACAATATGTTCTCTTTCAGTTGATGAAATACTACAAAATCGAAGGGGCACAATAAAGAGAAATCAATGTTGCCAACATGTTTCAGCTTAAAGTGCAGTCATACAAGGAGATTCCATGCTTGTTTTAAACACGTTGTCAAACTGATGCGCAGTATAATGCCATGAAAAGAGAAAAATGAAATAATACAAATCCTCGAGTTTGCTCATGAATTTGAAAAATACCCAGATAAATTTAATCATCTTAGAGGCGCCTATCAAACTCAGCAGTCACGGCCAAGTGGGTTCACATAAATGGAAAGAACGTTGTTTGTTTTAAATTTCTGTATCTTTCAAAAGAATGAAATAGGGAAAAAAAATTACCGGAGATTGCATAAAGTTGGCAAATTTCCATAGAGCAACATTTTTTCCAGATCAAGCTTCCATTGGCCGCCAAGCTCTCACAGAGTTTTCAAGCATCGACCCAGCTCATACATGGCAGCCACAAAACACAGATGGAGGTAAATGAACAAAAATACATCAGAGAAATGATTTAGCCATGGCTGTAAAGCTCATAAAAGGCCCTCAAAACTCATTAAAATGTTTATCTGATAAAGAAATGTGACTTACCAGGCACTGTTTTGATAAATCCCTCTAAAAATTTTGACAAAAAGCAGCAAGGAATCCATTAGAAGCAGTAAAGTATGGTGAACAGTTAAGCTTACAAAGATTCAATTCCATGGCGACCAATGTCAAAATCTAAGAAACTCATTCAGAAACCCTTCCTCTCATGGCGGCGGCCAACAGCAAAATCTCTTCACCAAAAGTGCAAAATGAAGGAAGATAATGATTTTTAAGGTTTGGTGTTTTCTTTTGTCTATTCGCCCTAAGTCAAATGGAGTTTTGATTATTGTTTTAAACATAATCATTTCAAATTATCATCATGGACTTAATTCCAAATCATAAGCCCAATAAAGATGTGGTCAACCCTTTCCAATAATGTGGTCTATTAATATTTTAATATCATATATGCATGGAGGGAGGCCATAGGAAGCCATGATTTTTAAAGCCAACTTCAAAGTATTCATTGATTTTGAATTATTATACCTTGCATGATTTGAGAAGTTTGATACTCAATTAAATATTAAAAGTAATGTTGTTATTGCTTTAATATTTAGACAAGAGAAGAGAAATTATTACCAGTTGTAAAATAATTAAACTAATCACTTGATGATTATTTTTAATATTTAATTAAATAAAGACCTTCTCAAATCCATGCAAGAATGCAAGTAAAGCCAACTGAAGATTAATCATGCACGATGCAAAAATGGAGTTTCAGTTATCATGGGCGAGTTGATTAAAGCAAGGTGGATTTTGCATGTTTTGGCCCATATCTTCAGATTTCCAATTCAGTTTGAGTTACAGATCAGTTGCTACATTATGACTGCAAGTTTGAGACTGAGTTCACTCATTTTTGCATGAGTTTGAGCCTTCTTTTCAGGGATTTTTGCTTCTACTCAGATTTTTCCTTGGAGTTATTGTTTTGACACTGAAATTGACTTTTAGTTTCATGTTCATGCACTTTGAAGTGCATTCTCATTGTATATATTGGAAAAAACTTATCTTTTTCCTCTAGTTCTTGTTATTCAGCCTTTGCATTCTGCAAAGTGAATCATCATGTAACTCAACATTCAGTTTTTAGATTAACACAGCAGCGTTTACAGGTTCATTAGTTCATGATTTGCAAAGGATTCCTTTTAATTTTTAGTATTTTTGAGTTTTCCTTCTAGATTTCAGGCATCGTTATTGTGAGGAATTTGATCAAAAAATTACTGTGTTTTCAGTTCTGAAACCTCTAATTTTTCTGTCTTTTCACATATCTGTATGCAATTTAGTTTAAGTTCATTGGTTATACACTATGCTTGAATTAATTAATCAATTTAGTCATGAAAACCTCATTTTCCCTCAATATTGCATTAAATCAAAGCCTCTGTTTAAAGCATTCAGGTGATTGAGCTATCAAATCAGGTTGTACAAATTAAAGTGCTAAGTGATTATTTGTGAGTTAGGTTGCAATTAGTTTTCCAATCAGGTGCATCACCTTTAATTTATAGTTTTTGTGCATTTTTTTCATACGTCTATCCCTTTTCTAGCCAAGATACTAGTTATTAATTTAAGAATCATATAGGAAGCTGGCCTAGAATCCAGAGGTTCAATCTCATTATAGGTCACCCACAACCTGAGTTTGATCCAATGTTTCAACAGATTGTTGAATTTAATTATTCAAGTCGTTCGGGTGCAATCTGTTTGACAACACCAATATCATGTTTCTCTTAGTTGTGGTGTAGACATGGCTACTCTGAGTTCCTAGTGCACATACAGTGTTGATCCATTTCAAGTTTACGTCCCTGGGTTGAAAAGTTAAATGCACCTTCATGATGATTGAGATAGCTATTCAAGTTAGATACCAATCTTTGAATCATGGTTGTAAAGGTCTAGTTATTGAATCATCATAGGAGGCCAACAACTAGCACAAATTAAAGCAAAAAACTAGAACAGTGAAAGGTAGAAAGAAAATGCGAGTGAAAATAGTAGAGCAGATGCAATAAAAACCCAATTTGGAAATGGCTGCAGAGAAATGATCACCTGAAGGTAACTTGTTAATCATGAAAAGAAGGAAATTAATGCCACTTCCCGTATCTTGTGCAAGCCTAGCAATTCCCTCGTGTGAGAAGTCCAAGGCACAATAAAAAATGAGAGTGATAATAAATCTAGACAACCCAAAGAATCAAACAAAATCCGCAGGGTTGATGGGATTATCACTAAAATCGAGCGGGTTTAAAAAATAATGACCCCATCAATCATTAGGATCATCATGAAAAATCTCGGTGGTGATCCAATAAGGGAAGTATGTGGCACGTGAAAAATCCTTCCCATCAATCTTCCCGCACAATGACTAGTTTTTTAAATAAAGACTCCTAGCAACATCACTAAAAAAAGTTAGTAAACACCACACCAGGGCCTAAAGATAGAGTTTTTTAGCAACCATGATGAATTTCTTTAAGATCACTTCCTAGAAGTGCCAATATTGAAGGGGGCAAATACTCTTCCTTCCTCCAACACCATAGACCCTCCTGATCAAGACCCACTGCTACCAAATTGTCAGCAACCACATTTCCTTCCTTGTAGACATGTTGAAGAGTGAACTCCTCTAAAATAGAAAGAAGAGAATGAATGTCCTCAATTATCCCTTGGATTGACCATCCAACCACCATTGTGCCTTTCGTGGCTTCCATAATTAGTTGCGATTCACCCTTAATTTCCAAGGACTTGATGTTGATTGACAGTGCAAACATGAGACCCCAAAGGAGCGCCATACTTTCCACCTGATTACTTGTGTGTTCTTTCAGGTTCCCTAAGTAGGCAGCAACTAGACAACCATTATGGTCTTTGATGATACCACCCCCAACAGCTTTCCCAGCTCTGGTTCCCCCATCAAAATTCAACTTGTACCAAGGTGGTTTGGGAGTTTTCCATTTCATGTTGTTTTTGACAATCTTCTTGGAGTTGTCAAACTTGTGAAATTCACAAGGTAGATTCCAAATTCTAGCAATAGTTTTGTCCCAACCCATTGGGGGGAAACTAGGGATCTTCCACTTACAGACATAAATTTTGTCCAAAAGGAGTTTATTAAGGGTTATCAGTACATTGTCCACATTCTCTTTATCCCTTAAAATCTTGTTGTTCCTTTCTTTCCACATGCACCAACAAATATGGGGTGGAATAAGTTGCCAAAGTTTCCTGATTAGAGGGTGTTTAGAGGGGCACCTACAATTGATAATGAATTGTTGAATATTCCTGTTGAATACCCATTGGATGTTGAGCTTTTGAAGAACATTTTGCAAAACTTGGGAAGTGAATTAACAATGGATGAAAAGATGAGAGATAGTCTCCTCATCCATTTTACAAAGGGTGTACTTGTTGGGAAATTAAAAACCCCTTTTAACAAGGTTATCAATCATTAAAAATTTTCCATGAATAGAAGCCCACCAGAAGAAATTGATTTTGGGGATGAGCTGGGAGTTCTAAACCTTCTTCCAGCAATTCTCTTCACCTTCAAATTTTAGTAGCATATGGTAAACAGACTTGACCGAAAAGGCCCCTGAGTGATTTTTCATCCAAAAAACCCTATCCTCCTTAGAAAAGAGAGGAAGTCTCACCTTATTTAAAAGATCTTGGAGCCTAGCAACCTTAGGGAGAAGGTCAGGCCTATCTAAAAAACTCTGCTCCAGAATTTTCCATTTGGCTCTAGGGGTAGTATAATCATCAATATGAGTACCAAAGTATACCTTAGCTCACTCCCGCAAAATATTGAAATTGCTATTAGCTAGGGGTCTGTCCCCAATCCAATGGTCCTCTTAGAATCTTATTGAACTCCTGTTTCCAATTTTCCATTTAATACTTCCTTCATAATTGATCAACACTTTAGAATATTGTTCCAAATTTTTGACCTAGAGGGGAGGCCATTCAAATCCAGAGCCTTGGAAAAATTCCCCTGGTTTAGATACTTGGACCTCATTATAATGCACCATTCAACTTTCCCTGACACAAGATTCCAACCAATTTTGATGATGAGGGCTTTGTTTAAATTAGTTATCTTTCTAATCCCAAGACCCCCTTGGCTTTTAGGATGACAAACGGTGTCCCAATTCACAAGAGCTAACCTTTTTTTCTCTTCAACACTAGTCCAAAGGAAGGATCTTTGGATTCTTTCCAGTTTTTCTACCATGGAACTCAATATTTTGAAGAGGGAGAGGAAGTAGACCTGGATCCCTTGGAGAGAGGCTGAGAGTAATTGTAGTTTACCAGCACTACTAAGAAGCTTGCCCTTCCAACCTAAAAGCTTCTTTTGCATTCTCTCTAAAATATTATTCAGAAACTAGGAGTAACCTCCTTCACAATGAGGGGTAAACCAAGGTAAGTCCCCAGAAGAGTGGCACTTTGACAACCCAGTATAGATAATATCTTAGCTTGGAGATCAACTTTTGTGTTAAAGAAGTAGATTCTACTTTTTTGATATTTTTTACATTTCCCATAGGAATTAGCATAGTCATAAAGGAGGCCTTTCCATTCTCTAGCTTCAACCACAAAATATTTTTCAAAAAGGAAGGTGTCATCCACAAATTGCTACAAAACTGAGGGGGGGAGGGTGGAGGCAACTCTAATTCCTTGAATTTTCCTAGGGTGTAGCAAAAGTAGAAAATTCTTACTAAGGACTTCAACAACCATAATGAAAAGATAGGGTGATAGAGGGTCACCTTGCCTAATTCCTTTTCCAGCTTTACAGAAACCCCAAGGAATCCCATTGACCAAGACAGAATAATGGACCGACTCCACACATTCTTTGACAATTCCAATAACCCAATCATTGAAACCAAATTTAGCAAGAACCGACTATAGAAAATTCCATCTGACCCTATCATAAGCCTTAGAAATGTCTAATTTGAAAGCCATACCTTGATTCTTAATTTTCTCTATAGAGTGGGTTATTTCATGAGTCGTAATAGCAACATCAAGGATTTTTCTACCTAGAATGAATCTATTTTGGCATCTGCTAATAATCTTGTCCAACAGTGGCTTAAGTTGGTTGACCAAGACTTTGGAAAAGATCTTGTAAATAGTGTTGCAAAGACTTATACGCCTAAAGTCGGCCATACACTTCGGCTCCTGGATTTTAGGGACTAAGACTATGAAGGTATTATTCAATTTTTTTAACAATTTACTTCTAAAAAATTCTCTGACTGCCATGGTTATATCACAGCTGATGATGTCCTAGTATTCCTGAAAGAAAGCTAGGGGAAAACCATCAGGCCCTGGGGCTTTATAGGAACCCATAGCAAACACAACCACCTTGAATTCTTCCTCTAAAATAGGGGCTAAGAGTTGCAAATTTTCCTCCACATTGATAGTAGAAGGGAGGTGAATTAGAATTCTGTCTTGAACTTTAGTAGAGGGGTAGCTACCAGTGTCCAAGTAGATCTTTCTAAAGTAGCGTTCAACTATTTCACCCATTTTTTCAGCCTTCGTGACCTCCTGGTTGTCTTCATCTAGCAGGCATTTAATGGTGTTCCTTTTCTTATGCTTGCAAGCCATTTTGTGAAAAAAAGTCGAATTCCTATCACCCTCCTTCAGCCATTGGACCCTAGATCTCTGCTTCCAATATATTTCCTCTTTGCTTAAGATATCTTTCCATTTCCTCCTCCAACATTCCTCCTCCTTGTGCAAAGGTTGAAGGATATTTCCCTTAGCCATAAGATTTTGAACACTATCAAGCTTGTCCCCAATCATCTTTTTATTCTTAAAGATGTCACCAAAGGTAGATTTAGACCACCCTTTACCTTCCTTTCTGATAAGATCAAGCTTTTGGGAGATTTTGTACATAGCAAACCCCTAAACCGAATAGCTCCACCAATTTTCAATATAATTTTTGAAATCCTGATGTTTCATCCACATAATTTCAAATCTAGAGGGGTGAGGGCCAAAGAAAGGCTTATTTATCCATTGGAGAAGAATTAGGCTATGGTCAAAAATAGTCCTAGGGAGAGCATTAAGGGTAGCATTGCACCCCAAATCCCAACCCACAAAAACCAGTACCCTATCTAGACAAACCTAAATAAGGTGGTTACCTTTCTAATTATTAGACCATCAAAAATAATAAAATTGTTATTGTGGTGTGTGCACTACTAAAAAATAAAAAATATAGTGCATGTGTGCAAGGACAAAAAGTGGATGAGATAAAAATATTATATATTATGTGCAAGATGAGTTTAACCCAACCCACACCATTGCATATCATAAACAATAAGTGAGAGGGTAAATTTATGTTTATGAAGGCTTGTTCAAGCCTTTTACATATACTAGTGTGGCCTTTCCAAGGCTAACCAAAGCTAACTACAACATCTACAAAGGAGGTTCATGCATAAAAAAGGCATATGAGCCTAAGAAATTTCCAACACAACCACATAAAGACTAGTGAATGAATGAATGAATGGTTTTTAATGACGTCAAAGAGACCATCAGCCTATGGGATAAAGCACTAAAACTTTAACCATTTTCAAGTTCTTTTCCATGTTTGCTCTCCTACTATAGATCTTGACCAGGAAGCTAGCAGTTTTGAGGAGTCTAGTCTCCTTAAAAAGCTCATTTAGATCATCCACCTTCAAATTGTCTTCATACTAGATATAGATATCATCATAAGCATCACACTCAATGATGAAGTGCCATTCAATCTCAACAACCCCTTTGTTGTAAAAAATACAAGTTCTTTGCTCCCATGCTTCCTTTGGGATAGCCCACCTACCTGTCTCACATCTATGATGGTGTGATCCGATTCTTAATTGAGCGACCAAAAGCCTAGCATTTCCTTTAATTGCAACCCTTAGGTAGTCTTTTTCATCGTGCTCCCATGTGGGGTTGAACTCTTGGATATAATGTGTCTTTTTACGACCAACCTTCTTAGTCCACATAATAGACCTAAACTTTTCTAACACAAATTTTTTTATCTTAGCATTAGTGTTGGGACACTCATGCCATTTAATGTTCCATTTGTTCAACCACTTGCTATTTTGCTTCATCCAAGTCTTCTTTCTAAGGTTTAGTTCCTCCCCAACAACCATTTTGGGCCAGGGATGTGTGTCCATGTTCTCAAATTTTTTTAAGTAACTTATTAATCGAATGATTGCAGATGCATCCAACGGGAATGTACCAATTTCAGCCAAAAGAATCTCGTATGGGATTGAAGATTTGACTTTGATGCTAGTAGTGATAAAATGCTTTTGAATTCTTTCAACTTGCCTCCACTTGTGGTTTGACATGCTACCCCCCAAACCTCACAACCATAGAGGACAACCAACACTACCAACAAGCCAAAAAGGGTTTTCTTGGTTTTCCAATCCCATAACTCTACTTTCCTACATCTGTTCTACAATAAATAAGATGCCTTCCAGCCACCCTGAATCCTTTTCGCTCTACAAGTCTCCCAACTAAGCCTATTATGAAAATCAATACCCAAATACTTGTATTCTTCCACCACCTCCAAAGAGTTTCCCTAAAAAATGAAATTAAACTGCTACTTCTTCCTTTTCAAAGAGAAAATCATGATTTTGGTTTTGTTGGTGTTAACTTGCATCCCAACCTCTTCACAAAAGAGTTCAAGAGCCTTTAAATGATCTTTCAAACCGGGTGAAAATTTTGCAATTAAGATAAGATCATCCACATATAAAAGTAACTTCACCACATAACTAGCTAGATGAAGACCCTCTCCATTAGTTTTGTTTAACCATTCTTCAAGCTTATCAATATATAATCCAAATAGAGTGGGAGATAGGGGACAACCCTGGTTGACCCCAATGTCACTACCAAAGCATTTAGACATACCATATTTTGTTCTAATTTTAGCTCTAACTTTCTCATAGAGTTTATGAACTGTTGCTCTAAGTTCATTAGAAATACCAAGTTCCTCCATTTTGTTCCAAAGTTTTTCCCTAGGCACTGTGTCAAAGGATTTTTTGAAATCAACGAAACAACAAAAAGCCATTATAGTATGATAGTTAGAATGATTATTGATATCCCCACTTTTATGTAAGGGGATGACCACACTGGTAGTCCATTCAACTGGAAAGACATTTTTAGTGATGCTATTAAAGAGGTATTTGATGTGAGGATCTCACTACCCCACTTTAAAAATTCAGCTTGCAACCCATCAATGTCTTGAGCCTTACTGCTTGCAAGATTTTTTATACCTTTCTTGATATCTTCTTCTGAGAAGAGCTCACTTGAGGCATGAATTAAAGGGGAATTTCTTTTCTCCACTATCCATTCATACAAGAGATTCACATACTCTAACCATTGCTTCCTAGTGATATTACTTTCTACCTGACTCTTCTTTTGTTGCAGCTCTCTCCAAAAGCTTTTGGGATTGTGTTTACCTAAATAAATTAACTCCTTCGTTCTTAAATTCACATAGATTTCTTTTTTAGATTTTACCAACTTCTCGTAGTTTACTTTACTTTCTTTGTTTGACATATTCTTTTTGACCAATCTTTTTGCTGCTTTGCAATCCTCATCATACCATGGGTTAGCAAGAAAAGTATTTGAAATACCCTTCTTGGTTCGAGATCTCTTACAACCTTCAAGAGCCTTGTGAACTAGAGGGACCAACATATTGTTGCTAATGTAGTAATTTTTTTCATTGCTTTCATTGCATGACATGTTTTTTCTTTCTTGAAGGTGATGATCTAGCATAGCAACAAAGATTTCTTGATTTTCATTATTCACAAGAATTTTACCTTGTGAATGAGCCTTCTTATGAGAGTATTGAGTTTTCCCTTCTTGCTAGTTGCCATCATGAATGCCAAACTTCACAAGAAGAGGCATATGATCAAAATTTAGACCAATAGGGAAGCACCCACTATTGAACTCCAATAGCCTAGAGGAAAAATTTTGAGAACATAACACATAGTCCACCACACTTTTCCCATTGTAGGTTTTGCAAGTGATACCACTTGAATCTGCCCACATTTTCATACCATTACATACTACCACGCCATATAAGCTACATAAACCAAGTAGCTCTACTCCAAAGTGTGACACACCCCCACTACCATCTTGTGAGGTCCTTTCCCAAGGTTGAACCTCCACTTCCTCTAGCCAAATAGAGTTGTTGTCCTCCCCCCATTGATTCCCAATTGAATGGATTTATTATTGGTTGTCCTTGCATTAAAGTCCCACATTAGCACTATTTCCTCTGAAGAGCTAAAAACATAAATGTCCTTTTTTAAAGCTACAAATGGATCTTCATCATCCATCTTTCTCTTCTTGTAGACCTTTGAGTTTTTAGGGGCAAAATAACATGCAACCAGGAAAATTATTGCCCCATTTTCTGTTATTTTTAGCCATATAAAATGCTTGTTTGGATCCACTTTTTCAACTTTTATTATCTCTCCCCAAGCTTCTTTTATTAGGACTATAATCCCTCCATGCCCCTTACTTGTTTCATTCCCTTCATTTCACACTATGATTTTAACATACTCTTCAAAATCTGGAACTTTGCAACCATCATGCTCATGTGTTTTTGTAAGAATGATAATGTCTTTCCCTTCTGCTATGGGCCCCAACCCCGATCCTATTCTCCATGGGTAACCCCTACAATTCCAACTTACTATTTGTAAATACTCTCGTGGGGCCCCAAATCCCTATATATTGTGTGATGATCACTCGCTAATTTGAGCTTTCCCATTTTTCAACCATGCCCATTTTCCAGCATCCCTTGCTGATTTAACTTTCACCCACTCCTTCCTTTGCTCTTCTTGTTGATTGAATGTTAGGTCTTCATCCAAGTAGATTTTAGTACCTCTAAGAGACCTCCTATTCTTTAGGATCACATTCTTGTTTTCCATGCTACCTAAGACAACCCTTACATGTCTATCCCTCTTTGCCTTTGTTTTCTTTCCAATCCTGTTTGCCTGCTGGATATTGCCTACCCACTTTAGTTGGTCCTTGAGAAAGTCCCTTGCTAAGATATCAGTCCTCTCCTTTTCCTCGAAGTCCTTCAAACCTTTGATGATGATGTTTCTAGCTTTGTTTTGCTTAACTTTTTCTTCTCTTAATTGCATCTTTATGTGTTTCCTGATGATTTCATTTTGTGTGGTTCACGACCCACTTATGACTTGTGCCCAGGATTTGGCCTCTTCTATTTGATCATTTAGCCTACTTTCACTTGTTACCATGTTTGAAATTGTTGATTGGATCACTTCTAGTTGTGATGTGTCATCTACCAACATTGCCTCTGAATTCTTTTTCTCTGTTGTTTTTTCTTGTTCTAAACCTTGCTTTAAAGCAACCGACTCTTCTTGACCTCTTTCCATCCTACTTTGCAAGCTTATTACTTGCTCTTTGAGCAACTTGTTTTCCCTTGCATGATTCCAGTTGGCTTCTAGTATTTCTTTTAGCCCAGAATCATCACACTGCTCTTTCATTTCTAAGAATTCAATCCTCTTTTTCATGTTCATGAGCTCATTCACATAGAGCTCCGATGACCACAACAGAGGAGTGGTTGTGGGACTATAGGAGTCCAAATTGTCTTGGAGCTTTTCTACCCCACCCTCTTTTCCTACTGTAAAACTTCTTGTTTTGCTTAGGATTGGCCTTAGAGCCTCTTGAGATGACAAAATCTCTTTCTTTTTACCTTTAGCTTCCCCTTGCATTGTTTGGTCATCTATTAAATGGGGCATGTTAATAGTGACACTTGCAAAACTTATCATACATTTCTTAAAAGGACTGCACTTGGTAAAGTGGTGTTGTACAACTAATAAGGGTTGCAAAAGAATGCTTATTGGGATTTGTGACAACTTAGCACATAAAAGGTCAACAAGGTCAACATTTTCTAATTTAATATTGAATATTTTGATCTGTTGTTGATAGTTTTTGTGATTGTAATATTGTAACAACAAAGCCAAATTATATATAAATATTTTTTTTATGATTATTTTGGTGCAATGAATTTTATAAGAATAAAGTTATAACTATCATGAGCATGATAAAGCAAAAATTATGATGTTAGTTTATAATATCATTTCACAACAAGATGAAGATTATTTTAGACTAGCAAATATGCTAATTGTTTGACAAAATTCCCATATTATTTATATGAACAAAGTTATGAACTTGTGATAGATTTATGATTTATAATTTTAGTAGCAACAAATCACAATATTCGCACTTAGGAATACCTCTTGTTTGATTATTGGCAAAGTGTTTGACGAAATGCTTGTGTATCATAAATTGTAAAAATTGTAAGATATCTTAGTAGGGTTTATTACAGTGGTATTAGAGTTGTGCATCCTGCCAGCCTTAGGGGTTAACAGTGAAAAATAATTTTCAAATTGCTTCTAGTAAGTGACCAACACTTATACATTTTAGTTTCAATTGTGGTAAACTAGTATCAAGGCTTGCCTTTAGTGGCTAAAGAAAGATGAAGACAAATCATGAATGCATGGAAATTTTTTTACAAGTCTTTCAAGAATATCAGAAGAACCTAATGACATTGTTAGAGTATTATGAGTTGTTAGAACCTCACTTATTAGTTGGAAAAAAAGAAGGGATAAAGGAAAATAATTCTTCTATTGCAAGGAAAAATGAAAGCAACAAGAATGAACTTAGAAGAAGAAATATCTACTTCTCACACAAAGGAATTTGGGAGCCTAACCACCTATGCAAGGATAAATAAGTGAAGTTATTAGAGAAAGAAGTGAAATTCATAGAAAGAAAGGTTGAAAAAGAGAAGATGGAACAATAAGATTGTTGAATTGCCCCTCTAGATATTTCAATAGAGAAGCATGCTAGTGTTGAGCTTGCTAAAAATTTCTATGCTTTCATGCCATCTCTTTAGGAAATTTGCAAGGAAACACATAAAGAGGAATCTGATCCTAAAGGTTATGTTACTTCTAAAAATGAGGATGAAGTTAATTCTTCCCGTGTATCTGCAAATAAAGGGTAGTACTTGGGTCTTCACGATGGTGCTAAGATTGAAGGATATGCTAATGTGGAGTTTTCTAAATCAACAACTAATGAAGGTATAAATGTTTTTGATGACTCATTAATTAGGCATAGAGATGTTCTAACTTCAATGTAGGAATTTGGTGAAGATAAAGTTAAAGGGAGGTAGCTGATTTTGAAAATTATATTAATGAAGACAATTCAACAATGTGGTTATGTGAAGAGCCAAATCCTAGGCTGAATTGATCAAAGGCCTAGTGCATTAAAAAAATTGAAGGATAAATTGTTGGTAACTAAGGATAATGTTTTTTAAAACTTAACCTGTTTTGATAGCACACACACATTCATTGAATACCTCCTTTGGATGGATCAACTTGAAGAGAGACAAAAGGGTTTAATGGTTGGAGCCACTATATCAAATTTGTAAACTATCAAACATGCTTTAAAGTAATAAAATCAAATTACTTGTATTTTCTTTTAAATAGAGACCATGCTATCATGTTTCCAAAGAAAACTTATAGAGCATTCACAAAAAAAGGGAAAAAGAAGTTGATGAACTTAACCTTGAGTTAAGTTTAGCTCACGTTTCTCTCTACAAAGTAGAAAATCAATCACTTGTTGCAACCACATCGAAGGAACAAAAATGTGATGAATGGACTATGTAGGTCAAACAAATGATTGAAGGAATTAATTAGCTAGAGAGTGATGAAAAATTGCTCAGTGACTACAACAACTCTACTATCACAAATATTCAACATGACGATAACACTTGGGAAGAGCACCATGAGTGTAATTCCGTGAGGCCTGATAAGAAAATTTTGCATGAAGATACATCTTCCATTTTGGGTGCAAAATTATCTTTTCATGATATGATTTGTGAGACACCTCTTGATTCATGTGATGAGAATGACAAGATATAGAATCCAAGTGATTGTTTAGAATTTCCAATAGATCAAGTAGGTGAATTTCATATTGAAGGCATTGTGAGGTATGCTCATCAAATTTTTAGCCCACATACAAATGATTTGACCATGTTTATGATGACACATAAGAGAGGGATAGATAAAGGATTACATAGATCACTTTGGTATGAGGTGCTTTCATCTTTAGAAGAAGAATCCAAATTTTATAGGTCTCCTAGTTTGTTTCTATAGGATGACTATTATGATTGGATACAAGAACAAGAAACGAAGACTTGGCACATTGGTATTCTAGCTGTAATCAAAGTGGCATGACATAAGTCATCATATATTGTTAATGGTAGACTCCTAATTTGACTTTGAGATTCAAGGGTTTATATGATTAGTAGATTGCTTCACATTGTAACGGAGATTGATAAAGTTGTTGGGTTCAATTCTATCAGGTTGACATAGTAGAGATATGGTGGAGCATTCTACAGGTTCATTTAGGATCCTGGTATTAACATACAAGTTAAGATTGCTTGGGGACAAGCAATCCTTGGGAAGGGAGGACTGTAATATCCCCTTTTATTTGGCCTTAGAGAATAATTAAATGATTAAAATTAAGTTGTCGAAAAATAAATAAATTAAAAGATGACTAGTTTTAATTATTTAAAAAGGTCATAAAAATAAATAATTAATTAAATTTTAAATAATACTAAGCTTCTCTTTAATTAATTAAAAACCGAGTTTTATTTTATGTTAATGGAGAATTTATAAAATTGGTCACTTTATGAGAAAAAATGAAATTAAATAAAAAAAATTAAATAACTCTCTCAAAGATATAAAACAGTTGAGAGAGAAAAAAATAAAATTCTTGACTTATTATTTTCTTGGAGAGCTTTGAAAGTTTATCCTTTTGGTTAAGCAAACCCTAGGACAAAAATCTTGGTTAATTAGATGAAAACCATTCAACCAACCTTAATGGATTTTATAATTCATATGTATGTCGAGCAAAAAATTGCTCAGACAAGATTTACAAGTTTGTCAAGTATAATATATAAATTTATTAAATTTACAAGCAAATAATTAAATTGTTATTATGGTATGTGAACTAATGAAAAATCAAAAAATATAATACAGCGTGTGCAAGAGAGAGAGTGGATAAAATAAAAATATTATATATTGTGTGCAATTTGAATTTACAATTGCATATCATTACCAGCTAGTGAAAAGGTCAATTTATGTTTATGAAACCTTGAAAGCCTTTTGCATATACTAGCGTGTTTCCAAGGCTGACCAAAGCTAACCGTAGCATCTACAAAGGAAGTTCATGCAATAAAAAGACATATAAGCCTTACAAATTCCCAACACACCCATACAAAGACTAGTCAAAACCTGCCGTAGATTTCGTGGGCTGCAATAAATACAGTCAAAAGTTGATTCTGCTGACTGTATGGACAGTATGGTAAAATAATGCTCATTCGGATTTGTGACAGCTCTGCACATAAAAGGTCAACAAAGAATACCTCTTGTTTGATTAATGGAAGTGTTCAATGGAATGCTTGTGCATCATAAATTGTAAAAATTGCATGATATCTTGTTAGGGGTTATTACACCGCTCTAGACTTTGAAGGGTTTGACATCAATTGCAGACCATACGGTGGTACAGGGATAGGTCCATCACTGCTGCAGCACATCTATAGGCCATACATCAGCGATTTCCTCATTCGTTTTGCATACTTTCAATACATGGTCGGCGGTTCATCATATTTACATCAGTGAATTAGATTTATATCATTCTAATTCTGATAATTCAGTCCAGTCCTGCATATCAGCAATGCACTTAGTGCCATCGGACAAATTATCAGGTTGGAGGTGTATTTGATGTTGTGTACTTCTGTTATTCATTTTTATCAGCAATATGCCTCTTGATCTTACTCCAAAATTCGGTGAAATCAATGTTTCAAATTGGCTGTTTATTGACATAAGATATTTCAGTCATTTCCTGTTTATGATCAGCATTACGATTACCTTCCAATTTGCTCTGTTCAGTTTTGCATTTTGTTCAAAAATCCAGAAAATTAAAAAAAAAGAAAAAGAAATGCAAAACTATAATTTGGGTACTTTACAAGTTTGTTTTTGACACACAATGTAATCTGAAAAGGAAAAAGATTAGCAACAAAAATCCCTGCAGGGTTAGAAAATAATGTGAGATATGCATGAATGAGGAGCACTTAGCTCAAAACAGGATGCATGATTCATTCAATAATTCCCCATCTTGAAGGAGTTCCCAACTAATAAAGATAACAATTTAAGAATTCTATGCAATTGACTATAATCCCCACCAAGATAATATCCCCTTCAAAATCCTGAAGTATTTCAGGAAATAAGAGAATCAGAATTGACAAAAAAACACAAAAGAGCAGCGTATGAAGTTTAAACACACACATAAATATGTGACTCTTGGCAAAAACAAAGTGAACAGACCACAAGTCTTTGTGAAAGGTACATGAATAGATTTTAACTTGTTTGGAGGTCCACTCGCATTGAAGGCAAATAAATTTTAATTCCATTGTTTATCAAATAGCCAACACCCCAGAAGTTAATGCCTAGACATTATCAGGCATTTCTGTTTCATGTACTCTTGCTTAACTTGATTTCCATTTGAAAATTGAGATTACTGAATTCCTCTTCCAGGGAATTTTTTAAAATAGTACCTTTTGATTGCATTTGTATATATGTGGAATCAAATCTGGCCCGAGTTGTGATGTGCCCTTCGTAAAGTGGCATCTAGTTTAGTTTTTATACACCAACTACACATAAACAAAGACACTATTAATCCATAAAAATCAAAATAAGATTTTAATATTTTGGTGATTTGCAAGAGTAAATTGAAGGAATGAAATAGGAAGTAAATATTTCATGGAGGCTTGGGCGTCCCTTTTTGGAGGGAAAGAAGGAATTTGAAAAGTCACTTCGAAAATTCTATTTAAGAGAGGCCTTGCTCTAGCATTTGATCATCCATTGCCTATCATATCGAATTGCTGCCGAAATGTTTCCAGGTTTATGGCTTCGAGGAATGTATACCTCCTAGCAAGGATCCAATTTTGTGTTTGAAAGATAACACCTAGTTGGAATTGAGGTTGCTTCTCACACAAACAAGCAGACTGAGCATCATTGTTGAAGATTTTGGTGATATTTTCCACTTTTGTGTTTGCTGGTTTATGTATGGCTGAAGTAGATTTTCAATTATAGTTCATGGTGTGATTTTATTTTGCTTGTGGTGTTTTCTCATTCAATCTCTATGCTAGTGGCACCCCTTTTGGTGCATTTTCAGATTTTATCTTGGAGTCTTTGATTTTATGGAGAGGCCGCCCTCTTCCTAGGGCTGTACCATTTCCTCTAGAAGATCATTGGGATTCGTGCCTTCTTTTTGGTGGCTTCTTTGCATTGTCAATCTTATGTGTGCTGGTTGCCATGCTTTAATAAGTGTTTGTTTTCAATTTGGAGTACATTGGAGATATGTTGTGAGAGAAATGAGCATTTTGTTGATGTACAACTTGCTGGTCTGAGTATTTCAGTTTGCTGGTCTTTTATATCAGATTTGGTTATTCCCTTTTCATGCTATATTTCTTTGGTCTTTCAATTCACATTTGTAAACAGAGATATAGTATAATCATTGCAGAAGTTTGGAGCAAATTTCTATTGCAAATTCATTGTAATAAGCTCATTGTAAATGCTAGTTTCAGTAGTATTGAATCAGTGTCTCTATCTTTCTTATTTCACCCACATAATAAGTGGAGAATCCCCACTGCTCAAGTGGATGCTTGCTGGAAAGCGGATGCCTGCTGTTAGCAGATGATTTGCTCTTTCATTGTAATAATTTCCCCCCATTGAATAAGTGGTAGTGTGGAATTTCATAGTCGGATCACTGCATGCACTTTCATTTCCAACTTTGTATTTCAGTTCAGTTTATTGCTAACGATCCCAGCACCATATGCTCACCTCGCCTTCAACAGGATCTTGGTGAACATTCTTTGTGAAGGTTGCTTTCAAGCTGATAATCTTTGGAGCTAACGCTAATCATTGGTGATTGTGTTGGATTTGTTCTGAAAAAATTGGAAAAAAGTTAAGGGGAATATTTTAGTGGTATTAGAGCCAAGATCCTGCCATCCTGTGACATTCAGAGTTCAGTTGTCATATGAGTGACAGAGAAGTCAGATACTACACCATAGGTCAAGCAAGAACTCAATATTAGAATCCACCAGTTCCAGAGGCAGAGACATTGTTAGAGGCTTTGAGAGATACTAGTAAAGTAGTTGAAACCATGTCAAAAGGTGCTAGACTATCCATGGAGGAAAGAGAAGCTAGGGCAGAGAAGAAGTTTGATAATATTTTGGATATGATGTTGCACTTGTTAGCAAAATTGGATTAGTAAGCGACTCAAAACCAGCCCCAAACTCAACACAATCATGTTGGAGAAAATAGTGGTGTTAATGGTAACAATGGTTCAGAGACAAATGGAAGAGATAGAACAATTGGCCAACATGTTGCAAGCACTAGAGGATCAACCTCTGGACCTCTTTTTCCTACCTTAACTCAAAGGGAGGAACCACAAACGAAGATCGGAACACCCTTGGTGGATGATGCAAGACAAGCCTACATGGAGTATGTCACTTTACCCGCTGATTTCAAAGACCAATGGACCTTTGATCAGTTCATGAACCAACGGAGTAGAAGGAATGACAAAAGAATTGATTACCATCCTCCTATGGGTCCCAAAACAAATTATCAACAGGCTCTTGGAAAGGTGACCTTGGCCCATTTTGATGGCAGTGACAAATGTACGGCAAGGTCGTGGGTGCAAAAGCTAGATAACTACCTTTCATTGAGACCGATGCTTGAAGAGGATGTTATTAAATTCGCCACCTTGCACTTGGAGGGAGATGCTCACGAATGGTGGTACCACGGTTTGGTCACTCTTGGCCATAACCTCATTCAAACCTATGAAGAATTCAATAATAGGTTGATAGAAAGATTTGATACCAAGGATCTAGAAGTGAGATTCCGTGAATTGGTGTAGTTGAAGCAACATGTATCTCTTGATGCTTATATTGCTGATTTCCAAAGATTGTCAATAATGGTGCCCAACATTACTGAAAGGAGACATGCAGTGTTGTATACTGAAGGATTGATGGAACCATTGAAGGGTTGGGTCAAAGCCTTTGATCCACCAACTCTTGACGAAGCAATCAAGAAGTCAAGGAGCATGGAGTTGGCTATCCCAAAGCCAAAATTTTAGTCCAAATCCTTTAGTCATAAGAAGGATAAGAAACATTCATCAAGTCAGCCCAAGAAGTTTCCATAGAAGATGTCTGAAGAGCTCTGAGAACAACTAAGAAAAGATGGTGTTTGCTATACTTGTCGCGAGCCTTGGTCAAAGGGTCATAGATGCTATGGAAGGGCAAAGCACAACATATGGAGGCTTATTTTGATGATGGATCAAAATCTGATTTTTTTGATCAGTAGTATGAATCGGCAAGTAGTGAAGGTGAAGAAGCCCCAGAAGAGAAGCCAAAAGACGTTGGAGAGGGGAGTGCTTTGGCACAACTCTCAAGCTTTCAGAAGAATGAGTCTTTTTGAGTTTGTGGGGTAATTGGCTCGTATCGAATTGTTGCTCTCATTGATATTGGAGCAACTCACAACATCATAGATGAAGGATTGGTGGCAAAGAGAGGTTTGAAGACAGAAGAGTTTGACGGCTTCAAGGTGATGGTAGCAGATGGCTTTACAATGTCTTGCACTAGGAAGATTCCCAACTCCATGCAATTGGGAAACTATGAAGTAAAAGATGATTTTTATGTAGTTGGCATTGGTGATACCGATACTATGCTAGGAATACAGTGGCTACAATCTCTTGGAGAGATCACATTGAATCTACAAACAATGGAGTTGAAGTTTCAATCTGATGGTAAGAGGGTAATGTTGAGAGGGATGTCAAATGGAGGCCCTTGTATAGTGTCTTTCAAGAGAATGGAAAGGCTGATCCGCCATGATCAAGTTGAGTGGGCAGTGGAATGCTTGATTTTACCAGCTGATCCGATGGAGATAAAAGGAACTATCATCTAGATATTCAAGCTTTGATTACTAAGAAGAGCAAAGTCTTTGGGAGTATTCTACTTGGAAGTCCTCCTGAAAGAGGATGTGAGCATGTGATAGAGCTTGAAGAATGAGCAAAAACGGTCATCACAATGCCATACCACTAGCCAAAGAAGCATAAGGACAAGATTGAAAAGGCTATCAAAGAACTCTTGGATATGGGCCACATTCACCCAAGCAAGAGCCCCTTTGCTTCAACAGTGGTGCTGGTCAAAAAGAAAGATGGCAGGATGTGTATGTGCGTGGATTACCATGCATTAAATTAGAAGACCATTAAGAACCGGTATCCTATCCCTAGGATAGACGAGCTTATTGATGAGCTCCATGGAGCCATGTACTTCTCAAAGATTGATCTCAAATCAGCCTACCACCAGATAAGGATGAGGGAGGCGGATATTGAGAAGACTGACTTTAGGTGCCACTTTGGGCATTTTGAATTCCTTGTCATGCCATTCGGTTTGACAAATGCTCCAACAACTTTTCAATCTTGTATGAACAAGATTTTTAGGCAGCAGTTGAGGAAGTTTGTACTCATCTTCTTCGATGATATCCTCATCTACAACAAGTTAAGGGAAGAGCACCTCAAGCACTTGGAGGAAGTACTTAGCATTTTGGAGGCAAAGTGTTTGTTTGCAAAAGAATCAAAATGTGAGTTTGGGATAACGGAGTTTCTTTATGTTATGTCCCAAATTGTGAAGTTACTATTTACCGTTACTAGATAGGGTAAATGTGAATTTTGGAGATGAATTAATGATGCTTGTACCTTGTTTTCAATATGAATGTTATCTCACTTGATGTTGTTTCATTTGATGTTATCTCAGTTGATGTTATTCATGGTGAAATATTGCATAAGGAGGTTAATGAATCATGTTATTCTAACTTGAGACGTTTATATTTACTACTATTGTTGTGAACATATAACTATCGTGAGTTTATACCAGTGGATGCAAGTATGTGAACCATTCCTCCAGGCAGAGGGGAAATATCACTCGGGAGAGGGGCTTGGTCGTTTAACTGGTGAAGTGAATTAATTGAGCATACACACATCATCTTAGATCGATTGAACTAAGTCATTCTATGTGGATTAAAGGGAAGTCATCCATAGCATATATGTTGATGTATATCCTTGTAACTGTCTCATGATATTACAATCATTATCATGGTAACGTAAATGGTGTATGTGAAACCGAAGTGAACATATATGCATGTATATTGTATATACACGTATTCATACATATATACACATTGATACAAGCGTATGCTGGCAGATGGATGTGCTCATACAGATGCATTAATGTGGTATATTTACATATATGTGTACATAGAGGTATACACTAATATATACATGAATATGTACACACAACCTATATATGTGATATTAATAATATTATATTATTACTGCCTGATGACTTTATATATATATATATATCGGGTATATGCTGACTGGCTCATGATATATCTATATATTGGTTAAATATATATATGTAATTATATATTAAGCATTATATATAATATTATTATAGTTATATTAAAATATATAAATATATATATTAATAATACTCAGGTATTTATATCTATATATGTTTAATATATTTAAGACTATAATAATATTTATATAATAAAATATATAATGGAATTATATTTTATTTAATTTCTCAATTTATGGAAATCAAATTATTTTCTAAATTTGTCTCCACTTTGGAAATTAACTTATTTTTCCTAAGTTTAATATTATAAATCTCTTTAATGGATAATAAATCTTATTCCACTTAGAGTGAATATTAAAGTCTAAACCACAGTTGGAAAACTTGGACTCGCCGCGGACTTGGCAGCCCAAAAATATGATTTGGACTCGGGACTCGGCACGGACTCGGGAAAAGACTCGGCTAGGACTCGGCAAAAGAAAAAACCGTAGTTTTACAAAAAAAACAAGAACAAATTAATGCATTTAGAGAACATAAGAGCCTAATTTGATTATCAAACACTCATAATTCAAAGATTACACATGTCATATGATCATCAAACACTCAATAATTGAAATTTCATCATTCATAGTCATCAAATACTCATAGTTTCAATGTATAACAGCACCATAAGTTTATAAATGTTTACATATAATTATGTCAAAAAGAGGAAAACATTAACAACCACATGTAATCTACATCTTCCTTTTTCCCCTCCCAATGGTACTCAATTTTGGAGGCCTAGAACTAGAAGGTGCTCGTGCTATAGTATCCAAATGAGGACTAGGAGATCGAGCAGGGGAAACATGATATTTGAATGTGTCTTCATCGTACTCCATGGCGTCCAATCTTGCTGCTTCTTCTTCTGCTGCTGCTCTCTCTAATTCAGCAAGATCCTCATCAGTAAGGAAGACATCAGCCTCATCATTTTGTTCATCAATAGTCCATTCACCATATGGATCAATGTCATCCAAGTCGATGGACTCGTGTGAAACACCCTCCACCTTTCTAGTTCAAAGGCAAAGGTTGTACCGAACAAAAACTAAATCATCTAGGCGCTGCTGAGTCAACCTATTCCTCTTCTTTGTGTGAATGTTCTCAAATAAACTCCAATTCCGTTCACACCTAGAAGCATTGCATGGCTGTGACAAGACACGTATGGCTAGCTTTTGAAGATTTGGTGTGCTAGCACCATAGTTCTCCCACCATAGATCTATAAAAACATGTTTAAAAAATATAAGTATTAAGAAATAAGAATAAAGTAAACAATCTATATGTAAAAATCAAGTTTCTAATTTCATTTTTTACCTGGTTGTTGTTTTCCTCTCCTTTCAATTGCTTGCTAGGAGGAAAAGAGTCTCCCCTTTGTACCCTTGTAGAGCTTGAATAGATAAAAGAAAAAGTAAATCGGATATAGAAAATTCATAGATAGTCATGGCTCAACATTGCAAATTCATAAATAAGATGTAACAAATCTCACCTCCAACTCATCAAGCACTTTATCTCTCAGCTCACGATCAGGCACCATCCTATCAATGCATATGACAAGACCTTCCATGACCTCCTCATCCGCCTTAAATGTGTCCGAGAAGTAGAACTTTGGATTCAAGAAGTAGGCAAAGGCATGAATCGGCTGGTGGAGTTGGTGTGTCCATCTCCGATCAATGATGCGCCATATGATTTCATATTTCCTTTTGTTGCCGCCATAGTAACGTGATATGGCCTCTTTGGCCCTATCCATGGCCTCATAGATGAAACCCATTGGCATGCCATCTCCATCCACCATACGAAGAACCCTCACCAAAGGTTCTGTCACCTAAAAAAATGAAAACAAATGTTAAATCATAACAAAATTAACCCCTCAAAAAATAAAAATAGCAAATAGATTATCATGTATAATTTTTTTTTGTGCGATTGCTACTTACCCCCATCAACTCCTCTCCATTTTTGATGAATGTCTCATCAAAAACTATGGCAACAATCCTCTCCCCTTCAGGTCTATTGGAAAATGAGGACTCCTTCCAAGCACCAGACATGAACATTTGCTTGAGATGACCAATGGCACCAAGAATGCTTTGCAATGTGAGGAAGTGGCTAGCAAATCGGGTCACTCTAGGTCGCACAAGGTCCTTGCCATTTGTAAATTTCCTCATCAAAGAAAGCACCCAAGTATGGTTGTAGATAAATTTTGTAACACTTTTTGCATCTTCAACCACACTTTTGACCCATGAAATCTTCCTAATGTCCTCTAGCAATAGGTCTAAGCAATGTGCAGCACATGGAGACCATGCAATTGTGGGATACCTCTCCATAAGTAGTCTACCTGCAGCTACATATGCAGCTGCGTTGTCGTGATGATTTGGACAACATTATCAACTCCAACCTCCTGGACCACCCCATCTAATAGATTGCATAAAGTCTCAACATTTTTAACTTCATGGGAGGCATCTATTGATTTTAGAAACACCAATCCACCATTAGAGGCCACTAAAAAGTTAAGGAGAGTTCTATTTCGTCCATCTGTCCACCCATCAGATAAAATGCTGCAACCTTTTCTTCGCCAAAATTTCTTTTGCTCATCAACCACAAGCCGTGTATTCTTTACGGCTTCCTCTAGCAATGGCCCACTCAAATCTTTAGATGATGGGGTCTTAAACCCCTTTCCTGCAACTGTAAGGGCGTTCACCAAACCTTCCCAATATGGGCTGTTTGCAACATTGAAAGGTAGATTATTGTAGTACCAAAAGTTTGCAGTAGCCATCCTAGCTTCTTGATGCTTTTCTTTATTCCAACCAGTACCCTCAAGTGAAGGTTGTGCTCCTGGAACATTACGTGGAATAAAATAATTTGGTCCTAATGAAGGGCCCTGACTAGCACTAGCAGTAGAAAAGGAACCATCAGGACTCTCACCAAAAGATGAATGTGGAGCACGAAAGCTTGGACTTGCAACACCATGGGGCATAGAGGGTGTAGATTGGGATTGGGATCCACTCATCGCTACTGCTAGGGCATCCTTTGTTTTTTTCCTTTCCTCTTTTTTAAGCTTATATTCAGCAAGAAGGGCCTTCATCTCTCTAATAATCTCAGGAGTAGTATTCTTGCATCCCTCCACATTTTGCCCAGGTATTCTAGCAAGGTGGTATTTTAATTTGTTTATTCCTCCTGTCATCCATTTCTTGCATTCATTACATGTCAATTCACCTTTTTTATTTCCTGAAATTCCATACTTCCATGCAGGGTCTTTTTTTATTCCCTTTGGATTTGAAGATGACATTGTTGCTTCAAGTTCAAAATGGAAAAAAAAATCAGCTAGGGTTTGCTAAAAAATCAGCAAATAAATGTGATTCAAAATTTCAAAGTTTCAAACATTTGCAAAAGAAAAAGAATGCAAAACCAAGCTAGAAAGTAGAAACAATAAGAATTAGGCTATTAAGGAAAATAGAAAACAATTTGGCAGCATTGCCCCTTATTTTTCTTGATTTTTTAAATTTTGAATGCAAGAAATTGAAGAAAACAAACAAAAAGAATTGTTAGATCACTTACCCGGCTCTATTTTGATCTTTTTAGTTCGTTCTCCTTGCTTCAATCAACCCCAAAGCAATTTGCAGACCTATTTTTCACAAGTGAGAGTCTAAAAATGAACAAAAAGATAAAAAAAAATGGGTTTTAACCCATTTTATGACTTAGTCGCGCAGGAGAGTCCTGGGTCAGGACTCCCGAGTCTGACCTCAGGACTCGGCCGAGTCCTGAGGTCGGACTCGGGAGTCCCGACTCCAGATTTTCCCCGACTCG
>VDFB02271358.1:32285010-32397413 GCA_007258455.2 Sequoia sempervirens | reverse complement strand
TGGGTTTAGAGAAAATATGTTCTGATTGCATTGAAGATATTTTTGGTTTCTAGAAGTTTCAAGTTTAATTGTTCTATGTGTTTTACACTAGTTTGGTTGACCGTGCATTAAGCCCTATCTTTGAAGTTGATGAAGCGTGTTGGATCTATTATGGGTCCTGGTGAAGCATGTGTTTGGGTCACCCTCATTCTAATTCCACCCTAGGATGTTTGGTGCTGACCTAATTTGTATTTGAAGTTGGATGGACGACTTTGTAACTTTTCAAGGTTGGAGATAGTATAAATACAGAATGAGCTAGCAATGAAAATTGTACACAAAAAAAGAAGGAAGATAAGTGAAATAGAAAATGTCACTTTGATCCTATTTTGAATGTGTGTGAGTTATGTGTGTGGTTGATCAGTGTCAAGCTTAATGCTAAGTTTTCGGATGTAGTGAGCAGAAGGAGAACTCTATCATTCATGCAAGTTGATTAGTGATTGTGGTGGGATCCTCTGTTGCATTAGGATTGTTGTCTCTCTGTAACAAGTCTTCTTTGTCTTCTTTTGTATCTCTAGGTTGTTTCCATGTGGACAGTGAGTCCTTATTGTAGGCCGTGAGCCTTATCTCAGGTAGTGAGCCTTATTTCAAGAAATGAGCCTTTTTGAATCAGTTTTGATACTCTATAGTGTGAGTTAATCCTCACTATGGTTTTTCCCTCATTGGGTCTTCCACGTAAATCTGGTGTTATTGTGTTTGTGCATTAACATTTGATGGTTAATCATTTAATCAGTTTATGTGTTAGTTTCGGTAATTGAATTGAAGGTTATAATCTGTGACAACTGATTCACCGCCCCCTCTCTGTTGTCCTATCCAACACCCTTAATCCACCCTCTTGCATCCCCTTAAGCCATCCTCTTAAAGGACCCTTAAGTCATATCCTCTTACATCCCCTTAATCCACCCTCTTGCATCCCTTAAGTCACTCATAATTCCCCTTAAGCCATCCTCTTAGGACCTATTAAGTCATATCCTAGGGTTCATGAGATGCATCCCCTTAATCCACCCTCTTGCATCCCTTCAAGTCATTCTCTTAACTCCCCTTAATCCAGCCTCTTGCATCCCTTTAAGTCGTTCTATTAATTCCCCTTAATTTTCCCTCTTGCATCCCATTAATCCATTCTCTTAACTCCCCTTAAGGCATTCTCTTAGGACCCCTTAAGCTATATCCTCTTAGGTCCACTTAATCCATCCTATGGCAAACATCACTTGAATTTGTAAGGAATTTATAAGATCAAATTTTCTAAATTTTACTATATATTGTTATTTTCTCGCATGAATTATTTAGTTAAATGACTCGTAAAAAAAATAGTTACTTTACTTGCATTAATTATTTTTGTAGGTTCTCATCATGTTGGTCTACCATGTGAAATTGTCACTACAAATTTTTTTTATCAAGAGACTATGTAAATATCAATTTGTGGTCTTGAGCTAAACTTTGATAAGCTTTAATTGTATCCACATGCACATATGTTTCATCATGTTATATAGTTGTACTAAACATCAGGGTGTGTGTAAGAAGTTGAGTCTACTTTTTGGCCAAAAAGTGGAAGTGTTTTTCCTAATTTTCAGAATTTCACACATTTGACCTTAAAATTTGAAGCACTTAGAGATCAAATCTTTAAAAACATCACTAATCATAAAATGTAGTGCTCAGAGTCTAGTTTCCAAATATGTAATTTATTTCAATACCCAGATTGTACAAATTGAGTTTTAATAGGCATTTCTAAAAACCACTGTTTGAAAGTCATTTTTTTACACCATACCATGCATGTGTACGACATCCATATTTTGACTTAAATTATTGTATTTTTTTAAATCCTTTTGGGAAAATTTTTATGACTCACTGAAGCTTGTTCTTGATATTTTTTTGTAATTTTTTATTAAATATTTTTTTTATGTTAAATTTTTATTAGGCAGATTTATCGTTTTGAAAAATCGTCGTGTACGACATGCATAACATGACCTAAACTTATCATTTTTTTTGATTTTTTTTAAGTGAGAAAGAATTGTCTGAAGTTTGTTCTCGTGCAATCAGTTTGTCAAAATGTTATGTTGATCAAAAGTTATTAAAATAGTAAAAAACCCTGATATTTAAAGTTTATGGACCAATTTTATTAGAAATTAATTGAAAAATAGAAAAAAAATTCAATTGCAAAACAAATTACATATTTAGAATTTGCATTGTTTCATCTAAAATGGGTTTTAATTTCATCAGAAAATTCTGCAAAAAAGGTCGTCAGCCATATGTCCAAAGTCGGTATTTTTCTTTGACATTGTTAAGACTTTCAACTTGCAGGTCAAACCAGATTGAAGGCCTAGGTTCGGACTTCCAATGCTTTTCCCGAACCAAAAACCTAGGAAAAAACCTAACCACAATGCAAAAAAAAATCAAGTTTTAAAAAACGGGATCCCGTTTATTCATAAACGGGATCCTGTATTATAATCGGGATCTTGTTCCCTATTCGACAATATTTGGACCGTTGTAAAAGAAATGGGATTCCGTTTCCTAGCCAACGGCCCCGACATTCAATGCCGATGAACGAGATCCCAATTATAGTGCGGGATCCCACTTCTTATAAACGGGATCCTGGTTTTATAAGCGAGATCCCGTTTAGTTTATTTAAATACATTGCAAAAAATACTGTGAAGTCTGCAACTTCACATGTACGGCCGAGAGCAGTAAAAGTAAATTATTTTTCATAAGCTATTGTATTTATAGGTGGTGAACTTGATTTTTAGTTGATTTTATCAAATGGGGCATCATCTACACCATTTTTTAATTGGAATTGTGTTATTTTTGTGCTTGTTTGGAGGAACAAAAGGTTTCAATTTGCAATATGGATTGAATTTTTCAAGGGTATGAAGAAAACAAGACTAAAGTGGAATTGTGGTATTTTTCTAGTTGTTTTTAGGAACACAAGAGGAAAATTTTTGTCCTAATAGGTATTCAACTTCCAATTTGGATTGAATATTTTGAAGTATTTCACTATTAACATTCATTTGTGCTTGAGAATTTTATAATTATGGAGATAAACTTCGTAATAAGAGAAGAAAGACATTGACTCCTCAAGAAGTTGAAGCAAATAGAAAAAAAGAGAGACAAAGACAAAGAGAAAGAAGAATGAGAATCAAATCAATGAATGATGGTGGAGCAACCAATTCAACAACTATTGAAGATGAAAACATTGAGGATACCATGGTTGTAGATGAAGCTAATTTGCAAAGAGTCAATTTGGAGAAGAATATGATTATACAAACAAGTCCTACTATGTCTTCAAATCCCTCTTTGAATGCTATGGAGAATGTTTCAATATGCACAAATCCAGGTATGTCTTCAAATCCACATGTTAGTAGAAATAAGTAAATTGGTATGTAGAAAGTTCTCACAAAGATGTTGGACTTGAAAAGAAATTGAAATCAAAATGATCATTTTCTTGAAAATGAAAACGAAACATATTTTGATGAAAATGAAAATGAAAATAAAACCATTTTGTTAATGAAAATGAGGTAAAATGAAAATGAAACCATTTTGTTGATGAAAATGAAAATGAAAATGAAAATGAAAACCATTTGTTGATGAAAATGAGAAGATGAAATGTAAAGAAAATGAAATGAAGATGAAAATGAAGATGAAATCTAGAATGTGATGTTGGGGTTAATAAAATACTTTCAAATTGAGTAGTGTTTTTGATAATCTTCACAGTCAAATTCTTGAATTAAATAGAACACATGTGGGCAGTCTCACAAATTCTTTTACTCGTTCAAGAATTGCATTTCAATGTCAACTAATGATGCAATTGATGAGATACAAGAAGAGAAAATGTGAAAAAGGTTAGGCTTTTATGTTAAACCAAAAATAAAATATCAATCATTAAAACATGTTATGTCTACTATTGCTAGTGCCATTCAATTTATTGGGAAAAATAGAAGATCTAAAGATAAAAGCGCAGCAAGAAGAGCTATAACTACTGCTATAGTTAATAAAGCAACTTTAAATAAAAGAATGGTAAACAATATTAGTGAAGTTTTAAAAATACATCCTAAAACATTACTAAGAGTGGCAAAAAGAAGAGAAAGTATAGAAAATGATCCTATCAATCAATGTTGGAGTTTCAATGGATGACTACCGAGGTTTGATATAAAATTGAATGTTGAAATTAAATCTTTGATCAAAAAATATTGGCATGATAATACTAGGGTTTCATCTAATGCTGAGGTGTTTTAAAATTGAGGTGGGGGTCCAAAGTTCCGCGATACTCACCCCAAACACCTAATGGAGGAAATACAACACAAGAAGTATTTGATTTTATAGAAAATTTGTAGCGGTCGGTGTTACTGGTAATATTAAAATAAGTCAAAGGTCTTTTGAAAATTGCAAAACCACGGTATGTAAAATTAATAAGCAATGAATATCTTGTTGTTTGTAAAATACATGTTCAATTTTGTTATTTTATGATGTTTTTAGATATATCGTTGTACCTTACATGTACTAACATGATTATCTGAGGATTATTGTTATTGATATGCCACATGAAGCAATAAGAGAGTTTATTTCAGGCTTGTTTTGTGAAAAATCTAATGATAAGTTATTTTATTTAAGTTCTTGTATTTTTGGACAATGCATTAGCTGTGGAAATCTTTCATTTTTAAGAATTTGTTTGCATGAAAGTGTTGATCATGATTTTTGGACAACAATTAGTAGATGTCAAAAGATTTAGGAATGTTCACTATTCTTTAAAAGATGGAAAATAGGAAAGCATTGTGATTTAGTTACGAGAAAAGTTAGTGATGCATGTATTTATGAGTGAATTTAATAATAAAATTGTACCAAAATATGTCATGCACTCACGAACATACTCGATGGCTTGATGGCCAATTTTGTGCATGTAGAAACACATTTCCAATTGGTACTATACTTTTAGTGGTTGCTTTTGCGGAGAATTATACTCTCAATCTGCAAGAGGAAATTCAATCTCAATATTATAATTCAGTGCAAGTAGCTATGTTTGTCCATATTGTTTATAGACATGCAGATGATAGCACCGAGGATGATAGAAAAGTTTTGAGGGAGTATCATTTTATTTGAGTGACAATGGGTTGCACTCATGAGTTTGTTCAATATTGTTTTGAAATATTTTATAGAATTTAAGAGAAGAATCCATATGAAGAACGCCATATGGTCAAATAGTGTATGGGGCGGTTCAAAAAATGCTAGAATGTTCTATTGGTTGAAATGGTTCACAAGGAACTTAATGTCCAACATATATGGAGTTTTTTTGAAGCTGGGCATGGTAAAGGAGAACATGATGGAACTGGTGCGTGTGTCAAAAGAATTCTTGCTAGAGAACAATTAAAATTTGAGGATTTAGTAAAATTTAAAAATGCACATGAGATTGTGGATTGGTGTAATAGAAGATTATCTGCACCTAGTTTGAGTGATTACTCTATAGTTCATCGATTCTTTTGGTTGGTGGAAGAAGAGAACATTGTATCTAGAGCTGATTGTGAGACAATTAGTGGATCTACTAAATGGCATTCATTTAGGAGTGCGACGGCAAGCATATGGACTATTTGGACAAGGGAGCTTGCATGTTTTTTCTAGTTTTGTATCTCAGGAGATTGGGAAGCTTGCGAAAATACAGAATGGGTTGAACAATGGGAGCAAAGATTGTTGACACCTGCAGAAGAACACAATCAATATGAAAGAACTATTGAAGAAAATGATCAATTTTTTGCATCTGAAAATTATGACCATGTTTCAGACCTTGTACAAGAAGGTAATTTTAATTCAATTTATTTCATTTTATTTCACTTTATTAAGTTATTTTGTAATACTAAATTATTTATATGGATATGCACAAGTTATTAAATCCAATTTTGTTGGCAGGACATGTGTATGTTATTATTGCACCTTAGGGGAATGAAGAGAAAACAGAATATTGGTTGGCTCGTTATGTGGAAACTAAACATAATTTGATAACACCTCAAGAAGATGATGATGGCTTTCATTATCCAATAGGTATGATGATCCCTTAAGACACCTCCTTAAGCAAATTTTGATAACAAGTTTTAGATCCCCTTAAGCAATTTTTTAGAACAAGTCTTTGATTCCCTTCAGAAAATTTTGAGAACTTATTTGATGATGGTTTTTGAACATGTTTTCCAATAGGATCGGTGGTGGTTGTTGGCACTTGGCTACAAAAATACTTGAGAAGAAAGAATGGTCTAACTGCATTCGAAGAATATGAAACACATAAAAATATTATGAATTATTCACATTTGGTGGTGGAAACAAATATAAAACTAGAGCGGTATTGTGGAAGACCTTCAAAAAAATTGCTATGGTCAATTTCTATGGAAGAGCATGAGGCAATCATAGATGCATTACAAAAAAGAGAGGATGCAGATGGTACAATGGAATAAGTAAATAAATATAGTTTTAGTTTTATTTTGTCATTTTAAATACATTAAATACATGTTTCGACATTGGTCAAGTGTGTTATTAGTTGAAATTGATTTAAATTGTCCTTTTATATATCCTTAAGGCCTAATCACAAAAAGGATCTAGTCCATGCAGATTCAACCTAGACAACATGGAATACTTGGTAAAAATAGGTAATTATTAGTTAAATTGTATTTAAATACATGTTTTGATTACATATTGATATTGCTTGGACTTTAATAGTTAAAATTGATTTATTGTCATTTTTTGTATCCTAAAGCCATCATTGCATTGATCTCATACTTTGAAACAAAAAGGAGAGGATGCCTGGATTCAACCTACAGACATGTGTGGAATACTTTTAAATGCAGGTACTTGAGTTTTGCACATATAGATAGTTTTATATAAATGAAAATATGTATGTTTTGATGATTTCATTTATATTGCTTGTACCTTTTTGATATCAGGTGGTGTGAAGACCTACTACATTCTAGCCACAAGTTTGAGATGTTCTTGAGATGGAATATCCAAATTTTGTAAACATTGTTTTGAGATGACATATATGTACATACATACTTACAAAATTAAACATACTATATGTACTTATATGTATCAAATCAATATTCTATATATTTTGTTTCTTAAATGTGCATGTTTTCCTACTTTGAAACTTTATGTTTATGTGTATAATCACTAAATATCATGCATACATTATTGTTAAATCAATTATATCCTTAAGATGTATTATGACCCCTTAATACATCCCCTTAAGACACCCCCTTAAGACCCCCCCCTTAAGACCCCTTAAGACATCCCATTTAGGCATATTATGATCCCTTAAGACATCCCCTTAAGACGTTCTATTATGACCCTTTTAGACATCCCCTTAATCCCCTTAATTAACACATTCTATTATGACCCCTTTAGACATCCCCCTTAAGACCCCTTAATACATCCCCTTAATTAACATGTTCTATTATGACCCCTTTAGACATCCCCTTAAGACCCCTTAAGACATCCCCTTAATTAACACGTTCTATTATGACCCCTTTAGACATCCCTTAAGGCTTAAGACATCCCTTAATTAACATGTTCATATTAAGACCCCTTTAGACATCCCCTTAAGGCATTCTATTATGACCCCTTTAGATGTCCCCTTAATTAACATGTTCTATTATGACCCCTTTAGACACCCCCTTAAGACGTCATTATTTGTTTTGACAACTTATAAATTAGTGTTAGACGTCATTATTTATAATTGTTATTAATGCTTTTATTCTCTAATCTTCTATGGTATTATTTATTTCTTAAATTTGTACGGTATATAAATGGGTGCTTTTGTTTGTAAATTATGATTTATTGACTGATTATTGATTGACGTGAATAGAATAAGTCCATTGTGTAATTATCGCTATTAATTGAATGTACATATCATGTATATCATGTATGAAATCACTAAATTTGCAAAGTATAAATATTAAAATGTCCTATATTAATCCATGTATGAGATCACTAAATTTCACATTAATGTCCTATATTAATGTCTTGACTATGAACATAAAATGCATAAATGTACATGTATAAATTAAAATTTCAAACAATAATAAAGTCCATAATTTATTTAACATATTAAGTGCATGAAACCAATATATTAAGCGCATGAAATAAATTCCAACAGAGTACATGAGAAAGAGAAATATCGTCCATGAAAAAACAAATATGACACATAAAATCACATGTTTTAGGTCATGTATTGTCTCTATAATCAAGAGACCTCTTCACACCATGCACTATGTGGATGACCTAAAACACTCATTATAAGAGAAAGATGAAATTAGATGTAAGACAATAAAAATGATTTAATGACAATTTAATACATAATCCATCATAAAATTAAATTACCATCATATCTACATCCCGGATGCTCTGGTGCACCTGAGCAACCTCTAAATTCTCTAAATCAATCTACATAAACAAGACAAAGAAATTAGATGTAAATCTACAATTTTATTGTTTTAATTCAATTTAATTTATAATTTATCATATTTTAATTGTACCGTATTCTGAGGCTGTGCACTAGGCTCTTCTCCAAGACCTTTCTATACATGCTCAACTACAAGATGTGTCTCATGCTATAAAAGAAAAAAAATATGTAAAAATCTCATATTATGTGTATATTCAATTTATAATTTATAATTGACATTAAATATAACAATTGACTTTAAATATAATAAAAAAATTAAATTACCATTTGATCTAGAACCTACTCTACATGTCCTCCTGGTGGTGTAACTATATCTGGGTCAAGGCTGAAAGTTGCACTAACAAATTCCTACAAGATCAAAATTAAAGCATGTACAATTGAATTAGGTTTATATATATATATATATATATTCAAGTTTGCACATTTTGTGTAGAAATTTTTGTAAACAACCTAGAAATCAGTGGTCTCACGAGTAACTACAACATCAAATGTTTTCCCAATGCCCATTCTTATTGTGGTATCAACCTAGACATACATGTACATAGAAATTTAACGCTTATAATATTTACAAGTGTACATGCATTCGTTTCATATATCTAGTGAATTCAAAACTCATAAAATTGTAACTATACTAATGTAAACTTTAAACAAATTTACAATATGAATGTACCTGCCCCTGATCTATGACACTTGATAGTGGAGAAGTGCTTGAAAATCCCTCAGGAGGAATCAACGTGGATGCCGATTGACTCACCTAAACCAACATAGATATTTGAAACATATATGTGATTCAATTATAAATTTAACACTCAAGTTAAATAATTTTAAAAATTGAAATCAAAATACCCCATAAGGTTGTCGAGTATGACCGATGTTGATGTATGTACTCGTGGAACAGATGATTTCCCTTGCATCATTAGTGTCATCTGTACACCAAACAATTTGATTGTTAAAATGTATTGCAAACTTTTCTTTGATATATACAACCATCAAAATTCTTATAAAATGAACATACATCTAGATGCATATTTATACATGCGTCGTAGTGTCCTTAGGGTGATGTTCTGCTATGAGGAACTCTACAAATGAGCTGATGTGACCAGATGAACCACTAGAATCTCCCCATCCACCTGAACTATGTGTGGCCTAATTAGGTCCATAGCATACTTGATGACAACTAGTACATATATGGGGGATGAGCCTCAACACTCCTGGAGTGGTACTCAGACTAGCTCCATAAAAAACTCCTCCATCATCATCATCGTCTCTATGCTCCCCACTCGCTATTGCAGAAGCGTGTTGGTCAAGGTCTCCTGCGAGTGTACTAAGGGAACCTAATGTTGAGACTAGAGCTTGATGATGTACAGGTGCAGGAATGGGAGGACTAGGAGCAACAACAAGGGGTTGTGCATGCACGGGGCGTCGAGGATCAATCCTTGCCCCTAATCTCTATTGTGGCATGCTGCCACCAACACCCTGAAATGATCTAAAATCAAAATAATTGGGCTTTTTCCCCAAAACAAATTCTACATACAGTTTTCTCAAAAAATACAATGGGCACTCCCAATTAGCATGTGGGGGACTATCAAAAACCATATACCATCGATCCCAAAAATGTGCAATCATTTGCGGATGCATGCACCACCTCATGGATATTCTAGATTTGTTGGGTGGAATGGGTTGGCCGAATGCGTGGTCAAGAAAGTAGGAGGCTAGATGGTCTTTTGTTATTTTAAGGTCTACTATTTGTTTTTAAGAGAGACCATTAGAATAAAATTTTCTCATTTGTTCTCTGTCTCATCGATGCCTATCAAGATCAGAATCGATCATCCTGATGGCATCAACAACATTTTGCATCGCAGATGCAAAACATCTCACATGTGGAGGAATCAATGTTTGACTCCGCATAGCATTGATTTTATTTTCTAAGGATGAAACTTGATCATTTATTCGTGCTCACAAGCGAGCCTCGTCAGATGTGATAGGTGTTGGATGTGGCATATTAGGGGAGGGAGGGAGGGAGGTAGAGGTGGAAGGGGGAGGTGGATGTGCAATATGGCTGAGGTGGTGGATTGATGATATCATAATTGTTAAAATCATCCATGATATGCTCAATATAAATGTTACTGCATTAATCATACAAATAGTCAATGTGCATACATATATTAAAGATCATATATTTAATTGAAATGCACATATATATACATTAGTTGTTCAACTCAGAGCATGTCCATACAAAATTCAAATTAAATGTATGTACATGTACATTTAAAAAATAAAAATATGATGCATAATTTGCATGCGTACAAATCATTAAACTAAAATATGTGAATGCAACAAATTTCCAAAATTTAAGAACTATATATGCAAATTTTTAATACATGCATACATACTAAACAATAAACTTGGAAACATTCACAAGAAAACTCATTTTATGTCTAACACACACACACACACATATATGTGTGCAATTTTGTTAGGAGAAATCATGATCTAGTAGATAGTCATAAAATATATACTATTATATACTATTCATATAGGTTCATAATTCCGCAAATTCATAAATCCATGTCACTAAAAATATCCATCTAGAACCAAAATCATAAATTCATGTCACTAAAATATCCATTTGGAACCAAATTTATAAATTCATCACACAAAATATCCATTGTTCACCCAATTTATAAATTCATAACTATTTAAGATCATTGTTTTAATCTATAAACTATTATGGCTCTCCATTGCATAGATCTTCATTTCTTTGTGTTTTCCTTTTCAAAATCAGGAGTTCTCCTCTCCTCTAGCCATTGTCGATGCTCATCTACGATCCCATCCATAGCCCTGACAACATCAACAAGGGTTTGCATCCTAGATGCAAACATCCTCATAGGAGGTGTGGCACATTCTTCATTTTGAATAATGTTGATTTGATCTTGGATGGTTCTAGCAGAAGCATTGATTTGTGCTTGCAAACGAGCATGTTCATTGATTTCAGGTGGTGGAGGTGGGGGGTTACGAGGTGGAGTGGGTGGAGGTGAAGGTGAAGGTGTTGGAGATGGATGGCGTGGAGGTGGATTGTGAATATTATTGAATGGATCCATGTGATCTTTAAGACATGAGTGAACCTGCATTAGATTTGTAATTTCAAGATGTAAGATACATGTTTAGGAAATACCTTTAAACCATTCAATATAAATGGCCTTAAATAATTGAATACAAATGATAAAATTATATGTAAGCCTCATTTATATGTCTAAGGCACATGTTACTTGAATGAAAATGCAATTAACTATTGATATTGTATAATCTTGCAGGATCTTATTATTGTTAAATTTGGTTGGGCCTTGGGCAACTTTGATCACCAAATTTTAAGAACTTCTTTGATCCCCTTAAGAAATGTCATATTGGTACCCCCTAAGAAATCGAATTACGATTTAGGGTGATGGGATGGCTTAAGGGGATCTATGTCTAGTGATGTCCTAGGAGAAAATGACATGGCTCAAGTGAATGGAAATTTGGTGAAGTTGCCTAAAGGCAACTTAAATTTCGTAGAGCCTTTAAAGAAAAAATGATGGCTTTAGAATTTAGGGTTTAGACTTTAGAGTTTAGGGTTTAGGGTAATGGGATAGCTTAAGGGGATCTACATGTAGTAAGATCCTAGGAAAAAATTACATGGCATAAGGGAATGAAATTTGGTGGAATTGCCTAAGGCAACCAAATTTCATTAAGAGCCTAAGAAAAAATGATGGCTTTAGGGTTTAGGGTTTAGACTTTAGAGCTTAGGGTTTAGGGTATGGGATAGCAGGATATGTGTAGTAAGATCCTAGGAAAAAATTACGTGGCATAAGGGAATGAAATTTGGTGGAGTTGCCTAAGGCAACCAAATTTCATTAAGAACCTAAGAAAAAATGATGGCTTTAGGGTTTAGGGTTTATAATTTAGACTTTAGGGTTTAGGGTAATAGGATAACTCATGGGGATATGTGTAGTAAGATCCTAGGACAAAATTACATGGCATAAGGGAGGAAATGAATTTGGTGGATTTTCCTAAAACAAATTTCACTTTAAGATCACAGGTGGGACAAAATGAATGGTTTAGTGTTTAGGGTTTAGAATTTGGGGACAAGGTCTAGGGTTTAGAATTTGGAATATTTAATGAACTTGATAGTTAGTGAAGAACATTTTCTTATTGGAATAGTTGATTGAATCTACTCTTGTTCAATGATAACCTAGATCATTATGGCTTAACTTTGATCACAAATTTTAAGAACTCTTTGATCCCCTTAAGAAATGCAATTGAATTTGGTGTGAGGATGGCTTGGGGGATTTACATCTAAGTGAGGTCTAGGAGAAAATGACATAGCTCAAGTTCTTAAAATTTGGTGAAGTTTCCCAAGGCAACCAAATTTCAGCTAAGATCAAAAGAAAAAATGATGGCTTTAGGGTTTAGGGTTTAGATTTTAGAGTTCGAGGTTTAGGGTAATAGGATAACTTAACTTGGGGATGTACATGTAGTAAGATCCTAGGACAAAATTGCATGGCATAAGGGAATGAAATATGGTGGATTTTCCTAAGACAACCAAATTTCACTTTAAGGTGTTGGGTAGGAAAAAATGAATGGTTTAGTGTTTAGGTTTTAAATTTTAGAGTTCAGGGTTTAGGGTTTACAAAACTTAGGGTAAAGTTTTGGTGCCCCTTGGAATAGTTAATGAACTTGCAAGTTAGTGAAGAACATTTTATTGTGGAATAGTTGATTGAGATCTACTCTTGTTTCAACAGACCAACCTAGATCATGAAATTGCATTCATATTATAATCTTGCACAATCTTATTATTGTTAAATTTGGTTGTCTTAGGTAACTTCACCAAATTTTGAGAACTTATTTGATCCCCTTAAGAAATTTGTCATATTTGGACCCCTTAGAAATTGATTTATGTTTAGGGTGATAGGATGGCTTAGGGGATCTAGATGTCTAGTGAGGTCCAAATTTAGTCATACTATGACCTCATTGGTTCCATCTAGCTCTGGGTCAAAAGTGTTTACCCCTCTAATAAAAAAAGTATCATGTTAAACATGAATCAATCTATACATATCACAAAAATAACAATAATCTTAAATGTAACCCATACTCTAACAATAATAGAATGCTAAATGATCCCCACCCCTAACCATATCCTAATTGAATTGCAAACCTAATTGAAACTTAATTAAATTATAACCTTTACCTAATATTAAATGTATTCCTATATTATATTATATTTAAATTAATTTATATTTGTATTATAATTATATTAATATTTATTATATATTCCTAATTGTAACCTAACTATTTACTACAAATCTAATTGAATCTTAAGCATAATCCTCATTAAAACCCCAAGTAAATTGTAACATTACCTATCCTTAATTGTGATCTTATATTATATTTTATGATATTAAATTTTATATTATTTAATATATTATATTAAATATAATATATTAAATAATATAAATATTTAATTATATTTCTTTTATATGAATCATCCTCTATCTCTAGGTGTAATAATGTGGTTCACTCAACCTATCATCATGTACCTCCTCCCTTTCCATGTAATAAGTGTAGGTGTTAAATGGTTTTCCATCTGATCTCCTTATTAGTGCATTTCTACCCTTCCATAATCTATATAGTATCAAATATGGGTAATTTTATAGCTAATGAATCCTCTTAATTGCTAGAATCCGTATGATTGAGGATGGGTGGATTATTATCTAGGATCACATTTTAAAAATCCTATAGAGGTCATGTGGTATGTGTTTCTTAATACATATATTCCCATACAAACCTCTTTCCATGTATTATCAACTCTCCTATATAATAGACACTTTACTAGATTTATATTTCATATGATATAAATGTACCCAAGTGTTTCCAATTGGAATCACTATAATTATAATTTTATGGCATTCTAGATATTCAAAATAGTTTTCATAAATCTACCAAATAGACCCATTCTTGACATTGAACCTACATAATTTTAGGTATGTCCAATGAAAGAAACTTTACCCATAGCACTCTCACTCACGCTCTCAGTTTTCTGCCAATGATTTAGAACCCTAATGATCATGTCTAATTGTCATAGAGAGTGATCATCCACTCTTCATAAACTTGTAGAAACTAAAAGGTTTTATATTATATGTTCAAATAAGTGAAAACATTACAAAAAGCTCTACTAAATGGTGACAATAGAGGGTTTTTTAAGGCAACCAAATTTCATTTTAAGGTCCTAAGACAAAATTCAAATGTTTTAGTGTTGAGGGTTTAGATTTTACAGTTTAGGGTCTAGGGTTTAGCAAACTTAGGGTGAAGTTTGGGTGGCCCTTGGCATAATTTAGACTTGCAAGTTAGTGCCAGTGAATCAATTGTACACATAGATTCTGAATTTGCTAACTAAATTTGCAAACCAAACATCAGGAATGAAGCTTATAGTTTTAACTATTGTTTAACATATTGTTTTTCTAATCTATTATAATTTAACATTGAAACTAAAGTTTAACATATCATTTTCTCCATACAATGCAAATAAAATTTAAAACATTTAAGCAATGCAAATGAATTTTCTTGAGCTCGAAATTACCTAGTTTTCAAAGTCAAAATGATTTGTTCGATTTCAATTTAGGGTTTTAACAAAAAATTTTGTTCCAATTCAATTTAGGGTTTCAGTTTTAAACAATTAGGGTTTTTAATGAATTTTTTTTGTTTCAATTCAAACTAGGGTTTTCAAATTCATTTTTTTTCGTTTGATTTGAATTCAGGGTTTCAAAAGCTCGATTTGGATTTGTAAATGCAATGTTTTATTTCATTTCGATCTCTAGGGTTTTGAAATGCAATTTTTTGTTTTGTTTCAATTAGGGTTTTCAAATTCAATTTTTTTTTGGTTTAATGTCCAGACAATTTAGGTTTCAAAGTTAATTTTGTTCAAAAACACAATTCAAAGGTTCATTTTTTCATTTTATTAAAAACCTTGGTTTCATTGCATTTTCATCTACTTTTACAATTATTCATTTCTAATATATGTGATTAAAAATGCTCAAAAGCATTGAATAAATTTTAAAAATGCTAAATTCCTTATTTTCTTCAAAATTTCAATTCAAAATAGAAAAAATGCAAAAAATGGGATGTGGCGTGTACATGGTGATTGTGTAGAGTCCTTATCACTAGTACTCGGGGTCCCATCAGAAGAGCATTAGTAGTGAACTCTGTTAAAAAAAAAAATAGCAATATAAAAAGCAGGATCGATTTCTACCAAGCGAGGATCCCAATTTGCATCGGGATCTGTTTAGGTAGTAATGGAGATCGTTTTAATTGAAGTGGGATCACCAATGCCCTCCATTGTTGGGATCTATGGGAAATGGGATCCTAGTTACAAGAGGATCTCGTTCCGTGTCAGGCTCAAGATCCCGAAGCTAAACGAGATCCTGATTTTTAAAAATCAGGATCCCGTTTATTAAAATCGGGATCTCGTTTCCTCAAACCGATTTCAATTTTTTGGTTAAGGAAAAAACTTCCACGTTTCGTGGACTCAACTTTGTGCACTTACCCATTAATATACATTATATATATTTGTTTGATGTATGAACTTCAATGAACTTATTAGTCACTTTTTAAATATCTTGTTCCAATTTTATCTTATACAAATCATGTCTTATATTTACCACATTTTATATAATTGTTCAATTGTATAGATTATACATTTTATACATACAAGGAGATAGATTTTTTGTTCAATGATTCAAATATTTGCTAGAATTGGAAAATAGTTAAAATTACCTGCCTTTAATTTATTATGAATATGATATAAACTATTTAAGGAATGTTTTAATATTTCACCTAACCATGTGATAAATTATTGAAATTTAAGAGTTAATTCAACAATATATGTATGGCATGTAAATATATATGAAATTTGATTCTAGATAAGAATTTATATAGTGCATAGTACTTGAAAATTATATAAAATATATATGCATATATGAGTGCATATAATCATCAAAATGAACATAACACAATCATAATTGAGTGCATATGTAATCATCATATTAAATTCAACTAATATAAATAAATGCAAACATGATCATATAATCGCTATAATGTATGTCAAATGGTCTATGCAATAACATGTTCAAAATGTATATGTCAAGTCCAGTACATATATTTAAATACAACTAGATCTATAGTCCATAAAATTTAAAACCATCTAACTATCAGGGTGATCAGTCAAATCAAGTCTCCTCTTTGCTCCATGTGGACTAGATGTATCTGTATCATGTTGTAGAAGAGTACAAGAAACTTGAAATTAGATTTAAAATTATTTTAGAAATTTTGATTTAATTTAACATATAAAATTGAAAATATAAACTTGATAAAAATAAATTTAATTAAATATCTAGTAAATACAATAAAAATAATTTTTAGTATGCATAAATTACCATATGATCATGTCAATCTAATGGAACATTTTTTTCAATGGGTAGTATAACTGTCAATCGAGAAGGTCCAAATGCTTGATCTACTAATTTCTACATATTCAAATAAAGAAAATAATATGTTAGAACCTTGAATATATATATTTAAAAGTTTCATAAAAATTATATAGGAGATTTAGTAGATTTTACAACCTCAAATGACATGACCTCATGATCATGCACCTGAGATTTCCCATGCATAAAATCCAACGATGTCTCAGGTGCGCTCGCCATGGGTATCACATGAAATCCCTGGATATAGATACAACAATGTATAGATCATTCACACATGTGTACAAATTCAAATTAAATTATATCTATGATGTGTATTTATTTTAAACTTAACAAACTTTAGAAAGCACACATCTGAGATGGCCCATGTATAACAGCTGATGATGACTTAGGAGCGCTCACCACAACTTGTGGTTGGTCGGTACTTGATATCACATGACCTCCCTGCATCTAGATACAATATATCATTTCACACATGTGTACAAATTCAAATTAAATTAGAATATATATTGGTTTGTACCTGACCAAAAGGTGAGCCCAATTCTACAGCACTCAAAATATAGACACGATCATATTGAGATTCAAGCATCGTGTGATCATGCATCTACACTGAACACTTCTTGAATATATATATATATATAATTTAATGTTATTATTTACATGAATTTTGCACATTTCAAATAAATTAAAATGTGCCAAGTTCAAAAGATGTACATACCTATGTAGGATGATCCTCAAAATATAGTAAATCCATATATGACTCCATCTTAGATGCATGTGGATCACCTAGAGTGGATGCCTAAGTATGCCCATAACCTGAGCCTCCATGATCTCTACTTCCCACTTCATCTGCCATGTGTGTAGTCTGATGAGTGAGATGTCTTGAAAGAGAACTCAATGCTCCTAATGTCGACAACATCGTCTACTATTGAAATGCAGTGGGAACACCAAGAGAAGGAGCAACAATAGGAGCAATCAGAGCATGTCACTAAGGATTGACATGTGCTCCTAATCTATGTTGGGGCATGCCATGCCCAGCTCCCTAAAATGACCTCATATTAAAATATTTAGGTTTTAAAACCAACTCAAACTCAACCCATAACTTTCTCAAAAAGTAAAGGGACACCTCACAATTGCCATGTGGTGGAGTATCAAAAACTAATGCAGAGCAGGGAGGATATTTTCAAAAAAACACAATTCAAACATTTATTCAAAACAATCTTCCAATCACAAAACTCCAACTTGGTGCTCAACTAACCAATTCACTCTTATTCCCTTGTAGCATTCCATACAGTATAAATTAAGCATATCTTTAGGAAAGTTACCAAAATACAAAAGTTAAACATTCTAGATACCATTTGTGGCATTAAGCTGTCAATTTATGCATACACTTGTTTGGACATCATTTAGTATTTCTGGAAATGGTATATTATTTTGTTTTAGGCATCTTTGAGCAGTCTCCATGGCCTTACGTCTGTTGTAGGGTTCACAAAACTAAGGTTACAAAAGCTCAGGTCAACATTTGAGAGTTCACAATTGTCCAATGCAAAACATTTGGGGTATTTGAGCTGGTAGAGTTTTGTTGGTCTATAAGTTTCAAACCTTCATTGCTGCCTTCCATAGTACAAACACATTCCAGTAGGTCTGAATGTGCTTAATTCATCAATTAGAATGATCCCCTAACAATATTTCAACAAACTTCAACTCTTAACCTCCATTCTTTGTTCAAAACATGAATGAAAACCTACTAGGGCAACAATAAAAAGTACTCAAACCCTACTCCCTACTACTAAAACCTACATGAACATCTAAACCTTCCTAAACTCACCCATTCCAGCAAGTTTCAAGCAATTCTACCAGTGGAATGGATCATTAATGGGTAAAAGCACAAAGTTGTGTCTCACTTTCAACTAACTTATCAGCACAACTGAATTTATGTTTTTCTAGCTAAAAATCAATTTTGGTCAAACATATGATCTAGTAAGATTCATTCTAGCTAAGTTAGATGCTTCCACAACTTTTTCAACTAAAATTGTTGGCTAAAAATATATGGAGCACCACTTTGAGTCCAATTTACCAAAAAAATAAAATTATTTGAAAAACTTGAAGTTTCAATAACTCTTGCTAATGTAAATAACATTTTTTTAAAAATATAAAAATACCCTTTTGTAGATCCATAAGTGTAGTTTTCATAAATATATTTATTTTAATAGTTTAATTATTTTTTATTTTTTATTTTTTATTTTTACTAAAAGTAGGTTATCAGCACAAAATATTAGGTTGATTACTTTGCCAAGGAAAAATACTATTTAAACTTATTTAAAAAAAATGAAAAAATATGATGCACTAGATAAAAGAATCTATTTTAAGATGGTATAATTTTTTTTCCATTTTAGATAAATATTTAACATGAAAGTTGACGTCTAATGAAAAATACTTTTTTTTTTATTCACGCACATTTTAATATTTATTTAAGAATATATGTTTATAAAAAATTCAAAAAAAATATATCCATGCACTAAAATTTCAAGTTATAAATACACATAAAAAAATTGAAAGAAAAAAAATAAAATCTACTATAAAAATTTTGACGTCCCATGCAACTTCATTTTTCAACATTTTATCAGTAACTAAATTATATCTTTAATTTATTAAAAACTATTTTTAAATTATTATTTTATTTTATTTTTAAATACAAACATAAAATATATTAAAAAATACATATTTTACTAGTTTACATCATTTCAAAATTCAAAACATATATGCCACTTTTTAGTGATTCAAGTTTAAAAATTAGATCAACTTTGGTTGTTTCCTTTATAAAATGTGACACAGGTTTGTGCTTTTACCCTAATGCATTTTAACCCTCTCAAACCCTCCAAACAGGGTTTCTAAACCGTCCCTAGTAAAATGTTAATAAAAATCTTCAAACTCTATGAAAACACTCCAAATCAAAACCAAATTGAATTTAATTCATATATCCATCAAATCTAATGCACTTGAGATCAAGAACAATCTATACGGATCCGTACAGTAGCCTGTAGCAGTAATTTTACCAAAGAAACATAGAAATTTGAAGGTTTTCTTATTGCTTTCAACCAAAAATGAACACCAGAACCTGACTTCGACACATACACATTGTATTTAAACCTCACACCCAAAATCAACTAACAAAACTAACCCAAACTACCTTTTGAACTACTTGACCGTTGGGCTTCCATCTTTTGCATTTTGCCCATGACAACTTTTGCAAGATTTTACAATATTTGACCCCAAATGAATCTAATTACATTTCAAATGGTCTATTATGACCTTATTTCTTGACGTAAGACTAAAAACACTAGAAACCAAGCTTAAGACCTTATTCACAAAATTGACCTAGTGCCCCTACACCATACACTTGGACTGAAAAAGAACTCAAATCCCTTGAGGATTGTATTAGAGTGTATCATGCTTTATCACACCATCTCTCTAATCTCCTAATGTCCTTTCATTTGGTAACCCTTTCCACTAGATAAGGTATTGAATATTTGTATCATTCTTTGCACTATTGAACTCTTTACCATCTAGACATTGCTCCATCTTCACAAGCTGACTTGATGGATGCCCTCTAACCTTTCCCTCATCTGAAACTGATGTTGAATCTACTTGAACACCTACAAACATACTGTTACCATCTGTACCATGAACTATCTTCTTCCTCACCTTTTCTACATGCTTGAACTTACCCGTATACCCTTGTAATTCACCTTGAATCACTCCATTTTGTTCCTTCATCTTTTCTTTCAGATTCTCTACCCCTAAGACCTCTATTTCATCAGGTTTACAAACCTTTGTACTAACATTATTAGAATGCCCACTAACCTAGCTTTTGAAATCAAATAACAAAGCACTCTTTCTATCATGACCTCAATATGCTTCTCAACCCATTCTTGAATCTCAACAAATAATTCATCCTTGACCATCTCTTTATCAGATTTGGTTCTCAACTCAATATCATTTCCTTCCAAGTTCATTTCACTCCTCAAATTCACTGTTTTAATACCTTCAAGTGTATGAGTGGCTGCAAACTCCTTAGACAATTCCTCTTGCTTTATATTTACAAATTCTTTCTCACCTAACATTATCACCTTAGCTACCTTGGTTTTCTCCTTAACATCTTCTACCAATGGATTCAATGTAAAAGTGATTCCATCTTTCTCAATCTCATAAGTGTTGTTCCTACCATCATAAGTTACATTTCGATCAAACTGCCATGGTCTTCCAAGCAACAACTGGCACACATCCATGGGTAACACATCACAAAGAATCCTATCTTTGTGTCCACCTATATTGAATTCAACCTAAGCTTGCTCATTCACCAAAATAATTGAATTTCATTCAACCAAGACACTTTGTAAGGTGTTCATGAGCTATCTTTTCCAACTTTAGTTTATCAACCATTTTTATGGACACCATGTTATCAGTACTCCCTGAATCTATTACTACTTTGCATACCTTTCCATTGCATTTGCAAGTTGTCCTGAATAGTTTCCTTCTTTGTGTTGTCTCATTCTCCTTGGATTCTTTGAGGAGCATTCTTCTCACCATTAATGATTCTCCCACTTCTAGAGCAGCAAGCTGATTAGGAGAGTTGACACTTTCACAATCATCCTATTGCACCAATTGAACTATCTTATCACCACTGGTTGACGTAGAAGCTAGTTTACCTAGACACTTCCATGCTTGATGGAAAAATTAATTTCAATGGTAACATCTTCCTGAAAATGTGCTCGAACCTCTACCTTGTCCACCAAATCTTCCTCTAAAGCCTTTGAATCCACCTCTTTGATTAGCAACATGGTCTTTGTTTTTACTTGCATCTTCTTGGTCTTCATAGGACTACCTTGAACCTCTTCCTCTACTAGTGTTGCCTCTACCTCTTTCTTTTCTTTCTTTCCTTCTTTTTAGTTTCTCTTCTTCCCTAGCAGCCAACTGAAAACATTCTTCAACTATCCTTGGAGTGGCTAAACTCAATTCATATTGAATTTGAAACCTTAAGCCATTCATGTAACTTGCTATATTCTCATTTTCATCTTCAACATGACCAACCCTAATACTTAATTTATGAAATTCTTTAGTGTAGGCCATGACATCCTTTTCCTTTTGCTTTAAGTTTTGTAGCTTCTTGAAAGTTTGTATTGCATGATCACCTAGAAAAAAATGTCTCTTGATCTTTGACACCATCCTATCCCATGAACTGATTTTTTTTTCCCCTTTTCAATCTTTCCTCTTGCACATAGTTCCACCATGTTAAAGCAGGACCTTTCAACTTGGTTTTAGAAAACTTTACCTTTTGATCATCTGCAACCTCCTTGTATTCAAAGTAATTGTCCATTGCATCAATCTAGTCTAGTACTTCTTTTGAATCCAACTTTCCACTATACATTGGCAAATCTATTTTCTCACCAAAAGCATCTCCTCTGACATCCTTGAGAATTTTCACCATCCTTCTTTCATCAGGGTCCAACTCATCATCACCTTGGACTCTTCTTGGAGGGTTTTCATCCTCACCCTCTTCCTCTTCCTCTCGGTCACTTTCCTCTTCAATGGTCTTTCCTCTTCTTTGCTTTGTCTCCAATGCTGCAAATCTGGCCAAAACTACTACTTGTGATTCCTTTAACAACCTTATTTCCCTACCAAGGGCTCCACTTCCTTTAGGGGGCATCTTGTCCTTTCAAATCACCACTTTTCCTTCTCCAAACTTCAATCTTTCCCCTTCAAAAGATCCAAAACCTTTGTTATGATACCAATTGATGTAGATCAGGAAGGATATTGTCAAAACAAAACAATTCAAACACATTCAAAACAATATTCCAATCACAAAACTCCAACTTTGTGCTCAACTCACCAATTCACTCCTATTCCCTTGTAACATTACACAGTGTAAATTAAGCATATATTTTAGGAAAATTTTCAAACCCACAAAAGGATTAGCATTCTAGGTATCCTTTATGGCATTCTCTAACATATCCAAATTATGCATACACTTGTTTTGGAACATCAACCCCAAAAATGGACTGCTACGCTAGAAATGGCCACAATTAGCCTTGTTTTACAAAGCATCACCCAACCAGTCACTCTACCAACTTCAAATCTCCATTTCAGGTTCACAACCAAGTTACAAAAGCTCTAAATCAACAACTTTTAATAGAGGAATTCCCACAAATTCATCCAAACCACAAAACCTTGACTTAGGCCTATTTAGGCTTGTAAATGAGAGGGTTTATTGAATCTATCAATTCCAAACCATTACTCTGCAACCCAACAATATAAATACATTCCAATAGGTCTGAACATGCTTAATTCATCCACTAGAATGATCACCTAATAATATTTCAACAAACTTCAACTCTTGACCTCCATTCTTTGTTCAAAACATGAATGAAAACCTACTAGGGCAACAACAAAAAGTCTTCAAACCCTACTCCCTGCTCCTAAAACCTACATTCATGAACATCTAACCCTACATAAATGCACCCATTCCACCAAGTTTCAAGCAATTCTACCAATGGAATGGGTCATTAATGCATTTTAACCACTCTCAAACCCTCCAAATAGGGTTTCCAACCCGTCCTCAGTAAAATGCTAATAAAAATCTTCAAACTCTATGAAAAATCTCCAAATCAAAACCAAATTGAATTTAATTCATATATCCATCAAATCCAATGTACTTGAGATCAAGAATTATCTGTATGAAGCCATACAATAGCCTGTAGTAGTAATTTTACTAGAGAAACACAAAAAATTAAAGGTTTTCTTATTGCTTTCAACCAAAAATGAACACTAGAACTTGACTTCGACCAATACATAGTGTATTTAAACCTCACACACCAAAACTAAACTAACACAACCAACACAAACTACCATTTGAACTACTTAATTGTTGGGCTTCCATCTTTTGCATTTTTTACATTTTAACCATGACAACTTTTGCAAGATTTTACAATATTTTCAAGATTGACCCCAAATGACTCTAATTACATTTCAAATGGTCTATTATGACCTTATTTCTTAACATAAGACTAAAACATCAAAAACCAAGCTTAAGACCTTATTCATAAAATTGACCTAGTGCCCCTACACCAAACGCCATCCACCATCTATCCCAAAAATTTGTAGCTATCTGTGGGTGCCTACACCATTTAATTGAATTTTTTTTTTAGTGGGTGGAATTGTTTTGTTTGTTTGGGGGCTAAATAAATGTTGGAAAATGGCTTGTTAGGTAATTTTAAGGTCATGGACTTATTTATAAGACAATCCATCTGCATAGAATTATCTCCTCTCTTCTCTCCATTGATGGAAAGTATCTAGGTCCACATCAATACATCAATAGAATCAATAATAGTTTGCATCAAAGATGCAAATCGTGTGAGATGGGGGGGAATGTTAGGCTCATTTTTTTATCAAATAGATATTTTATTGAATCACATTAAGGTGTTCTCTAATGCTCTCTCTTAACTAAGCCTGATCTACTATAGGGTGTGGGGGGTTAGGAGGTGGAGAGGGTGGAGGTGTGGGTTTTTTTCATGGTGGAAAATGTGGATGTATGGGATTTTTAGGTTGTTCATTAGATTTAAAATCCTCTATATTAAATTCAGGCTCCATGTTCAATGAAATGGCAAATGCATGTTAAACAATTAAAAATATATATCAACAAACTAATTAAATAATGTACACAATTTGAAAGTTACAAATCACATTGAATGTGCACAAATTCAAAATACATTTCATTTGAAGACACATTCAATTTAAAAAATTAAAAAATCCATAGCATGAAAATTTGGACTAATTTATGTTGTAGAATTTATACAGACAATTACAACCTCCCCTACAACTGTATGTACATTAAATTATACAATTAAAGTCATGTACATACCCTTTATTTAATTCTCACTCTATATTAAATTTTGATTTCAACACAATGGCCTAATTTAAAATCTTTAAATAATAATATCAAGTTCCTACTTCATTGATTTGACAAGTGGAAAATTATAAATGTATTAACTATAATTTAATGAGCTACTTGATCATAATTTATTGTTGGCATTTCATGATTGTGTGATTTTGGGAAGGTGATATTTTAGTTTAATTTCTAACTAAATTTCTAGAGTTTTTGATAAAGGAAAAAATGGGTTTTACAAGGACCTGAAACCACAAAGTTTACAGAAAAGAGGAAAAAGTGATAAAGACACCAAAACAAAAAGGCTACAAAAGAAAGAACCCAGGTATAACAACAAACACCAACCCAAGGCCAGCAAGGGCCACCAAAAGAACCAACCAAAAAACTAGCAAAAAACCCTGACTAACCTAAGGAGTTAACTAAATTTCTAGAGTTGTTTTCCTTAACTAGCCTATATTTCCTTACTAGTTTGAGAAGATAATCATGGTTATTTTGAAAAAATTTCTCAGGTTTTGTTATTATATATTTTATAGAAATATTTGTAAGTCTCAAACATTTTCACTTTTGAAAGTTTTAAGTATTAGGTCCATGAAGAGGAATATATAAAATTATAAATAGTCCATTCCTTTTCATTGTCTATTATAGACCATGAAACTTGAATTTTTATTGCAATAAAATTGATTTTGAGAATTAGATCCAACATACATATTCATATAAAATTTATTTTATGATAGATAGTTTAATTTTATTAAATCATGTATATTCAATTGGTTTTGTGTTGACTTGTAGTAACCATATGGTTTCATTTTCCTTGCAAGGTTAAAATTGAGTGGTAAATTATACTTGCCAAGCATATTTTGATGAAATTTGATAGTTGGTTTTGAGTTCCTTAGAGGTATGTATAGGGACATAGATACAACTTTTAGGGAATTGTTGTGCAGCTAAGCATGAAGATTATGAACATAGGTGAATATTGCTAAAGAAATTGAACAAGGACTTGGAAAAGTGAGGACACCAAGTATTTCAAGATTTGTTAGAGGTGGAGAATAAGGATTAGGAGTGATAAAAGGTATTACTAATGCAATATTGGGCTCACTAATAAATATTATTAAGACCATATCTGAAACAAGTTATTATTTCCTTGAAAATGTAGAATTTGGTGTTAGATATGCTCCTTGTATGGAAAATATACAAGAATTACGAAAGGTTGAATGTGATCTTATGTAAATTAAGGCTTAACTAAAGAAATTTTATAAAGATATGAGATCTTCTTAATTACTATTGTAGGGATTATGTGATTTGAGGGCTAGTAAAAAGACAACAAATCTAGACATTATAAATCTAATTTAGGTTTAGGGTTTAGGGTTTTAGGTTTAGGTTTTAGGGCTTAGGTCCTAGGGTTAAGGGTTTTGATTTATAAGTGTTGTGTCCAATTTAGGTTAAATTATAGTTAATATAGGTATAGATTTTATGGCTTTCAATTTAAACAATTTAACGTTTTTGGTTTGGTTGATATTTTTGGTTACAAATATAATTTAAAAACTATAAAATATTCAACGCAAAACAAACAAAACAAAAAAACAAAAACTAAATAACAATTACAAAATAAAAATGCAAGATATAAAACAAAAAAAGAGTAGAATTCAACCAACCTAGAGGTAGCTGAGGTTGGTTGTGTCGAAGGGAGGAGGTAGCAGTGAAAATTAGGTTGAAATCAACCCTCAAGAACATGTACATGAAATTCTCTCTTCCTCAAGTTCATCGGCCAAACTGTAGTGAGAAAATAAATAAGACAAACGTTTATTTAAAAAATTAAATAGGTTTCAGTAATGTGTACACATTTTTGGGTGTGTACCCAAATCTAAACACATATGTGTTGGTTGGAAATAGATTTTTGATCCAACATGTACATTTTTGAAAAAGGCATACACATTTCCTACCTTTTTTTTTTACCAAAACTTCCCCTCTTCATGGATCCAACTTCTTTCTTTTACCCATATTGATATGTTTAGATCAAGAAAATATACTAATACTAACATATAGGATAAAATGCAAAAGAGTTGAAATAGAAAAATGTTGACCCATTTCATATCTATCCATAAAAAATAAAAATATCTTAGTATTATATGTTCAAATTCTTTAGCTGCATAATATATCAATGAGAATATGTAAATACATATAAAATAGTTAAAAAAATGCAAAACATTTTTCTTATGACAAATGAGATATAAATTTGATGTGTGGGTTCTTTTTTTGAGGAGGTTCCTTTCACATTTAGTTTAAATATTTTGTCCTACATGGTGTACATAATAAATCTCTTTTTTTAATTGAATGTATGTCTCCTCTATAAAATATAAATAATTTTATTATTTGATTTTTAATTAAATTATGCATATTCTAGAATTTACAAACACTTTCTTATTTGACCTACTTAATATTTAACAAATTTACCTATAATCTTTCACTAAATAATATACTCAATTCCTTTCTATTCCCTCACAAAATAAAAAATAAAGAGATAAATTTTCCATTATTTTGTTCAATAAAATCTTATTATTTAATCTTAATGTCTAATCCCTTTCACAATATAATCTCAATAGACCTATTTTTTTCGCTCAATAATACATTTATTTATTTATCTTTAAAAATATCATAAGCTAATGTATTATAATACAAATTATACGAACTAACATATTTGCTAAATTACTTCAAGAAATGAATACGAAGGCAATTCCACACTCGATTGAATAAGTTTCTCCTCTACCACCTTGTTCTTTACCAAATCATTTCCATCCCCTAAGCATAGCAATCACTTGATCAAAAGAATCTTAAAAAGAGAAAATGTGTGGAGCTCTTGTGCACTTTGTTAGAAAATTCTTGTATGCTCAGGAGGGCAGTCAAATCCTTCACCTGGGCTCACAAGAAGATACGTCCCATCCAAAATACTAAAAGCAAAAAACTCCAACAATGTTTAAAAGAAGTTTAAAATTTCAGAAAATGTTTTGGAAGGGGCCATAGATGATGAGCATTTCAACCATTCAATCGTGTCCCACCCACAGCTACTGACAAGCTAACCGTCAAGTTGAAACTTTGGGTTTGCAGCCTGCAGGATACTTTTTTTGACTAAATTATACCTTCTTAAACAACTAATGTATACAGATGTTGTACATTCATGACTGCTTTACATACCTAATTTACTTGTTACTGTCAAAGGCTCCATCCATTTACAAAATCTTTGCCAACATTTTTTTCAGAGTCCACCTCTTTTTGTTGGCAATACAATATAAAGCGGACAAGGGTACAAACCACAAGAGTAAAGCAAAAACCATGAATCATCATCAGTGCCATAACAACTGTAAATAGTACACCACTTTATGAAAGAATATAGAAATCTGATCTTCTAGTGTGGCCCCAATATTGCATGAATTGTGTCAATCAGAGCGAAAAAAATTTGTTTATGTACCTGGCAATCTAATGAATCTGAGAGTCCAACTGTTTAACAAGAAACAAAAATCCCATCAAACAACCCACAATATTGAGTTTAGTGTTGGGCTTTTGTACTTTGGTACATGCAATGTGTCACATCTGGTCGTTGAATTTGGTGGGAAAAGCTTCATCCACCTTACGTTCGCAACGCGCGAAATCCCGAATCTTACGGCAACATAAGCGGGCATTGAAATAGGATTGAATTGAAGGTGTCCAACCCGTGAAAATTAAAGGCAAAAGGAAAATGTTTGCACCCGTGTTCCCTGCACTGACTTTTTAGTCCAATTCTATTAGACTTCGGTGGTGATTTTTGCTTTTCTTGTGAGTTGTGCCATAATTATTATTTTAATTTTTTTGTTATTAGTGGGTACAAGCTTTCTAAAAATAGGTCCAAATAAACAATTATAAAATAAAACATCAATAGTAATAGAGAAAAAGGCAAAAGAGAGTTGAAAAGACAAGAAATATTTAGGGGAAGGTATCGAGTAATTCTGTTCATGTTTCAATAACCATTCGCTCCTTGCTCACCTTGCCCTTAAATAACTTTCACATTTTAACCACTAAAAAATTCTAAGTCTAATAACATTTTGCAAAAGCACCAATACATGTTCACATGTCAACGTGTAGTTTGTATTATGTTCAATTGAAATGTTTTTCTACAATGATGTCGATTTGCTATGGAAAGCTTCATATTTATACTTGGAGGTTTCTAAAATCTTGAAACTTCTAGCTTTTTTAAAGATTCTACATTCTCATTTTTTTATTCTAATATTCTAGAATGTTCTAGCTATTCAAACATATTTGTCATTGCACCAAAAGATCGACCTATTAATGTTCGATACAAACATCAGAAATAAATGGATCCACAGGAGGTTGTTAGTCCATGTCTTGAATCCAAAGGGAGACACTGGCAATTAGTCCAACAATCCCCCCCCTAAACGTCATCTGAGGAAATTTGAATCCACGACCCAGCTCTGATACCATTTGTTGCAACACGTTTGCCATTGCGCCAAAAGATTGACCTGTTAACACCTGATTCAAATGCTAGAGACAAACAGATCCACAAGAGGCAGTTAATCCATGTCCAAAATCCAAAGGGAGATGTTGGTGATTAGTGCAACACCAGCTTTATGGAAAACTCCAGTGGCTTAGCTTATTTAGAAGACTCTACAAAAATCTTGTTTTATTTTCTAAACAATCTTATTTTTCCTTAACACTTTCCACAATCCATGAAGTAGTGTGTGTAAGCTTCTAGTTTAAAATGTGTATATTTTTAATTCAACATTTCGGATCACTCAATGATCCATCATCAGAAAGTAGTGTGTTCAAGCTTCTTGTTGTGATTAGTTTTTTAAATGTAAATGCATGGTAGTATTTTCTAAGTTTTATAAAATGTATATTTATTTATTAAAATAAAATTTAGAAAAAAATATTAAAAGAGGATAGAAAGAAAAATAAATAAAATTATATAGTATTTTTTTATTGAGTAGCGATTACATAATTTTAGTTCTTTGTATATCTATAGATAAATTTATAATTTGTTGCTAAAATTTGGTATGAACAATAAATTTATCCAAGACTTTAATGTTCATAAACTAATCACAAAACCAAAAAAAAGAATAAACAATTTCATATTTAATATGCAAACAAGTTACAAATAGTAGCATTCAAATATATAGACTTTTCTTATATAGGGACAACTAGAGGGTCTAAATAAGGATTGTTCAACCATGCAACCCATAAAAAAGGACAACCAACACAATATAAAGTTGACACAAATATAAAATTTATCGTAAGAAAACCCTCAAAGAGAAAAACTTAACCTCTTGAAGATTCATCTACATATTTTTAAATCCTCAAACACATTACAATTTATGGCAATGGGCCCTCTCACATACTAGGCTACAACCACTTCATTACAAAAACATTTCACATATGAATGATTGTCACTATGGGATTCAACACGACCTCTAATCATGGAAACACCACTTCTAGACTTGATTTATGAGCTTCAATCATATATAAAATGACACCACATGATCCACACACTATCCACTCACATGATGGTACTCTACACCATACTCCTTGTTATATCACTCTAATTCTCTAAGTTCCTTACTTCCTTACTACTATACCCATCCTGCACTCAATCCATGGAATCTTCCTTGATGGACTTGGTTGATGATGATCTATTCTACATCTTTCCTATGATCCTCAAATAATCATAGGTAGTGTATATCTAGCAATATTAGGCCTCAAAGATTATCCAAATCATCTACAAGGTAGTGCAAAGATCCAGGTCACATGAATCATGTAGTCAGCCAAGTGTAGACAACCTCCAAATCAAATATGGTGAAAATGTACCTCCACAAGAAATCCTTAATTGGTGTAAACTCCCAAATAAATAACATAAGAGAAAACCATGCAATTTTTTTAACCTAATCATGATTCAGAAACTATGAGCATGACACCATCCTATGCTTGTATAAAATACCCTCCAAACTACAAGACCTACTAAGCATTTAAAGTGAAATGTATTGGCTTCTTCTATAACTCCCTAACATGATCTAGACACAAATACACAATAAACAACTAATAATTCAAGTAATACAAGATACGTCTCATACTTCTTAGATTCTCTATCATTTTAATCCAAGGGCTATTTCAAAATCAAGCCCCTCACTTGTCCCTTTAGCCATCTTCATTCATTAAGTGTTCACCTCAAAACTCCTTGCTCACACTCCCTTGTGCACACCCTATCAAATTACCTCACTATTAATGCTCTATCTAAAAGAAAATCCCCCTTGATCATGGCAATTACCTTGTACGAATTACCTCATAGTCGACGATCTAATTGTCATCCCATTTTTCAACTTTCCATCCTCGCAATCTATTGTTGACTTCCTCAATTTTGGGGATCTTCCTACAAACCACTGTGACTACCTCACACTCAATAATATATCCACAAAGAATCTTTACAAGATACATCTATTTGATAATTATTCACTAAGAAAAATTTATTTGAATGTATCAAGATTGGAGATCTACTCACAAACCTTGTAATTGCCTCATAATTTAATGATTTGTCCATGAATCATCTTTATAAGTTGCCTCAATTTAGCAATCTATCTACAAACATAAAATTCCTTTCTATCTAGAATTCAAACTCTACCCCCTTCCACTTCCAATATTCTAACTTTCCACATCCAAGATTCCAACCTTTCACTTTTTCTCTAGGTTAGGGTCCCTTTGTTAGTTTTATTCTAGTGCATCTATCCAACTTTGCATCACCTTCAACATCTCATAGATCTCCTCCATACTTCCTAAAATATTAAAGATTGTTTGGCCTCTCTCTATCCACCACCATATTTTGAAAAAAATCTCATGATTAGTGCTCTATTTACAAGCCTCCCATGATCCAACCAATGTTGATCCCATCTTATGCAAGCACAAAAAAAGGGTCTAAAGAAGGACTATCCAACCTTGTAGCCTACAAAATTTGTTGGAGATTGTTGCACTATGTTTTCATTAGTGCTATATTTGATGTCAACCTCTAGTTTGTTCATGATGAGGAGTTGTAGTGTTGAGCAGGTGTTGTTGATGTGCAGTTGGTTCACTTGGTTTCCAAGTGCTTTTGATAAAATTTGAATAGAGAGTGTACAAGGCGAAAGAATTGTGTCTTGCATTGTACTCCACATTTCTTTATGGTTGAAGATGTGCTTGTGCAATTTGGATGAGATGATCAAAGGTGTTCAAAGGTGTTATATCTAAATTTTTAGGTTCTAGATCATGTGGTTGTGGAAGATGTTTCTAACAATGTGTTGCTTGTGAAGAAGGTTGTCTAGGAGAAATGGAATTACTCTGCATTTCTCTACGTTGAGGTTTCTTGTCTTACAGATTTGGGAACATGCTCATATTTCTTGCATCTGCCTTCCAGTAGATTGTTTGGTGTTCAATTGTTCCGCAAGGTTGGTTAGTGAGTTGTATGTATGTGGCAATGTGGTCCTGGTTGCACAGGATGGTAGTATTCTTAGTTTTAGGTGGTTGTGGCAATGTTGTTGAATATTTTGATGATTTTGGAATATTCCAGGATGTTTTGTGATGTTGCAACATGTTTTTTAGGATGATTTTAGACCTAATGAAAAGTGAAATGATTATTTGATAATGTTAGTACAGGTTTGGCCAACCCAGCATGCTAGTGTTTATTGCGGAGATGGTTTTTTGTTTATTGAAGCATGGTGTAGTGTGTCGATGTAGATTTGGGTCCTAGTTAACCCTTGGTGTGTTCGTCCTTCATTTCTTTCCATCATAGGGGTGGTTGGTTTCAACCTATTTGGTGGTTGCACACTTGAGGTGCATGCATTTCATTGAGACTGACCTAGAGAAGTTTTTTGAGGTTGTAGAAGATATATAATCAAGGTTAATTGTTGGAGATGTGTGTGATGAAAAGTGATGTGAAGGATGATGTGAATGTAATCATTTTGTGATCTAAGTGTGAGCTTAAATTCCTAAGTCCCTATCAGAAGTAGTGAGTAGAAGGTGTCTACAGTTTCAATGTACCTGAAGTTGTTAAAGGAAGTGAGTCAAAGATTGTGGATGGTGTAGAGTTATTGTGGTGGATCTTCTTGTTTCTCTAAGATAGTGAACCTCCTTGTAATAGTCTTCTTCTATTCTCTTTCTATTCCAGATAGTGAGTCCTTGGGTAGTGAGCCCTTCCCACAGTGAGCCTTTATAATCAGTGTTATTATTCATATATATGCGAGTTAATCCTCATTATTTTTTTCCTCATTAGGTTTTTCCACATAGACCCGATGTTGTATCATGTATGGTTGTGAATTTTTTTAAGTTTCACTAGTTTACATTCATGTTGATGCATAATAAGGGTTTTAAGGTTAATGAGCATTTGAATGTTTTAATGTACAACTAATTCACCCCCCCTCTCAGTTGTCATGTGTGTCTAACAATTGGTATCGGAGCAGCGGTTCCTTGGATGAAGCTTAACTACTTGAGGTAGATTCGGATGGTGCACAGGAATGGTGTCAAAGTCCCTATGTTTTATGGATCAAACTATGCTTTCTAAAAATCTAGGATGGATGCCTTTCTTATCTCATTAGAGTTTGGTGTTTGGAAGTCAGTTGAAAATGGATGCACTATGCCTACCACTCCTTCGAAAAGTGATGATGAGATCAAGGATTATGAGAATAATGGAAAAGAAAGGAATGTTATCTTTAGTGCGATTTTTGATTCAAAACTTGTGAAGGTGATAAGCCTCAAAACTGCTAAAGAGATTTGGACAAAGTTGCAGAGCATTTATGAAGGAGATGTGTAATGCCACTTTTCCTCCTAAAGTAGTTTAAGTGTTAGTAATATATTTTATATAATAAATGTTAGACTTAAGGTAATTTACATGATGCAATATTACTAAAATGATGTGAATAACTAATATAAATTAACCAATGTAACCGGGTATGTGTAGGATCATCATGGAAAAAACAGGCCCTTAAGTGGCAAAAAATTCAGAAAAATCAGACTTTGGCAACTTGACGTAAAAATTTGAATAAGTTATCTATATTATTTCAAAATATGTAAGAATAGAATGTAGCAAATTGAATGTAGTTTCTAAACTACTAGGTTTATTTAAAGAAAGAAATCTATTTGGTGAAAATTTGAAATTTCAATGTAGTAGTACTTAAATTTGGGGAAAAAATAAGTAGGTGTTTATCGACCACCCTAACCACAATAAAATGATAATATTTTTTATAATATTTTAGATATAAGTAGAGGACTCATGTCTTGATGTTATGGATATTTTTGTAATTTTTTCCATGTAAATAATTAATTATCAATTTTTTATTACAACTTTTAAAAATATAAAAACTTCATTATGTCTGACCACCTTAAGCTTGGTCAAAACTTCATGAAATTCATTTTTTAACCCTATAGTATGTGAATCATAGAATGTGACACATGTTTTGGATTCAAAAAATGTGATACTGTTTGAAAGCTATAGATGTTTTCAATCAACCTATCAATCAGGACTTTAGTTGTAATTCAAATAGAAAATATATAATAATTATTTATTAAATTCAAAGTAAAGCATAATTTATATTGGTGGAAAGCTAAGAATCTCCTTTAAAAACCCTTTTCGTTTCATCAATTTTGGGTAAAAAAAAAGTTGTTAGCCACATGGGCCATCATATTACTTACATATCGCCACTTGTTGGCCCATCATGATCCTGCACATACCCAACCATAATATGTATTAATTAGACAAGGATTCTAAAGTAAATAATTAACATAGTAAGTTGAATAGCACATCCATATAATTCACATAGATTAACATCAAAATCATATTAGACAATATTCCCAATATAGATATAGTAGCATCAATTATTTTTAATACTTATATGAAAACAACACTTTGGAAAAGCCACTCTCACCCTAGAAGATGTTAGTGGTATTGGTTCTTGCTATGGAACAACCTAGGAGGAACCAGTTCCTTTTGGAATGTAGCACACTATTGTGCTCTACACAAGTGTTGGTTCTTGAAGAACAATGCTCAACACGTGTGCAAAGTAAACCCTAACCAAGACCATCCTGGGTGTACACTATACCCAAAGTTGGACACACTTTTTGTGCCCCTTTTTCCTAGCGTACATAGCTCACCACCCATTTTCTTCTTCCTTGAATTTTCTCCATCCTTGAATGTTTTTCATGCTTTTCCAAGTCTCACATAAATGCTTATATAAGACTTAAGGGGTGGTTTTCAAACCATTACACCCTTTCAAAAAGGTTTCCTTTTAATAATTATTTAAATAAATAATTATTCCTCTCCCTTTTAAAAGAGGTTTTATACATATTCTTTATTAATCTTTTTTAACCAAAGGATCATAATATCCTTTATTTTTCTATCACGCTTTTAATTCTAAAGGGTTAAATACTAATTTTCTCTTCTCTTGGGGAAAAATTCACATAACAAGATGATAAGGTCAAGCAAGTAAAGATGTAGAATTTTAAAGCCAATTTTGAAACCCTAAGTATGTCAAAAAGATAAAGATATTGTTGGCTACATGCTCAAAGTGGATGAAATTGTCAATGACATCAATGGTCTTGGTGGGAAAATGGAGCAAAGTGAAGTTTTGAAAAAGGTATTGAGAACTCTTCCTAAATATTATAGTGCTAAATTTTATTCTATTGAGGGAGCTCATAATTTAGATCAATGTACTAGATATCAAAACATTTTGTGCATTAACTACTTTTGAATTAAGAGAGTTTGACCAAGATGCTACAAAGAAAGAAATTGGTTTTAGAGTTAGCAAGAAAGAGAAGAATGGTGAATCTGATTTGGATGATCTTGATGAGGTGGGAGAAAATTTTGTAAGGAGATTGAGAAATGGAATTGGAAAATACAGAGGTAAGTTACCCTTCAAATGTTTAAAATGTGGAAAGATATGTCATTATGCTTTGAAATGTCTAAGTAAAGTTTCAAATGACAAACATAAAGATCATAAAGGTAAATCTTTCAAGAAGAGTTATTATGTTAAAGAAGATAATGGTGAATATGACGATGAAGAATCAGACTATCCAGAAGATGGAAGTGATGAATTCTTGTTCATAGCTCTAAATGTTGGAACTAATTCTACTAATCTTGAAAGATGTGAAGGAAATTACTCCAAAAATAGGTCACAATATTGAAGGAACTATGGTGACTACCTTTCATACAAGAGAGGAGAGAAACTACTGGATAATTGATAGTGGATGCTCAAATCATATGATAGGTGATAAGAGTAAGTTTATTAAGCTTGAAAAGTATGATGGCGGTCTTGTTAAGTTTGGTGATGATACATCTACTAAGATATGTGGAAAAGGTTCAATTAGTTTTTATGGCAAACATAATCTATAGATGATTTAATTTATATCAAGGGTCTCCAACATAATCTTCTCAGTGTAGGACAAATGTGTAGTAGAGAATACAATTGAGTGTTTTAGGATGATGGTTGTGAAATCAAAAAAGGAAGCTCTAGAACACTGGTTGCTATAGAAATGAGGACATATGTGAGTGTTATTAGCTCAAAGGTGCTAGTGGTAAGTGCTTTATGTCACAAATAAATGAAAGTTTGCTATAGCACAAAATAATGTGTCACATCAAATTTTATAGCCTAGTGAAGATCAAATCTACTCAAGCTATGAGAGATCTATCAAGAATTACAAAGCTTATCAATACAATTTACAAGGAGTGTTAATTTGGAAAGTAGAAAAAGAAGAGGTTCATAACTAAGGAATATTCTACTACAAGACCTTTGAAGTTGGTGCATACAGACCTATGTGGACCTACCAAAACAAGAAGCTCTTAAGGTGACAAGTATTTTATATTGTTGATAGATGATTACTCTAGAATGAATTGGGTAACCTTTCTCAAAAAATTAGAAGCTCTAGATAAGTTTGAAGTATTTAAATCTATGGTTGAGAATGAAATGGATTTAAAAATCAATTGTCCACATCTGAAAAGTATGGAAATTCACTCCAAATGTCTAAACCCTTATGCCCTAGATTCTTAACCTTTTGCATTTGCTCAACTGAAAGGGAACCCTCAAGATTTTGAATCTTCTCATGGTTAAATTCATCAATTTGTAGCTTACATAATTTTTGCAGTTCATTGTTATGTGGATTAAATACCACCATTGCCTTCAAATCCATTATTTATGCCTCGTTCTTCATAATTTTGCTTGCCAACAACCTTAACACCTTGTTTTTCAACTACACTTTACTCCTTAGCTCATTCGACTCATAATGTGAAAAGTGACCAGTTAATCATCCTTATTTAACTTGTCACTTTTAGTATTTCATCATAAAAAGGTAATTTATTGCTTATGACATCATCATCTATACTTCACTTTGTCAGTACCTCCTTCTCCATCAATGTTACCAGATCAATTTTGAAAAATATTGCAAGCCAAGAAGGGCTCCACAAATTTCTTGATTTGCATATTTTCTGATGAAATTTTCTTCAATGCCTTCAAACTAGATATTCACATCACTTATCCTTGTGTCATCATATGACACCTCATATATCAGGGGTTTTTTAGATTCTTCTATGACTACTCCCCCTGAAGCCATTACTGGGTTCATTTCTTGAGAGAGGTATTTGCACTAGATGCAAATACAGGATTATCCGATTCGTCCTTGTTCTCAGGTTTTTCCTTCTTTCTCCAATTTTTTTCCATTTCTTTCCTCACTTCTTTAGGATCCACTTTGTTCATCGGCATGTTTTTTTGTTTCGAATCTAATTTCTTTCCAAATTTTCTCTTGTATACTTTTGAGATAACTCCTGATTTGTTGCAAATGTAGCACTTAGCATATCCAAGATCAAATGAATTTTCTTTTATCTTTATCTTGCACTGATTAGCCCTGTGTCCAAAGATATTGCATGTGTAATAGTAGCCTTGAAAAGATTAAATCCTTTTTTTTATATCAAATTTGTTCATCATCATTTTGCTTCTACAATTAGTAGCTCTATGTCCAAACTTGTTGCACACATAGCATTTTCCAACAAAGAATCTAGCATTCTGACTTATTCTATTTTGGTTCATCCTACTGCATTCTATTGTTATATGTCTAAATTTATTGCATGAGAAACAAAAGCCATTAAAAGATGAGTACCTTTGAGCATTATGTTGTCGAATGTATATCCTTCTAGTATTGATCCTTCAATTTTTGTTTTGATAGTACTGCCTTGAAATTTCCTTTGATTATTCATTTTGCTGAGAATGGGTTTAGTGCTTTGTCCTTCTTCGAGTCCTAGACCACCTTCATCTTTTGCAGGTTTCTAAGATGAAATAAACTCATCAAGAATTGTAGAGCTTTTCTTAAACATTTCTTCATGAGCTTTCACTTTTTACAGATCATCTTTTAGGGTTACTACTTCTTGTTCAAGCATATCACATTTTTCTCTCTTCTGATTGATAGTATTTTTTAATCTTTCTTCCTCTGTCTTGCTTTGTTCAATTTCCAATTTCAAATTCTCTTCCATCCTTTCACTTTCTTCAAGTACCATTCTTAGATTCTTAATAGTCTCCTTTGCTTCAGGTTTAGTTCCTAGTTAACTTCTTTATGTTTCAACTTGAACTTCTAGATTTGATTCCTTAGTTTCTGAATGCATTCATCTACTTGCTTGAAATTTTCTTTCAGATCTTCATTTGAAAATTATGTATCCTTTGTTCTTACTTCCTCATCCAATTCAAATACCTTCACCTTTTAGTTCAACCTACCAAGATATCCTTCAAGTTGTTCAACTCATTCCAAAGGACCAAGCTCTAATACCAATTGTTGAATAAGACAACTGAGATGGGGTTGAATCAGTTGTCACAGATTTTAACCTTCAATTCAACCACTAGAACTAATACTTAAGACTAATTAAATGATTAGTCATCAAATGCCAATGCAAAAACTAAAATCCAACACATAAACACAATAACACCAGATTTACGTGGAAAACCCAATGAGGGAAAAACCATGATGAGGATTAACTCACACTATAGAGAATATCAAAATTGATTACAAAAAGGCTCACTGCCTGAAATAAGGACTCACTATCCACAGGGCTACAACCTGAAGATACAAAAGATGGCCTACTACCATAATACAATATGAGTTATGGCTTACTACCAAAAGTATTTCAAACTAATGGATTACACCTTCAATGTGCAAGATTTAGTTCCACTAAAGCTCAGAATATGAAGTACTACCACATGCAATAGTCACTCAACAAAACTGCACTAATACAACTGATAAAACATTTAGGCTCTAATCTTCTTTCAACTTTCTTCCACACTCGCACACCCACTTCTCACTCTCATCTATATCTCTTTTTCTCTTCAAAAACATCTCTTATATATACAAGTATATATTAATCATCAATTAGGTTAACACCATATAAGGTTAACACATTTCTTATGTCGGCAAAACATTCATAAAGCATAGCTAGTCCACATAATATAATGCATACGTTGAGTCGGCCTGGTCTTTGAATATCAGAATCATAGCTTGTCTCATGTAGAAACAGGACCTAAAAACCAACACGCCAGACCAACCAACATTTTGTACCACATATAACGGTAATCCTTGATAGGAAATAGATTCCATTAACTATATTATACATTCAATACTATGTTGACATCAATGACACCCTATTGAAATTAATGGAAACCATTTGATGCAATCCAATTTCGAACAGGAGAGAGGTAGAAAGAGGTAGAGAGGTGAGAGAGAGAGAAGAGAGAGAGAGAAGGGTAGGGAGGGAGGGATGGAGAGGCATATTTGGGACAAAGAGAGAGCCTTGGGTGAGAGAGGTATGTGCAACCCTCAACCCTACATCATAAATTGTAAACCTTGAACCCTAAACTTTAAGCCCTAATATCTAAAAACTATACATAAAATAGCGAGAGGGAGAGAGGGAGAGAGAGGAAGAGAGGGAGAGAATGAGTTCAATATAGGGAGGGAGGGAGAGAGAGATGGGAAAATAGGGAGAGAGGAAGTGATCAAGGGAGGGAGAGGTAGAGACAGTGAGAGAGGGAGGGAAAGGTAGCAAGGGAAGAGAGATAAAGGTGAGAGAATATAGGGAGAGAGAGGGAGGTAGCTCGAAGTGAGAGAGAGTGAAGGAAGGAGGGAAAGAGAGAGAAAGAGAGGTAGAGAGAGAAAGGGAGGGAGGGAAGGAGAGGTAGTGAGGGGAGAGAGAGATGTGTGAGAGAGAAGAAGATAGGGAGAGAAAGAGAGGTGAGATAGAGAGAAATAAAAAGGGAAGGATGGAAGGAGAGGTAGAGAGATAGGTCTAGAGAGAGATGGAGATATAAAGAGGGACAAAGAAAGAGAGGGAGTGATAGGTAGAAATATAGGTCTTGAGCTCAAGGGAGAGAGAGAGAGAGGGAAGGAGAGAGAGAATAGAGAGTATGAGAGAGAGAAGGTGAAGGAGAGAACATTTAAATTCCTTCATAATAACATGAGCATGTTGCAATGAACTAGTGTTATAATGGGCTCATGGATGAGGAGAGAGGGATAGGTAGAGAGAAAGGGGGGTGAGAGAGAGAGATGATACAATCTGTTGGCGTAACAACTAGCACCTCTGGAGTGCGAGATGGTATGGAAAGCTATGCACACTACGTAATGAGTGCTCTTCAAATTAGGAGGGGAAGCTCCCTCATATGTTGAAATGCATGAAAAAAGTGAAGTAATCTAACTCCTATCTTTTTGTTCTCAGTTGGAAGAGGCACAAGGTTAAGAAAAACCACAAACATTGCAGCTAAGGACTTTTTGGTTTCACAGATCTCTAACTACAACTAAACTAAATGCTTTAATCTATCCAATCTCCTCAAGAAAACAAAGCATAAAGAAATGGAGCAGGAATTTTCTTATACAATAAACTTTAGGTATAGATTCACAACGTGAAGGAAAGGTGGCACAATTATTTGCTCAACTGGGAAGAAGTTTATTAGAAACAAACAAATATACGATAAATTGAGTACAACTTCACAATATGAGGGCAAGGTGGGACAACAATTTTCTTGGTTGAATAGGTTTATTGACACACACATCAAACAATAGGCTTTAGGTACAGATTCACAATGTGAGGGCAAGGTGGCTTGGCAATTTGCTCATCTAAATAGGCTTATTAGAAACAAAACATAAAATAGCCAACTAGGACAGAAAATTGCATAAGCAAAACATGCATACAATAAACAATCAACTAGCCACTATATTTAACTAAGATAAAAAAATACCATAACAATAACATGAAGGTAAAGTGGCACAGTAATTCATCATCATAGTAAAAGATCGTGAACATATATAGAACAACAATATTATAGGCAAGGTAGGTGCAACATATATTACTATCTCATGAAAAGTTAATTACAAATGAGCAAAGAGCTCTTATTTATAGACATCAAAAGGTGTAGGGAACCCTAAAATCACCTTGAGTCAACTACAATCTTGCAAGCGCATGTAAGATTTTATTGCTAAACCCTAATAAAGGAAACTATACAATTAACTGGAAAACTACCATCAGTTAACCGAAACAAGACTTTAATCTAAATGGACATGTGCAAGCATGCATGTCCTTATTGAAATAAAACTAAGTGAAAACTCCAACTATACATTGATGATTCCAAAATAGACATGGCATGAAAGGGGGAACAACAAGTTAACTCAGAAAGAAGAATTGAGTTAACCGTTGTGTCGGATGTCTATCCTGAAAGGTGGGATCTGGAGTTCACTGGTCGTGATCTTGAGCAAGTAACCCCTCCACAAGGTTCTTGACTGCATCACCACCTAAAGGTTGTCACATGTTTCAACTATCAATTCATTGCTTGCCAACAACTCAAGCAATCCTAGAAATCTTCGCACACTTAAAATTTGGCATTTCATTGATTGGTAACTGGTGGCTCCATAACTAAAGTGACGGCCTCTGTTTCCTCTACAACTTGATGTCTTTGATTCTTTTCCTTAATAAAAGAGTGTTACATGATGAAACCGAGAAGTTTGATTGTGAACCCTCTAGTTGTGAGAAAGGAAAATGAACTTGTTGCACACACAAAACTCCAATGGTATCAACCCTCTAAACTGGCCTTAGCTATGCGAGGCATGAAACCATGTGGACTTGAGTGACTACGCCTGTCAACTCTCTGGATGTGCTTGATACAAATCGGTGTCAACTTTTTGATGAAGTCATGAACCAAGACTTACTTAGTATTGAATTCGATCTATGTGTACTACATTCTGAAAAGCTCGCCTGTTGACCATAAACTCGACTATGTTTTGATAACTTTCTCCAAAAAGTGATAAAGTCACCTGATGAGGCTAAAAATAGCCTGTCAAAGGGCAATTTTCACCAAAAAATTTTGAGATGTGGATTTTGTGCAGAAAATGATTCTAAAACAACCCACAATGTCAGAATTGTGAAAAAATGCCTTTTAGCTTGACATGCAAAAGCTTTTTCGAAAAAAGCAACTAGGGGTTGTGGGGGTAATTTTTTCAAAAAAAATTGGAATATGGGTTTTGTTCAAAAGATGATTCTAAGACAACCCATATCCTCCGTTTTGAAAAATATCAACTTTTACTCTACCATGCAAAGGAATTTCAATTGAGAAAAGCAAAGCTTCGAGAATTGAAGCTCTAGAGAAAATTTTCCTAAAAAATTTTAACACATGGGTTTTGTAGAAGAAGCCATGCACAACCAACCCAGATGATCAAATTTGTCAAAATTCACTGAATCTTGGACATACAAAGAAAACCTAAGATGAGAATAGAAGAATTTAAGACAGAAGATAGAAGTTTCAAGTTTCTGCTTTTGCTAAAATCACCATGCTTGTCTGAAGTTTGTTGATTAATTTGGACTTGTACCTACAAGGAAATTTGAAAATAATATATGAAGTGCCTTCGAATGTTGATTGTTGAAGAATGTGCTCACTCAAATGAGAAAATTCGATTGATCTTCAATCTACTGTGAGAGAAAAAGGACACCATCTTGAATAAATAGAAAAATTCTTTACTTAGTGGCACCACTACACGAATAAAACCCTAATTTCAAAAGAAATCTTCTGATTGGACCCCACTTTGTTCAATTGTCACTAACTCAGAGTCCTAAAAAATTTAAAATATTAAAATATTCAATTCCCTTTCACATGAAAATTTACAAATTAACATATCAGAATGGGCGCCAATATTAAAATATTGAGCAAAGTCACCCCATTAAAGCTGGCATGCAAAGACTAAAAAATTGGTATTAGTTTAATGAGTTAACTGAAATCTCTGCATCCAGGTTTGCTTAGAAAAATTTATCGATTCTGAAAAGTCCAAATTTGACTCTCCAAGCATCCCCTAGCAACAGTTGAGATTTTTTGCTAACTTCCTACTTTGTAGCTCACTGAAAAAGTCATGGTTGCCTCTGTTGAGCTCTAATTTTTGAATGCCTAATTGATGCAGGAACTGAGCTGAGATATCCATCGTGAAGCCAAAAGAACTAAGATGAAATGTCTGATGGGAGCTGCAACTACTAAAAACCATGTTTGATGACTCAAAATAAAAGTCGCCTTTTATTAAATTGATGTACAGGTCTCTAGACTTAGCCATTTCTCTATTTTGCCATCACGCGCTCCAATCCATCGCTGCTAGAAAACAATGGCTCCCATCGATCCTAGATGATAGACCCATTGCATTGGTAGAAGAATTCTACAAACAACGACTATAACGCATCTGAAAACTAAGTTAAGGACCCCAAAAGCAAGGGCGCCCCTAGCCTGCAATAGCGCAATTACCATTTTAAGAATTATTTTGCAACTTGCAACTTTCATGTGAACACTCTACTTTGACCCTTGACACTGAGAGTTGGGGTGCTCCGATGTGCATGTTGTTGATCTCATTGCAAAGCTGGAAGAACTTGGAAAAGATGTTCTTGGAAGTGACGAAGCGAGAAAACTGCTTCTAAGACCTCTAGGAGAAGGGTTCCTTTTTCAAGGGAGTATGTAATTTCCATACTTAGCATTTTCTTCTTGTTTTCATTCTTCGATAATTTCCACTTATCCTTCACTCATGGGTGTTTGACAAACTCTGAGGGTTGATGGCTGGATTCACTAAATAACTAAGAGGATTCTACATAGGCCTCGTGAAGATGACGACTACTAAAAACCACATCTAGCTAGCCAAAAGACTCGATGCCCCTGGCCTATAGAGGTACAAGTTGATAATTTCATGTTTTTCCACCCTCTATTTTATGTGCTCGTTGGAACTACTATCACGGTCACTCAGCACATCTGATGATCTCGTGAACAGGTGCATTATGGAGCTGGGGTGAATCAGAAGAGATTCCCCGAAAACATAATCTGCAAATTCATCCATTTGACATTTCTAATTCAACGGTACCCCTGGGCTACAGGAGCACATAAACTGCATTTTTTACTGCCTTCGTGATGTGCAAACTCTTCGTACCTTCTACTTCTGCCTTTGATTGCTATCTAGAGTTCTGCAACTCGAACAGATTTGCTTGACAGCTTGTCTGAAAGCTGACTGAAAACCAAAGAGAATGAATGTATCTATAGCCAAAAGCAACTATATCTGAACCTCCAAATTGAAGGGTGCCCCTAAGCTACAGGGGCACAGATTTTCTTTGGTCTTGATATTTCCTCCATTTTACACTCTGTAAACACCGTGTTGGATGTTGATTTGACCACATTACTGATGCATGTATATGACTGTATTTCACCACTTTCACATGTACAGACACTGTAAAGTTGATTTGCATGTTGATTGCATAAGCATCTCCCACGTTCCAAAGTGAAGTGTTTCCAGACTTAGAATATTTTTTTCACTTTTCGCCATTTGAAAATCCCCTCTACCGTGAAGCATCTTTGTCAGCATATTTCATCATAGAATGTTCTTCTTTGATTTTCAAGCTTGGATTTTGACACCTGGTACTAGCCAACTACCATTGACTACCTCAGAGATCCTAACTTTTCTCTACCCACCAAGCTTAAACTAACTTTTAACTTAAATTGACTTCACCACTGTGATCGTGATGTGAAATAATCCAATCAAGATTAATTTCAGCCAATTCTGACAAGTTTCAATTTTTAGGGTTTCACGACGTGAAACAGGGGTGCAGAAACCCTAATTTTCATTTTTTTCCAAATTTCACCAGTATCTTCCCAACACCAAACTAACTCAAAATACATACTTGATTTTCCTAAAAAACTATGTCTTAACATCATTTTAACAAGGTTTAGACTCTTTTAAGAAAAATGCCTTAATGAAGCAAAAAGATTGGTTTGGGCACAAAAGGATCTAGACAGATGAGGGATGTAGAGAGATGAGAGAGAGAGGTAGAGAGGTGAGAGCGAGAGAGAAGAGAAAAAGGGGTAGGGGAGGGAGGGAGAGGTAGATTGGGGAAAGAGAGAGGGGTGAGAGAGGTACATGCAACCCTCAACCCTCCATCATCAATTGTAAACCATGAACCCTAAACCTTAAGCCCTAATCTCTAAAAACTATACATTAAATAGAGAGAGAGGGAGAGAGAGGGAGATATGAAGAGAGGGAGAGAAGGAGAAATATAAGGAAGGAGGGAGAGAGAGTTAAGAAAAGAGGGAGAGAGGGAGTGATCAAGGGAGGGAGAGGTAGAGAGAGTGAGAGGAGGGAGAGGTATCAATGGAAGAGAGATAGATAGATGAGAGAGAGAGAGTAAAGGAAGGAGGGAGTGAGAGAGGTAGAGAGAAAGGGAGGGAGGGAATGAGAGGTAGTGAGGGGAGAGAAATAGAGATGTGTGAGAGAAAAGAAGATAGGGAGAGAGAGAGAGAGAGAGGTGAGATAGAGAGATACAAAGGGAAGGAGGGAAGGAGAGGTAGAGAGATAGGTCTAGAGAGAGATGGAGATCAAAAGAGGGACAAAGAGAGAGAGGGAGGGAGAGGTAGAAATATAGGTCAAGAGCTCAGGGGGAGAGAGAGGGAAGGAGGGAGAGGGTAGAGAGTGGGAGAGAGAGAAGGTAAGGGAGAGAAGATCATTTTTCTTCATAATAACATGAGTGCATTATAACACACTAGTGTTATAACGAGCTCGTGTTATGGGAACCTAAGGAAGATAATAATATGAGTGCATTATAACACAATCACATTATAGTGTGCTTATATTATTATTTTCCTTAGGAATTTCCAACCCTCAACAGTTGGATTTTCCTTGGGCATTGAACCCAAAGGATTGGATTGATATTTTAGCATATAAAGACATGTTTTTTCCAATTGTAAGAGAATTGACAAAATCTCAAGCATGTTCTCCATCAATTTTGCACATGTTTCAATGTCATGTGAAAAAATGACATATTAATGCTGATCTCTCTCTCTTAGCTTTCTAACTAGGTAATTTTTTCCCATTTCAAATATGTTAAGGTTTTGAACTTTAATTTCTTTTGCTAGTGTCTCCATTTTTTGTTAAAAACTTATGTATTTTTTTTGGCTTCATTTTTTAGTAATTTATTAAAATTTCAAATAATTTACAATTTTAGAAAATAGAATCTATTCCATACATAGTAAAAAAAATGATTTTTGATTAGTTTCCTATAAAATTTGGGGGGAGCATGCTAATTTTTTGGTTTTTTAGAACCTTTCCACTTTGAAAATTAGTTAAAAATCATATATTAATTAAACAACTAGCAAAAAAATGATCATAAACTACATGGCGTTATCTAATTTATCATTGAAGTAATTTTTTAAATATGAAAAAGAAAGTTAACATTTTACCTAGGGGTAGAACACCAGATATTATGTTATGTTTTTTGATAGAAATGGGAAAACTTTGTGTGCTCCCCCTTTTTTAACCACTTGACCTCCAACATTTTCAAATAAATTTAGTATTTTAGAAAGTAGATTCAGAGCACTACAACTCTTTTTCTTGTCACGTCTTCAAATTTTGAGCATAACTATCTTCAAATTCTCATCCAAGATCAGTCTTTCTTAATTTAATAAAAAAGTGGCCACTTAAGACCCCTTTTTGATCCCCCATTTCCTTGCACTTATCCACATGACTTCTTAGGATAAAAATTTCAAGGTTTTTTATATATATTTCTTTGGTTATAACAATGGGTTGGGTGATCCCACAATAGTGGTTTACAATTTTTGGCCAAACTAGACACTTAAATGATTATTTTTAACTAAATATTCACATTCGGGCACCTATAGCGGCTAAACCGTGAGGAATTTGAAGATGATGTAAACTAGAGTCTCATCACATTTTATATGTAGATTCTAAAAATATATTTTTAAAAATTTTTAGAATCAGATTGCACTTCTTTTTCCATCTCCCACGAAAATTGGTTTTTTTTTCAGAAAACAACATTTTTAAAAAGTGACACACACGTATAACACATAACTTTTTTTCAATAAAGGATAAAATTCTAATTCTTTTGAATTTAGATTTGTAACTCTGATATCTAGTGCTTCCACTTGGTTAGATAGATTTTATTGAATATTTTTTCTTTAATTAAGTTTTGAAGTCAAACCAATTACAATTCAGACATAGCACGACCGTATAATGCATAACTTTTTTTTCTATATATCGAAATTCTTTTCTTTTTTTGTGTTGGATCAACAAGGGACTTGATATATATACTGTGATGAAACATGTTTAATAAAACTAAAAAATACATAATAAAATTAAAACATATTAAAAATTATATTCATTGATACTTGTTCCAAGGACCACCACCTAGCTGGGTTTTAAGACTCCATTTTCATCCCTCAACCCCAGCTCAAGCATAAAAATTAGGGTTTTTGTAGAACAATTTCAAAATCAAGGAAAAGGGTGTTCTTGATCCAGGGGGGTTCTAGCGAACTCCATGGGTTCGAAGCTAACCAGGGTTCATTCTCCGAACCTCATTATGCATTTTATTTTGTTTTTTGGGCGGGAAATGTGGGCACAGTAATTAATGGGTTCACTCGAACACTAGTTCGGTCGAACCCCTTTTTGGTTTGGTCGAACTTGTAGGTTCATTCGAACCCCTAAAACCAATTTTTTTGCCATGGGGTCATTTTTTCTCAGTTTTCCTTCCTCCATCAAATTGTAAACCACTATTGTGGCTTCACCCAATTATAAACTACATAAATCCCTACTTCATAACCCTATACTATTATTGAATGATTTATTGTATTAAGGGTGTATGGAGAATCAATATTTCAAGGTTGATGCCTTAAATGGGTTACAAACTAGAATTCAACCATATTAACAACACATGAGAAGAAAAAGTTGAGGTAGGATACCAAGAAATCAAATCTTCTTAATTATTCATCTCCAAACTTACTAGCATTCTTAAGCAATAAGAAAAATACCATTATAAATAGTACCTTTCAATGACTTCTAATGTGATATTGATTAGATTCATATTACAATCACACCAAAAAAATATGGTGAGAGAAAATTACAAACAACAAGGAAACTACCACACCTCTTTTTTTATGAGAATTCTCCAAATTCCTATAACTATCCAATGAGGTGCAATATTACATATATCTACTTCTATGAGCTATCTCTTTGTAAATTATAAAGTTTGCACTACCTAGATGATGAATGGATATGAAGCTATCAAAACCCTATAATATCATTTTCACTATTGTGATTGGAAACAAAAAATGTCCCAACCCTTTGAAAAATGAAAATTCAAGCATTAGTACCTTGCAGTAGTCCCCCATACCCTTTGTTCATTATTTCTTCATGGATTATACATGTAACTATGGAAAAACAAGGTGAGCAACTGAGAAATATAAGAAATTTAAAAATATTATGATTGGCACCTTGCAATAGTTTCCCATACCCTTTCTTAAATTTTTCTCCATGGATCAAACATTTAATTATGGCCATATGTGTTGAGTTATACCAAGGAGATGTGGGATAACACTCCTAGTTGATCTAAAAATTATCCTCAAGCATTGGAGTTTTGTTCAATGTGTGTTAGGACATGGGTCATGTTCACAAAATAGAACTCTCTTAGAGGATGTGATAATTTATTTTGGTAGTTAATAATTCTTTTCATGGCATGGGGTTAGGTACAATACTACATTATGTTAGGGTTTTAGGGTTGAAACTATCTTTTAGTGCAAATTTTGGAATTTGGTACCTATCAGGGGTTCAAATCCAAGAAGAACCTAAGGACCCATGGATAAGAGGAACTAGGAGTTAAGGGATGAATAATGGAGGAACCATATAGACCAATGGTAAAGGTGAAAATGGGAGAGGCTCATCTACAGATTTGAACCCTGGGGAAGTAATGACATGCCAAGATTCAAGAGAGTAAAGGGAGTAAGGAATAGGAATTGGGATGGATTGGAGATTGATTCCTCAAAGGAAACTCAAAAAAAACATAGAAGAGACGGTGAAATGTTGCGCTAGGCTTTTTGGGTCCAACATGATATGGACACTTCACTTAGGGTAAAGATGAAAACTACGATATGAACCAATGAGTATAAGGGGATAAAAAGAGAAGAGTGTATAGATTGTGGTGTGGGAGGACTTGGTATCCAAGATTCGGTGCCAAATTCTAAGTTCCTTTTAGAGTTCTATACTCCAAGGAAAAAAGAGTCTAATAGTGTCAAGATTAAGACAGGGAAATGTAGGGGCCAAGTTTTGAGGTTCAAAATCTATTTACAAATCTAAAACCCAAGGGACATGGAATGCATAGAGGAGTGGGGGAAAGTGAAGCAATAAGGATTTGAGGACTCTAAGAATCAATCCATGGGTTCAAGAGGTTTCAAAATTCATAAACCTCTTGATAGTAAATTGAATTTTATTTTTTCTTTATCACCTTTGTGGGAACCTTGACATGATCATGAACCTTGTCAATAGGTTCAAGAAATGTTTGACCCTTTAAAAAACTTAATCCCTTTATCATTTATATCAAAGATTTTGATTATACATAAATTCAAAGTTGCACTTCACAAAGTTCATGAATTCACAAACTTTGTAACATTTGGAGATAACTCCTTTTATTCCTTTCATTCTTCCTCTTCCTTTTAACAACCTTTGTATTTTAGTGAAATTATGTGTCATTGTTGCACTTATGGTGAACTTGAGAACCTATGCCACATTCTTGTAAGGTCATGAATTGGTGAACCTAGCAACATTTAGAATCTTCATTTCTATTTTATATGTTTCTCTCTTCCCATTGTTCAATATTTCAAACTTTTTAAAAATTAATAAAATATGTCATAATTTGATAAATTTCATGAACTCACAAAATTTGCAACATCTATAACTTAGAAACTCAACCTCATGCTCTTTATCAAGGTTTTTGAGTTATGAAAAAATATTCAAATTTAGAACCATGTTGGGGGTTTTAGGAGTTCATGAATCTTAGAACTCCATACTTCCTTCTTACCTCATTTTCATTGTTCATCCACATGTTGGATCTTTAACTATTTTTGAACCTTGTCAAAGGTTCAAGAGGATCTTGAACCTCCAAAAGCTCTATCGCTATACTTAGGAGATTGAAGCAACCAAACCTAAATATTCCTTTAATTTTTGGTAGCCTAAACACATGAGGTCAATATGGGAATGATATAAGGACACACATTGGAAAAATATAGCAAAGGGGAATATTCCTTTAGTTGTTTCTTAGATCTACTATCTATTATGGACCCACATGGCTACACCAATAAAGGGGAAAATAAATGGCTAATTTTTAAATTTTGAGGCCTAAAAATCTTGGAAATAATTATACCTTTGACCAATATTTGAGAAATAGAATGATCTAGAAGGTATATAAATCCTTCACCAACAAGAACACATAAAGTTGGAGGTAAGGGAAATCCTTGTTGAATGGACCATAAAATACAAAAATATTGGATTTTTGGCCATCAATAATGAGACTCATTAAAGAATTAGGGAAACTCATGAAAAATATTTAAATAAAATGAGTACCAAATCCTATAGCTTGAAGCATGAGAATAATAAAAGGCCACTTGATGTAGTTAGAAGATTTGGAAAAAATAATTTTGATGAATATATGTTGCTCATAGGATCATTGAGTCCATTCCATATATTTCAAATCCAAAATGATATTATCTAGAATATCTTTAGATTTAATGAATCTTTTTTTCCTAGGTTGCACAATTTGAGGAAGAAGATGGCACAACTTCAATGAAGGATCTTTGGCTATTGTAGTTGTTGTGCCCCTAGCACACACACCCCATTTGAAATGGGGACCCTCTTTTCTTTCGCCTTGTCGGGTCGTTTTGGGCACCGCCTCGTTTTGCATGCCCCTCCTTTTTGATGCCTCGGATGGTCGATGTTGCTCCAAAGTTCCATCATAAATCAATCATGCCTCCGCTTTTGGTTTTTGCTACATTCCAGAGCCTCGCAGAATCTCTCTGGCAATTTGGCCCTAAAATGGCCCCGGGCCCTGCCCGGGGGTCCGAGATTCCCTCTTTGGGTTTCCCCTATGGAATTGCCATTTCTGGCGGCATTCGTCGAGTGTCCTTCCGGACCTCGGGGTCTGACTTGCCGCCCTACGTTTAGAAACTTGTTAAAAAAATTTGAGCAGCACCTGCCCCTTCGGGCCCCAAACCCCAAAAGTCCGCTTCCAGGGTTCCATTTTGGCTTCGCCATCCGCGATGGCGGAATATCCTGAAGCGCATCTGTGTCCCGCCCATGTTTTCACCTTCTGTTCCTTCGTTAGCGCAGTCCGCCGCCTACCTAGTTCTCGCTCGACCGGCCCCAAATAAATCCATTACCAGAATTTCGTGATAGTCCCATCGTTCATTACGGATCCCCGGCGCAATCCCGCTTCGGCCCCGAAATGCCCTTCCGCCGCTCTCGTCAAACCAATGAGAGTCTTCAATATGCCATCACGCCTTCCCGGTCACTGAGCCCCGACATCTCTACCATCGCCAACTCATTTTCAAATCCAACCACTTTCTTTCGACAGACGCAGCATTTTAATGCAGTATCTGCGGTGGCCAGATAAAATACCCAATCCCGGCAAATTATCATCTCAGCATTGGATGAATTCGGATAAACTACCATCGAGCCCCGGCTGCATAACGCCGCTATCGCCACGTTCTATCAGTCACGGATCCCATCGCCTCTCACTTTGTACCTGAGGCCCGGCTTCGCTCTCCTGGATTACTGTATTATAATTTTGAGATTTTCATAAATGAATAAGTGGTTAGGATGGCAGGAAATGAAGAAGACTAAATGGAAAATCAACCCCTACGCCTTGTGAAAATCGCGAAACTCTAGAATGCCCTCTGGCCAGACTTCCACGTCGTTGATAGGAAAATGTTCCGCCTCGGGTCCGAAACCCACTTTCACCGCCAATTTCAAAACTTCACAATCACCATTTCTGAAACTTCCTTCACGGGCCTTTGTCCAACCGGCCAGCCTTCCTGACGATGGTTTCGTCACGCTTGAACTGTATTAACCCCCCTTTGCCTCCCCCGGATCGGACTCGACATGTTCCTTGCCATCAAATTTTGAAACCCACCCTTCATCTTTGTCCGCCGTAATTCCCGACATTCTCTAAGCTCCGCTTCCGTGGTTCCACTGCGATTACCGTTTCAGCGAAGCACGCCGCTTCCGTGCTCCGCACGCCGCATTTCAACTCCTTAGCAATTTAAATCGTTCCATTATTTTCACCTTCGGGCCCCAGACAACGAGTTTCCCTGCTGAATTTTCTGTCGTTCCCCACGGCGAGGTCTTTCGGCGAACTGCTCCATGCTACCTGACCTCTGAACCCCAACCTCTGCCCTGCCGTTGGCTTGTGCTTTCACATCCGCGTCTGACACGCCTTCAGGCCTCGGTACCCGGACTTTCATTCTCGGAAGTCCGCCTTTCGCTCGCCGTTGCTAACGCCGAACCCCCTCCGGCATCCCGACCTCCGGGCTCCGGGCGTCGGGTTTCTTTGGTCCCTTTTCCGCCGCCCTCACGGCAATGTCCTTCTGTCCTGGCGAAGCCCTCTCACTGGCCCGACCCTGCTCTTCGTCGTTCAGAAGTCCGTCCAACCGCCGGACCCTAGACCACCGTTCGCATTGAAATCTTGATGAAAATCCGAACGGCCTTTGCCGCACCGGGCCCCGTGCCCCAGGACTCCTTTCGTCCGTCGCCATTGCCACATAGAAAATGTCGACTACCATCCCAGCTTCCGGGCTCCGCCTTGTCAATTGCCGCGCACAAAAACAACACAAACTCATGTTGTTGAACCCTGGCTGTCGGACTTACCTTTCCGGACTTCCGTCTGATGATGGCCATCTCAAACAGCAAAGTTTGTGCGCCTTCCCGGCGTCGCCCGCCCGAGCCCTCAGAGGTGAATTGACTTAATGTCAGCCACCCTTTGGCCCTCCGGGCCTCAGATTCTAGACTTCTGCCGCTGGATTTCTGTCTGCTATCTGCCGTCACCAACTGCTATCTTCTCACGGCTTTCCGGCCTGAAACCTTCGAGGCCCTTTAAATCGATCCTAACAAGCACAAATCTAGGGTCTGACTTCGACCCAAGTCCTAAATTTTTCTCTTCTTCATCATGAGCCTCCTAAAACATTGAAATTTGACCAAGGAGGGCCTCCGGGAGCTTTCCATTATGTTTTCCCTTCTAGACAGCATTCCTGCTAGGGAAGTCCGGCCCTCAGGGCCCGGATTGCCCAAATGCCCTAAAGCAAAGATCAATAACGTCTAGAGATAAAATCCATGATATGCTTAATTGATTATTTGAAGTAGATGTTGTTTTCAAGGTATGGACTAACATGAATGCTTTTGATGATCTATTGCACTAACTTTGCCCTTGCCTGCAGAATATATGGAATCAGGTGCAGGAACTTCAGGGGCCTCCGCCGAAGGGGACAAGGGAAAGAAGTCAGGAAGGACCCCTCGAGGGAAAGAAGACAAACACCAAATGAAGTACCAGTTCCAGGGCGAGCCGCTCGACTCAAAGGTCTCAACGGACTAGAAGGAAATTACAGACACCAACATTGGCCAAGTGGATATAGATGAATTCACTCAGAGGTTTAGGGTCAACCCGACAACAAAGAACGCTAGATTAATACGGCAGAGTGGAATAGCCAAGGCCGCCGGTTTTCCTCCCTCTCTCGTGGCGCCCGAGTTAGTCATGGCTTGCCGAGAAGCCTACCAGACCGAGACCAGAACAATTGTGGATAAGGAGGGAAACATCCTTGCAGATATGTCGCCAGAAGGGATCACCAAGACATTCCACATTCCCACGTTCCAACAGATGGAGGTCCCCACATTAGAAGAATGCTAGGTGGCGTGGGATGCTAATCCAACAGGCTGCAAAAAGTTAATAAATCTGCATTGGCTTAAGGAAAAATGAGCCAGCACTGTGAAGGTTCCCCAGGAACTCTTCCGTAGCGATTTCCACGAGGACTACCATGACTTGGTGACCTTGTTGAGCAGGGTCATGGGTCTTCCAACGGTCGCTTACTTCCAGGAATGGATGGCGTACTATATTGAGCAGATCCTATGGGGAAATTAGGATGTTACAACCAAGGTCTCATTCTACTGGGGAGGCATCATTAGCAACTGCTTCCATGAGCAATTTGTCAACGTGAAAAAGAGTTCCAAATTCTACATGACCTCCTACCTTGTCTACTCGCTGGCAGATCAAAGGCAGTATAGCGGGCTGTTTGTAGCGCCCGATCAGGGGCAGAAGCGACGACTTAAAGCCTATGACAAATATCTACAACTCTAATACCAGAATTTTAAGGAGTACTACAGGGTCAATGACGCCTTCATTGGCCATATCATTAGGTTGATTGCTGGAGACTTTGAGAGGAGGGTCTCCCACAGTGCCAGGCTCCTAAAGCAATATGCTTTCCTGTTCATCCAGTTCCCAGAGTTTATGTACATTCGGGCCCAAGACTTCACTGAAAGGTCAAATAGATTGCCTCGATACCCAAACAATAGAATCATCCTCTTGGAGCTCTCTCGGCAACTCCAACACCTACAAGCAATCTTCAGCAATAAGCACATAGCGGGGATCTCCTACCCCATGACCCTCGGCCAGGGCATGTATCGACTGCAGATGTCCCAATGTGCCAGCAACTCTGAGAGGGAGCTGAAGGACTACCATTTCAACTGGTACACCGCTCGCCCACGGATGGATCCACATGGCCACGTCAGGAAAGCGCTGGGGCCAGCCTATGCCCATCAATATCACATTGAGGATTTTTGGGCCGACTGCCAAGATGACAAGGAAGTGCGCGCAAGGCACTACATGCGCATGACAGTACTATTCCTAAGGAGAGTGCAACCATTCCCGGTACTGGACCAGGCCGAGGAAGATGAGTCCACCATCATGCATCTGAGGTACCCTACAGTTGCCAACCTTCCAATACCGTCAATCGACTAGGATGAACAGGAGGTCGATGACCTGGACACCATCACCTTGCCAATCATAACTTGTACCAGGGAGTGGATCGATGGGCAGGTGGCACATTTGAAGCGACAAGGGGTGGTCTTGACCTATGAAGGGCTCAAAAGTGAGCTGAGTGCCATGGAGGACATTGCTGCCACCACGTCAACCAGCGGGACCTCCAAGTCTCCTCCAGTCACTAGGTCCCAGAAAAGGAAAGAAACAGAGACTGCGTAGTCTCCAGATCCCAAGGAGCAAGCGAAGAAAGAAATGGGAGGCTCATCTCCCAAAAGGCTCAAACAAGCGATAGGTGCAGAAGAACCCCAACCTCCATTGGCTCTCCCTACCCCTCCTGTTGCAATGCCCATCTCCCTGACTGCGGTCACCACTTCTTCACCGGTAGTGGACATTTTTGTCCATCTTGCCCCTTTGCCCCCGGTCGGGTCAGTAGTCGTCATAGATTCCTCTTCTGGCATGACCACTCCCCCTTCCTCTGCTACCATGTCTCCAATTACATCCCTCCATTTGGCAACAATAACATCGCCTATTCCCACTGTCGCTATGCCCAAAGCTCTTACAAGACATATGCAAAACCTCCCCCCTGAGCTCTCCCAGATCTTAATGAATCCAACTCTCCAAGAAGCCCTTGCCCAGGTCCTTGCAACTGCCCAACCTTCACAACCACCAACAGGGCCACCAGTTATGGAAGCTACAATGCTTATCTCAAAAGAATTGGAGGAGAAGAGCAGGAAGCCTCGAAGTCTATCGAGGAGGAGGCTGATGAGTATCACGAGCATCTATTGTTCGAGCACCGAACCATCGACATGGTGGTTTATGAGGAGGAAGAGACGAGCTCTTCTGAGAGTGGGGATGAGGAGGATGGCTCAGGTGCTAAGGAAATCATCCAGACATTCGATGAGGACCTTGAGGAGGAGATGGCGTAGTAGTTAAAGAACGTTGGGGAGGAAACAAAAGAATCACCACATGGTGAAGAAGGGCAGCTACCAGAAGAGCAGCAGATAAAGCATTTGACTAAGGCTAAGACCCATGCTGCCAAAAGCCCCGAGGCCGAGGCTACTGAGGAGAAGAAAGAAGAAGAGGCAACGAAAGAAGAAAGTCCCATCCAACAACCATCAGTCGGACTGCCTGTCAAGCGCCTCATATTCATTCACGACTCCGATGAAGAGGAGGATGCTACCAAAGAGAAAGGAGAACCCCAAAAGGGAAAAGAAGCAGAAGTCTTACCTTTGACTAAGAAAAGCGAGGGTAGCCGTGATTCACCCAAGGAGGAGTCTGCTATGCCTGAATGGTTGGAGAGACAACTTGAGAAGATGACCCCTGTGCTGAAGGACCCAAGGGCAAGGTTAGAGGCCATCTTGGCTCGATCCCAGATCACGATGAAGAAGGAGAAGAAGCCCAAGGTCTGATCCAAGATAACAATGGATGCTTCTGGCTCCCGAGCAGCACAAATTGCAACGCCTACTATTGGCCAGGCAAGGGTGAGTTATAATATCTCCACCATTGACTTAGGGATAGCAACTAGAGAGCAAAAGGTCGAGCACCTTGAGGAGTCAGTGGCCACAGTGGTGCACCTGATAAAGCAGGATAAAATCTCCAAGGATGAGCTCAAGGCGCAGGTTGCAACATTAACTGATTATATATAGCAATGGTCCTTAGTGGACGACCTGCCTACCACCTCCACGGCTACACCATAGTTACTCTCCAAAGAATAGATCAAAAAAATGGAAAGAAGGAAGAACTTGGAGAAAACCACTGAGGACTGGTTTCGACAGGTCTCATACGTCGGAAACATGGGAATCAACAGGGCTATGCAGACAACCAACATGTTCTTAGACTTGATACAATCTCTGGAGAGCACGAAGAAGCTCTGCACCAATTTCCCTGCAACCTACGAGTCCACCTTCCCAAGGATCGAAGCTATCCTTCAAATGCCTGAGGCCACATGGGAGGAGAAGCTAGAGCTTAAAAAAGAAGATCACTAGCTAGTGGATGTATGGCGCAGAGACTTCGACAATCGGAAGGAGAGGTTGGAGCAAATCCTGAGCAGGGTGGATCCAGACATTGAGTGGATCAAGGAAATCCAGGCGGAATGCACCCAATACCTTAAGCTGATGATGGGCTATGATATGCCCACTGTGCAAATGGATCTAGAAAAGATCAAACCATACTTCCAGGAGAAGATGAAGGACGAGACAACTAGAGAAATCACAACGGAGTTCCTAATTTTTGCTGCCCGCGCCTTCGACCAATCAGAGCTATTTAGAGACCAAGGCTCGAAATATGACGAAGATTGGAAAAGGCTGGAAGAAAATGCTAAGGAATGGAGCTACCAGGCATTGCGATGTGAAATTCTCGAAATAGACAAGTTCCAGGCCATCATCCTCAAGTACATAGAACACGCAACTTCCGAGGAGCAGGAGGACAGCCTAGCCAAAGACAAAGACCTTCTTGAAGAGTAGCTACAGCAAAGAAAACAACAATCCACTAAAGGACGAAAGAGCTACAGTGCCATTCACAAGAAGATGAAATAGGGAAAGGACAAGAATGTAATTTTAAATTGTAATCTATTTGGGGGTAGGTGAAACCCTATTTTGTAATGAATCTTGGCCACACAATGAGAATGAATCTTGGCCATTCATTTAACTTTTGGAAAACTATAAATAGGGCACTCCTCTCATTTGCAAAAGAGAGTTGAGTTGTTGTAAAGACATGCTGCAGAAATTTATAAGAAATAACATTGACTTGGTGTATTTTTTTGGTTTCTTCCATGTTGCTTGATTCATTCTCCAATGTTAGATGTTTGGCTTAGATCTTATTGTTGTTTAGTTAGCTGTCTTATTTCTTTGGATAAATCTTAGGAATGTTGTTGGGTGATTGTGAAAATTCCTGCCTTGTTGATGATCCCTTAGTCCATACTTTTTGTTGTTTGCTGATGGTAGATAGCTATGCAAAGTTAGCCTGGACTTAATTTTAAAGCTGCTCTGAACATTTATCTTTGATTTATGCATGTATGTGGTGGATGAAGGATGAAATATCTGCAGCCCTTAGAAGATAGCACAATTTCTATGATACTATGAAACCCCTGGTTAAGTGGGATAATGTTTTGAGGAATTGTCCATTGCAGGAACTCCATTGTCACTATTCATAGCAAGCTTCAAACTTAGGAACTTTTCCTCCCCTTTGCCTTTTTTTCTTTTTTTTAGTAACTAACCTATGCTAAGGTTCATTGCACATTGTAAAACCAAATCCAACAACTAAATGGAGTCCTAGATCGCTGTTTGAACCTACGACCAGTGCATAACAACTTCCCATCTTAAGAACTCCATTTCAAGATCCAACTTCCATGCTTTGTGTCCTTGCTTTGTATTTTCTGTAAGACCGCCTTGTGATTCTAGCAAATCACATCAAACTACTGAGGTATCTAAGCACTGTCATGACCTGACATCCGAGAGACCTTGGGATAGTGTTTTGCAATTCGATTGTGGGAGATTGTCTTTCAAGAGAGGTAGTGCACCTACGCACTACCTGTGTTGAGAAGTGCATAAAAACACCATCAATAGTAGTACACCTTGAGCAAAATAGTTACCCTCTAGGTGCAGACTTAGGTATGAGTTTTATATTTCTTTTGTTATTTTTTTTTCCTAAGGAATTGGAATGAAAAGCTTCACAATATACTTGATGAAGATTCTTAGCAACACAATCCCAAAGTCTATTAGAAAATTTTGCATGAAGTTTTGTTATAACCAAGGGCTTTGTAATTGGTCATGGTAAAAATGACTTCCTAAATATTAGCAATCTAGAGCAGTTGATCAAAAATAGGTCTCTGAGAAGAGCAAAGTTGACAAGGAAAAGCCTTGAAGAATTCTATTAAAGAACGCTCACACTTAGGAGAATTCTCTTACACTTTTAAAACCTCTTCACAATACTTTAAAAATTATTGAACGATATTAAGGAGATCTATGAGCAATTGATGGTCATCTTTAATTTTTTGATACCTTGAGAAGTATGGTGAGGATGAAGATCTTTGAAAAAAAATTAGAATCACTATCTCCCACCTTCAACCAATGTAAGTGAGATGTAATTTGGGTCCCTCCAGAGAGAAATGATTATAATTTATTTTCTTCTATTGATAGAGCTCAATCACCTATAACTATAAAACAAGAGTAAAGGGTTTAGCTTTAAGTGTCATAGTGGCTTGGTAAAGATCCAAGGTGGTGGCCACATATGCATAGAAATGAAATATCACCAAATGAAAGCTATAAATGTGAAGTGGGAAGTGCACTTAATAGGCCCAAATTACAACAATCAATCTATCCAATATCCTAAATAGGCCTAGCTAAATGATTCCACACTTGATGAATGTGGGTCAACGTGGGATAATGTGTCAACAAGGAAGTCATAAGCAAAAACCACATATTACTTGTCTTGGGAGGATAAATTTTCCATTTAATACAAAATCAGTTGAGACAATGACCAAAAAGTGTAAACTCTAACAAAGAATCCATTGGAAGAGGAAAATAGTTGGTAAAAGAGTAAAAATTGAGTAAAAATAATGGCATGATCAAGTCCTTTATACAATCTATCAGTCACCCAAAAAAAATGTATATGTATGGGAATGAGTGTGACCTGACACCCCTTGTTGGGATCAAATAGGTCTAAATTATTGCACATAAAACACCAAGCTTCCCTTTTTCCAACTATCCAATGCATAGGAAGAGTGATATCTTTATCATAAAGAAATCTAGCCATATTCTAAAGTATCTACATAAAATCCAAGTGGCAATAGGTACTGAATTAGTGATAAACTACCACAAAAGAGATCTTTCAATAACATCATTAGAAGCATAAATATTAATAATTCCAAATAAATTTTCAATATTGAAGATGGTCTAAATTACCCATGGGATCGTGCATCCATGATCAACTAAGTGTGAATGTCATTTAGGAGAGACAAAGGTAACATCTCCTCCACAATCTACATTATGATTGTAATAAAAATGAGTTGCCTAGCCAAAAGTCCTATAAATTTAACCTCTTGCAAGAAAAATATTTCAAATGCTATAAAATAGTTATGAGCATCCCTCACAACATACTTCTTAGGGAGGTCTATAAGACATCAAACATTTTAGGAGACAAAATTCATTGATGAGAATCAAGAAACATGTCATTTCTATTCAATTCATCTAGATTGGAATAGAAATTATGTAAAAATTCATCATGAGAAAAACTACCCAACTAAATATTGGGAAAAAATTATCTTCTTTTTCCTACAAAACATTCTTCTTCTAGCTATATTGATGGACTGTGAAACCTACACATGACCATAGTGGAAGATGGAGAGTGCATAGTTGTCTCTAGCTGGGAAGATAGAACTAACACCAGTTGAGGTGCTCTAGAAAATTTGGGTCAAGTAAACAACTCACTATCAGAGGTGCCCACCTCTTTCCCCTTTTCTTGAGGGTTTGAAATCGCTTCAAATTTCTTACTAGTTGATTTTTTAGCACAAGATAAATTTTTAGTGCTTGTTAAGTTTTGAATTTGCTTAGCTTGAGCTCCACCATTATTGAGGTTTCAATTTTTTTTGGCTACCAAATGTAGTCCACCCTTCATCATTTTTTGAAAGGAGAGCCTTAGTAGGCTACGCATTAGGATTATTGTAAGGAAAAACTAAGGGCTAATCTCTAATCTTATGATTAGAGGATTGACACTTAAAACAAGTATTTAGCAGATTGACATAAAGGACATGCTAGGTATGATGTAAGTGACCAATTTGAGTATCCATAATGCCTTTGATATCTTTATAGAGGTCAATCTCTACATAGGCATGCTTTTATTGGGAGAGCCAAGAAAAATCTGTCAAACTCAACACAAATAACCTTACCCAATGAGCTAGTAGTACTGGTTAGGAAATTGTAACAAGGTTAAGGTAAGCCCAAAGAATTATATCTAGACTAGCACACAAAGGGTATTTTTATCAAACTAAAAATTCTTGAGTCTAAAGTTGGAAAACCAAAACAAACACATGAACATATGAAGGGTCGTGTTTAAGAATGGCCTCTATATGGCTAGCTTCAACAAAGTAAAAAGGAAAAAATATTTAGTGAGGTTTTGTACAGCATCAAGATGAACCCCATGTGGGGCCCAATTCTTGTTAACCCAATCTCTCAACATGCTTTCAAGGGGAGTTCTCCCAACAAAGTAGCCTTTTAAAGTAAAATGCTTGAGCCATTTATTAACAGTATTAAACTCTAAAATGGGTAATGTCACATCTTGACCAAGGTTAGAATTCATACCTCATGGAGCACCTTGAAAACAAATTTTTGAGGGTGCTTGTTTGAAGGAGCCGTTGTCTAGAGCCACCAAACCATCAACACCAAGGGAAACTATTGGTTTGGTAAAGTTTCAGGCCATAAAGATGAAAACTAGAAAAACCTACAATAAATTTGGTAAAATAGAAGAATTCTTACACCAATGACACAACTCAAGTAAAGTCAAAAACCCTGACAGACTACTTATCACATTGCCTTCCCTTGATCAAATATATAATATTACTTATTATTTTTAATATGAACTAACCTATATAGATCAATGGAAATCTACCCATCTACTAAATTATAAAAAAACAATACAAACAAACCTATTTGTTAAATTAAAAAAGAAATAATCAATCTTCCCTACCCAGTTGTTCTTTACCGAATCATTTACATCCCTGAGAAAACTGTGCAAACCTCTTCTTCACTTTATTAGCAGTATTTTTTACGCTGAGGGCACTCAAATCCAAAATTTTCACCTGCCCCCACCACATTCCTTCAAATAAACATGACACACAAAATCAAGCACACGAGAAATACATGTCCCTCATATTTTCTATTCAATATCTCTCCATAAAAAAGTACCAGAAAGCTTAAAAAAGAAAAGTGATAAAGTGTACCCAAACTAATTTATTCTATAGTTTTCAATGTCAAGTATGCACCCCAACCACAACTGACAAACTAACAATTGGATACTTTTGATGGCTAAATTCTACTTTGCAGACCTGCTCGTGTTGTTGCTTTCAGAGGATCCATCCTTGTAGAAAAACTCAGCCCCACAGTTTGGCAACGTCTGTTTCAGAGGCCACCTTAGTTTGTTGACAATAATGTCCATTCATGAAGAGCTTACAAGTCTAGTCTTTGATTAGTAAGAACAACATGGAGCTAGTTAATGCTTTTCTGTCACAAACAGCAAATAGTTCATTTTCAATTAGCTTTTTCATTGTCATCAAATCTTTCTTTCCAGTAGACATCAGTTTTTTACTGTTCATGGTGATGACTGTTAATGTTTTGGTTTACATTACTTATTGTGTATGGAACATACTAAGATTCGTTTTTATTAATAAATTGAGCTAATACAATTTGAAGTGCCAATGTACAGTCACTATCTGTACAGGATGAGGTGATCCTGGCACAAAACACAGGTATAACTAAAGCAGAAACCATGAATCATCATCATTGCCATTAACAACAGTAAACAGTACATCATTTTTAGAAAGAAACCAGACTTCTACTCTTCCACTGTGGCCTCAATATTGAGATCAAAATTCCCCACAGACATATTTTGATGACTTCCAACACATGATTTTTCAGAAGCTACCGAGATGCTTACATTGTTGTTTGAACAATAAGTAAAACTACTCTCTTCCCCGGTCAAGCCAGAGAAATCCCCCCACTCAAAAGTGGGCTTCCATGGAGATCTACTTATGATAACATTGTTAGTCTGAGATGTGGGTATTTCTCCTGCAGAAGGGCGATTGATTGGCCTCTGTTTATAAAGCTTGTGCATTGCATGGATTCTGTCCACCAGAGTGAAAAATTCTTGGACTTCATCTTCATTGTCATCTTGTGCTGCACGTTTCCTGCACTTGTGTCCCTCACATTGCTTTCTCTCATGCCCTGCACAACTTGGTAACTTTTGCTCTGCTCCCTTGCATTCCATGATAATATTTAACAGATTGGACCGATTGGTTGCGCACCGATGACCTCGGTTACTTGATGGCTGCCAGTCCACCTCACAGCCTCACACCATATTTTCAAGTAGAGTATATAGAGGATTTATAGCTGCAGCTTTGCAGATTCAAACCCATCTTTCGTAGTAACCTACTAACCGGTTCCTTCCATAACTCAATTTTGCATGTTGGTCTACGTAAATTAGATCAAATGAACGGTGAACATTCATTCCAAACTGAACCCGGTTACCATGCTAGTTATTCTAGAGTCTTCTATACCTGGCAGTCTATGGAATCTAACTTTTCAAAAAAAACAAAAATCCCATCAAATTACCCAGTGTCGTTGAACGAAAATCCCCTCCAACAGCCGACGATGTTTTGACGAATTTGTGAAGAAAAACGGTCGGGCTTAATGAGCACACACTAAGAGACTTAGGTGGCTCTTGTGGAGCCCATTCAATCTGTTGCCTAATTCCGTTTTCCAACACTGCCGTCACCATCAGCAGTCAAACCACCGTTGCATAACCAAACCAAATTCAAATCACGGATGCCGCGCTGCGGATGTTTGAATGGATTAATAGAAAGAGAGCCTCTCCTGGAATATCGTTACTGGAGGGAACGATTGGCATGGGTATCTTCAGGAGGCAGTCGCACTGTGTCACCATATCCAACAAACAAGTTTCCAACCGCATCAGCTTGCATTTGCCAGCGTACTTCCAACCTGTGCTGAAATGGGAACTTTGGAACAGGGTATAGATATCCATAGAAGCATAAAGGACAGAGGAATTTTTTCAGATGTTGTAGTTGGAAATACTCTAAGAGACATGTATGCAAAATGTGGAAGCATAGACAAAGGGCATGCACTGTTTGATCGAATGCCTCAAAGAAATGTGGTCTCGTGGATTGCCATGATTGCAGGATACACAGAATGTATAGACAAGTTTAACAGAATGCCCCGAATAAACGCTTTCCCATGGAATGCCCTGATCACAGATTATTTACGAAGTCAAATTTTAAAAGAAGGCTTTAGGAACTTTCAAGCAAATGCATGTGGCAGCTGTAAAGACAGACTCTGCAACCTTTGCTATCATCCTCCTAGCCTGTCCCAAAATGGGAGCTTTGGAAGAGGCTATGGACATCCATCAAAGCATAAAGGATAGAGCAATTTTATCAAATGTTGTAGTTGCAACTGCTCTGCTAGACATGTATGCAAAATGCGGAAGCACAGACAATGGGCGTGAACTGTTTTTGAAACCACATTTCGGGATTTCTACATCTTTATTTTATTCTTTATTTCTCTAAAAATTTAGAACTCTTATGTTTGTTTTTATCTATCCTATATTTTTCTAAAAAATTGCATGTAATAATGGCATGGTTGCACTTTTTAGGTGTGCCAACATTGTTATATCAAAACTCGACTTTGTTCCTCCTGCTTGCAACTTGAGTTTTTTAAAAGGACATTCCTATTATTTTTTGTCAGTTAGTTTATCTAGTTTCTATCTTTCATTTTTTTTCGATCCACCCACCGATCTTGGTATAGTCTGCCAAACATTTGACACTCTGTCTATAAACTCAAAACCTTTGGTTTTGATACCATTTGACGTAGTCGAGATTGGGGTACCTTATTAGGCTGTTTGATATCGCATCAAGACAACAACTCAATTCGACAATTTCATTTGTCAATTGAAGTAAGTTTAAGATTTCACAATAAAATAACTATTCTCAATCTGTCATCGTATTCCAGGCAAACAATTGCATTAAAATTCAAACAAAATTTGATTCCAAATTCAATTTTGATTCAATCCTCATCCATGGCAAATAGCATTATACAATCTGCAGGTTTCAATTTAACATGTTGCTATTTAACCTCTCATTCAAACGATACAATAATCAAGTTCCAATTTAATTTTCTTTGTGTTCCTTCATCAGATACACACTTTTTTTATTCTTCTTCTTTGCATCTGATTGATTGTAATCTTTGTTTCCCATCATTTCTGCTACCCTCGGTTTGCACTTGCAAACAACTTATATTTTCCATTATTTATGTCATCACCATTCTGCATTTTGCAGTAACTTATGCTTCATTTTAAACAGAGCTTTCTTCCACTATTGCACGGGCTCTTACTCTATATTCTCCCTTACATTAGCACTGTCTCCTTCCTCCTACTATGGCACAGCCTGCACTCTTACTTCAGGAAACATTTAATTGCATTATAAATTCCAATTGCCATCTCGTATAGTGTGGCTCACCCCCTTATCCCACTCTAATCTGCTCTTTACTCTCTTCTTTCTTTATTCCCTCTGCTCTTTTCTTTTCTCTGGTGTCTTCTATCCTAACTCGACCCCATCTATGTTTAAGCTTCTTTCTTTATATGCTAGCTGCCATCTTACCTCTACTGTTCGTGCCCCTCTTCTCACTGCTTTGCATATTTCTTCCTTTCTATAACACTCGACCCATCTACTATTTTTTTTATTGTTGCATACTTCTAAAATTCCATTCATATATGGTGCCACCCCTTACTTCTCCAAATCTGCGATGTCTTATTTTTTAACCTGGTGAACACTCTGCTTCTTTTCACTGCGCAACCCCTGCTCTATCAACTCTCTCCTCTTACCATGGTGTAGCCTGCACCATCTCTCCAGGAAGCATTTTTTATTTTATTTTTAAATCTCCACTCCACTCTACAGAGCGTGATCCCTCTCCTCTCTCCTCCTTTTCATTTTCATAGTTAATTATTTGTCTCCAAAACTACGACCTTTTGTATTCTCCTTATTTCATTCTTATTGCTGGCTCTTGCATTTCCTTTAGGCGTGGGCTGTAGTTATTCCCTGTTATTTTATTTTCAAATGTTAAAATTTGTTTTAACTTCCTTTCTCCCAATCTGGTCGACCCCTCACCTTCAACTTAGCAGTGAATATTAAATTTCTGTTCTTCAGAAATGTAACTATTTATTTTTTTCATGGCGCATCCTGTTTTAGATGATGATTTTAACATAGAAAATTAAAAGGTTTTTATTTTCAACAACCTCTCCAACTGAGGCCTTTTCAAAAGGGCCATCGATCCATTAAATTCAAATAATCAATAATAGCTTAGCTTCCGATTCAACTTAAAAACCTCCTTCTTAGCTTGATAAACATAAGAAGATAGATGGGACTTCACTTTATTTTATTTTTGGAGTCATCTTCATGGAAAACCAACCGCAATCAAACCTACACGACATCACACTGTGAAAAGCAAAACTAAAACAAAACTTTGCCACAATGAACAAAAATAGTTTTAGTCGATGTTGATTGCACATGCACAAGGATGCTCCTACATCAATCTCGCTAATAATTTGTAAGCTGAAGAAGTTAGTATAGTTGTTTATGTTGAGTGTTGAAGCCCAACGGACATAATATTTTCCCTCCAATTGCCGACTCTTCAGCTTCTCCATTTGGATATGGAATACGTCATTTTACATTTGTTGTTGTATCATTTGTAAACTGCTATTGATAATAAAATATTGCTCTGCTCTTAGTGTGGATGTAGCCATTAATGGTGAACCATGATAAATATTTGTGTCATCTCTTTGTTCTGGTTGTTCATCTTTGTTTGTACTCTATTTTTGCATCTTTGTCTACACTCCATTAAATTTTCAATTGGTATTAGAGTTGTACGGTGATGGTATAGCTGGTTGAGAAAATCAGTGCTAGATTTTCGAGTCATGGAGGAAGCAAAGATAGAGAAATTCTCAAGTCAGAATTTCAGTCTATGGAAGGTGCAAATGGAGCCATTGTTGATAAAGAAAGACCTCTCACTTGCGCTTGATGGGAAAGCTAAGAAGCCAAGTTCAATGATAGATGAAGAGTGGGAGAAGCTAGACAAGAAGGCAAAAGCTACGATTTTCCTCTCGTTGTCTAGTAATGTATTGTTTAATGTTTCAACAAAAAAGACTTTGAAGGAATTGTGGGATAAAATTTCTTCGATGTATGAGATGGCTTCAACATCTAATAAGGTGTTTATTATGAAAAGGTTATATAACCTGAAAAAATGAAAGGTGGTGGAATTGTGTCCAACCATCTTAATGAATTTAACACATTGGTTACTCAATTAGTTTCAGTGGGCATTAGCCTGGATGATGAGATCAAAGCAATTTTATTGTTGTGTTCACTTCCTAATAGTTGGGAGGGAGTTGTTATGGCTGTGAGTACTTTTGTGGCTACTAAAAAATAAATTGAAGTTTGATGATGTCGCAACTACTCTCTCCAACGAAGATATGCGAAGGAAGAACCAAGAAATATCTTCAGGTGAAGCCCTCACTATTGTTAGTAGAGGAAGGCATCGACATAGAGGCAAAGACAATAACATAAAAAAGATCAAAATTTGCAAAAAGATCAAAATCCAAAGGTAGAATTGGTGATTGTTGGTTTTGTGGTAAGCCTGGTCACACCAAAAAAGATTGTTATTCCTATAAGAAGGCACAAGAGAAGGTAAGAGACAATGAGGCTAATACTGTTTATGACAAGGATGATAGTGTGTTGGTTTTATCCACAAGTGAATTTATTACATACTCGTGGGTTTTAGATTCTAGTGCCTCCTTTCATGCCACTTCCTGTACGGAGGCCTTCACAAACTATCAAGAAGGACAGTTTGGAAAAGTCTATTTGGGGGATAACAAATCATGTGAGATCATTGGAAAAGGTGACATTATGTTGCAATCAAAGAATGGAGGAAAATGGCTTTTACAAGATGTTAGACATGTACCTAAGCTCAAGAGAAATCTTATTTCTGTTAGCCAACTTTTTACACAAGGCTGTAATACATTTTTCTACTTACATTCATGGAAAGTAATTAAGGGAGCCCTACAGATTGCCAAAGGAAATAAGGTGGGCAGTCTATATGTGTTTGAGAATGACTCTCAAGTGGGAGATGTTATGGCTATGATGGATAGCGAAACCGAGCTGTGGCATCGAAGGCTTGGGCATATGAGTCAGAAAGGCCTCAAAGTGATGGTTAAGAGAGATCAATTACGTAGTTTGAAATCAGTGGATTTGGAATTTTTCCAGCATTGTCTTTATGGCAAACAAAAGAGGGTCAACTTCTTGAAGATAGGACGTGCAAAGCATACTTCACCTTTGGAGCTTGTTTACTTGGATGTCTTTGGACCGACTGAGGCAACCTCTCTTGGAGGGGCTAACTATTTTGTAACTTTAGTTGATGACTGCACTAGGAAGGTCTGGATTTTTATGCTTAACAAGAAATCTGAAGCCTTTAGTAAATTTAAATTTTTTAAAGCTTTAGTTGAAAATCAGAGTGGGCATAACATCAAATGTTTGTAAATAGATAATGGTGGCAAATTTTTCTCACTAGAGTTTGATAATTTTTGTCCTGACAATGGTATTTGAAGGATCAAAATTGTTACTTTTACACCTCAAGAAAATGGGGATGTAGAGAGGTTAAATAGAACAATTTTGGAGAAAGCACGTTGTATGCTTTCCAATGTTGGATTAGGAAAAGAGTTTTGGGCTTAAGATTGCAACACAATAGTTTATTTAATTAGCAGGAGCCCATCATCCCAGTTAGATTTTGGTATTCTAGAGGAGGAGTGGCTTGGAAAGTGGATCTCCTATTCACATCTTCGGGTATTTGGATGTGAAGCATTTGCTCTTGTTCCCAAGGAGAAATGATCTAAATTGGATACCAAATCACAAAAGTGCATTTTTGTTGGGTATGGTGAAGATCAGTATGGATTTAGGCTGTGGGATCATGTCGTCAATAAGATTATTCACAATAGGGATGTGGTTTTCAATGAGCATGTTTTTCCAGTTTTGTAAACACATGCAATAGTCTCGAAGGAATATGTGCCTTTCTCAGCGTTTGAAAATAATCACTCAAATGGGTCTCCTGGAGGTAATTTGCAGTTAGGTAGCGTAGGTGGAATAAATTATTCACCCACCTTTGTTTTATCCCCTGCCTCTTCTATCACATCATCTCTAGTTTCTCCAAATAATGAAGGAGCTAATATAGAATCATTGTTTGAGCAACCTTGTGCGAGTGAACCACAGCCTTCACTTATTGCTCAGCCTATTTATGAGACCACACAACTTTCACAAGACACTGTGCAGCCTCCTCTACATGTTGTGCAACCTTCTAGACTCCGTACATAGTCTTCCTTAGGGAATGTTGGTCCTTGTGCAGCCTCTTTTCCCCTATTTTCAATGCGTCAATAGCCTTCACATGTGTTTCTTCCTTCACAACCTCCAAATTTACCTGCATAGGCTCCAATTTTTGTTTCACAACCTTCAAAAGTTATTGCACAATCTCTTAATGAGTCAACGTAGTCTTCAAAGATTGGTGCCACACATGATCCTTTTGTGCAGCATGCCATCATTCTAAATTAGCCTCCTTTAAATTCCCTGCCTCCTACACCTGTTGTGCAACATGCCTCAATGCAATCTCCTCAACTTGGTGCCCATGAACATGGTGATGTGCATGGGCAAAGCATTGGAAATATGAGTAATCTATCTCATGTTAGAAATGTTTGCAGTTCGATTGGAATTTATGGGCAAAGCATTGGAGGCAGTATGTTAGAACAGGGGAATATCCAACAAGGAAATTTACAGTAAAAATTTGATGATGTTCAAAGTCAATTGCAAAGAATGGACTTGGAAGATTCCAATATGCAAGAACTAGGTCCTCAGTAACGGAGGTCTACCCAAGAGAGGAGACATCCTTCAAAAAATTTAGATTATGAATTGTTGTATTCATAAAAGGTTGAACCTGAACTTTTAATTTCTGGTCAACCTGAACCAACTACTTTCAAAGAGGCTTGCAAGCCAGTTGATTCTACAAAATGGCATGAGACAATGCAAGATTAAATGACTTCATTACAGGCTAATAATACTTGGGATTTAGTGTCGCTTCCGCCTAATAGAAGACCCTTAAAAAATCGTTGGGTATAAAAGTTGAAAGAGGAGGATGCAGGAAAGAAACATTATCATGCTAGGCTAGTTGTAAAGGGGTATGATCAACAAAAGGGTATAGATTTTAATGATATTTTCTCTCTAGTTGTGAGAATGAACACAATTCGGGCAATTTTGGGATTGGCTGTAGTTTGGGATATTGAACTTGACTAGTTAGATGTCAAGACAACTTTTCTACATGGTGATGTTGATGAAGAGCTATACATGGAGCATCTAGAAGGATTTAAACAAGGACAGGAACATCTTTCTTGCAGGCTGAAGCATAGCTTGTATGGGCTCAAGCAAGCCCTGCAACAGTGGTGTATTAAATTTAATCTCTTCATGATTGAGCACAAGTTCTTTAGGTGTGAATCTGATCCTTGTGTTTATTACAAGCAACTTCCTACTGGTGAGTTTGTTATTCTCTTTCTCTACGTTGATGATATGTTGGTAGCCGATACTAGTAAGAGAATTGTTTCTAAGTTGAAGGCACAATTAGCTACGCAGTTTGCTATGAAAGACTTAGGCACAGCCAAGAAGATTCTTGGAATGACAATAACTAGGGATAGACGAAAGAAGGAGATCATGTTGTCACAAAAGGCATACATTGACAAGGTTCTAGAAAGATTTGGTATGGCTAATGTGAAGGCTATTTCTATTCCTCTTGCTATCCATTTTTGTTTATCTTCTAATTTGTGTCCGAAAACACAAGAGGATAAGGATTTTATGGAAGGTATTCCTTATAAATGTGTAGTTGGCAGTATTATGTATGCCATGGTTTCCACCCATCTTGACATTGCTCATGCAGTGGGAGTTGTGAGTAGGTTCATGAGCAATCCCGAAAAGCCTCATTGGGAAGCAGTCAAATGGATATAAAGGTATCTTAAAGGTACTGTTGATTATGATTTATGTTTTGGTGGAAATAATGTTCAACTACAAGGTTTCACTGATTCTGATCTTGGCAAAGATTTAGATAAATAGAGATCTACTACTAGTTATGTTTTCATGTTTGTTGGAGCTGTCATTAGTTGGGTCTCGAGGCTGCAACATTCTATTGCTCTTTGTATTTGGCTCTTTCTAAAAGTGCTAGGGAGATGCTTTGGTTACAACGGTTGTTTAGTGATTTGTGATGTCAACAAAGTGATTAGGTTCTATTTTGTGATAGTTACAATGCCATTTTTATGGCTCACAATCATTCATCTCAGCAACATTCAAAACATATTGACATACATGCTCATTACATTCGTCATGTGGTTGAAGAGGGCAAGTTACAAGCTGCAAAAAATTGACACAAAGGTCAATCCAATATATATTTTCACCAAAGTTGTTGGCAAAGAGAAGTTTGAATGCACTAGGACTTCTATTGGTCTGGTTAAGAAGAAGTAACAGTAAATTTAGAGTAGGGGAATGGTTGATGAGTTGCAGCATCTGTTGGACTTCAAGTGGGAGATTTGTTGAGTGTTGAAGCCCAACGGACATAATGTTTTCCCTCCAATTGTTGACTCTTCAGCTTCTCCATTTGGATATAGAATATACCATTTTATATTTGTTGTTGTATCATTTGTAAACTGTTGTTGATAATAAAATATTCCTTTGCTCTTAGTTTGGATGTAGCCATTAATGGTGAACCACGATAAATATCTATGCCATCTCTTTGTTCTTTTTGTTCATCTTTATGAGGCTTTTATAGGCACTAGACCTATTGTTAGTCATTTGGGAATTTTTGGAAGTAAGGAATTTTGTCATATTCCAAAAACAAATAGGAGGAAACTTGATGCTAAGTCAATCAAATCTATATTCATTGGTTATTGTACAAATCATAAGACCTACAAAATGTAAAATCCTACTATTCATAGAATGTTTACTAGTAGAAATGTAATATTTCATGAATTTGTAGATGATGTTCATGAAGAAGAAAAGGAAGAAAGAACCACTTCATAGAAACTACTTGAAGAAGATACAAAAATTTTAGGTGTTTAAGATCAACAAACTCATGATCAAAGTGGACATGAAACAAGGCAAAGTGAAGCTACTCCATCCAACAATGATGCATTGAGAATATCAATGAGGCAAACCAAGACACCAACCAGGTATAATGACTATGCTCTTATGTCTCAAGTAGTGAGTATAGATGAACCTCATAATTATGAAGAAGCTAAGAATCATAAAGAATGGATGATTGCAATGCAAGGAGAATATGATTCAATTATGGATAATGGCACTTAGGAATTAACTTAGAAATTACCTACAAATAAAATTCCTATAGACTCTAGATGGTTGTTCAAAACTAATTTTAAAGGTGATGGTACTATTGATCAATTCAAAGCCAAATTGGTTGCGAAAGGATACTCACAAAAAAGAAGGAATAGATTATGAGGATACATTTTCACCTGTGGCTAAAATGAATAATTTTTGGCTCATGATTGCACTTGCTACTAAGTTTAATTGGGAGTTACATTGAATGGATGCTAAGTCGGCATTTTTGAATGGTGATTTAAAAGAAGAAATATATCTTGTTCAACCTAAAGAATTTCTAAAGAAAGGAAAATAACAATTTGTATGTAGGTTAAAGAAAGCATTGTATGGTCTCAAATAGGCACTGAGGTCATGGTATGAGAAAATTGATAAATTCTTCTTTCAACAAGGGTATGTCAATAGTAAAAGCAATCCAAATATGTACATACAGAAAGATGAATATGGGAATTTTGTTTTGGTTTCATTATATGTGGATGACTTAATCATAACAGGAAGTTGTATAAATTTGATTGATGAAATCAAAACAAAATTATCATAGATATTTGAAATGAAGGACCTTGGTCAAATGTATTATTGTTTAGGAATTGAAGTATGGAGACAAGATGGTGAGACTTTGATCACTCAAAGAAAGTATTCAAAGAAATAGATTCAAAGGTTTAATATGCAATATTGTAAAGCAAGTGCTACTCCATTGGAATAAAATTTTAAGTTTTTTAGGGATAATGATGCTACAAAAGTCAATGGGACTAAGTTGTATAAGTATATGGTGGAAAGTTTGAACTACTTGACCACTACAAGACTTGATATTGCATATTCAGTCAACATACTTAGTCAATTCATGGCTAAGACTCTTGAGTCTCATTGGATAGCAGCAAAGAGAGTCATTTGATATCTACAAGGTACCATATATTTTGGCATCAAATATACTAACCATTTGAATGTTGAGTTGATAGGTTATTCAGATTCTAATTGGGTAGTTGAATTAAATGATCACAAATCAGTTCAATAGGTTATGCATTTAGCATAGGATCTAGTGTTGTTTCTTGGAGTAGTAAGAAGCAACTAACTATTCCTTTTTCATCTACTAAAGTTGAGTACAAAGTATTGAGCAGTGCTACCTGTGAAGCTATTTGGCTAAAGTAGATTCTTGGATATATTGGACAAAATCAAGAAGGACCAACCCCAATCAAATGTGTCAATCAAAGTTCAATCAAGTTGACAAATAATATGGTTTATCATGCAAGATCAAAGCACATTGAAACTCAACATCATTTTGTCAAAGAGAAGATTCAATCTCAAGAAAGAGTTGCAATATTATAACACCAATAATAACATGGTTGATGTATTCACTAAGACATTGGGAAAAATAAAGTTTATATCATATAGAGATATGCTAGTTCGAGTCCATCAAAATTTAGTTATTCTTTAAGGGGGAGTGTGGGAATAAGTAATACTAATTTATGCATGATTGTATATGTGTCAATAGCATAGTGTAGCCATGTCTAGCAAGATCGAACAATTAAGATTAGTTTTCTGGCTACAATCCAGTGTGTTGTCAAACAACTACAGTTAGTTGTCAAAATGGTTAGTTGTTTTATAAGGAGGTTATTAATTCTTCTATACTTATAAATATGTATTCTTTAATCTATCTAATGTATCATTCAGTTATTTCTTTCATGCTCTTTGTTTCATTCTCTATTTTCTTTGTTGTTTATTTTATTCTATTTCATTCATCATCTGCATCATAGCCTTCCTCGATCTTGACATGGATCTTATTTAATTGGCATCACACATCAAATATGAAGTACTCTAGTATCCCTTTTCAAAGAAATTCATCCAGTTGTAGATTATAGATTCTTTGGAGAGCATCTAGTAGAGCAAAGTAGAAGTTGATGCTCTACGGGGCTTTATCTTGGCCTCTTAATTGTTTCTCATCTTCATGGTTGCTCACAGTACTACTAGCATCCGTTGGCACAATCGGCATCCACCGACATCCACGAGGCTTCCTCACACAAGCTTCAAATCCAACCACCAATATTTTCCTCGAATAAACTGATTTATTCCTATGTAAGATAGCCTTATGGAAACTAAAATTTAGATACACAGGCACGATGCACAGAAGAGGCATAGGACAAAATCCTTCAATTCTCACAACTTTTTTGTTCCTTCATACAACAACAACGACTGAAACTGCATCATCATCATCGACGGCTTGCAATTCATTCAAGTAATTTTCCATTATAAACAAAAGAAGCAACAACACTTAATCGGTCGAGATGGAGAGAAGAAGCAATAGGAACATGACCTCTACGATAGCTTTCATAGAAATGGAAAGAAGTGTGGAAAGTCCTTTGTACAAGCACAATGAAGAGAATTTGTAGTGCAACTTTAGGACTTGCGCATAAGTATTCTACGCACTCCAACGAATCAAGCGTATTCAAGGCTGAAGTAGTCACTCGTATCTTTCCTCCTGAGAGAATGAAAAATTCTCAATCACCTTTTGTTCGCTCACCATGGTCCTGTGAAATGAGAATTCTCGTCTATCCTCTTTGTGATTCTCAAGAATCTGGATGGGTTTCACGCCCTGTGGTAGCCTCTCTTCTAGTTGTTTATTGTGTAGTTTTTTCCTCCATTTCCCTTAAACAATTTGCGCACATAGATTCCCAGGAACATTACCGCTCTAATACTAGAATGAAATGATGCATAGCTTGATGATATATTGAATGCACAACCAAGGAATTTATATAGAGGAAATTGCAGTTATATCAAGAAGCTAAGCAATGCTTATAAAAAATGTAATAGAAATATTCTAGACTAATAAAATGACAATGATCACCTAGGGAACCGATATTTTCAATTATTATGCATGTTGTCTTGCTCAAATTTGAGTTCAATTCCTATTTTTGGTCCAACTTTTCTATAATCTACAAATTCTTACATCTACATACCTAGAGCCTTATGAATTGGTAGCAATACCGTGAAAATAATTGATTGTTATAATTGAATTATCTTATAAATCAAGTGCATGACTTGGTAGGATATTCTTTCTATTTAGGGATCCATCATAAACATGTCGAAACCATAGATTATAATTTCATGTGTTACCCTGCTACTTCTTAAGCATTTAAGAAGAGTGAGATGATTACAAAGGATGCTGGAAATGTTTTGAAGAGTCTGACTTTGTACTCACTAATTGCAATTTGTTTCAAAGTTCCTTAAACCATTTTGATAAAGTCATTCTGTGCACCATTCAAGTCTTATCCATGTTCTCACATTTTGCATATCAATCTACCGGAGTATGCAAAAATATTTGTTCTATTTTTCTCAAATGGATATCCATATGTTGGTTCCTGATTTTCGTTCCTCTTGTACATACCTTTTTTTCCACCTCTCCATGTGTTTTTACCATAGCACTCACAATCGCAATGTCTGACAAAATTCTCCATTATGTATTTGATACATGGTGGTGCCTTGTTTTAAAACTCTCCCTTTTGTGCACACTAGGGAGACGTAGGTGTAGACCGTGGAATTTGACATTAACACCTGATGGTTGCAAAAACTTTTATCGCCCCCTCGATGAATCCATCTTTTCCATACCTTGCAATCATTTAATTTTATGAGATTACATACCTGTGTTTTCATATTTATTTTATATATAAATTTGCCTCTTCAAGCATAGGATAAAATATCTATTTCGTTATCCTCTGATAGATTTTCATAACCTGTCATAAACTGCCAAGGCTAGGATTTAGCTTCTACATTTTCCTTTTGCATTGTTTGAAAGTTTCTAAGAATTTTTCAACAAACCTATAACATGTATATCCCGTTACAATGTCATCCCAAGCAGTGTGTACCTTGTATGCGTTTCTATCTTTTGCTGCCAGAACCCTTTTTGGTCATCGAAACCAGTTTTCATACCAAATGGAAGTATCATTGGCCATTTTAAATACTTTTGCCTTCATAGACAACTTTCCATCGTGAGGTTATGAAAGGTACGTGGGGTTCCGATGAGGTTGTGGAAACCTCCTTGGTTCTAATAAGGTTGTGATAATCTTTTTGGTTTTTTATATTGGTTTTAGAAGTATTAAAGTTTTCCATCAAACATTTCATTTTTCATAATCATGTGTATTTTGGAAGTCCTTAGAAATTTAGTAACTTTTTAAAAGCTTTGAATTTCAAAGTAAAATTTGGTAATTCCTATAAATCCTACAATAACAATCACTCTAGTTGAGGGTAGGGGGCCTAGTTCAATTGGCTAAAAGCATCCTATTGTAGGCAAGTGGCTACGAGTTCCAATCCCCCCTGTATGCATGGTACCAAAGGACGTGTTGTGTCTGCACCATTGGTCTATTGGATGTTGTGGTGTGTTGTTGATATGTGGTTGTCATTGATGTCAACACTATTAGCATTGTTGCATTAGAAGCTATATATGTCAAGGATATTGAGAAAATTGTATAAAGAAGTGCTACAGGTTGTTAGTGGTGAAGTGAAGTTTTGTTTGTTTGTGTGATCAATATGTTGTTGTTCAGAGGTTGAGGACTAAAAGGTTTCTTGTTGAGTATATCTAGTTTGTCCACGTCAAGTTTAAAAGATCTGCGTGAAAATTTGATCAAGTTATGAAGACTTGTATTATGATAGATTTTTTGTTACTTTAGTTCATGTTCTTCAATGAAGATCATGTGATTTCTGTAAATTCAGTTGTTGCAGATGCCTCTCTGGTGTTTCATGGTGGTTTTCTAGTTTGTGCTCTATCTGTGTCACACATCCACATTGATCGTTGTGGTCATGATCCAATATTTTCTCTTGCGTGTTCATATTTTTCATGTTCTTAGCCGACAAAGTGTTGAAGCGTGTTGTGGATCTTCGAGGAGTAATTAATTGAAGTGGGTCATTTTTGAGGATGTTATTTTCGGTCTTCACTATGTTGTGGCCGACCTTGGTTGATTCGCATGAATAATATTTATTGATCTAAGGCGACTGTTTATATTTTTTCTTCCTATTTTTTTTAAGCCAACTTATAGCAATGTAATCTCTCGTTGCAGATATATAAGAGCAATTGTTTTATCATGTGAATGAGTGCAAGTGTGAAGTGTACAAGTCTTGTGTGTGAATATTGTCCAGATCATTCAAAGGCAAAGCAGAGAGTGAAGAAGAGTGAAGAAGTGTTCATATGCTTAACCGGAATTGTAACCAGGCATTAGTAGATGCTATTTTCTCAGTTCAAAATTTGATGGATTTAATCATAACCTTTCTGTAAGACAGTGTGTCTTCCTTTGTGATTGAGCAGTGAGCTCTAGGCAGTGTGCCTGAATGCATGTGCATTCCCCATTCATATTTTCTTATACTTTTAACAGGGTATATAATCTTGTGAACTGACCTCCATCGTGGTTTTTCCCCTTACAGGGTTTCCACGTAAAAATCTTGGTGTTATGTGTGCTTCTGATGTGTTGTTCATTTATGCTTTCATGATTAATGATCAAATCTAAGAATAAGGTTAATAAGTTGATTAAGTTTGAAATTCGGTGACAACTGATTCACCCCCCCTCTCAGTTGTCTGCCCTTGAGTTGCCAACATGGTCATATTAAAAAAAAATTCTACTGCACTACAAGTTAAAAAAAACATCGACTCCAGTCGATTAATGTAGAAAATTATAACTTTTGTATCTAATGATTGGAAGCATATTTTGTGTGAAAACTTACTAGATGGTGTATAATAATCCCCCCAAAAAAACCACTAGTTCTTTTCACTCCAACCATTTAAATATTTATGTTTGATTGTTTCTATAAATTGTTTGTTGGAGATTTAAAAAATTAAAATCTCCCAAATAGGAAGGTTTTCTACTATAAAAAATTGCCACAATGTTCTCTATGGATTCAAAAACAACCTTATAAGACAATTTTCTTCCAACTTGAACAAATCTTGAGTTTTAACTATTTCATCTGGTTAGGGTTAAATAGCATAGAGAAATGTGCAACACTGAATTTTGTGACAACACAGGTTAATAAATGCCTCCAATTTGATAAAAAATGATTTTTAAGATGCTTTAAATACAATTGCACCAACTATATTATCACCATGAGCTCGACATGATTACCATTCCCAATTTTGACACAAAATTCTAAAATTGAGTAAAACCAAATACAAGGATAACACCTACAAAGAAACCTAATAAATAAAATATTGAACTTATCATAACTAATCATACTCCATTCACTTTTCAATTCCATAAAAAAACATGGATATGTTCCTTATGGATATATTTTTGTGTGAAAACTTGCCAGATGGTGTATAATAATCCCCCCCAAAAAAACCAGTAGTTATTTTCACTCCAACCATTTAAATATTTATGTTTGATTGTTTCTATAAATTGTTTGTTGGAGATTTGAAAAATTAAAATCTCCCAAATAGGAAGGTTTTTTACCCTAAAAAATTGTCTCAATGTTCTTTGTGGATTCAAAAACAACCCTATAAGACAATTTTCTTCCAACTTGAACAAATCTTGAGTTTTAACTATTTCATCTTGTTACTGTTAAATTGCATAGAGAAATATGCAACACTGAATTTTGTGACAACACAAGTAAATAAATTCCTCCAATTTGATAAAAAATGATTTTCGAGGTTTTTTAAATACACTTGCACTAACTATATTATCACTACAAGCTCGACATAATGACCATTCCTTATTTTGACAAAAAATTCTAAAATTGAGTAAAACCAAATACAAGGCTAACACCTACAAAGAAACCTAATAAATAAAATATTGAACTTATCTTAACTATCATACTCCATCCACTTCTCAATTCCATCAAAAAACATGGATATGTTCCTTATGTACTTTAGAGTGCTCATTCTATAAGTACTATTTATGTGTGTTAATAATAACCAAATAATTTTATTTTCATTTTGACCATTGAAATCTTAATGTCTTGCATGCTCCACAAAATCTTGTGCACATCTTCTTAGTAAATTTTATTTGTACAAACAAATTTTCTTATGCAAGTGTTCTTATAAAAAACATGAAATAATAAAAATCCTCATCAAAAGAACATAACATATTTGATAATAGGTCCTTTCATGTTAGAGTTGATAGTGAAACCCATAGCTTCTAGAAATCACCTACAATCAAAATACCTATTACATGGAGAGAAAAAGAAATATTATTCTATTCAACCTTATTCAACCTTGAGAACATATTTTCAATCTAGAAAAGAATGATGGATTTTGTATTGAATTGATTAAATAACCTGAATTAGATAATTGTAATTAATGCTAAAATATTATTAAATAAAAAAGCAACCTAGATGAAGCCCTAGGTGAGGATTAAGTTAGATCATGACAAATTTCCACATCTTATGCTATGAGACATGACCTAAAAATAGCTCAATCTAATAATATTTTTTTTTCTTAAGTACATAAAATTAAAGTGACTTAATAATTAATTAATGATTAATCAATAATTAGGTTATTTTCCTATTTACTCTAATATTTCATCTTTAATAGTATTTTTTCTATAGAAATAGTTGTTCTAATCTCTTCCATTGTATCCTTTTTAATTTCAAAATGATGCATTACAAAATAAATTGCTAAAATATTTACTAATTTTACATGTTCTCTAGATAGATATTTGATTGGAATTTCTAAGGTAAATTTCCATTTTTAATGGACTGAAAGCTTCCCAAGTCTTCCCTTTTTTTTTTCTATTTGATGTTTCCTATGTTATGACCAAACCTTTGAGAGAGCTACGAAGAGTGGTTTATCCTCTTTGTCTTTTCCTTGAACAACTTAACATTTTAAAGGATCAATTTCTTTCTATTTTATTTGAACAAATTAAAATTCTACAAGATCAATTAAGAAGCTTAACCTTCCCAACTATATGAATTCCACTTTCCATCTAGCCAAGTCCTCAACCACTTGTCTATTTATTCTTACATTTCCTTCAAATAACTCAAGGAAAAATAAACAATCTAATCAGTCATTCACCAAGGAAGACACTTCATTTTTCTACCTCAACCCTAGGCTTGTAGAGTCTAATTATCCAACCATACTAGAAAATAAATGTGTGCTAGATTTCTATGAATATAGATTTAGATTTCTCCTTTTGGTTGCAACTATAACAAGCACAACATGTCTAAATTGTATTAATTTTCTCTCCTTAGGTAAACTTATCATTTCATATATATCTACTTGTATTGCACTATAGTTATAATAAAAATATATTATCCAAAGTTTAAAATAGTAGATCTTATTTCAATTATGAAAGCATAGTAAAATATTATGGGGTTACTTCAAATTTTAATAGTTTATAAGATACTATTTATCTTCATAATTACTTTGTTCAATAATTATATAATATATATTTTTATACTACAAATTCTTCAATATTTGGATAAGTTGTCAAATTTTTAATCAATCAAATTCTATTTTCTTATAATTTGTATACTATTAATTTTTATTCTATTTTATTTCTCACATTAGAAATTATTTTAAACAAGAAAAATTATACCAAAAATTACTCTTTCAAAAAATAATATATTTAAGATAAAAAAAATTTAAACCTTTTAATATTATTAACTATAGCAGCAAAAACTAGCCACTATATCACACACTTATTAAAACTAGCTATTGCACTTTAGGTGTGCAATTGGTTATGCCAAATAATTTGTTGAAATAGATAACAATTTACATAATAAGAAAAGGAAAAAATGAATTAAATTTGATGCAAATGATTGTTTACCTTAATTGATTTTGTGTAGACATATTGGTTGAAATAGAACAATTTGTATGTAACTTATTTAAACAACACATTTAAAAAATGAAATAGAAATAGTATAGAAAAATAAATGAGCTTAAAATTATGTGAGATAAAAATGTAGATTAAGGATATATACAATGTTGAAAATGAAGTATTTTTTATGGAATGTTTAATTCGCATTACAAGAATGTATGCAATTGAATATAATAGTATAACCAAATTGTTACATGGTCATATTGAACTCCAATTTATTTGTAAGCCTGTCACATAAACAAGGAAAATGAGTCATCATTACATTGAAATATGAACCACACATTGGTGTGCATTGCTCTATTCAAGTATTGTATACTGAAAAATGCATAATGATGAAAATTTTAACATTTCTAGTTTCAGACATAGGTTCAAACATTTTAAAAATTATGTTATTGGAACTTTACATATCTTTGTACCTATGGAGGAATTCAAGTGGTGAAATTATAGACCAAAACACTACATTTTGTATGTATTCTATATTAAACACACTAGCTGTATTTATATTTGTGACTGCTCTACAGATTGGAAATGAAAAAACACAGTTCAGAAAGGTGGGCAACTAAGCAACTTTAACTTCAATTGTCTTAGGTTTCTTAGGCTGTGGAGGAGGAAGCTTGGGAACGGTAACACTCAGCACTCCATCTTGACAACTGGCAGAAATCTCCTCCATATTGTAGTTGTAAGGCAGGGTAAATTTATGCATAAATTTTCCCACCCTGTGCTCCATACAAATGAATTTGGCATCCTCGTCCTCCTTCCTCTTTCGCTCTCCGCTGATTGTCAACACATTCTCATCCTCTACTTGAACCTACTTGTTCTCAAACACACAACTACTTTGTTAGTCTTAGTGGCCAATGATTTAAAGCTTTTTCATCCCCCAGATGCAGAGAAAATGAGGGTTTAGAGGTTTATAAGGGAAATACCTTGATGTCGGGTATGTGCAGGATCATCATGGAAAAAGTAGGCCCTTAGTGGCAAAAAATTCAGAAAAATTAGAGTTAGGCAACTTGACGTAAAAATTTGAATAAGTTATCTATATTATTTCAAAAAATATGTAAGAATAGAATTTGTAGAAAATTGAATGTAGTTTCTAAACTACTAGGTTTATTTTTTTTAAAACAAAATCTATTTGGTGAAATTTTGAAATTTCAATGCAGAGTACTTAAATTTGGGAAAAAATAACAAGTAGATGTCCTGAACCACCCTAACCACAATAAAATGATATTTTTTTATAGATTTTAGATATAAGTAGAGGACTCATGTCCCGATGTGATGCATATTTTTTGTAATTTTTTTCCAAGTAAATAATTAATTATGATTATTTTATTACAAATTTTAAAAATATAAAACTCGTCGCCTAACCACCTTAACTTGGTCAAAACTTCATGAAATTCATTTTTTTTTAATCCTATATTATATGAAGCATAGAATGTGATGCATATTTTGGATTAAAAAATATGATACCTTTGAAAGCTATAGTTGTTTTTCAATTAGCCTATCAATCAGGACTTTAGTCATAATTCAAATAGAAAATGAATAATAATTATTTATTAAATTCAAAGTAAAGCATAATTTATATTGGTAGAAATCTGAGAATATCCTTTAAAAACCCTTTTTATTTCATTAATTTTGGGTAAAAAAAAAGTTGTCAGCCACATACCCTACAAATACCCATCATATTGCCACTTTTTGGCCCATCATGATCCTGCACATACCCTGACATAGTTTTTAAGGCCTGGCATGTCAATTATGAAGACATAAGAGTTGGGAAACTCTTTGAAATCAATGGGAGTGGAAGTCGTGGCAATGTTGTCCAGAATATAACTATGTGTGGGATTGTTGAGGAGTTTCTCCATTTCATCAAGGACTCCCAGAAGCTCATGAAAACTACTCAACAGGGGCTACATCTCTTCTGACAGTTCTACATTCTCGTCAAATTTCATCATCATTTCATTTAAAATTATCCAAATGGTAAATAAATTCTTCACAAATTATAGAGAAAACCTAAATCAACAACCTTGAAAGGAGTTGTAGAGAACATTCACCAGGTTACTGATTGCGGTCAAAGAAGCAGAAGTACAAGTGATTTGAAAGAAGTAACTGGAAGAAGTACTACAAGAGATATTTGTGAAATATTAGAGTGATTATTAGGAAGGACAGTGAATGGAAAACAACTGATATTTATTTATAGTAAATGCAATATCAATATTTATAAGTCTGCTAGGTTGGCGAGTGTAGAAGACAAAGAGAACGCCAATATTTATAGGTACACATACAAAGGTGGCACGGAGAATTTATCTTTACTAAATGATTTAATGAAGGCATCTTACCTTTCGACTTCAAATCTATTCAAAGATTATAATATTTAACTACGATAGTCAAATCTAATAAAAGAAAATCAAAAGATCTTTCACCTACTTGAGAGAGAAATTATTCCTTATAGCTCATGCCAGTCATAGAGTTAGGTGAAATGAAAATAGTTCTACTAAATAAATAAACCAAAGATGTAGTTAGTATTTCAGAAGCAAGCAATAGAAAATGGAATGTTCAATTTGGTATTCCAAAGAAATAATAAGTTACCTTTGGCTGATTAGTTTGTAGTGCTTAGATAATGAGGAAATAGTGTAAATGAGCAATAAGAGGAGGTTGCAATAGAGGAAAAATATTAATATAATTTACAACAACTAAAGTATATCAATAGTGGTAGTGAAGTAAATAAGAAAGTGGCGTACCTGTAGTAGGTGAAATGCACTTCAACTGTTTGAGGAGTTTGAAATTGACATTACTGTCAATCAATTAAATCTTCATTTTTTCCGTATGCAATATATGGGATTTGTTGCATGCATGCATAATGTTGAAATGTGAAGGATGGTTGTATGCGAAGACTTTGTAGATCAAGTACTCGTGAAATAGCAATGAATGTGAGGCCTTATCAGTCAATGTTGCCAATGTTGAACGTGGCCCTTGGAAGTGTTAATCCTTGTGACTTATGTATTGTCAGTTCCCAAGCCATTTTAAGTGGAATTTGATGGTGAATACCATGGCTAAGTGGGGTTATTGGGACATATTTTGGATTGTTATGGTCCCAAGGCAGGCCAATGTAATGTTTAAATTGAACAATGGAAAACAAGGGTAGCTAAGATTTTTTTCACCTTTGTTGTATACAATTTCTTTTACCTGACCAAGTGCACTATTCACAAGCCCTATTTTGACCCAAATATTAGAACATAACATGACCTTTTGGCCAATAGACAACAAAATATGAGCTTGAAGTTTCTCTTCATTTGGATTTGTGTATGTTGACCCTCTAAGTTGCTCTGCAGTGGAAAGGGCAGCAGGTGTCGCCAAAGACAACAACATACGTTTGTTGTGTAGTAACACCATTTCATTTGTTGTAAAAAGGTGTATGGCAGACAAGAAAACAATTTTTTCTACAGCGTTGAGCGATGAACTTGAGCATGACATTATAATTTCCTAGTCTTCTTGTGTAGGCTCTGCATTTCATAGATTTGAGAGAAGTGCACAAAAAGCAATTTGGAAAGGAGCATCACCAACTTGTCGAAATAATCTGGTCAAAAGTTACCACTATTGTGAAGTTGCACCATAGTGTGCCACCATATGAAGTAGAAGCATACACAGGGATATCTTTCACTAGTGTTAGCTATCCCAAGTCACCAAAGAGAATAATTGAGCGGCCTCGAAAGGGAAGGTGGTTGTGGGCAGGGAATGCAAGCTTGTCGTAGTCGTATGTCAATATGTTCTAGCAACGTTAAGCCTATGAAGCTCATCTCATCTACTAAAATTTACCTAATAAAGTATATGCTTTATTGGAAGGCCACAAGTGTTTTCCCTTGTAGGGGGGCCATTTCTTTTATTGGAATTTGAAGGGAAAAATGAATTTTTGATGCTTGAATGTTGAATGCAGCAACACCTATAGGTGCAAGAAGTAGTAAAGGTGATTCGTGAATTAGAGTTGAGCTATTGAGGGCAGACCTTATCTTCTTTATGAGGTGTGATTTTCCAATTCCTATAGTTCCTTGGACAATGAGCTTTAGTAGTGGTTGTAATAGAACAGTGGTTAGATGAGACCAAATTATATCGAATGCTTTCTGCTGCTGAGTAGAGAAAGTAGTAAGGTTGTGTTCATTGAGATCATAGTGAACTTGAAAGGTTGGCCAATTGAATTCTATGAAAGTAGTTGCAAGATGCATTTGTTGTTGGGTGAAGCCGGTATGTTCCTAGTCATGGTGCATGCCAATGTCACGTCAACCAAGCATGTCCAATGCATCAAGTTGTATAGGAAGGTTTGGGTGCAAACTTGAGAGAACCTTCCATTCTTCAGGATTTTGTCCTTGCAACACATGTTCAATGCTCGAGTTGTTGCTAGCATCTGATTCTTTGGTTGGATTTGGATTTTTGCGGTGTACGTACCATGGCATGTATGTCGAAGAGAACCTTTCCCATGTTGAAATAATTTGATGTTCAGAGGATCGAAAGTCAATGTCAATGTTTCGGAAAGGTTGGTATAGAATTAGTTCACTCCAAAAAAATTCATGAAAGATTTCATCATCTCTTATAAGGATGCACGTGAACCTAGGGAGATGTGAACAATTTCTTTTTGGGGGTGCTACTTCCATTGTTCATTTTTTCAAGACGCTTTGAAGGTCCATTTTTGGGTAAGTTCAATTAGACGCATTGCCTCTAGTTGTATGGGGTGAGCCATGTAGGTATCAATGTATGTAGGTGAAGTGGTAATTAAAGCGGATGAGATGGAGACACACTGAAATTTGTGGTGGTTAACATTTAAAGAGACAAATGTCCTACTAGATATGGAGAGGGGTAATTTTAGTAAAAGGTGGCAAGTTTCTTGGGCACTAATATCATGATCAACAAGGCTATCAGTAAGCATTTTTTGAAAATCTATTGGGGAAGGAATTTATGATTCTAAATTGGTTGAGATGTGAGATAACATGGCATGACGTGTTTCAAATTTTTTCTTAGCTTTTGTTGCATATTTTGCAATATATTTGAGGACAACATCAATTGAGAGTATAGGTTGGCAATCTACATTGGCCCTCTAAATAGAGAGTATAGATGGGTTGTGAAGGTTCAAGTGATCATCATTGTGAGCAGGTGTGTGCATGGACAATGGTGCTTTATAGCGACACATAGTGGTTGGACTTTTCTTCCTAAGGCATGTTAGCAAAGTACACTTTGTGTGTTGCTCAACACAATTGATCAATTCACAATAGTCACTTGAAGGGTCACATGACAAGATCCTTTTTGTATCCAGCAAACAAGGATCATCAAGAACAGAGCGGTGAAATGTTTGGTTTCTCAAATGGAGGCTACACAGATTCCAAGAAGAGACATATCTATCTATGTAATTGTAAATGAATATTTTGGCACCCTAATGCTCTCTAACTCTTCTAAGGTTTCTCACCTAAAAGGAGAGAGATGGGCCAAAATGTTAATGTCTACATTCAAGATTAATGTAATGAGGGATGAAATGTGTCTAAATGTAATGTCCTAAGTGCAATAAGCTAAAAGGAAGATGATTTATTGATGCTAAATCTAAGAAATATGAAGTGCTAGAAAATACAGTGTTAAATGCAGAAATGCCTAAGACAAACAAATGAAATGATGAAATGATAGAACAGAAAGGAAGAGGTGCACCTAGAATAAGAATTTTGATGCTGGGAGATTCTATAATTCTAGAAATTTGACTAAAATGTTGACTGGGACACTTAGGCCAGTCTGGGCAACTTAGTCCCAGTTTTGAAAAAATTGCTCAGAAACCTGTTTCAACCAAATGGGTATCTGGATCTAAAAAAATCACTGAAAATTAGGTCCAGTGGGACTAAGTGGCCCAAGGTGGTGACTTAGTCCACTTTTGAAACTCTAAAAATTCAGAAGTGGAAATGGATGCCCTAGGTCTGCACTTTGGTTTCCTACAGGTGTCCGCTTCTGAAACTCTAATTTTCAGGCCTAAAAGTGACTTTTAGGTGATATTTTGACTTTTTGAATGAAGAGAATACTTGAGTAACCTAGCATTTTGATCTCCAATGATTTCCAAGCTTCCAAGAGTTTTAAATTTGCGAACACACAAGAAGAGAAGAAGAAATGTTGAATGTTAGGGCATGGGGGTTTGCCTTAGTCAAACCCCTTTTAGATAATTAAACCAAAATGATGAAAGAATGGAATAAAACATGCAATAATGGAGTTTATTACCTTTCCATGATGATTGATCTTGATGTTCTATAGCAAAACATTAAGAATCTTCCCTTGAATGTCCTTGGAGGCTATCTTGATGACTTGTAATGATAAAACCCTAGCTTAGTTGACTTGTGAACATGATGATAATGAATTATGACTTAAGATGAGCTAGGAGATTGTAGTAGATGTAAAAATGATGGGAAAAACCCCTATTTATACACAACTATGCATTAATTCCCAAAAAATACCTCATCATAGGCCGACCTTAGGTCTTAAAGAATAAAAATCTGAAAGAAATTTGAATTAATTTTGATTTTTGTGCCAAATGGGACTAAGTCGCCCAAGGTGGCGACTTAGTCCACCTAGGAAATTTTGAGTGGATGTCGGAGATTAAAATGTATTAAATGGTGTTTATCAGGTTCTTCTTCAACAAGGCACTTAATTAAGGCTTGTACATGCATAAAGGGGCCATTTAAAGCATAAGAAAGGTGTAAATATTGATGACAAGCATAGGAAAGTGTGAAATTTTGTTAGAAGACTTTACAACACTTTGCAATAGGTCTTGGTAAGTTTATTTAGGTGAATTATAACATTATGGTCCTAGAAAAGTGTGAAGATGTGTTACAACATCTTACAACAGCTTTACAAGACATCAATTTAAATGTATTTTATTCAATTTGTAAGGGTCCAAGACCTAGTGTAAATGTGTAGACACCTGAAAACACCAAATCAAGGCCTCATTAAGTCCAATTTTTCATCAATTATTCTCATATCAAGCTAAGTATACACTTTTTGGCAACATAGTAATCAAGTGCAGTCTGTACAGATTGAAGATTATTCCATTGTAATCTACTAATATCAGGTGCTTATTCAAGCCATAGAAAACCATGGATGTGTGAATATCCTCTATGTTGCCATTCATACCTATGAAAAGATGATATTTAACAAACTAAAAAGATAAGAGTATATTGTAAAAAATGAAGGGATGATTTCTAGTAAATAATCAAAGAATAATTGTATTGTGCATCAACAGAAAAGAAAGCTATTACGTATACCAATATTCTAATGTGCCAAGAAGCTTTTCCAAGACCTCTTCTTGAAATGCAGTAAATTTGTGGAGCATGTATATTGCGGTAAGGTGTGGATTTTGGAAAAAATTTTGTATTCTCCATCTAGAGGCCATAGAAGGATTTGTAGGAGGCTTGGTAGGCATTATTCTATGCAAGTTTGGCCATTTTGTATCTACTGCACTAAGGGTGAAGAAGAGTGAGGGGAAACCAATCTGAATGACCATGTCAAAGAGTTCTCGTTGACATTGGGTCCAAAATGGATGAGTTCCATGAATTGACGAATTAGACCGCATGAGCTAATCTACAAGTTTGTCATTTGGAATATCCTACAATCTTTGGTGAAGGTCAAAGACTGTCGAGGGCATGTAACCATCAAGATTTTTGTGAAAAAATACATAGGAGGTTGCTTGGCTACGGTGTCACATAATAATATTTAGTATGAAGTACCTAAATCAAGGGTGCTGGCCAAACCAATTGCTGTGGTACCTCAAAAGATGAAGAGCTTATTCATGTATTTTAATTTCTTTGATACGTTGTTTCTTGAATGTGGATTTTCCTTTTGGAAACAAACTGGTGAATTCCATAGAAAATAGTCCCTCTGTGGTGTACTCATTAATAGGAGATGGAGAAATGGGTGGCCATGCAATGATTGGTGTTGGTCTTCCCGCACCTAGTTGTAACAAAGATCGCACTTCTTTGACCTCTGTACATGCATGGGGGAGTTTCGACACAAAGGATGTTGTTGCCAACATATTGTGGTCGGTGGGGTCATATTCTGTGTTGCTTGTTTCCTTGATGCATGTATTTGTGGTGGTGGGATTCAAAGATGTTGCATAAATAAGGTTTGAGATGTCAATAGAAGACTTTGGCAAAATGGATAATGCAAGCTCATCTATTTGGACATCCTTGTAGTATGGGTCATTGGAAATATTATATGTATGTGCCTCGTGGACACGTCCTGAACTTACATGGAAGCTATATTGTTGTTCGCTGATTTGTTCCCTCTTAACTATTAGTATATCAAGATTAGTAATATGCTTGTGCAAGTAGGATGCAATTGTAGATATATCTTGAGGAAAGAAAATAGTGTGGCCACTATATTTTAGTTTTCCACCCCTTCCATAGGTAACTTGAAGTATTGGGCTAACCCTTGCTATTAACATCTCCTCAACTTGGGATAGAACTTTTAAGCATATAGGTTGCTCACCAGGGTCCATTATGTTCCAATTTGAGAAGCGATGGTCTTTCTTTTCAAATGTGTATCTCTAACAAGTAGTCAATTCATTTGAATATCTAGTTTTGATTCCTAGATATCTCTCCATGCAAACCATACAAGTTGACATTCTTGATAGGTTATCTAAGTTTGAGCGAAAGTTTTTTCTAGCAAAGAAAAACTCCTATGTAAAAAGTGGTGAAGGGTGCATTTTGATATTTGGGGTGGGTTGAACTATGTTAAATTGTGAGTGAGGTGCAATTCCTTATATGTGGGATGAGTTAAGTAGATGAGAGATTGTAGATTTTGAGGCTGCACTAAGAAGAATTTGATTGGCTTGACGTCTTCGTTTGTTAATTTCACCTTTATTTGCATGGTATCATTTGAGGTTTACCTCATTTTTACGAGAACATTTTTCTTGGATCCTTGCATTCTTTTCCTCCATAGTAAGAAATGCTAAGGAAAAAAGCAATTAAATAGTTTTGTGAGAGATATTTAGTAGAATATATAAGCTATATACATACATATATGTATGTATATATATTATAATTTGATTGGAGATGTAATGGTGCAAATAAATAATTTGGAATAGAACAGAAAACAAAAACATATAAAGATGTGGATAGTTAATGTAGACAAAGTTGTAAATATTAAATGGATAGTTTTCGCTTAAAGTGGTCACACTTAATGGACAGGTAATGGAGAACAACACGATCATAGTGATAGAAAAAATGTGAAATAAAATGTACGAGCAAGATTCCATATGTGGGTATGCAATTTTTTTTATAACACAACAAAAAATATTCACAATTGGTGATAATTTTTACATATTTGGCCATGCCTAGTTTCAAATCAGCCTAATGGTAGTAATAACAATGCTTTGAGTTTCCTGTCCACCAAATGGAATCATCTTGATGTTCAAATCAAAGAAAAACTGGCTATCAACAATATGGTCCAAAATGTCTTTAGTAGCATCAGCTTCAATAATCAGTAGTTGAAAATCTTCTATGGCAACACCCATTAAGGAATTTGTTGGACCTTCAAATGCAATAGCTTTTAGGAGTTCGCCACTTGCATCTTTCAAGTCCATTTTGAGCATGTAGTTGAAGTCACATCCAAGGATATTTGTAGAGCACTTTGGGCAAAGAAAAGTAGTAGGGGAAGTTTGAAAAACCTTTTTCTTACACTTTTTATTGTTCACCAATAGAGGGCATGAAAGGTAATGGAATTTTTCAAGGTGTAATTTTGAAATGGAGGCCTTTATGCAAACATTTTTCTTTTCAAGCATGCTATTATTTGCAAGAGATGAGATATTGACTAGATTTGCAAAATTTATGGGTGAAAGGTGTTTTATTGACAAGGAACTAAAGGGCTTGGAAATTCCTATATTGGTCTACCATGCTTGTAAGTTGGAGGCCTCTGCTAAATTGGGGTTCAGTAGAACTCTGGTTGGGAAAATAGTATCAAGATCTCTCCCACACCATAAGGTGATACGTCCTAATTTAATCAAAATAACATGAGGGTTTGGTTGTGTAGGCATATCAAATATTTGTATCCCATCTATATAGCAATGATGACCCCCAAGTGTAGCATCTATGGTGCAACCGAATGTGTCTACGATTGTAGCGGTGCACTTGATTTTCTTTCTACTATCTCTTTTACAAATGTTTCATATAGGGGAGATAGCTAGAAGTATTCCTATTACGCCAATGAGGGAATTGATAGGAAATGAGGACAATCAATCAATTATTTTAATGTGGAAAGTATGTGTGGGTATTATGGAGTTCAAGGATATGGAAGGAGTAATTGTGGATGAGCTAAGGAGAATTATTTTGTAGGGATTTATGGAGCTAGAATACATTGTGTTAGTAACTTTGATGCAACCGTTGGAGATAACATAAAGACTATCAGAGTGAATAGCATCATAAAATTCTTCAACTTGTTTGTTGAAGCAAGAAATATCAATTTCAGAGCTTCTCATGTCTATGAAATTGAATCCAAAAACTTTTCCATTACGTCCACCATTTTTATATTCATGGATTGAAGATTTATCAAGGATTGACCTTTAATGGACCAATGCTTATGGTTGGGGGTTAACATTTTTATTGGAATTGGTTTGAAAGGGGATATACTATGTTGAGTCTGAGGGTCGCTATCATCTTCAATTGAATCATTTGTAGACTAAGAAGATCCCAACGGGGCTGGAGAGCTACTTGATGGGATGGAGCTTCTAGACTGGAGGAGAGGAGTTGGAGTTCCAACAATACGTGCATTGTTTGAAATTAATTCAAATTTTTCTATTATGATATCCCTACAATTTGAAAAGTGATACGTTTAGCAAGAGCGTGTAGGGGAAAAATAAAAATGAAGAAAATGTTTTTAGGAAAGAGTGGACATACGTGAATTTATTGAACATATTTAAAGTATATTGTTTTAGTATGATAATCGAACCTTTGACTAAAGCCTCCTCCAAAACAAGATCATTGAATTGATCAAGAAGTAAAGCATGATGTAGATGTGTGATCCATCAGAAAGTTGAACACGGTATTTGACAAGTGTAGAATGAGCCTGTTGAATGGAGACAATAGATGCAACTTGTAAAACAAGGCTCAAACTAGATATGCCTGCAAGAATGTCTGCAATGGAATTTGCAATTAAAGTCGCCATTGTTTAGGTTGGATTTAGTGTACTAAGTGTGCCTGCAAGTATGTGGAAGTATGAGAATTACGCTTTCAAACTTTTTTTGTTGTTGTGAGCAATAATTTTAGGAGAAAATGGAAATATGCTAATCTGGTAATGCTTTCAATGTTAATTTACCCCATAAGTGGTATTCTTTAAAAGGAGTAAGACACTATATTTTGTTACAATGGCGATAATCAAAGATATTTGATCGAAGGTGAACAATAATCTTGAAGAAGATAATAGGAAATGGAAACATGCCTATTTAGAATAGTTATATTGTAGGGAAAACAAGGATTAGTTTTATTCTAAAAGAATGAAATTAAAAGAATGCTATGTATTTTATCTAGTAAAATGAGTGGAGTATAAAAAATTGTAAGGTTCAAACCATAAATTCTATTTATTAAATAGAATTTCAAGAATCAAGATGATCAAAGATAGTTAACTAAAGGTAAATTTAGTGGTAAAGAAGAAAAAAAATAATTAGGTATTGTAAGCTTTTACCAAGTATATGCGAAGGGAAACTTTCAAATAAATCTCTTTTTTCAAGCATTGTTTATGTATAAAAGTAGATAACATGCCAAATTTGTTTAAAAATAACAATACACGCATGATATCTTTTAAGAAATTAACCTTTAATAAAAATTCATTGTACAATGAATGTATAAAAAGGAAACTTGCAAAAGTGGATGTTTGTACAATAATGTGGAAGAAGAAATAAGGAAATTGAAACATACATGTGGATAATGAGCACGAAAAGTAGGAAAGAGTACAAAAGGTGATGAGCACTTGTCCCTAACACAAAAAGTTAATGGTTTTTTGTTAAAAGAGGGTCGTACAGTGTGATTGAAAATTTCAATGTTTACTATAGATAATGTTTACTTGTAATTCAAATTTATTAGCATTCTATTGTCCAAGAAGTTTCAATATTGGAATATGGAAAGGGTTTAGCCATTTTTAAGTATAGCTGAAAATAATGGTTCACATTCTCGATAAAGCATTGACAACTTAAATGTGAAAGGATTGTAAATATATAGACTTACTACAAAGAAAATAATTGTTTACTTATTTCTTGTTTGTATGAATTATTACAATCATGGGTACAATTTTTTAGAATGCTACATAGTTGGAATTGGATGACATAAAAGTGTAAAAGACAATGCATGTGATATAAGTTTAACACCAAGAACAAATAAGGCATTTTTATAGTTAATTCGTGAGAAAAACTATATTTCAATATATTGATATGAATTACATAGTTTTGAACAAGATGTGTAGTACAAACTTTAACGAATCTTGATGAATTTTTTTGTTCTACAAGGAGCATAGCCTTGGTCATTACGATATGAAAAAAAACATATATTTTATGAGTTTCATACAAAATAGTACTATAGTAGTCAAAATTGGGAGTGCTCATATTCACATTACAATAGTGGACCATAAACACATTGCAAGAGCTAAGGCTCTTCAGGCATGGTTTATATAGTTCTCAAAAGCATGTTTAATTTTTTGAGCACCACCCATCCCATACAACTCGTTAGCATGCATCTCTCATAGAAATGTACACAATGCAACAATCTTGTCACAAGTCCAATGGAATTCCTATAGTGTGCCTTCCATTGCCTACACTTCAAAACCTTGGACATTCTGTATATTTTGAACAACTGTTTGTAGTTTTTGGAAATTAGCAACTGTTGATAATTTCATTGGAGAGGTCTACAACATTTGCAGAACTTCCATCCCAGTTTTGTGAAGGAGATGAAGCTATTGGAACTTTGGGTGAACTGTCACTATCTAATATTTCTATGACATTAGTCTAGGAATGAGGTAGTGCCATTCCTTGATGTAGTAAATTTGAAATAGCACCTACTATTAACTAAAATCATTATTTTTAAAACCAGAATACAAAAGCATTATAAATGAGACTATAGCTAATACAAATATTTGTAATTGGTAATACATACATTTTAATTTCCTTGTATTGATTGAATAAGTACAAAACATAAAGTAACTATGTTTCAAATAAGACAAAGCAATTAAATTTAACAATACCAAAAGAGTTCAATTTAAAAGCCAAGTTAGTCTAAGAATGTTTATTTACAAAAAACATAGGCTCCATAAAAATTATAAATAAATATTTTAATTAATAAACATCTTTGCACATAAACTAGTTTAATAAACTATTTAATTTAATAAACATCTTTGCAGCAAAAAAAAGGCTCAGAAAACCAACTCCACTCTAATAATTCAATAACAAAGTTCAAAGTTGTCCATAGGAGGATAGGAAAAAGAGAATCCCCTCTATCCTCAAGACATTATGTTACTAATTTGATATAGTTCTTAGTTAATAAACTACCAAATACAATTAAATAAATTTATTCTAAAAGCAATTTGATCTCCTTTCCCTTCTCAATACAGTTAAATAAAAAGCTAAAAAAACTATTGTTCGCTATTTCTTTTATGTCCCCATAATTATTAACAGTGCAAATGCCAATATTAAACAAGTTTATTGAATTAATACCCCCACTTTTAGAGCTCACGTGTCTATGAAAGCTATCCCCCACCAACCTTCTCAAATATGCGTGCTTGAAATGTTTTATCAAACCAAAAGTCTTACACTGACAGAATCTTAAAACATAGTTGGCACCTAGGAAAACTCAGATAACCAACCAAACAAAAAATGGATGACAAAAAAGGGTTTCTAAAAAAGTATGCTTAAAAATGCAGTAAAACTTACAATATATTTTGTCATAGGAAAAATATCACAATAAAAAAAAATTCAGGGGGAGCTTTGTTTTATCCTTTATACTTACGGTAAAGGATGATGTAATGTTAAAAACTAAATTTTCTTGTTATTAGGGATCTTGGCCGTAATTTTCATTTAAAAAAGCATACTTAAAACCCTCATTGAAACCTTATTTTGATGTTGTAGCTCACCAAATTTGGGGAAGTAAATGGGAAATACCAGCGAGGAAGAGTGGAATGAAAACCAATAGCAGCAGGGAAAGTAGGAAAAAAATGGAGAAAAATAGCCACAAAATGGCAAAAAATAATGAAGGAATGAGATTCGTTTGATGATAATTTTAAAGATTTTAAAACACCTGTTTCAAAAGTTATACGTGGTGACAGCAACAAATTTTATTTCCTGGCCTAATTTATACACAATACTCGTAGCATAAGCTTATAACATATTTATGCGAGTCACTTCTCTTTATATGCACAGGAAAGAGGAAGAAGTGGTGGCCAAATCATGGTGGAAGCCGAGCAAAGATGTCCAAATAAACAAAAGAAATGAAGCTAAAAGTATTCTACGATGGAATTCAAGTGTAACGCGTGGTTGCTAGTTGGGAGTATTTGTAGTTGGAATTATAGAAGTTGTTGCTTAAGTTTCACCAGCTTCATCAAAGGATAATAAAATTACAACAAAACAAATAAACATTATCTGTGGCATACTACATTTTCTACTTATCATTTGTCACTTGATCAACATTGTCTTCTACAACTTCTAATATTAGTTAATTTCTCAAAAACAATTCCTTTTAGCTATTATTAGAATATTCAATTGGTTCATCATGATTAACAACAAGGTGCAGTATTACTTTTTGATAGGCCTAATTTTAATGGCTACACTTTATTAATACTATAAGATAAGAGAAAACATATGGGAGAAGCTCAAAGATAGTAACAACATCTGGCCAATAGAAGAATTCTACAGTTTAAACTGTGACAAAAACACAGGTTTACAAAATGAAGGCAAAATGGAAAGGAGGTCTCTGGGTTCAGCCAGGATAGTGAACTAGTCTATGGAGCCACTGCCTTGCCCTCATTATGAAGCGCTTGTCTCCTCATTTGTAGGGAAATATGAAAGGTACCTAATCCAACCTAATCGCCTCTTTATTAGATTGGATGTCACCCATTAAATGAGCATACCAAGTGAAACTGTAATAAAATCCTAATTTGACTTAGTGATTCTAAAGAGCCATATAGCCTCAATGTAGTGTTTATTTATCCCATTCTTTTTGTTAAATCATATTTTCTCTTATTCAATAATCTGTTGTATTGTCATTTGTTTCACATCAACTTTTGACTCAAGTACATGGTCTAAAAGATGAAGTATTTTTTTTCTATTCTAATTTTATAGAATAGGGTCATTTCCACCAATCATCATATTGAGTTTATTTTCTTTCCTTTTGATATACAAAGTCTCTTAGTTTATTTTGCCTAAGAAATAACTAAACACAAAAAAAATTCTTTTAACAAGTAATTATAGCAGCTTCCATTCAGCTTTCCAGAGGTCAAGAGATCAAATCCCTACAAAGGGCAGTGGCAAAAATAACACTACAAGACTCAGGTAAGCTCGTTTCATATTGGGTCAAGGGTTTGGGAAAGGCTTAAACTGATTAATCTGTTAGCTTTGCTAGGATCCTCTCTAGGTCTACATAAATGGGAGCTTTCAAACGGAGTATGGACATCCAAGAAAGCATAAAGGGCAGAAAATGTAAATATTTTTGTAAAGATTACAATGAACAACCAGAATCATTCTTAGAATATAGTCACCATAATGGAGATGTTATGAAGTGGGGCAACAAGTCACTAGTAATGAGTTGTTAATGGCTAACATCACCACTAAGATTTAAATTAGAAGACCCTTCAATGACTAGGAAAACATAAGACTCTTTTTCTTAAGGCAGAGAAAAAATAGAATTACAGAGAGTTCGATAGCTCAAAACAGGAGCAACAATTTAGGATAGTCGAGTGGGTGAAGACATAATGGAAATCAGGTATTAGTCCCAGTGTTGGTGCCATTAAAAAACATTATAAGTTTTGGTTGCGGCTGGAATGTTATTGATGAGTATGGCAGAAACTTTTTGCAATTCCACAAGAATGAAGCACATCATGAGTAGAGAGATGGGTCTTTCCCAACGTGCAGAGGATGGTGTGACAATTTTCATGGGTGTGGAGCAAACCAAGTTTAGAATAGCTTGCAAGGTAATAGTAAAAAATACTATGCAACTATCGAAAGTAGATTGAGCAAAGAAAGTAAAATACCTATTTTTTTCTTCACTGTCATATTATTTCCAATGTGTTTTTTTTGCAATCCTCCTTTTCAACAAACTCTCTGCAAAGGTTGTTTTTCTAGATGTAGTAGACTAGCAGTATTTGTATTCTTACAATTAGAAATCTATATATAGAAAACAAGAGGCAGTGAAATTTGGGCACCAATTATGTTACATTAATGAGGTAAAATATCCCATTCAACCACTTCTATGAGTTGGTTGTGAAAATGGGAGTAAAAATATCCTATACCCCATATGACTTAAATGCAATTATTATCCATTACTTAGAGGATAGCATTGTCATGGAGGACAATCTAAGGAAGATCTATTCACATAAGTAATTCTCACTTCTAGAAGATGCGTAGCTATGATAGTATGACAACTGCAAGCATATTCCCACATTATTTCAACTGATAGCACCTTGTAGAATGTAAGTAAACTATGGTTTATGTTGTACAAACATTAAATCGAATGAGATTTCCAAGTGTGAACCATTTGTCAGAAATGATATTATTTGATTCTTGCAGGATTTGGGGCAGCTAGAAGTTTGACTGGGAGTTTCAAACATTTCACTATAATTCACCTCCCACGCCTACTGTCAAATCCTAAACCTTTATTACCGTTTGTCTTTTTAGCAGGAAATGATCGACGGTCAGAAACATTTCAATCGTTGGCCAGTTCTCTAGACAGAGGGTAACCATGGATTGAAAAATTCAAGTTGCTCTCTTTCAAATTGGATACGCCTTCGGCGTAAAATATAAAATTTAATTTATAAAGATAATTATAAATAATATATATAATTTTATAAATTAATTTCTTATTAATTCTTAAATACTAACACATTCATTGGATGCAATTCTTTTTACTAATTTAGCCAATCATCATATATAATTAAAAATATAGAGCAACAATCTTATAATTTTTTTTTTTAATTTAATAATTTTGAAATTTTCATTTATCTTTTTTTCTATTAGTTCATGTTGAGAATATTCAATGCATAAATGAAATTATTATTATTTAAATTTTAGTACATTTTCAATGCATTAAATTCTTGTGATAACATTTGAACTATATGAAAAAGACTTAATTTGTATTATATTACATTTTCAATGCATTAAATTCATTTGATATAATTTCAACTATAGCAATAGTGCAAGTCTTATTCAAACATTAATTAGAGACTCAAATTTCAATTCTATTAATGTTTTATTTTTACTTCCAAATTTCATGAGATAAATTTAATTTCAACTATTGAATTATGAGCATAAGTCAAATTCAATATGGTTAAGCACATTGTTTTTTCAAAATCTATGCTACCATGACTTTAATTTGGAGCTATTTAAGTTCACAACTAAACATTCTAACAACTCTATTGTCTTTGACAGAAATAATTAATATTTTGTAATCTTTTATCTTTGTTAAATAAACCAATTAACCAAAAAAACAAAACAGATACAATTTGTCTTTTACCTTTTTAGTTGAAGGATTTGATATGATACGTGTAGAATTATTTAACTTTTTGATATGAAAGCATAAGTCTTAGACTGAATCCTTTTTAATTGAGAGACAAGGACTGAAGGGTATCCATTTTAACAAAGTCATGCAAGACATGATTTCAGCCTTATCCTTTATAGAGTCAAAGTCTTGCACTCAATAACACTTGATCCCTAATAAACTCATTTTGAATTATTCCAACCTATTTACTTTTCATAAGTGGTCAATGCTGAATCTCTAATTACGTGCTCAGTTATGAGTCTCTAATTGCGTGTCCAATTCCAAATCTCTAATTGCGTGTCCAATTCCAAATCTCTAATTGCGTGTCTAATTCCAAATTCCAAATCTCTAATATCTCAACACATCCGGTGAGAAACAGTCGATTGGGTTTCAGCCATACCACCTCAGCCTGCATGTTACAATGGCCTTCGCAAAACACTTCTCTCACTTCTCTCATTGCCTTTGCCTGCTATGTCTCTTCTTAGCATCTGCACTGTTTCATGCTTCCCTCATATCTTCCCAACGCGTGCAGACCCTGGCATTGGGATACTCCTCTCCCTCACCCGAAAGTAACCAGACTCTCCTCCTCTCTCCCGATGGCACATTTTCCGCTGGGTTTCATCGTGTGGGCACCAACGCCTATGGTTTCGCTATACGGTACTCTAATACACCCGAATCCCCCACACTTGTGTGGATGGCCAACAGAGATCAACCCGTTAACGGAAGGAATTCTCGGCTCCGTCTTCAAAAAGAGGGGGACTTGGTCCTATTCAATGCAGATGGAACCATCATATGGAGGACTAGCACCAGAGGTCTCCCTGTCAAGGAAGCTGCTCTTCTTAACACAGGAAATCTTGTACTACGCACCTATTCTGGAAAAATAGTTTGGCAAAGCTTTGATTCTCCTACTGATACGCTCCTTCCAGGCCAGCTGTTGTCCAACAACGCTCAGCTGATATCCAGAATGGATAATCTCACCTACAAATCCGGCTATTATCGTTTCTACTTCAACGATGAGAACTATCTGGTCCTCATTTATAAAGGTTCCAATCTCTCCAGTAAGTATTGGCCTAAACCTTTTCTGAATGCATTTGATAATGGCAGAACCACTTATAACATTAGTCGCTTAGCAGTTCTTGACGAATTCGGTGGGTCCAGTTCTAGCGACCAGTTCAGCTTTAATGCCTCAGATTATGGAAAAGGCCCCAAAAGAAGATTCGTCATGGATGTGGACGGCAATTTGAGAGTATATAGCCTGGACACGAAGCGTAACCGTTGGATTATCACCTGGAGGGCAATTGCGAAGCAGTGCAGAGTTCATGGTTTATGTGGACGCAATGGTGTGTGCGTATATACACCAAAGCCCAAGTGTGTGTGTCCCCCGGGTTATGAAACGGTAGATTCAAGTGATTGGTTCAAAGGTTGCCGGTTGATTAAGAAACTGTCTTGCGCACCAAATAGTTTTAAGTTGATTAAGCTTCTGTATACAGATTTTTATGGTTTCGACCGTCCACATACAGATGGGGTGTCGTTTGAAAAGTGCAGAGAAACTTGTATAAATGAATGCGATTGTCCAGGCTTTGCTTACAGTTTAACGGGGGCAGGGCAATGTTATCCCAAGTCTCTACTTATCAATGGGTATCAATCTCCTGGGCTTATGAACCACATGTATCTAAAAATATCTGTTAACGATTCCTCAGCTACTAACGTCTCATCTCTGTCGACTTTGTTGCAGTCTGACACCCTGCAATGTTCGCGATTGCAAGCACCGACCCCCGCTGTCCAGCCAAACGTCAGCTTGCCCATAGCTGCAAAGAGGAGAACAAGAAATCAGCTAATTATTCCCATGGCATCTTTTGTTTCTGCTATTGGGATCGCAGAGATTGTTTGCATTGCACTGGGATGGTGGTTTATCTTCAGAAACTTCGACGATGCCAAGCTCTACAGTCGTCAAGGTTACTTTGCGGTTCCCACGGGACTCAAAAAATTTACATTTGCGGAACTGAGAGAAGCGACCAACAATTTCAAAGACATCGTGGGAAAAGGAGGGTTTGGCACTGTTTACAAAGGCTGCCTTCTCCCTGAAAATAAATTTGTCGCAGTGAAGCGATTGGAAGGAGTGTCTCACGGCGAAGATGAATTCTGGGCAGAGGTTAGTATGATTGGCAGAGTAAATCACATTAATTTGGTTCGCATGTTTGGGTTTTGTGCAGAGGGAAAGCATAGGCTTCTCGTTTTTGAGTATGTGGAGAATGGGTCTCTGGATAAGCACATCTTCACCCAAAACAGTTCAGAGGTTTTAGATTGGAATAAACGGCTTCAAATTGCTGTGGGGACGGCTAAAGGGTTGGCTTATCTGCACGAAGAATGCCTGGAATGGATTCTGCACTGTGACGTGAAGCCCCAGAATATTCTTCTGGACGAGCAGTTTCGAGCCAAAGTCTCGGACTTCGGACTAGCAAAGCTTGTAGACAGCGGTCCCGGCAGAGATGGTGCGCTCACCTTCTCCGCGATTCGAGGGACGCGAGGATATTTAGCACCTGAGTGGACAATGAATCTTCCAATCACAGCAAAGGCAGACGTTTATAGCTTTGGCATTCTTCTGTTGGAATTAGTGAGCGGGCGAGAAGCTGCGAAATTTAATGTGTCCAGGTCCGGAGTTAATTTTGTTCAGTGGGCGTATCAGAATGCCAAAGCAGGAAAATGGATGTACGATGTGGTCGATGCAAAGCTGGCTGCGTTGACTTGTGAGGAGGAGAGGGAGGTGGAAAGAGTTTTGAACACTGCACTGGTATGCGTGGAACAGGATAGGGATTACAGGCCTACCATGAGTGAGGTTGTGGAGATGTTATCGGGACAGGGAAGAGAATGATGTCGAGAGGAACATCCCGGCGGAAATTTCCTGGTAAAAGAACGCGGTTTCAAGAGAGTAGTTGAATATCCCGTACCTAAATGTTTCAAGAAACGATCAGTCCAGTCAAACGACGTCTTCCTCAACGAGGAAATAACCAAGCAAATAAGATAAGTAATGCTTTAATGGGTTGATTGTAACTATGAAAGTACTTGTAGTATGGGAGAGGGCCCACAATTGATTTAAGTATAATAGTGAGTTTAGTTCTTCAAACTACTCTACAAAAAACTTATACAAATAGTTGTTAAAATATTATTTTGTATGAGGTCAACTATAGTTTCACATAATGTCAAAAGAGTGTTATTTATGAATTGAGTCTTCGTTGTCCTCTTTTAACCTTCCTCATGGCTGTCTTATAATATAGTGTTTGTTTGTTTAAGGTTTTCTTCTAATTATATATTGATAGTTCTTATTTTTTGTAATTTTCTTTAGTTAATATATTAAAAAATATATACAAATAAAATAAATAGTGTATGTATGTTTTGTAGATTTAATAAATAAATTATTAAAAAATAATAACTAGCACTTGTACCTAAAGGGGTTTCAATGATTGCGTCGATAGAAAACTATATCTAGGTTAATATGTTAGAGAGTATGTGTTTGTGCATGGATGCACTACAAATTGTAGTTGCATGTCGCTAGATTAAACAATTAATAATAAGTGCTAAATAATGGAATAAAATAAACTTAGACAAATCTAGATTTATTCCTTAAAGAAATTAAGTATTATCTAATTATGAAATATTTGCATACAAATTTAAAACATACAATACAAATGAAAAAAAAAAGTTGCCATCAAACTAGCAAAAAACACGGCAAATGGAAATAGAATGCTCCCATCTAGTTGTCAAATCAATATTTATCTAGCTTTTATGTGATATGTGAAATTTTGGAGGCTTTTACCTGATATTTTAGAGGCTTTTACCATTAAATGATAGCTAGTTTACCATTAAACAACAACGAAAACTTTTTCTCCAACAACTCAACATGGTTTGTAGGCATGAGACTTGTTTCAGGTTCAAATAGCACACTATATGTAGCCTATCGGCTAATTAATTATTTAAAAAATAATAACTAGCACTTGTACTGAGGAGTGCAATGGTTATGTCGATAGAGATCTATATAAGTAAGAATGGTATTGTAGTCTAGTTTGAAGTATATACAATATTGATTGTAAAATGTATAAAATTTTGGTAATGTATATTTGCTTATAGCAAAATGAATGATACTTTCGTAACAGTTACAATTATGGGAGTTTTGTTGTTGATGAATCCATTTGGTTGTAATCAAAATGAATCTTTTTATGACCATATCGCATTCCATATTCTTCTCCATCAAGAATATTTAACTATCACCACATTTAGATCATTAGATAACAACACATACATTTGGAGCTACAACTCAGATGTTACCCATTGATTATCCTTGCCTCCTTGATCATATTTGAGGTGAGAAAAGGTCGATGCACATTTAATATTTGCTTCTTTGATTATATATTATATGTAAATGTGCATGAATATCTTCCATGGATGTCCAAGTTTTTTGTTGCTCATGTACTTTGTTCCAACACAATCAAAGTAATATTTAGTAGATTTACATAATAATTGCACATTCTTGGTTATATATCAACAGTACAAAAAAGTAGGGAAAATAAAGTAGTTGTTGAAAGGAATTTCTAGCATGCTTAATTTTCTTGTTGCAAAAATATATGAATATAAAATAGTAAAATAACTAATGTGTCTCATTAGTGGGCTACATGTTAATTTACCAAATTATGTAGAATAACATGTCCCAATCTATAGAAACAAGGAAAAATAGATTAATTTTGTTTTAGATGGCATTATCAACATATGTATCTATATCCCTTAAACAATTTGTGTGATATTTATTTTTTCCATCAGTGTCACATGCATCAATTTTATTCACTAAAAGTTACTTATTTACATCACATTTTAAGGTATCAAAATAAGTCAGAAATAAAAAACATTATACATAATTAGCCTTCATTTTTTATGTTTGATTTAAATATTAAATATTAAATGAATTATATGAGCGATGAGGATGTTTGCAAGACATGAGAAAATGTTGCAAGTTCGTGACCATTAGTGGTCGTGGTTTTCATTTTTGTAGACTCTAGTTACATGCTCGAAGGGGGGTCATTTGTAGGTTTGGGGTGTTGATACATGCTTGGAGAGGGCTTCTTTATGCATGTATGGATTGGAGTCTTCTATTCGCTGTTTTCTTTTCTTTTGTTGCTTGTTTGGTGTCTATTTTAGGATTGTGTAGAGGTATAAGGGTTTCATCTCGTATTTTCTTCTGGTGATGGATTTTGGTGAAGAGTTCCAATATAATCCCTCTCTAGATTTTTTTCTTCTTTGGCAGTGAAGTCATCTTCTCCCTTAAAGAGGGTTGCTAAGAATAATTTATTGTATAATGATTTGAGGGTGGGAGGGTTTGCTTCGTCTGGAGGTCCTCACATCCCAAAATGTAATGGATTCCTAAAGAGAAGCAAAGATAGGCTTGCTCCGATGATTCAACCAAAATCAATCGCTGACGATGTGGAGTATTTTTCAAATCATGCCTTGATTTGCAAATTCATGGGAATGTGTGTCTCACTCCCATTTTGATCTGAATCGGGTGAGGTGAGGATTTAGTTAACAATATTTGGCGTAAACAAAACTTGTGATATTATGTTCAATTTGGATAAAATTGCAAACTTGTGAAATGAGTTGTATGCATTCCAAATCACCATTTTATTCAAAATTGCAAGAGTATAAACAAATTGGAGAATGCCAAAAGTCACCATAGCCCCAAGAATTTGAAATGAATAGCTGGTTGTGAGAAAATACAAACAAAATTATAAAAAAAATTTAAAAACTAGGAATTTATTTATCCCAACTTGGTGGGGTCACAACTTTCTACTCGGTACTCAGAATTCAAATTTGTTTAAATCGTTGGAAAGGTCTCCAAGAGTACTAATCCAATCCCTAAAAAATATTTCCTTCAACAACCGATTTTTAGGGATTGATAAGAAGAATCACATAACTAGAATTGCCATTCTATCTCAAGAAGAGTTTTTCAATTATTCACTTGCACGTTTACACAAGTTGTAAACAATTTCTGTGCCTGACAGTTTGAATTATTACCATTATTGAAATCCACATTTGCAGATATTCATTAGACTCCATATACCCAATAAAGCACTAGTCTCCCCTTGTATTCTTTTATAATTTTCATTATTCTTATTTATTTTACACTTACATTTACAAATACACATACTTATGCATTTATTGTTTTCATTTATTTCTCATGTAGTTTAATAGTTTGATCCATTTCATATTATATGTGTTGGAGACTTTAGAATTTCAATTACATTAATTTATGAATACGTTGTATCTATAACACTACAAAACCATATGCTCTTTGCATTTACACTTGCATTTAGAAATACACATTTATATACATACATATAGATTTCTTTAATGATATGTTGCATTTATTGTTCTAGGAGAGCATCCATAATTGCATTTACATTTACATTTAAAATACATATACATACATACATACATACATACATACATATATATATGGGTGATCCCACAATAGTGGTTTACAATTTTTAGCCAAAGCCCGGACACTAAAATTATTTTTTAAACTAAATCTCCACATTGGGACACCTATAGCGGCTAAACCATGAAGAATTTGAAGATGATGAAAAATAGAGTCTCGTCACATTTTGCAGCCAGATTCTAAAATAATTTTTCAATTTTTGGAATTAGATTGCACTTTTTCCATCTCCCACAAAAATTGTTTTTCTTCAAAACAACATTTTTAAAAAGTGACGCACACCGTATAAGCATAAATTTTTTTCCATGAAGGATAAAATTCTAATTCTTTCGAATTTAGATTTATAACTCTAATATCTAGTGCTTCCACTTGGTTAGACAATTTTTATTCAATATTTTTTCTTTAATCAAGTTTTGAAGTCAAATCAATTACAATTCAGTCATAGCGCAATCGTATAATGTATAACTTTTTTTGCATATATTGAAATTCAATTTTTTTTTTTGTTGGATCAAGAACTTCAATATCTGGTGCACTCATATTTTTCAAAAAAAAAATTTGATAATCTGCTATTTTTCCACATGTGCAGAACAGAGACTTTCATTTTCGATGAAAAACCTATGTTTAATAAAACTAAAAAAAAAATAATAATAAAACCAAAACATATTAAAATTATAGTTGGATAGCTCATTCTGAGGACTACCTTATTCAAGTTGGGTTTGTGAAGATTCCTCCATTTTTATCCTCAACCTAACCTCCGAAGTTCCAAAATTTAGGTTTCTTTTTGTGTCCAAGGGAGGGGATGAAGAATAAAGGGGGTTTTAACGAACCCCTAAGGGTTCAAGCAAACCAGGGTTCATTCAAACCCCCCATTTTATAAGGGGTTTTAATGGATTTTTTGGCAGGAAAGTATTAGGAGGGTTCGCCCAAACCTAGGTTCTAGCGAACCTCTAATGGGTTCGGTCGAACCAATAGGTTCGTACAAACCCCTAAAATCAATTTTTTTGCCATGCATTCATTTTTTGTGAGTTTTCCTTCCTCACTTCAATTGTAAACCACTATTGTGGCTTCACCCATATATATATATGTGTGTGTGTGTTTGTGTGTGTGTGTATCATTTATATTTGGTGTTTAGAAACAACCCATTCACGTTTGTACATAGATAAAATTTATAAAATTAGATCTCCATACATATTTTGTTGAAACCTAGGCTTGAACCTCTCATTTGACATGTTTTTCTTTACAAAACTATTGAGGACAACAATTATACCTTCTTTATTTCGCCTATTCATGCATCCTACAATTCTTGAGTATCCATGGGGCCTCTTACAAAGAAACTACAATAATCACCAAAAGTGTAGAGGCCAACCCTTTATATCATCTTTGGACTACAAAACCCTCAAAATAGAATTATAGGGTTGTATGCTTGAATGTTTTGTATAGGTTGATAAGTAGTATTGTAGGTGGATATGTTTTGTATAAGGATTTGATAAGTAGTATTGGGTTATAATACATATTGATGAGATTGTAAAGAAATGTTATCAAGGATCTTATATGTTATGTGTTAAATCTATCATAAACCCTTAGATGCTTATAAATTTGACTCCTCCAATGGATATATGGCACTTATCTAAGTTGTACTTATTCGTATGGTTCAGTATTTATTTTCCTTTACCTAGAGGTTGCTAAAAATTGTAAATCAATGACTATCTTATACTGTGAAATGTTACAAATTGCAAATCAATGACTATCTTATACTGTGAAATGTTGTTGTAGTTATCTCATGCTCCAAATAGTTGATATTATTGATAAATAGCCAATTCTATTTGGTATTGTCCTATTATGTTGAGCTATTAAATGAGATTATCTATTATTTGATGTATTGTTGTTGGTGGGGTTGGCATTGAGGTCCGCCTCACCAGGTGCTTGGAGCCCAAAGTGCTTGGGAAGTCTGGAAATCTCCGTCCGGTTGAGGTCTGGGCCCTTGAGAACCTTCCATTGGGTGGCAGAGATTAATAGAATATCAACCTGCTTATCATAAAAACAACTAACACCTTGCATATGTTTGTGGTGGAGGTATTAAAGAAAAATTGTATGCCTCTATTTCCATTCATTAGATCTACCTTAGCCTAGCATATACTTGGGCTAAGTCTACAATTGCTTCAGACTCATGCGATGAAGGCTATGTGTGATGAAATCCTAGACCTCAACCAAGATGTGGGTAGATTATAGGAGTTTTTCCAAGACCTGAGGTTGGTGGATAAAAATGTGAAAGACTATGCTATTTTATTTTTTGTCTTATATTATACCATTTTACGAGAATGGGGTTGCCAATGTACGAGAAAATATTTGGAAACTAGGCATGAAAATTGAAGGTTAAAGAGAATGGGGGTGCCAAACTTACAGTACTCATTTCCCCTTGGTCATCAATTTTCTGTGAGTGCCCTCAACCTCATCCTCAGATTGTTATTGACCTTGTTTCCACTCCTCAAACTCTTCCTTGGATATTGACCTTGTTTCACTCCAAACTCTTCGTCAACCTTTGGTAGTGACCTTGTTTTAACTCCAACCTCTTCCTCGGTGCTAGTATTGACCTTATTTTCACTCCTCCAAACTCTTCCTCAGCACTGATATTGACCTTGTTTTCACTCCTCCAAACTCTTCGTCGGCACTGGTATTGACCTTGTTTTAACTCCAAACTCTTCCTCAGCATTGGCATTGACCTTGTTTTCACTACTTCAAACTCTTCCTTGGCGCTAGCATTGACCTTATTTTCGCTACTCCAAACTCTTCCTCAGAGCTGGAATTGACCTTGTTTTCACTACTCCAAACTCTTCCTCGACATTGGTATTGACCTTTCACTTCTCCAATTTGACGAGCTACAACCTGGTTTCATTAGGTTTTATAGTATGTTAATTAAGTTGAAAATTTTGGCGCCATTTAGCTAGGTTTTAATATTCTACAATATAGTTAAGTATGTATTAGCTATATTTTACATAATAAATAATATAATTATTCAACTTATTATAATTATATAGCATATTCTTTAACAAAATTATTAAATACGTATAAAATTATTATAATTAATAATTAATAATAAGTATATTTTTATATAATACAAAATATAATTAATATAATATATATTTAATATAATAGTAATATATATTAATATTAGAGAGAGAAACTAAATTTTGATTGGTTGTTTCATGTCAATAATCCAAGGATGGCATGTTTTCTTAGGGAGTTATTCTCAAGGTAGCATGCCATTTGATTAAAGATATGATAATTCTCCTTTAAGACCTCTTCAATGTACCCATTGCACACTTAAGGAGACAAAGATAAATATAGGGAAGAAAATATAGAGAGGGGGAGATAATGACAAACATACAAATAGAAAGGGAGACAAAGAGATAGAGAGGGGTAGAGAGATAAAGAGATAAGGATGAATAGATAGAGATATAGGGAGGGTGATTGATATATCTCTCCCTATCACTCTCTATATCTCTCTCCCATTATCCTCTCCTCCTCTTCCCCCTCTATCTATTGAGCTATCTCTCCCTCTCCCCCCTTTCTCTCTCATTCACTCCATCTCTCCCTCCATCTCTCCTACTCTATATCTCTATCTCTATTTATCTTTTTATCTCCCTCTCACTCCTCTCTCTATCTCTTTCTATTTATATCCCTTTCTCTCCCTCCCCCTCTCTATCTCCCCCTCTCTATCTCTCACCATCTCTCCCTCCCTATCCCCCCTATCCATCGACTCTATATCTCCACCTCTCTTCCTTTCTCTTCCCATATATCTCCATCTATCTTTCTCTTCCCATATATCTCTATCTCTCTCTCTTTCTCTCCCCATCTATCTGTATCTTCCCATGTATTAAATAAGAAGCCATGCAAGCATACAATAGTATATGTTGGTAAAACTATAATGGTGTTTTAGTAAACTATAAGTAATACTTATCTTTCTAATGTCAAGCCTTCTTATAAAAATAGTGTTTTATTAAACTATAAGTAGATTATTGTCACCACTCTTCATTCAACATGAAATGCCAAATGTAGCAATTGTTTTGTTGCTTTTGTCAAGTTTCATTAACCAAGCTATTTACTAGGTTGAATAAAGTTGTGTTATGGCCCTTCATCTCTTTAAAATAATTAGACAATATTAGCGAGGTTAGGAAGGGGAGAAAACTAAACTCCTTCAAAATAGGGGTAGTTGTGGATTTGTTGGTTTTCTTTGTATACTATATACTTAGTTCCTCTAGGATAAATAAGTCACTTTAGATCATTTTAAGGGTTAAGGGTTAGAGTTTAGGGTTAAAGGTAGAGTTTTGGGTGGTGACGCCCTCATTGGTGATATGGGAGCTTTGGAAAGAAAGAAATAGGAGAATATTTGTAGAGAAAAGTGATTCTTTGTCAAGAGTTCTATGGAAAATTGAGCATAGTATTAAAGAGGTTGTGAGCAGTGTAGTCTCTTAGCCACATAATCTGCACAACTCATTTTCTATGGAGGATAGGAGAATCCAAAAAGAATGGCCCAAAATTCAGATCAAATCCTAGCCAGGGTCTATAAAGGTAAAATCTGGCAATGATTCTAAAACTGTGGTGAAATGGGCAGAGCCTATGGATGGTTGGATTAAAGCAAATTTTGAAAGGGCAGCCAAAGGTAACCCTGGCCCGTTTGGTGCTGGTGTGATCCTTAGAGATCATTTTGGAAATACTATTGCTTTAGCAGCAAAAAAGCTTGAAGATGGAACCAATAATTTGGCAGAAGCAAAAGCAGCTCTAATGGCGGTAAAGATGGCTAAACAGTTTGGAGTTATAAAATTGCATTTAGAAGGGGACTCATTAATTATTATTCAGGCCATCAAAAATAGGGAGACAAAGGCTTGGCATCTTCAAAATTATGTCAAATCTATTTCAAAAGATTTGGAAACTTTCGACGACATTGTTGTTAGTCATATAAAGAGAGATGGGAATAGGGAGGCAGATATTTTATCCAAGTGGGTTGTGTCCTTTGAGGAAGTTGAAAAAATGACTGTTGAGGATTTTAGGGACGGATATATTCAATGATTTTTTGGGTTGGCTTGGTGTTAGTTATTGTGGTTTTTTAATAAAAGATATATTAAAAAAGCATATGCGGATGCATGACTTTTATTTGAAGTGGCTGAATTTGTTGGCGGCTTTTGAATTCGTGGGTGGTGTTTAGGAATTTTTGTTCTTCTGGACAGTAAGAATTTAATCTCTGTCCCCAAGTGGTAGTCCTTGTGAAGGATGTGAGGACGATGATGGGTGTAGTCTGTGGGCGAAGGATGGTTAGGATCTAAGTGGCATATGGAATTTGTGGATGCTTCACTGTTCTTTTAATTTTCCATCAAATGGTATGGTTTTTTTGTACTAATTGCAATTTAAGGTTTTTTTGAAGCCGGCGAATGTACCAGAAGTTGACGTGAAAGGCGTCCAGTTTTAAATGGAGAAAAATTGAAGTTATGGAGACATTATTTTCAAGTTTTTAAGCGATGGTTCTGGGTGTGAGCTTTTTACAGATGGAGGCGATGTGGGGTTTCTCCACAAAACTACAATAGAAAGGCTTTTTTGGGCCTCCAACAACATGTCTAAAATAGGTGTTAAAAGTTAATCAAAATGAGGTGGCGGAAGCAGTGGTTGGGGTTTTAGGTCCGCATTTCATGGAAGTGTCACACAGGGGTTGTCTTAATGCTGACATAGCATCAATGGTGTTTACGTGGGTAATGGAGTTGGGGGAGGACACGAAGGAAACCAAATGGGTAATGATAAAGCTCTTTGATGAAGCGTTGTTAGGAAAATTGGAATCGTTCATGGAGTGGGTAGTGCCAAGTGTGGGCTTTGACATCTCGGAAGGTATAGAAGACATGGATGAGGCTATCGAAGAAGGGTTGATTCTGTTTGTTAGGTGGAGACGACGGATGAACAGAGAGGAGTACAAACAAACAATCTCGGCGGCATGGGAGAAGCTGAAAATAGAGCTCCATTGACAGGATGTGTCTAGGCAACAGGTGAATGCAAGGGTGCCATGTCAATTCCCAAGAAAGAAGCGGGGTCAGAGAAGGAGGAGCCGTCGAGACGGGAATATTTTAGCTTGTGTGATTTGAGGAAATTGGCTTAAAGGTTTTTGGTTTTTATGCAAGAGTTCTTTTTGAGCTGTGGAGCGAGAGATGGTAGGGTTATGCTGTTGATGGGCAAATGCGGGTGGCATTCAAGGTGCGATACTTTTCGGCGTCTTCACGAGCATGAGGTTGAATGAAATGGTTTTTTGGTATGCTGCAATGGTTTTTTTGGTGCTATTAATGGGCCACGACTTTTCAAGAAAAGCAGAGCTATGGGTGGAGCCATGGGGGCGGGGACAATTCGTTTGATGTTTCTTTTCCAATTTCTGGTGTTAGGGTTTAAATGTTTTCAATGGCTGACTGGTGCTCATGGAAGCTTTTTGTATGTTATTTTAGATTTGGATAATGCTTGGGAAGGTTATTTTTTTGTATTTAAAGCTATAATGTAAATTTCCTTATATTTTTAATAAAATATCACCTTTTACTGATAAAAAAAATATAGAGTAAGCTTTTTCATTTTAATTGACTACTACATAATAGTTTATGTGTTGAAAGAATTGTTTCCATTCTTTGTATTTTTTACATTGGAATACAGATCATATTTAATTTCATGCCAATATACTTCTTTCATAAAGATATTTGTTTGAAATAAGTGCTTCATAACCCATCTAATCAAATCATAATTAACCTATCAAAAAGGCAATAGGAATTTTCTAAAGAAAAGAACACTTGACCCAATGACCCAATCATAGTGTATGGCCTTCGGTTGAAAGGAGTGATCCAATCTTAGCAATAACAACCACCCGATGCGGGATCTTGATGGGCCAAAAAGTGGCAA
>VDFB02271358.1:32227508-32284910 GCA_007258455.2 Sequoia sempervirens | reverse complement strand
CTCTTCATTAGTTGGCCAATCAAAATTCACCTCATTCACCTTGACACTATAAGGTTTGTATAGCGCCACACAGATAAACTACTCTTTCAAAGACTCAAAGAATGGGCTAGTGTAAAAGATTTTGTCCATACAACTCACCAACAAATCATAATCTAAGTTACCCTATTTTTCAGGGTTTTGTAGTCCAAACATGATATAAAGTGGCTCTTACACTTTTTGTGATTACTGTAGCTTGTGTAAGAGGCCCATGGATACTGTTGTAATTGTAGGATGCATGAATATGGCGTAGGATGAGAAATAAAGAAGGTATAGCTGTTGTCCTCAATAGTTTTGTGAAGAAAAGCATGTGAAATGAGAGGTTCAAGCCTAGGTTTCAACAAAATATGTATGGGAGATCTGATTTATGAATTTTATCCATGTGCAGACCCTAATGGGTTGTTTTTGAACACTGAATATAAATGATATACATACACACACACACACATATATATGTATGTATGTATGTATGTATGTATGTATGTATGTATGTATATGTATTTTTAAATGTAAATGTAAATGCAATTACTAGATGCTCTCCTAGAACAATAAATACAACATATCATTAAAGAAATCTATATCTATGTATATAAATGTGTATTTCTAAATGCAAGTGTAAATGTAAAGAGCATATGGTTTTGTAGTTTTATAGATACAACATATCTATAAATTAATGTAATTGAAATTCTAAAGTCTTCAACACATATAATATGAAATCGATCAAACTATTAAACTACATGAGAAATAAATGTAAACAATAAATGCATATGTATGTGTATTTGTAAATCTTAGTGTAAAATAAATAAGAATAATGAAAATTATAAAATAATACAAGGAAAGGTCTCCTCCCTTCTTGGTAGTGATAACCTCCTCCACACACAACCCTTAAAAATTATGAATAGAGGAATATAATCTTTGAAGAAATCAAAGTTGAATCTCTCCTACCTGATGCAATTAGTCATTTTATCCTTTCAAACATTTATAGTGATTACTAGAGGCACACAGACCAATTCTTCATAATAGAAGAATTTTATCATACTTTTCCAATTATGGCATTATGAGAAAACCTTAGGTTAAATGAATAATTCCTAGCTAAGTTCTTTAAATCATGTCCAACTGTATAAGAGAAGACCGCTGCTATGTGTACCTGGATACCATGGAGAAAGGCTCCTTGGGCTCTTTCATCAATCATCCTACCTTAAAACATACCAAAAGTCTCCTAGCAATTAGACATAGGAAGATTTAAGATGACTTAAATTTTTTTTATTGCCAAAACATAAACTTATGATGACTTAACCAGGCCTAGTACACACTCCCTCCTCATTAACCACTTAGACATATGGAAATTAAATGTAAATTTACTGCTATTTTTAGTCATGTAGGTGTCCAATAAACCACTTGGTGGTGCTTCCCTTCAAGTTTATTTACTTGAATGAAGAGAAAAAGTCCTTTTATTACAATTAGATAATACATTTGAGGCCTTGGTTATGTAACTGGTGGACCATAGTCACATTTAACACTTGTTACAAAGTTTGGGAGTTAAAACGTTAAGTAGATTTGATTTGTGATGGACACATTTGGATAGTAGTAACAATAACTTGCAATCTATCAAGACTTGATTACCTTATAACCTACAAAATTCAAGCGATGAAATGATAAATTAATCATAATGTCACCTTAGGATCACATCACCATGAAATAACTTCATCCAACATCCTTATGAGTGCAGGTACCACCAAATAGGTATTTTTTAGATCTTTCTTCCTCGAGCGAGGAAAATTCAGGAAGAGAAGAGGAAAGCGAGACATGTAGTATGTCTAAAAGAGGGAGATCAACTAGAGGTCAAAATATTAGAAGAAAATTCTATAAGCGCATGGAATTTTTTCTTGTTGAAGGGGGTTCATGTTCTTATGATGATGAGAGCATAGGAAATGTCGAGGTGCCCTTGAGGTACAAACATCTATGAAAACAATGGGTACCCAAGGAACTTCCTCCAATAAACACTAATTTTTGTGTCAACGAGAGGATATATCACATAGCACCATCATCATTACATGGTTTGGGCCTATTTTGCATGGATGACATAAATGTTTGTTATGATAAAGTTACTGAATTGATGGAGTATGTCGGAACCTATTACAGTTACAAAGATTGGATGCAACTGGTTCGATATACATGAAGTATGCATAGGTATGCACTATCAACAAATTATATACAACTAAAAGATAACAATCAAAATAAAGGAGTGGCTATGTACATTGACGGAAGGCCAAAAGCATCAGGGAATATTGCAGGGTTCATAAATAGTACACGACTTGGGTCAACAAATAAGCAACCCAATTGCATATTCAAGGCGTGTGATGGAAACCATGTATTCGTATGTGCAATAAAATCAATAACTATAGGGGAAGAGTTGCTAATCAATTACAATTTGAATTGCTTAGTTACAAAAATAATTACTATGGGGGTGGTACGTACTATGTACCATTTTACCCAATCTCCAATTAATAACTCCAATATACCATTTTATTCTTATATTTTTTTTCGTAAGTCTATTGGTTTCATTTCGGTAATGTTTTTTTATATTTAATTTTTGTCACAGTAGGACATTGATCGTAAGGAGAAGGCTCTGGCCCAGAGCACAAATCGTGATTTATCTTCACGTGCTTCTACCCGATAGGTTTACCTCATTGTAATTGTACAAATTAGATACAATCAAAATGTTTTATCATTATGTTGTTTTGATAAGTTTATTGGGTTAATTTCGATAATTTTTTTAATATTCTTGTTGTAGTCGACTGATCGGGGAAAGGCACGAGTAGTAGACGAGAGCATCCATAGGGAGGTGCTGTCAATATTATGTGATGATGACATTTCTTATTCAACAAACCCTCTCAATATGATAAGGAAGACCCAAAAAAAATGCAATGAAGAAATACTTAAGTTGTTATTCATAGTGCCTCAAACAGATGAGATAAGAGAGAGTGTTAAAATATTGATTGAGAGATCACAAAACTTGCAAGTAAGTTGTCATGAGGTCTTTAATTATAACATAAATTCATTCATGGTTTTATATTTTGTACTCTTTTATGTCATGAACTAAAATATTTATTTTTTTTATAGGATTTTTTGTGTCCTCATGATGCTCTTGGCCATGATCAGGGTACTGCAAGTGCTGCTCGAGGAGTAGGGGTTGGTACAAGTGTCCATTCTAATCTTCCTGTGCATACATCACATCATTTGACCCCATCATTTGTGCCTATATTGTCGTTTGAAATGTCAGCAACACATACCATGCAGGCATCAGTTAGTGCACCCTCTGGCAGCGAATACATGCCAGAACATGCGTCAGGACATGTACCTAGGGATGTAGAGGACACTAGTACTAGTGATATTTTAACAGCATTTCCTGGATCTTCCCGTATTACTAATATGGGAACATTTTCAGTCACATTTGTGGTGACCGAGGATTTCATTCTCATAAAGATAGAGAAGGTCCCAAGTACTTTAAAATGCTTTAATTATTATTATATATAATCCAATTGAAATTTACTTATTGATCGCTCTTTTTAGACTATTGATCCCATGATCATTTTGCAGGAAATGATGTTTTTTATAAACATCTACGTGATATTACATTGGAGCTCTTCGGGCCCACCATACGTACACAGTGGAATGCCTAAAATCAAGATTTAAAAGATGATCTCATTAACCGTTTAGTTGTGCTCTTTGGTGATAAAACATTCAACTGAACCAAGGTCCTTTAGAAAGTTGGTACCTATCTAAAGTATGCGAGGGACCAATATAGGTCACATTTAGAGAAGAACAAAAAGTATGAGCGTCCCCCCATGATTTCGGAGAGGGAGTGGAAGGACCTGGTGTCGGATGGAAAGGAGAAGGCTGAAAAGAAAAAAGGAAAGACACCACCAGGCCAAGGAAGGTATGTGATACTATCAACAATGTAATTATATACTAATTACTCTTTCTTTTTACATAATCTAACGTATTTCAAAAAATTTATAGTCTTCCCGACACATCGAAGGCAACAAAGGAAAGACTAGAAAAACATGAGCATCACAAACTTGGCTCTAGTGGTTATATGAAATTAGCTGCACAAATTGTAAGTATCAATAAATGAAATATAGTATCCAAATAATAAATTGAAGACAATTTTGGTTTTATCACACCATAGAAGAAAAATTCACGATCTTATGCAAAAATTTAGGGCTCTGAATTCAATAGAGTTCCCATAGAAGATAACCTGAAGATTGCCTTCCAGCAAGGCTATGGAGTCGTGGCTGAACATCTAAGAGTCTGGACTAAGCAAACACAATCTTTCACTGCATCTGACACGCAAGTAAATAAACTCAATAAAGTTTATTTAAAATTGAATCCTTGTGCAATCTATTCAATTTTAATTTCCACCATAAATTAATTACATGCCTATTTGTTTTAAACATTCAAGTAATGATAATACAGCACATGACATTGGAATGCATCCTGGTGAGGGTGGAGCACAACCTGCAAATGAAGGTCATGGTGTGCATCCCGGTACTTTAGAGCATGTAGAGCATGATCAACATGTTGAGCATGATCAGGCTAGAGAAGATCAAGAACATGATGTGGCCCCATCAGGTAAAGAGGACCACTCTAAAGTTCTTTTAAACATATTTAATTGCAATTGGTGTATTAATTAATATAACCTTTCATGTTTCAACTTTAGAACATGTAGAGCGTGATCAACGTGTTGAGCATGATCAAGCTAGAGAAGATCAAGAACATGATGTGGCCCCATTAGGTAAATAGGACCACTCTCATGTTCTCTTAAACATATTTAATTTCAATTGGTGTATTAATTAATGTAACCTTTTGTGTTTCAACTAAAGATCAAGATTTAGAGGGTGTTCAACATGTTGAGCATGAGTCTATAACAAAAGTTTAGGAACATGATGTGGACCAATCAGGAAAAGAGAACCACTCTAATGTTCTTTTAATTAATGAAATACTTGTAACAATAATAATAAAACATATCAGTTTAATATTTCTTTGTTATTGCAACATACCCCCCTTGCAGCGGCGTCCACGTCATGATCAGACGACTAGGCGTACATTAAGATCACGAGCAGAGGGCAGAACAACTAAAGGGGGGATAAATGATTTAGAAAAAAATACTCCACTTTAGATTTTTGTAGCTTTAAAAAAGAAACAAAAAAAAGTGATTGTAATCATATCATGACAACCATATTTTTGATAATATGTAAAAACTAAAAGAATGAATATTATATGTTAATGAATGAATGTGAATATGTTAATTAATGAATGTTATGAATGAATGTGAATATGTTAATTAATGAATGTTATATGTTAATGAATGAATGTTATATGTTGTTAATGGATGAATGAATGATTAATGTTATATGATTGGGTATGGGGAATTAAGAGTTATGTGAGGGGGGGGGAAGGGCCAAATGAGATTCCACCATCACGTGGTTGGCCCTATTAAGTAGATAATATTAAACTATTCTCAAAACAAAGAGAAGCTCAATAAGGCAATGCACTTTTCAATATAAGAAATGCATCGTTTGAAGCATCAAACCAATATGCAAAGATGAAAGAAAGTGCTAACTTTTCACTATGGTGGCAGAAAAATGATTCTTTATACCCTGAATCCATGCTCTGCATCATAATTTGAAGTTGTTTCCATTCCAATGTTTTGAGTTTAGTTTGTTTATATGGCTTTGTATGAATACCACATTGTGTTGTGTGTGGATTTGGTTTCAAAGCTCTGTTTCTTCTATTTTTAGTGGTGACATAACTCTAAAATTTGACTTTTGTGCATAACAGGTTAGTGGAAAAATCGACAGCTCGAAGGGTTTAGAGGCTCGATTGAGATAGATACAAAGATATTTGGATCTTGTTGTTGATGAGAGGCTTCAACTTAACCATGAAATTTTTCACCATCTGCAGGTATGCAAAAGTTTCTCTACTTACATTCATTCTTGATCATAAATGTTGTAAATGATATTAATGCTTCAAACTTAAGATTCGTTTCATTGTTATAATGATCAAAATGTTATACTTTGCTATACATTCAAGCATTCTCTTGCCCCCTACCCTTTGCTCTCTCCTTCTTCCTTTTAAGAATTTTCTTTGTCATAAAAGATTCATATTTCTGTCTCATTTACACAAATTTATTTGAAGTGCTAGGAGTGAATAAAGATATGTAAAAGATGATGGATTATGTCTAAACAACAACTTTCCATCTTATAGCTAATTAAATCCTTAATAGTTGAATAGTTTAGAGCTTGAATAATGCTTGTTTATGCATGTGTAGCAATAAGGGAGCCTATGTGAAGATTGAAATTTAAAACATCACTTTGGTATTTTTCCTTAGGCAGTGAAATGATATTTTGAGTAATACAAACCTACACACACATTGATATTTTTTGGCATTGCATTGAGGAAATTTTTTTCTCTTATACCTACCCTCGCTAGACATGGAGGTATATAATATTGGTTTTGGGTTTATTCTGTAAGTAGTTAATTTCATAGAGGAAGACTAAAATCTTCTTAATGTCTGTCAGGTGTGAAAGCATATGAATCACTTGCTGAAGGCACCATTTTGTATTCATCCAAAAACTGGTTTGTTCTTTATTTTATATTTCTTGCATGTGTTTTTTTTAGGCTCTAGAGATGTAGCTTGGCTCTTTCCTTTGCACTTTTCATCTATTTTGATGATTACAATAGATTGTCCTCATAATTTTTCATGTAGATCTATTTGTAACCTTATTTTCTACCAATCAATTTGCAAACCAATCACATATTAAGGACCATTTCACTAACTTATAGTCATCCATTACTTCATATGTTGCAGGTTGTGTCTATGTGCAATAAATATTGATGATTGCGATAACTTTAGTCCTACAAGTGTACCCAATATTTCTCAAGTAAAAGTCTTACCTTATTTTATAGTACTTTAAATGGTTAATTGAAGGTGCTTATTTAGATTTGAGATAGTTGAACCTTGGATTAAAATATGGTATTAGATGGGAAATATAATGATAAAACCGAGGTCCATTGAACACAAATTACATACATAATTTACTATACTATGAATAGTGTTACAATTATAATTATTTCTCCTTTACCTACATCTGCATTAATGAAAAAGATAGCAAATATTGGAATTTCATTACATGTCTCATGTATGTGTTAGTATTTTAATTTTGTTTAAGTTGTTCAAGAGCTTGATTAGGTCAAGAATATGTTCTACAAGCTCTATTCTCTTAACACTGCTCAACATTTTCCCTACACATTTTCTCTTCAATCTAGACATTTCTTAACTCCTTCCCTTGTTATCCCTTGGTTGTTCTCAAGTGTAATTCTTTTTCTATGCATCTTGCAGTCTATATATATGATCAGTCATCTATTATGAAGCATGGATAACCTTTCATGGAATTATTGTTGTAATTAGATAATTGCCATTGTGAATAATCATTTAATTTGTATGGAAGTCTTTTTCATATTATTTGACTTGGTATTGTAAACTTTTCTTTGCAAGATTCTCTTAGGGGGAACAACAGAACTGTGATGATAGGTAGAGTTGTACAACACCATAAATCATTTGGCATTATCAATATATTGCTTATAGAATAGTCTGTGCAAGTAAAATGGAATGTGCAATGACAATTGGTCTCAAATTCAAATATGAATATAAGTACATTATACATAAGAATAGGGTATCTATTCTATGATTTAAAGAACCCCAAAATAAGAAAATTAATAGGTTCCATTTGTTTACTTGCTCTTAGACACTTGTTTAATCAGCGAGACCCTCAGAATGTCTTGCTGATAACCAGCAGTGTTCAAAACTCCTGAAGAGGCCAGATCAGTGTGACATTGGATCTGTCTTGTTGACAGAAGTCATTGGAAATACATGGACTATCAGAGTGAGTTTTCTATCCTGTGCTGATGATTGATCTCTCATCGATGGGTTGGCTTTGGTGGTCATCACCAAGAGTCTCCGCGATGGTACATTTCAACAAAAACCATTGACGAATCACCAAAAAGGTCTGATGAAGTTGCTATAGCTACAATGAAGGCTTCATCGTAACTCCTTTCCCATTTCATCGCAATTTTGACAAAGGCCATCGACGAATCACATAAAAGGTCTGATCAAGTTGCTTAGTTACGACAAAGGCTTTGTCGTAACTCTTTGCCCATTTCATCGCTATTTCGATGAATGCCATTGACGAATCACAAAAAAGGTCTTATGAAGTTGCTTAGCTGTGACGAAGGCTTCATTGTAACTCCTTTCCCATTTCATCGCAATTTCGACGAAAGCCACCGACGAATCGCATAAAAGGTCCGACGAAGTTTCTTAGCTACAACGAAGGCTTCATCGTAACTCCTTGCCCATTTTGTCGAAATAGCGATGAACTTCTGGTGTTGTTTCAATGCTTTAGAAGAGCCATTGCAATTGCATTTTGGTTGTAATTCGTTGGTGGATACACGAAGTTTTCGTCAATATTCTGACAAACATCCGAGTCATTTTATGATGCTGACGACCGACGAATCTGCACCGTTATTTCGATGTTTAATGTGTCGTCAGAATTTTGATGAAAAAATAGCGACAAAATTATTTTCGTCATTTCGTATCTTTTTTGACAAATATTTGTCAAATGAACGACGAACGTTAGTCAAAAAATGGAGTCAAATTTAGTAGTGGTGGATGGTTTTTGACCAACCTCCATGTAATAACTACAAGGTCCCATAGTATTTTAAATTGAGAAAACTCTATTGTGAGTTTGTACTCAATAAGATGCTAAATTATTAAATGACTATTTAGACTTTTAAGGTAGAGGTGGGGTCTCCACACATGATAGAGTGGGTGCATGACATAATCCATAGTTGGCACCGAGACCCTTGGCTAAACCTGTGGTGGATCATGTCAATGTTCCTTCCATTGTGAAGGAAAATGTCGAGGTGGACACACTAGACTTGATTAGTTTTTTTACTCAGAGCCTTGTACAGTGTGTGAGGCCTCTAGTAAAGCCTAATGTGAGTGAGTCTTCTAGGCCCAGAGTTCCAACCCACTTTTTTCACTCTTGCGGAGTTGTTTCCATGTATAATAGTGAGAGTGCTTAGGATGCAGATACATAGGATACATCAGCTACAAAGCAGATGGCCATGATAGATGCCTTGTTGATTCAAACATTTGGTATTGATACTTAGGTAAATTTTAGCAAGTTCATTTAATTTTTAATTAAATTTTATTCTAAAATTCAAGAATAACTAAAGTAGTAAAATTAATATGCTAAAAATTTAGGGTTGGAGTGTTGATGTTACGCGAACTATTCTTGCAGACCCCTGTATGTTTACGTCGTTGAGTCCACGAGAATTTAACAAGTATTAAAGAAATAATTATTGCATATGAATAGTTGAACCTTATATGAATGATTATCTCATAACACACTTTGGATGTCAAATAGTTTGTTGTTGGACCTTTGACATCGATGCCTTACTATTCTCATCCTCAAGAAACTTTCACTTAGGTAACCTTTATTATTTAATGGTGTTGTAAAAAAATGCTAGGAAGTTTTGGAAATTGAAAAAACACTATTCCATATGATTATACTTTTTAGCATAATTCCATATTATTTTTTACAATTGTACTATGTTCTTTAATGCATCTATCCTCTGAGTTATATACAACTCCTTAAGGCTTGATTTTCCTTAATTTTATTTTGAATAAAAATGACCTACCTTTCTTTGCTAAAAAATCCTTTTAGTTTTATGGTTGTTCAAGTCTTCGCATGAATCCTCATTCAAAAAACCATCTTTAAGATAATTGATAGAAAATTCACTCAGCACAAAAGAAAAATGAATTACTAATGTATTTCTAGTTTTATTATGGTTGAATGCTTTTATTCATGCAATAAAAATTTAAGTGTAAAACATTAAGACCTTAAACTTGCTTGTTACAAATTTCCCAAAAATAATATAGATTGGAAGAATCATACACAAAATGCTTCTAAAGCACTAGACATGAACATTTTCATGTTCTTCCTTTCCACACATTCTCTGAATAATATCAATGCCTACATAGACAATTTTTTCTTCAAAATTGCAATTACATCAAATATGTCAGCAATATTTCCAAACTAAGGTTTTTTGTTTATTGAGGATATTTCCTTTATTGCTTCTTTATTTTATAAACTAATTAGGTTATTGGTCTCCACTCATCCCCAAATTTTCCTTCCTTTGAGTTACACTAGGATGGTCAAGAAGATTTCATAAATCCTTTCATCATGGATGTGCTCATTTGTCCATTTTTTGTCCCAATTATCTTAATGATAGCCTCATTCATGCCTCTTATCTATGTCTTGAATAATATTTGTATATGTTTTCTCTTAATCTCTTCTAGAAAGATGCATTCTACCTCAAAGATATTCCTTCATGTCATTGCAAAGCATATTGTGAGTTCTACACTTTTATTGTTCACACAAATAACCATTTCTTCTTGCTTCCTCCCTCGAGACCCTCCAAGATCATGAAGAGGATTCAAGATTGTAGTGGGATAATCCTCATATTGATTGTGTTGGAACTGTAAAAATTTGATGATTTTACTCATAAATTTCCAAATTGGTCCTACCGTGTGCATATTTCACCCATTTCTTGCCATATGGTCTCATTGTTCCATTGGATCTTGCATAATTCACATCATGGTCTGTATCGGTGTGACAATATCAGGGTCTCCCCGATCCATTTTCTACTTGTAAATGTCTGTGTTGCCTATCGGCAAGACATTTTTGTGTCACGGCAATTAGGATCTGTCTCCAAGCACCTATCAGTGTGATATTCACATTGTTTTGGCGACAGATAAGGATCATATAAGCATAAGTTATACCATCGGTATGATGTCTTAGTGAACTCATTGTGTCTCACCGACCGACTTGAATGAGGATATATCGGCATGAGTTGTGGTATCAGTATTATATCTTATTGAGCATCTTTTGTCTTACCAACCGGTGGCGGGAGGATACATATCGGTAAGAGTTAGAGCTATCAAGATGAGGTCTCGGCGAGTGACCTTCGGTCTCACCGACATCACATATGGGGTTTCGCTTTGGCCAAACATAGGGGTGTTCGATGAGTGGTCACAATGAAGTGTATATGTCTCACCGACAAAGCATAAAAGGTTTCTCTCTGATGGCTTTCGGTGAGAGGTTAGTTGTGTCTCGCCAACCGACAACATAAAGGGACGTGATATTGGTATGAGTTAGGGTTTTCGGCATATGGTCTCGGCGAGTGACCTCCAGTCTCGCCGATGGAAAACAAAAGGGACCTCATCGGCATAAAAAATGATTTGTCTCAGCGACGCTCATGGATGGTTGGGGTCTTTCGGTATAACAAAGTAATCTGCAAGAGGTCTCTCTGATACCATTAAGTTACAGCAATAGTGAATGAAAAAAAAGCACATCTTGGTGAGAAAGACTCTTGTGTCTTAGCAACTTAAAAAAATATAACAAAAATGTGATCTCAGGAAACATAAAGGTATTCGATATGATTTCTCCCTGACGGTAGAAAGTCACGGTGAAAGCGAATAAAGCACGGGGCGGATGAATAGAGATTGAATTGCCTTCAACATACTTTCTGGATGCCTTAGTGATTGTTCCATTGGTGATTAACAAGAATTCAAACACTGTGGCCGACGTGTGAATGCTAAATACTGTTGCAGGCTGACATGAAATTTGCCTGAATACTACGGTTGGCCGACATGAATTTGAAGCGATATGTTTCTTGATGCTAGTGTACAAATATGCACTCCCAATTGTAATTGAAACATGAGATTTGAGATCAGAATAGATATAGTAGATTAGGAATGAACACTGTAAATTAAGTTCTCATTCCAAAGACTATGTTGCATGTTTTCAAATGGCAATTTCAATGAAATTCAGCTGGTGTGGTAGTTTATTTCTGGTGTCAATTGTCTGTTGAATTTATTGAAAAGTATTGCTAAGTTGTCTCCAAGTTGATTCTTTTTGGTTGTTTAAATTGATATAATAAGCTTATTTTCAATTTATCAGTGCACATTTGTTGTATCTGTGTGGTTAATTAACTGGTTCTCTCAAGAAGAAATTAAATCCTTTAAGTTGATCATAGTAATCAGGGAGATTCATCTGGATTATTAAAGTAGAGCTCAGTAGTCATAATCCTGCATGTTTATACAAGTTATAAACAAATTATATACCAACAATTTGATTTTCTTCCAGAATAAGTTACCCACTTCTGTTTCATTTGACTTTGCATACCCAATAAGGCACTAGTCTCTGCATTTCATCATTTGAATTCATTCAGTTTCTTTATATCATTTAATTAAGTATTTTAGGATTTAGATTTAGAAGATTGCTATTGCTATTTGTATCAAGTTTGAATTCATTTGTCCACTCCCATCTGCCATTGTGGGAAAAAAATTTCAAGAAAGATAAGCACATCAAGTCTGCCCAATTCATATAGGTATACCCACCTAGGTCTAGCAGCACTTGAAGAGTTGAAGGTCTAAATCTTTTGACCTTGTTTGTTACCCTAAAACATTGTAAAAGCTTGGCAACCTTTTGTGGTTCAAACCTGCATTTTTGAGAGCTAACAAATTGGTGACTCTGCTGGGGATTACATCAGAAGATTCAGTTGAAGACCATCATATAGAGTCAGTGAAGGAAGATTTGTAATTTGAGAAGATTCAGAAAGAATGATTCCGCTGGGAGAAGATCAAAAAGAATTATTTTCCTACTTTTGGAAAAGTAGGTGGCGACTCTGAAAAAGGTTTGATGAAGAATGGAATTTGTATATGGAACAAATGAATACACAAATGCAGGTAGACATTGGACTCCTCAAATGCTTGATAGTACAATTGGAAAATTTCACAATGGAGGCAATGCATATCATGCACAATAGAATATATACTCAATATGTGCCATATTATTATACACAATGCAATGGTCCTTTTTACTTGCATCAGTACCCACCTAGCACCCCTCCTCATCAATATACAACAATGATCAGACAATTTGATTTGACAGGGATTCAATTATCCCCTTATCCAATGGATGGCAGTTGGAGAAGTCTTGTTCCAAAGTTTATAGGGAGTAATGCAATCACTGCTGAGGAGCATTTAAAAAGTTTCAATGCTTTCATCCAATATTTGGATGTGCCATATGAAGATTTACACATGAGGCTATTCATGATATCATTTGTTGAAGACGTCAGGGATTGGTTCAACAGCCTACTAGCAGCTTCTATTAATTCTCTCCAAGGATTTCAGGATCAATTCCTCGAGCAATATGGGAATCCAAGTGCACTAGATGTTGCTCTTCATGAATTAATATGGATTCAGAAAGATCAAAATGACACAATTTATGATTTTAATCAGAGATTCAATAAGTTGCAGAATAAAATACCTCTTGGATCAAAGTTGTCAGACTCTGTAGCACTGAGTGTTTATTTGAATACATTTGATCCTAAAACAGGGTATGAATTGAGAAATAGATTCCCAAGAGATTTGGCTGAAGCTCAGAAGATGGCACAGACAATTGAAAACAATAGGAGGGCTGCATGGATAATTGATAAAAGAGACAATCATAAGGTTCCTCAGAAAAGCAGCAATTATCAATACAGACGGGAGAATACTTACAAAAATGAGAGGCCAAGGTAGCATGACATGCCTTATAATATAGACTAGAAGGACGAAAAACCTATAACAGCTAGGCTTGGAATCAAGGAGGCTCTTGATCCATTGAGCAAGAGGGGAACCTATATGGTAAGTAACAATTATTTTTGTGAAGTTTGTGATATGCCACATTCCCCAGATTATTGTGTTGTAGCCCAAAGAATGCAAGAAGAGGGAATGTTGATGGGAGACAGTGGAGAAGATCACACAGTATATTTGACTTCAAATACTTTTCACCATATTGAGGAAGATGAAGGTGCAAGGCATCTCTCTTGCACAACAGATTGTGATAGGGAAAGCAGTGCATGTTGTGAGGAATCTAGTGAATATTTAGATTATGATGGTGAACTTGAGGATTTTGATTTGCAGTCAAGGGATTCTTCTACCTCTTATGAAGATCAGGATGAAGAGGCAATGAAGAATATATATCCATCTAATCATAGGTATACAATACCTCTAGCTATAGTTGAAAGCTATGAAGACACATTTGATGAAGAAGAGATTTGTACATCTGAAAATGGTTTCCAAAAATTTTCAAACCCATTGTATGATGAAGAGTTAAAAGAGGATCAGATGATATTTTGCAAAGGTATGTCCAAGAATGAACTTCAGGTATTTTCAAATCCACTTTATGAAAGAGAGGAGCTAATTTCAGACAAGTAAAATGATGGAATAAATGACTGCACTAATAATGTTTCAGATTTCTCATTTTCTGATGGTCTTGGATTTCTTTTTGATTATGATCAAAGTGAAGAATGCAACTATAGTGATGAAAACTATGAGATTTGCTCACTTAGCAATGAGCAGATTTCAGATTTGCTAACTCCTGAATACCAGGGATGTGCACATGAAGGTGATCTTGAAGTTTTGTGTCCAGCTTACATTTGTTTTGACAGTGAAAGATCTTTGTGTAAAGATTCTTATGACTCCTTGTGCATTTCTTGGAATGATGGTGAAACCTTTGGTGTTTCCATTCAAGATGAGGTATGTGATTTTGGAATTTCCAATTCATGTGAAGAAGATGTTTATTTGCATACCAAGGATGATAGAATTCCAGCTTTGATTGGTTCACATATGCATGATATTAAGGATATGAGTCATAATCCTGTGTTGTCTCCGAATAGAGATACTGAAGAGGTGCAAAAGGTTTCAGATTTGTTTGTTTCAGACAATGTTGGTCTGACATAATTTTTTGATTCTCAAGAGAAACACTTTGATGATGAATTTTCAATACAACTAAGTGAATGTTTCATAGTACACAACAATGAGAAAGATAATGAGGAACTTTGCATTGAATATGTGTATATTTTGTATGTTGGAGATAACAGAGATTTTTCTGATGATGAAGAATATAAATTACAGAATGATGTAGGGAATTTGGGCCAAGCTGAGCATAATGGTTCTCTAAAAACTTTCAATAATAGGGAAGATTGCATGAATGCCTTCAAGAAGAATTTGATGAACTTGAGACAAAACTAGGTATTTGACAGGGGAAATTATGATTTGAGTTTTAGATCACTCAAAATAGGTGAAGCAACACAGAGGATTAAGGGTTACCAGTGCATGGAAAACTCTTGCTTATCCTTTTTAAAATTCTTTTCCATGCATAGTAGTTTAGGGTTTTGGTTCACTTCCATCTTGCATTCATTTTGCATTCATTCCATCATGCTTCATTTCCATTTCCATTCTGCTCACTTTTCATCATTCTGTATCTATTTTTCTCACCCAAAGATCTAGATCCTTGCAATGATCTCACTATCATTCATCCCTAGATGGAGCCACTATTGGAACTATAAAAATATGATGATTTTACATATTGATTTTACTCATAAATTTCTAGATTGGTCCTATCGTGTGCATATTTCACCCATTTCTTGCCATATGGTCTCATTGTTCCATCAGATCTTGCATAATTCACATCATGGTCTGTATCAACGTGACAATATCGGGGTCTCCTTGATCCATTTTTCTTCTTGTAAATGTCTGTGTTGCTTATCGGCAAAACGTTTTTGTGTCACAGCGATCAGGATCCATCTCCAGGCACCTATCGACGTGATATTCACATTGTTTCAGCAATAGATAAGGATCATATCGGCATAAGTTATACCATCAGTATGATGTCTTAGCAAACTCATTGTTTCTCGCCGACCGGCTTGAATGAGGATATATCGGCATGAGTTGCGGTATTGATATTATATCTTGGCGTGTATCTTTTGTCTTACTGACTGGTGGCAGGAGGATACATATTGGTAAGAGTTGAAGCTATTGAGATGAGGTCTCAGTGAGTGACCTTCGGTCTTGCTGACATCACATATGGGGTTTTGCTTTGGCCAAACATAGGGGTCTTCGATGAGTGGTCACAGCGAAGTGTATATGTCTCACCGACAGAGCATAAAAGGTTTCTCTTTGATGGCTTTCAGTGAGAGGTTAGTTGTGTCTCGCTGACTGAAAACATAAAGGGACGCAATATCGGTATGAGTTAGGGTTTTCAGCATATGGTCTCAACGAGTGACCTTCGGTCTCAACGATGGAAAACAAAAGGGACCTTGTTAGCATAAAAAATGATTTGTCTCAGCGACACTCATGGATGGTTGGGGTCTTTCGGTATAACAAAGTAATCTGCAAGAGGTCTCTCTAATACCATTAAGTTACAATGACAGTGAATGAAAACAAAAGCACGTCTCAGTGAGAAAGACTCTTGTGTCTCAGCGACTTAAACAAATATAACAGAAATGTGAACTCGGGGAAACATAAAGGTATTCGATATGATTTCTCCCCGATGGTAGAAAGTCACGGAGAAAGTGAATAAAGCACGGGGCGGATGACTAGCGATTGAATTGCCTTCGACATACTTTCTGGATGTCTTAGCGACTGTTCCATTGGCGATTAACAAGAATTCAAACACTATGGCCGACGTGTGAATGCTAAATACCATTGCAGGCTAACATGAAATTTTCCCGAATACTATGGTTGGCCGACATGAATTTGAAGTGATATGTTTCTTGATGTTGGTGTATAAATATGCACTCCCAATTGTAATTGAAACATGAGATTTGAGATCGAAATAGATACAATAGATTAGGAATGAACACAGTAAAATAAAATTCTCATTCCAGAGACTATGTTGCATGTTTTCAAATGGCGATTTCAATGAAATTTAGCTGGTGTGGTAGTTTATTTCTGGTGTCAATTGTCTGTTGAATTTATTGAAAAGTATTGCTAAGTTGTCTCCAAGTTGATTCTTTCTGGTTGTTTAAATTGATATAACAAGCTTATTTTCAGTTTATCAATGTACATTTGTTGTATCTGTGTGGTTAATTAACTGGTTCTCTCAAGAAGAAATTAAATCCTTTAAGTTGATCATAGTAATCAGGGAGATTCATCTGGATTATTAAAGTAGAGCTCAGTAGTCATAATCCTGCATGTTTATACAAGTTATAAACAAATTATATACCAACAATTTGATTTTCTGCCAGAATAAGTTACCCACTTCTGTTTCATTTGACTTTGCATACCCAATAAGGCACTAGTCTCTGCATTTCATCATTTGAATTCATTCAGTTTCTTTATATCATTTAATTAAGTATTTTAGGATTTAGATTTAGAAGATTGCTATTGCTATTTGTATCAAGTTTGAATTCATTTGTCCACTCCCATCTGCCATTGTGGGAAAAAAATTTCAAGAAAGATAAGCACATCAAGTCTGCCCAATTCATATAGGTATACCCACCTAGGTCTAGCAGCACCTGAAGAGTAGAAGGTCTAAATCTTTTGACCTTGTTTGTTACCCTAAAATGTTGTGAAAGCTTGGCAACCTTTTGTGGATCAAACCTGTGTTTTTGAGAGCTAACAGATTATTTGTATATGATTTTTTCCTTCCTTGATCTAATTTTTCTCTATGTTTTTCCACCTTATCGTATTTGAAGGTCTACATAATATTTTTCATTTAACAACTGAAATATGGGATTCATAGCATCACCTAGAACTAAACAATAAACCCAACCTTCAATCTGCCAGAAGTTGTCAAACGTTTAACTCCAAGTTCTTTTTATCGAGAAACTGGAAGACCTGAGTGATCTTCCAACAAAACTAGCTAGGGTGGAATCGTTTCACCACCGAAACCGATCTTCAAGAGGGTTTCCATCCTCCCAAAGGTTGAGACAAACCAAGTTCAATCTCTAGACCCACAAGGGTTTCAAAAAGAGAAATAGAATAATCCAACATAACCAAATGGGCTTTCAAAACCTCCTTTTATACATTTCCCACCAAACTCTCTAGAGGCTTCTAACTTCAAATTCACTTTTTAACTAAAACACCCTTATAACTCTGAAAATGACCTTTTTTCATTAAAATAGTCATATTTTGACATACAAAGTCCCTATTTATTGCATCCATGATTTAAAGTATCTCACCTCGGTTCTGACAAGTTATAATACTAAGGCCCATTTTAAATATTTTAATTAATATTTGGAAACCTTATTAATTTAATTAAAATATAACCATTAATACACTCAATTTGTAGAAACTATTAGAATGCATAAAAATTGGAAACTAACTGCATAGGAGTGATCCTAATGAAAAATATAGATGAATGAAGTTGATCGAGTGACTTACAATAAATAGATTCTCTCTTCGAGTATCTTGGAACCCAAACTAAAAGCCAAAAATAACATCTGAGAGCATCATAGAACTCCTCTACAAACCTCTAAACTCATTGGTAACCTTAGATTATCCCTCTAATCTTGCAAACATAAACCCAGAAAAACATATCCTACCACAAAGCAAGAGAACCCTAAAATGGGGACATTACATATTATTTCCCCCATATGCTTGAAGTCACTACTTCCTTTTACAATGAAAACACAGAATCACTAATTCATAGTCCTTGACTGTGAAAAATCTAGTGTCAATTGATCAAGTTAAGGTCTTTAATTTCACAGTTTATTAATGACTTATTGTTTGTCTTTGAATCTTTAAATGCGCATAATAATAAAACTTTTCCCTCTTTGCAATGCCACTCTCCTCTTTAAAAAATCAATTGTCACATTATTCACGGTGAAAACTCCTATGGTTGTGGTTGAATTTTCCTTGATAGTCCTATTCCCTTGAAAAAAGGATTGTCCTTTCATAACTTTGTTGCCCTCCATTCACAGTGTCTTATGATGCTTCATGTCAGGAACTGCTATATTGCCATCTTGGACTGTCTAATTTCAATGCACCTTTACACCTTGTTATGCATTTTTTATTATGATATTTTCTCATAGGACTTTCCCATTGAACATAGTCTTCCCCTTTTCCCTCTACATTATGCATTCCTTCTTAATTGCTTGAGAAAACTTTAATCACATTTCTTGCTCTTTTCCTTTTCTTTGTCTCCTTTGTTAATCACTTGGAAATCTAGTGTGTTGGGGTGTGAAACAAGACCTTTCTTACCATAAAATCACACACTCTAATGTGTTCATACTATTGGTTTGGCCACATGATGAACATAATGAAAACTAGGCTATCTTGTAACTTTCTTTTGAATGCAACTAACACTTTTTCCATCAACTAGAAACTTGTCACCACAGGGAAATGGATTGGAGATATGAAAAAATAAGAGAGGTTATTGTAGAGGGACCCTATTTGACCCTATACCTTTAGAAGGAATGTTTCTAAAATAATTTTTTTTAGTAACATCTCATCAAAGTTTGATACCCTTTCACACTTTAGTCTCTTAAGAGAAATCATCAATGCAATGTAGCATAGAACATTCTAGGATGTGAAACAAGACTTTGCCTAGTATAAATCTACCCATCCAGATATGTTGGAACTATCAGTTTGGTTGCACTATGAACAAAAAATATCACACCATCTTGCAACTTTATACTGCATGCATTTGATGCTTTTTCCATCAACTAGAAACTTGTCACCATGAAAGAATGGATTCCAGCTATGAAAAAAGGAGAAAGGTTATTGTAGAGGGACCCTACATGATCCTATACCTTCATACAAATTTTTTCTAAGTGCTACAGTTTCCAAGTAATAGTTTGTCAAAGTTTTCTACCCTTTCACAATTTGGTCTCTTAAGAGAAATCATTGGTGCAATGTAGATTGGAATGTTTCGGCATGTTGGGGTGTGAAACAAGACCTTTCCTAGTGTAAAACTACTCATTTAGACATGTTGGAACTATTGGTTTGGTCACACGATGAATAGAATAAAATTTATACCACCTTGCAACTTTACATTGCATGCATTTGACACTTTTTCTATCAACTGAAAAACTTGTCACCATGGACAAATGGATTCAAGATATGAAAAAATGAGAGAGGTTATTGTAGATGGAACCTACATGACCTTGTACCTTTAGAAAAAAAATTTCTAAGTGCCACAATTTCCAAGTAACATCTCGTCAAAGTTTGTTTCCCTTTTGCACTTTGGTCTCTTTAGAGAAATCGTTGGTGCAATGTATCCTAGAATGTTTTAGCATGTTGGGGTGTGAAACATGAAATTTCCTAGCATAAAAAAATACCCATCTAGGCATGTTGGAACTTTCGGTTTGGTCAAATGATGAACAAAAAAAATTACACCACCTTTTAACTTTACACTACATGCATTTGCCAATTTTTCCATCAACAAAAAACTTGTCACCATGAGCAAATGGATTGGAGATATGAAAAATTGATAGTATTTATTGTAGAGGGACCCTACATGATCTTGTACCTTCATAAAAAATGTTTCTAAGTTCCATGGTTTTTGAGTAATAGGTTGTCAATTTTTTTCTCTTTTGCACTTTGGTCTCTTAAGAGAAATCGTCAATGGAATGTAGCTTGGAAAGTTTTGATATGCTAGGGTGAAAAATAGAACCTTCCTAGCATAAACCTACCCATCCAGATGTGTTGGAACTATCGGTTTGGTCACATGATGAAAACAATTTAAAATTACACCACCTTGCAACTTTACACTACATGCATTCAACACTTTTTTCATCAACTAAAAACTTGCCAACACGGGAAAATGGATTCAAGATATGAAAATTGAGAGAGGTTATTGTAGAGAGACCCTATGTGAAACTTTACCTTTATATGTGATTTTTCTAAGTGCCATGGTTTTTGAGTAATAGCTCATCAAAGTTTGCTACCCTTTCACACTTTGGTCTCTTTAGAGAAATTGCAAGTGCAATGTAGTCAGAATGTCTTGGTATGCTAGGGTGTAAAAAAAGACCTTTCCTAGTGTAAACCCACCCATCTAAATGTTTTGGAACTTTCATTTTTCTGCATGACAAATAGAATGAAAATTACACCACCTTGCAATTTTACACTACATGCATCAAACGATTTTTCCATCAATTGAAAACTTGTGATCACAATCAAATGGATTTTAGATATGAAAAAATAAGCGAGGTTATTGGAGAGGGACCCTGTATGACAATATACCTTCACATAGAATGGTTCTAAGTGCCATGGTTTTTGAATAGCATCTCGTAAAAGTTTTTTGCCCTTTCACACTTGGTTTCTTAAGAGAAATTATCGATGCAATGTAGCCCAGAATGTTTCAACATGCTAGGTTGTGAAACATGACCTTTCCTAGTATTACCCTACCCACCCAGACATGTTGGAACTATCGGTTTGGTCACACAAAAAATAGAACAAAAATTACACCACCTTGCAACTTTACACTACATGCATTTACACTTTTTCCATCTATTAAAAACTTGTCACCACGAGAAAATGGATTCAATATATGAAAAACTAAGAGAGATTATTGTAGAGGGACCCTACATGACCTTGTACCTTCAAAAAAAATGTTTCTAAGTGCCATGGTTTCTAAGTAACAATTCATCAAATTTTTCTTCCCTTTCGTACTTTGGTCTCTTAAGAGAAATCCCTGGTGCAATGTAGCCCAAAATGTTCCAACTGTTGGGGTGCAAAACATGACCTTTCCTAGTGTAAACCTACCCATTGGGACATGTTGGAACTATCAATTTGGTTGCACGATAAATATAATGACCTCATATGAAAACTAAAATGTAATCACTTCAAAAACAATACAATGCAAGTGAAGACCTCATGTGAACAATAAAAGGCAATCACTTCAAAAACATGTGATGAGATCAAAAAGGTAGATTTCAAAAGATAACTAATGAGGGAAAAACTTTCATGCAAAGAAAATAGTCTTAAACACTAAGGGGCATGAATCATTCAAGTGCCTAAATTGTAAACACATGATCACAAACAATTGATAGTGAGGAGATTGATGTGTTGGGTTCGGCCCGTGATTCTGCCAATGCTTTGTTTAAACTATTTAAATGGTTTTTTCCTGAGATTAATAGGACTAATATCAGAATTAGAGGTGTTGCTAGTAAGGCCGAGGATGTTTCTATCCAAAGCCAGATTGATCATGTGATGGAGTCTCTTAATACTATTGCTTATACTATTGCTGAGGAGACTACTAGTTTGAAAAAGAATTGGGAGAGCAGATTATCTGCTCTTGAGGAAAAAAATGATGATATTAGGAATGTTGTTATGAAAAAGGGTGAAGCTTCTACGAGTGTGGACATTTTGGTCTCTACTAAGGTTATCTCACCTATGATGAAAAAGAAAAAGAATAATTTTTTTGTGGATGATGTTGTGGCTGGTGGTAAGCTAGTGACTATAGCTGGTGAAGGTGAGAAAGTTGTGGGTAAAGGTACTATTTTGATTGATGAGGTAAATATTGGTGGGTCGGGGGTTCGTACCAGGAATAGAATGAAAGCTCAGGCTAGTGCTTCTATTGAGGCATTGGATATTTTGGGGAATGTGCACAAGATGGCTGAGAATGAAATGGAAGTTGTGGAGATCCTGAATAATATGTAGGGCTACTATCTGGTTTCTATCCTTTTGGCTATTTTTTGGCTGCTTTTTTGCTGTTGCTAGGTTGATTGTTGTGTAATGGTTTCTTCTTTTTATATCAGTTGCTCTCTTTTTTAAATGGTTTCAGGCCCCTTCAAAACTCGTCTTTTACCTTTAATCAAAACAATTGCACTTTCCAAGACTAAAATGAATAATACGTAGAACATGATTTTGGTATCAAATGGGATCATGATGAGTCAAAAAAACATGAGGTTATGATTGAGTTGGACCCAATGGTAGCTACAAGTATGAAGCCATGTCAAAATTTAGTGTAAGTTTGAGTTTAAGTCTAAGATAAAGATATATGAATGTAACCATGATGGAGATATATGACTTTAGTGGTGACAAGTTTTCATATGAGTGTAAGGATATAGATAAAAGAATGAAGTCATGATGTATATGGTTGCCATGGAGTTTGAAGTGATGTTTGTGTGATTTATGGGTATGCATACTCTTCCCTCTCACCATAAGGTGATTTTGTGAATCAAAAGGATCCCTTTAATTTCACTTTTTGTTCCCCCACAAAAAGGTTGGTCACTTTAGTCTCCTTTTTTAGGTTTTTTAGTGGCCCTAGCTTAAATATTCATTACCAAGTGACAATATGAACTCATGAGTTCCACAAGATATAAAAATTATGGATAGAATAAAAAAACACCCTTAAATGTATATTTTTTATTCAAGTTAATGTTGCAATACAATTTATATAGCTTGCAAAGTGGACACGAATAGGTTACCCTCTCACTTTAAGACATTAGATGTGATGTCGCTTTTCCTCTTATGGTTATTAAGTATTAGCAATGGATTTAATATAAAAAATATTAGAGTTAATATAATTTATAATATGCAATATTATCAAAATAAATGAGAATAATTAATGTAAGCTACAAATATGTGACAATTAAATAATCAACAATGAATGGAATAACACCTCCACATATATTAATAATATTAACACCAAATCATATAGAAAATATTCCCATTATTATTGAATCAATGGTTCTCAATACTTATCTTAAAGTCTTGAAAAGGCTACTATCTGACACTCAAAGGAATGGTTATAGATCTAGGTTGTTTCCTGGCACAAACACCTCCAAAGGAATGGGTTCTTGCATAGAACGAACCTTCCTTCACAACATAAACTCAACCCTGGCCAAGACACTCTTAGATGTATGTTGTACCCCGAGTTAGATACATGTTGTGTGCCCCTTTTGTAAATGTTTAAATGCCCACCTAGACCCTAACCTTCACTCCTTTGTGCCCTTTTAGTTCCTCTTTCCTTTTTTCCTTCTCTCCTTGAATGTTCTCCATCCTTTGAATATTCTTCCCATGTCTCACATGAATGATTTATATATCCTTTTAAGGGGTGGTTTCCAAACCATCACACCCTTTCACAAAGGTTTCCTTTTAATAATTATTTAAATAGATAATTATGCTTCCCATTTTTAAATAATGTTTATACATATTCTTTATTAATCTCTCTTTTAACCAAAGTATCATAATATCCTTTATTTTCTCTCCTTTTTTAAGTCTAAAGGGTTATTTAATATATTTATCTTCTCTTGGGGAAAAAGTCACATAACAATTCTCACCCTATAAATTAGTTGTTGTCCTTAGTAGCATGAGATATATCTACATCACAACTCAAAAAACACATAATCAATAATTAAAGAATTTGATATTGAATACATTTATTCTTCATATATTTCTCTCACACACACACACACACACACACTATATATATATATATATATATATATATATATATATATATATATATATATATATAGTATATCATCTACATCCCTTTTCTTTCTTCAATTCATAGATCTCTCTTTTAATTATTTCAAGAGAATTCTTTTTGTCAATCAAAATTATGACAAGGACTGTACATACATACATAAAAAATTTACAATTGAAGAAACTAAGGCTATTCTATATTTTAATCACATATATTTTAATTCAATCAATTTTCTCTCATGTAAACCATTTTTCTTTAATGTAGATTGTTTTCCCTTTACATGTGTAACTTCAACATTAAATTTATAAAATTATTATCATGTGTTGACATACATTTACCTAATGGATAACATGCATAACCCATACTATGTGGTTACTCTATCAACTTTACCATTTTACCCACTCGTAACTCCTTCAAATTACATAATAATTACTATACATATCCAATACTATGTGGCCACTCGTAAAATTATAAAAGTATAATCTATAAAATTAACATCATTCCAAGATGATATTCATGCATTCTGGACTACACGAATATCCTCCTTTCATATATCAAAATCAATGTAAATAAAATTTTAGCTCTATTCAATAAGACAACTGTACTAGGTTATTGGGTTGATCAAGTCCAATAAAAAAGTACAATAGAAAAACAATCCATTAAACACCTTAAGAAAAAGAAAAAATAATACATTATGACTACCCATAGGGTACTTCATAGAAATACTAGGTCCAATCTTTCTCAAATTCCTATACCAAATACAATTAAACGGAGACTAGTACACAACTACCCCTAAAATTATTATTTCACAAGGTAACCCAAACAAACTTTGGGGAAAATTGAGAATCCAATAATGTAAATTATCATATTTATTAATATTAAAGAGTGATTATAACACCTAATCTAGTCATAACATCTTTCAACATATATCACTTTGTCAAAGACTCATAGGTAATTAGATTCAAAAATAAGAAATGACCAATTCCAACTATGTGACATTTTCTGGACTTCTTAAGGCTGTAATTTGTATATCCATGTATCTAGGATGTGTAATTCAAGTATAGTTTTTGCCTAGATTTGCTTTGATCCAAAATTCTAAAAAAAAATAAAAAATTATTGGCATGAATCTTCAATAGCCCTATTGTTTTCTTATAAGTTTGGCAACATAGGAAATCAGCAAATTATTAAAAAAAAGAAACATGTGAAACATTTACACAACCTACTTGCATATCATAGAAAGGTTGGAATAGATAGTCTCTCCCCCTGTAAGATTTGACATGTCCCCATGTCTAAGCCTAAAACCTATTTGTTTTCATATCTTATATTAACATGGTGTTATTCTCACCAACTTATTTTGAGCACAATGTCAATTTTTCCAGTTTAAGATGTGAATCCAAGGACCTGTGGGTTATGGGCCCATAATGTAGCTTACATTAAACAAATATATATGTTGATTTTGCACAAACATAACAAACATAATAAAATCACTCAAAATAAATAGAAAGATAATTGAAAGTTGGTATGGATATACAATTTTCACCCTAAAAATATTAATACACAAACTCTTATTTCAAAGAAATCTTAAAATAAGAGGGTACTACCCAAATAAAAATATGAACTTAATACCACTAAAGTGACCATCTCTTATTTGAACTCTTGTGATAGACAAAACAATGTTCCAAGAGCTTCATGAATCATCCAAAACTATATTCAAAATTGATATTTAGGGTTTTATGATTCAAAATTAGGCTTTCTATGACATTTAAAAATCTATAACAAATAAACTAGAAATATGAATAAAAACTTTGAAGAGCTTTCTAACAAGGCCCATATATATTTTTAAGCGAACTACAAGATAAGATGTTTTAATGGCTAGTCAACAACCATTTATAAAATAAATAAAAGAAATTTTAAACCATTCTTTTTTTGTGTGTGATGAAAAGAACCCTCCTTAGCCATTGACTGATTCCATGATAATTTCAATTGAACATGTTAATTTTTTCACCAAATCATTATCTTTCCAACATACAAGTGATGTGAATTGATTTATATTTAGATTATGGATTGCAGACACCACCAATAATAGTTGTTATGAATGAAAGTCCGTTCACATATATGTCATTATTTTGCCATGATTCAATAGTCTCACCATATCTTAGTATATGTGGGTGGATGGGAATATGCTACACAATATAATCCCTCTATCCAAAAGTACCAATCTAATGACCTTTAAAATGTTATATCCAGTTAGTTGTTACAATATTAACTATAACATGATTATAGAATATAAGCTACATTGACAAAATATTGTTGTATACATTAAATCTTGTATAGGTACAATTCAGATCTACACCTATAAGTACTTTACAACTGTACACCTAACATCCTATTTTTTTTCAATGTTCTCTTGGTACTTATATTTCCTCTTTGATATAGGTGGTTTCTAATAATCAGGTTATTAAACTGATTTTTTCTTTTCCTTAATTTACCATTTCCATACTATTTTAGTGGTAATGGATTTGTCAAATAATGGTTCCCGACAATTTATAGATTTCAATAGCTATGCAAGGTATAAATGGTTGAGCACACATATTCTAATCCGCACAATAGCACTGAGTTACCCATAACACAGTGGGCATGGTGGCAAGGTTCTGAAGTAAGGAACATTGGATATATTTGAACTTGACCAAAGTTTACATGTTAAGAACGTGGCCCAGATATTGAAGCCTACCCATACTAGAATTTGGCCGAAGTTTACTTCACACAACATTAAAGGCAATCCATAGTCTTAACTGGAATTTACCAAGAAAAAGAAATGGCAAGCCAACACTTAAAACTAAAATGGATCAAATCTGGAAGTCACTATGAAAATAAATTGAGCTATGCATGATATCATTAGAACCAAATTGGATATATTGTGAAGTCGTGCTCGAAAAGTATTTGTTAGCAATCTTCACTATCATGGGTATAGGATGATGAGTATTATTCAGCATACCGAAGCTTTAAAATTTTCATGAGTTTGATCTCGATGTTAAGACCATACTTTGAAACCATAGTTGAGGTAACTACTCATAGAAATTCAGATACTATCAACAAAGAGAATCATAAAAGCGATATGAGGATAAAACATTCAGACAATGTAGCAGAATTGCCTCCTATTCTTCTAGATTATCCATGGGATGTTTGACAGAAGTACGTAATACAACAATCACATATATAGAATGTTGTTGCAATGGCATTGATGAATGATGTCTATGCCCCAACTATCCATTACAATTCTACCCCAACTATCAGATATTTGTTGAATGCCCTTTCCTCTTAAAATATCAATCTGGAGAATTGGACCTTCACCGCCAGCAATTTATTGTCAGAAAATTCACCACTAATAATTCACTGCAGGAAAATTCACCGCCATGACAAATTCACTACAAGGAAAATTCACCACCAGCAATTCACCGCCATGAAAAATTCATCACATTAAAAGTTTGCAATTAATTATCCGTGGTAGTGAATTGTTGGTGGTGAATTGCTGCGGTGAATTTCCAGAATTAGAACTTTAATAAATTTAATTGTTTTATGCTATGTGGTAGAGGGCTTATCGATATCATTGTGTCCACATCTATGGTATCAAATAACATCAACGAGAACATCAGATTGTAAACTCTAATGCCACTGTTCAATAAGTTCAATGTGTGTACTTGAATGCTGATGCTCAAAGGTTTGATTAAAAACACAAAAAATGAACATCTGAAATATGAATGCAAATATGATTACCATGATAGCTATAACAGACTTATGTATGGTGTCAATAGAGTTTAAAGATGTTTAAATTCGCAATGAAGTATCACCGAAAAATGTAAGGTGTCGATTCATTCTAAATTAATGTTCTGAACACAACCATTTACACATTGATTAAGAACATAAATGAATATTTTGTGGGCAAATGGATATGTGATTAACTAAGAAAAGTTGGAGATGTTAACAAGTGCAACGATGGGGTTTCTATTTACTAATCACCGCACAATTATATCTTTGTAATCCACATATGGGAACTTATTCAGGGATAAAATTAGATGTGAGTTTCTATGTAATAGTGATTTTTCAAAGGACTAAACATAGAGCCTTGCTTGGTAGCGAGGGTGGGGAAATTTTGGAAGTTTGAAACATGTTTCTAATAATATCATTGGCAGACGAAGCGCGAGGAGAGCAATCTTGCATTGTAGAGGTTTTCTAATTATTTTCCAAGAATATGTTCATCTTCTGAAGGCCTTCCTTATAATTTTTAAGGTGATTGCAGCCAAGAAGCAAGGAACGAGTTTAAAAAGCCACATAGAGTTTTGTATATTGAAGAAAAAAAAGACTACATAGTCGCTTAATTCAAGGGTGTATTTTACTAAAGAAATGTTGAGATTAATGTCAGGTGAAATACCTTCTGTAAATTGGCTAAAGTTTTGAGCAACTCCTAATGGGAAACTCTTTGTTGTTTTCATTTAATCAAATCATATTTATCTTTGAATGAAGTCAAGGAAAAAGTGCAAGGATGGAAAGTAATTCCTAATCAATGTTGAATATTCCATAGAGTGAGTGTTAGAAGAGTAATCTCGATATGAAGATTTTGGGAAGTTTTGAGCAACTCCTTATATTCAAAATGGGAAACTCTTTGTTATTTTCATTTAATCAAATCATATTTATCTTTGAATGAAATCAAGGAAAAAGTGTAAGGATGGAAAGTAATTCCTAATCAATGTTGAATATTCCATAGTGTGAGTATTAGAAGAGTAATCTCGACATGAAGATTTTGGGTAGTTGTTTAGTTGCCCAGATCAGGTGCCATTTTAAAAGGAAGAGACGTGAATTTTCATTGAGGAACAAATTTGGTTTCTTTAAAGAAGAGTGACACCTCTTTATATAGTCATGATTTTTCAAATTTAGATCCTTTTAAAAAATAGGACGATGACTTCTTTTAAACCCTGGGTTACACATGATAAGGGAGAACATAGGTTTTATAAACTTTCTTATCATGTATAAGCATTAATGATCCATTTTGGATTTATAATTACGTAAGTGTAAATGTTATATAAAATTTGAATCTTCATATTTAGTAATCTATGCATACTTTAAAGATGGGGGATGTAAGTTTATAATGATTATGGAGGTGTATTGTAGAAACTTTGGCTCTTTGGTGTAATATAGGCTTGCATATTTTTGAAGCTCGTGGTGTAAGAAAAACTTTTAAATAAGATGCATGGAAACTCAGAATCCCCACTCTAGGGGAGATTTTTACTTTCAACTTATTTTTTTTTCTTTTCTTGAAACCCTAATTTTCTTAGAATCTCTTTGATGCTTTCTCACATTTTTACACAAATCATCCACTCTACATAATTTGTAATCATACTTAAAAATTTCTACATGTCTTTTAGTGTATCATGTAATAATGATTAGTACAACCTAACCCATTTTAAATCTGAATTTAATATAAGGTTGTTTAAAGTGATTTTATGTATTTATCCTTGTAGTCTTATTACTCTTAACAGGGACATGTAGAAATAAGAAGACATTTAACAACTCAAAAAACTAATTTTTGGCTTTGATACCAAATGTGATGTCACTTTTCCTCTTATGGTTATTAAGTATTAGCAGTGGATTTAATATAACAAATATTAGAGAATACAATTTATAATATACAATATTATCAAAATAAATGAGAATAAATTAGTGTAAGCTACAAACGTGTGACAATTAAATAACTAACAGTAAATGGAATAACACCTCAACATAGATTAATCATATTAACACCAAACCATATAGACAATATTCCCAATATTATTGAATTGAAATGGCTCTCAATAATTATCTTAAAGTCTCGGAAAGGCTGTTATTTGGCACTCAGAGGAATGGTTATAGATTTAGGTTGTTTCTCGACACAAACACCCCCAAAGGAGCTGGTTTTTGCACATAACCAACTTGCCTTCATAGAATAAACTCAGCCCTAGCTAGGACAATCCTAGATGTATGCTATACCTTGAGTTGGATACATGCTATGTGCCCCTTCCCCAAATGTTTAAATTATCATCTAGACCTTAACCTTCACTCCTTTGTTCCCTTTATATTAGGTGTTGTAATTACTTTATATTGTGAGCTAATCCTCATTGTGGTTTTTCCCTTCTTGGGTTTTCCATGTAAATTTGGTGTTCTATCTCAATGCAATAGAAAATTCCACCACAACACCAACACATTCACATCCTTTTTGAAGATTGTAGACATCTTCTGATCACAACTTCTAGTAGTCTAACTAATTAAAGTTTGCACTGCTCTTCACAAATTTGCACTTCACAGCTCTACAATTTGTATCACACACTCTACCACCATCCTCCATCAACACAACACTTATTTATACCTTCTTCAACTTTGAAAATATTCTCCAAGGTCAGTTATGCATCTCAACTATGCAAATTCAAATTATGTCAGCACTAAGCATTCCCACGATGGAAAGGAATGAAAGCAGACCACACCACATCTTAGCTCAAACCCAAATCATGTACATATAAACCATGCCATGCTTCCACAAAAACTGAAGCAAATTCAAAATTAGTGTAAACACCCAAGATTAATCAAACTTGTGTAAATACCATTAAGATTTAAATACATGATTCCTCAAATTCAAAGACAACTTGTAGACCACACACAACACTTAAACACAATTTGGAATATTCCACAAACACCTTGAAATCCAACAAATTCCTTCACAAAAACTTTCACTTGAACAACAAACTCAACTTGTTCACCTAGATAGTCTTCCACACACTATAACTCAATAAATGAACTTATGGAGTACCAAACCAAGAACAACCTCAACTGAAGGTAGATATGAACCTTAGCAACACACTTCTAGAGCCGCAAGACCAGAAACCAAAATGCAGAGAAATGTGAAGAAAAATAATTTCTCTTATATAACACTACAACATAGTTCACACATTGGTGAACACAACTTCTTTTGTATACAACGATCTATACCAAGAAATTTTGGATATAACATCTATCAACACCTCTAACCAAATTATCTAAACCAAACAAGAAGATCTTCAACACAAAAGAAATGCGGAGGAAAACCAAAAAATGACTTTGTATACTAGAACACCTCTGCAACACATTGTTTCCTCTTTTATTCAATTTTTCTCAAAATCACTTGGAAACCAAGCACTAGAGACACATTCTTATCATATTCAACACTTCCTTATCATCAACAAACCAACTTTAACACAACTTAACCAAATAGCATCGACAAATAGAAGATTATCAAAGCAACACTAGAGGTTGACATTAGTAGCACTTACTATTGAAAACATAATGAAACTAATAAAAGAATCACTATAAAAAACCTTCTCATAAGCTTGTTGACATCAATGACAACACCAACTATTCATACTTGCAATAATATCCCCCTTTGTCATTGATGACAACACATGATGTGAAAAACCATCGACAACAAAACATAAAAAATATAACATACTACTCCATGATACCAATTTTCTCTCTCTTAACTAATCCTTTTCAAATTACTTCCTCTCCCCCCCTTTCTTAACTGATCCTTTTTCATATTGCTTCCTCTCTCCCCCTTTGACATCAATGGAAAATGCCAACACATTTGCATCTCTTTCCCTTTTTGACATTAGACATACACACTTTCTCTCTCCCCTAGGGGAAATAAGTGCTTTGCAACAACCTTTTTCCTTTTTACTTCTTTGCATAATCCCCTTGACTACAACAACCAACACTACCTACTCCCTCTGAGAGGTAGCCTCCAACATCAATCTATAATAACGAATGACTTGAGATCCACTGGACTGATGCATATCCTTATGCATCTAGTTCAAAGGAGGGGTAACAACTCCTAACTTCTCCCAGAGATACTCAAAAGTATCCTTAGGAAGAGCCTTAGTGCATATATCGGCAACCTGATCCTTTGTAGGCACATACTCAAGATTCATTTCATTCTTTGCAACCTTCTCTCTCAAAAGTGATACCAAATTGAGATATGTTTTTTTCCTTGAGTGCATCACCATATTCTTTGAAATATTAATAGAACTTGTATTATCACAAAAGATAGAAATTGGTTCATCATATAGAACTCTAATATCCTTCAAAAAAATTCTCATCCACAACACCTGTGTGCAACAAGATGTTGCTACAACATATTCTACCTTTGCAATGGATAAATCTACGTAATCTTGCTTCTTTCTTAACCAAGACACCAATCTACATCCAAGAAAGAATAAACCACCACTTAGTGAGAAATCGGTATCCTTTGGATACCACAAGCCATGTTCTAGAGTGCCCTTCAAGTATTTGAATATACTCTTCATTGCTACAACATGTGACTCTCTAGGATCTTGAAATCTAGCCACAAGACAAACAACATGCATGATATCCAATCTAGTAGTAGTTAGATATATAGTAGTCCTCCAATCATTGATCTATACTTACTTTGATCACCCTTAGGAGATTCATCATTCTTACTTTGCTTGCAACCAGTAACCATAGGAGTACATACCGGTTTATAATCTTCCATTCCAAACTTCTTCAATATTTCCTTGACACACTTTGATTGTGAAATGATTATTCCTTTCTTTATTTCATTAATTTGAAGTCCAAGGAAGTAATTTATCTCCCCAAACATAGACATCACAAACTCTTTATGCATCTCTTCTACAAATTTCTTGCACATAACTTCATTTCCTCCAAAAATTATATCATCAACATACACAACCACAATCAATATTTGATCTCATTCAATTTTGAAATAAATATTACTATCTATATTACCTTTATTGAATCCTTGTTGTATCAAGTACCTTTTTTTTGCATCCCTTCTGTAAATCTCTTGCACACAACTTTGTTTCCTCCAAACATTATATCATCAACATACACAACCACAATCAAGATTTGATCTTTTTCGACTTTGAAATAAATATTACTATCTGTTGTGCCTTCATTGATTCCTTGTTGTAGATCAAGTACATATCTAACCTTCCATACCAAGCTCTAGGAGCTTTCTTTAGTCCATATAATGCCTTTTTCAATCTGCAGACCATATTTGGTTTTTTTGATAACTGAAATCCTTCTAGTTGTTCAATGTATACTTCTTCTAATTCACCATTCAAGAAAGCAGACTTCACATCTATTTGATATACTTTGAAATCTTTATGTGCTACAAAATCCAAAAACATCTTGATATCTTCTATTCTTTCCACCAGATCAAATGTCTCATCAAAATATATTCCTTCTACTTGTGAGTAGTCTTTACACACAATCCTAGCCTTGTTTCTTACCACTTCTCCATTCCCATTCAATTTGTTTCAGAATACCCACTTATTTCCAATCACATTCTCATTTGTAGGTCTTGGAACAAGTTCCCAAGTCTGATTCTTCTTAATTTGTATTAGTTCTTCTTCCATAGCCTTGGTCCAATATTAATCCTTGCATGCTTCAATCACTATTTTAGGTTCAACTTTAGAAAGTAAACATAGATTTACCTGTTCTTTAGCCATAGCATCTTTTCTCCTTGTCAAAAGACCTTTATTTTTATCACCAATGGTCTATTCTTCAGAATGATTCTTTTGTACATACTTCAGAGTCTTAGGGATCCTTTCTAGAGATTCTTCCTCTTCAATTTAAACTTCTTTAACTTTACCTTCATCTTTGTCATTTTCTTTGCAAGAGGAATCATTTGATTCATATTCATCTATCACCACAAAATTATTTTGTAAGTCTTCATCCACTTTGATACTTGCACTCTCAACTATCTTCTTCAACCTTTTTTTCTAGCACCAGTAAACTTTGCTCCTTATAGAATATCCAAGGAAGATACCTTCATCAGATATTGAATCAAAACTTCCTAATTTCTCTTCATCTCTTTTGTTATAACATTTGTTTTAAAACACTCTGAAGTATTTGACAGTAGGAATTCTTCCATACCATAACTCATAGGGAGTCTTTGCACTATTTTCTCTTTCTTGAACTCTATTAAGAATGTAGATAGCAATATGAATTGATTCTCTCCTATACACTTCCTATAGATTTTACTCTTTCATCATTGTTCTTCCAGCTTCCTGAGTAGTCCTATTATTTCTTTCAACCACTCCATTTTGTTAAGGAGTCCTAGGGGTAAATAAATACCTCTTTATTCCATTGATTCTCACAAAAACTAATAAACTCAATGGAGCTAAACTCTCCACCTTTTCCAAACGTCAAACACTTGATTTTCATATCCATTTCATTCTCAACCATATCTTTGAATGCTTTAAACTTATCTAGATATTTTGATTTTTCTTTGAGAAAAGTAACTCATGTCATTCTAGAATAATCATCAATCAATAGCATGAAATACCTACCACCTTGAAGACTTCTCACTCTGGTAGGACCACAAAGGTCTGTATGCACTAGCTCCAACATCCCAGTAGTAGATTATTCTTTGGCTTTGAAACTTCTCCTTGCTCACTTTCTAATTTGACATTCCTTGCAAATAGCATTGATGGGCTTTGTAATCCTTGGTACATCTCTCATAGCTTGAACTGAACTGATTCTCACTAGGCTATCAAAACTAATGTGACACATCCTTCTATTCCATAGCCAACTTTCATTAATTTGAGTCACAAAGCAATGACTATAAACACCTTTAAGCTGATAAAAATTTCCATATATCCTTCTTCCAATAGCAACCACAGTTTTGGAGCCTTTTCTGATCCCACTTCCATCATCCTGAAACATAAGATTATATCCTTTGCTACACATTTTTCCAAAACTCGAGAGGTTATATCTCAAACCCTTAACATAAAGAACATCATCTATATTATGCTTGCCATCAAAATTAATAGAACCTTTTCCACATATCTTAGTAGATGTATCATCACCAAACTTAACTAGACCTCCTTCATATTTCTCAAGTTTAACAGACTTACTTTTATCACTAGTCATATGATTTGATCATCCACTATTAATAATCTAGTAGTTCTTCTCCTTTTGAGCATGAAGAGTAGTCACCATAGCTTTGTGACCTACTTCTGGAGCACTTTCCTTCACATATCTCTCAGAGTTAGCAAAGTTGGATTCAACTTTCATACCCATGAACAAGCATTCACTATCCTTATCACCTGCATAGTCAAATTCATCATTAGATATACTGGCATCTTCTTTAACATAATAAATTTTCTTAATTGCTTTACTTTTTTTTCCTTGTTCTTGTCAGTCAAAGCTATGTTTGGACATCTTGAAGCATAATGACCTATCTTACCATAACTAAAACATTTGAAAGGTAACTTACCTCTATATTTACCAATACCCTTTTTAATTCTTCTCAGAAAATTTTCTTCTACATCATCAAGATCTTCTTGATCTCATTCCTTAGTCTTCTCTAACTTTCCATCCTTAAAAGCAATCTCAACTTTTGCATTACTTGGACCAAATTTTCTCATTTCAAAAGAATATAATGCACCATACAACTAATCTCTAGAATATTTACTTAAACCTTGAACTTCCTCAATAGCATAAACTTTATGACTATAAGATTTAGGAAGAGTTCTCAGTACCTTCTTTACCACTTCTTTAAGTTTTTCACCAAGACCTCTAATGGAATTGACAACTTTGTCCACCTTCTACATGTATCTTTTAATGTTTTCATCTTCAGACATCTGTAGGTTCTCAAATGTGATATTTAGATTATGTATCTTCACTTGGTTGACTTTATCATCTCCTTCATAAATACTTTCCAACTTTTTCCATATATCTTTAGCATATTTCAAATTCATAACTTTCACAAGTTCAATGTTAGAAATACCACTTAAGAGAGCATACCGTGCTTTACCGTTATTATTATAGGCCTTGATCACATCACCAATACTCAAACCATTATTATGCATAGTATATCCAGTCTCAACAGACTTCCAAACTCCAAATCCAAGAGATACCAGGAAACCTTCCATCCTTGTCTTTCATAAACCATAGTCTGATCCATCAAACAAAGGAGAATCCCTCTTGTGCACCATCCCAGATCTACCTCAAGTGGTTAAGCTTTCTTCCAAGGAGCCTTGCTCTAATACCAAGTGTTGAACACACAAGATAACTAAGAGGGGGTTGAATCAGTTGTACATTAAAATATCAAAAACCTCATAAATATTTAGATCCACATCAAGTTAATTAACCCTTAATTTGTTAGAATGATTTAGCATGAAAGAAAAGAACATAAACTAAAACACATCAACACCATGCACAATAGAACACCATATTTATGTGGAAAACCAAAGAAGGGAAAAAACCATGGTGAGAATTAGCTCACAATATAAAGTAATTGTAACACCGAACATAAAGGGCTCATTTTCAGAGGGCTCACTACCCAAAATAAAGAAGGGCTCATTGCTAGACTAAAGAAAAGATGAAAATAAGAATGTTACAATGAGAAATCTATCTCAATGCAACAAAAAATTCCACCACAACACCACCAACACATTCACAACCTTTCTAAATATTTTAGACACCTTCTGCTTACTGCTTCTAGTAGTCTAACTCATTAAAGCTCACATTTCACTTCACAACTCTACAATTTTCATCACACACTCTCTATCACCATATCCATCAACACAACACTTATTTATACCTTCTTCAACCTTGTAAACATTCTCCAAGGTCGGCTATGCACCTCAATTTTATAAATTCAAATTATGTTAGCACTAAGCATTCATGTGGTGGAAAGTAGTGAAATTGGACATCACATCTTAACTTAGACCCGAATCATACATATACACAACACCACACTTCCACAAACACTGAAGAAAATCTAAAATTAGTGTAAACACCCAAGGTCAATCAAACCTATGTAAACACTATTAACATTTAAGTACATGGATCCTCAAATCCAAAGAAGACTCATGGACCATACAAAACACTTAAACACAATCTAGAATATTCCACAAATACCTTGAAATCCAACAAATTTGTTCACAACTTTCACTTGAAGAACAAACTCATCATGTTCACCCAAATAATATTCCACACACTGTAACTCAATAAATAAACTTACAGAGCAAAAATCCAAGAACAAATTCATCTAGAGGTAGATATGAACCTTATCAAAACACTTCTAGAGCCACAAGAACAAAAACCAAACTATGGAGAAATGCATAGCAAAATCATTTCTCCCAGATTGCGCTGCAACATAGTTGACACACTAGTGAACATAACTTCTTCTACACAACGATCTAGACCAAGAAACTTTGGATATAACATCCATCAACACCTCTAACTAACATATCTAAACCACATAATAAGATCTTCAACATAGAATAGATACAAAGAGAAACCAAAACACTACTATGTATACCAAAACACCTCTACAACACATGGTTTCCTCTTTTATTCAAATTTTCTCAAAATAACTTGGAAACCAAGAACCATGGATAAATTCTTATCATCTTCAACACTTCCTTATCATCACAAAAAAAATGTAACACAACAATTCAACCAAACAACATCCAAAAATAGAAGCTTATCAAAGAAACACTAGAGGTTGACATTAGTAGCACTTACTAATGAAAACATAATGAAACTAATCAAAGCATAACCACAAACAACCTTCTCATAATCCTATTGACATCAATGACAACACCAACTATTCATACTTGCAACATGATGTATTTCAAAGTCCTCAAACAACCAAATATCAAACTTCTTTACTAGGTACCTTCTAAGACATGTTCCAATAACAAGTACAACTAAACCTATAGGATATTCTATGTTTTCTCCATCTGTAATTGGGGCCTCCAATTTATTTTTGGCCTCAATACAATGAAACAAATAGTAATATATTCCATCTTCATTGTCTTCATCTACAATCATTGCATAAACATTCCTTGCATTGATATGTGCATCCAATTAGATGAATTTAGTGAACATTATAAAAAAATTCAAAGTAAGATAAACTAGGAATTTTGTAAACTATGCAAGTAGATATTACCTAGTTCTAGTAGATTTGATACATGATTAAATTCAATGGATCATTGTATCTTTGTGATTTGTAGATTCGTCGAGATCTTATATGTGTCAAGTGGGGTTAGACTTTTTAACCACCATTCGTCACTCCATTCCTTTGGGTTGCAGTCATTCTAGGCTTGAACTGTACATGAAGAACAAAATCATGCCACCTTCCATGTATGGATAGTTTGTGAACCTAGATTGGAGCTTCTAAAAGAGTGTAGCTCACTCGATCATGTCAATATACAATAGTCCTCATATTTTTCAATGTTAGTATCACCTACCAACCAAAAGAATCTACGAACTAATAAATTACCTTAATTACCTGGGCCCATAACATGATTACACCATTGGACAATTGATTTTGCATCTATCAATTTTGGACTATCTTTGTATTTCAACTCTTCTCATGCTAAGGCTCTTTTAATACATGCTCCTACACCATAATTCTCCCCCTTTCCATGCTTGACCTCAAAGAAATTCCACATATGTTGAACACCACTAATCCTATACATCTTGCTTAACCAATAAAATATTATGGAGTTCTTGAATTTTGATATACAATTATCTGACCATATGATATGTTGACTGAATGATATGCCCTTGCTAGCCAAATCAACGTAGAACATCTGAAAGCAACCTTGCACAAACTTTATACAATATGTGTGATCATCATTGATGTAAAAGTGATACTCACTCAATACCTTCTTGTTATCCTCTATACTATCAACTACATGAATGAATGTTATATGCACAAATATAGCAATGTGTGGAGTTGTAGTATTCCAATTGCACCTCGTTCTGTGGTTGTAGTGTGTAGTTATCTATAAAGTTGATAATTGAAATGATGCTATGAAGTGGAAACATGTCCTAGCATAATGTGAATTGTGAGTCAAACCATCAAGATCTATGTATATGCCTTTCATGCTCATAGACCACATGATCATGAAAAAATCCCATAAACTAATACATTGGAATCTTATCACTAACCAATTCACACTTTTTTTCTTCTTTCCCATCTTTTAGATTGTAGGCCACTGTCTTGTATTTTCCAAATTCCATAATTTCGTTTCCAACTATATGTGTACTATGTATGTGTTGGAAAATTGGAAAATGTTGCAAGCCAACACAATGAACCCATGTGCCATCCAAACATGATTTCCTATAAAAAAAATTGACCTTCCACTCTTTCACATAAAATGGTAGATATGAAATCCCCTAAAGATATAGGTGGAGGCCTTATGTTACATTGTTGCAAAACATTATTAGTATGCATATCTAGACATATATGTTGATAAACATCATAATGGTTAGAAAACTCAATATGTACTCTACAACAACAAGTAGTGAATGTGTGATCTATTCTGACATAAAAAGGATTTTACATTTAAAAAACCTTTGAAAATTTTTAACTTGAGGATACATCTCTACAAATTGAGCAAAAAATTGGGTTTAAGTCATATCAAAAAAATATTTTGGATGTGGCTTAAGAATTTGACTACCAATTATCCTTCTTACATCTCTTTGATTGGGAGAGACCCTTGTGTTTTTTTTTTCCCAAAATTCTTGAATTGGTACACTTGGACCCCTTTTGATGTGAGTTTGTCTACTTTAGTGTGAGTTTGAAGCAAGTTCCTCCTCTCACTAAAGTGGGGAATAAATGTAGTGTAGAAAAATTATCCCTCTACATTTTCACACTTGTTTGGACTCTCCTTGATAAAATTGGGCTTATTTATGCCTTATTTGATCCTATTTTGCATCCACAAGCCTTATTTAATGCATCTTTTTGAGGATAATCCCAACACATATCAAATAACCAATCATAATTTAATGTTTTTTGGGTTGTTTGTCCCAAATTTAGTGATCTAGGAATCATATGCCACCTTTGGCATATGGGTCCCACCTAAGTTTCGAGGCATGAACCTAAATTTAGCATTAAACTTAACATTTCTTGAAATTTGTGTCCCAAGATTAGCTTACTAGGACTCATACACCCCAATTGGCATATGAGTCCCACTTAGCTTGGACCTATTTCAAATTCAAATTCTTGGCAATATTTTATTCTCCTAGATCTTATGTCGGCTTGTTGTGTTGTAATTTTAAGAAATTTGGCATAAACAAGTATAAGTACAAGGTTAATTCACATATTTTCTCCTAGAAAATTTTATGAGAAAATATCCCAGTAATTTTATGAGATCAAAAGTATTCAAGAGCATTCAAGAGTTGATTATCAAGCATTTTGGAGCTATATTCAAGAATCAAGCATCATGTCAAAGTCATCATGCATCATGTGTGTTTTTGAGCTAACATTTGTGATGTAGGTTCTTATGATTCAAGAGAGCATTCAAGTCAAGATCCATAGCCTTAATTCAAGAATCAAGATCTACATTTATGCTAGCAATTTCATACAAGTTTTTAGCCTTTGTTACAAGGGTTTTGTGAGTTGCAACATAGCTTATTTGTTCATTCATCATTCCTTCATTCTATTTCATTTCAAGGTTTGATTACCAAAATAGGGTTTGACCAATGCAAACCCCTTGTTGGTGTAATTAAATGTCTTGTACCTTGTCCTAGGTCATAATTACACCTTAGTTAAGTTTACTTAGGGACCACATAGGAGGTTGTAGGATATTTTCCACCTTTTTTGGACTTGACATGTCATACCTCATCACTTCCACCTTTTGTGGACACATCATGTGATTATCTCTCCACCTTTTGTGGGAGATCCACCTTTTGTGGAGATTATCACATTATCTTTTTCCACTTTAGATGGAGTGATAACTTTTCCTTGTTGTCACATGTCATAATATTACGACACTTGTCATAATCTTATGCCCTCCTACATTCTCACCTTGGCTATATAACCATGGGGTCTCCTATGCATAGCATTGTATTGAGTACTGCATCTCATATTATTAACATTGAATACAGTTTATTCTTGTCATATTATTATCTCTCTCTTTTGTGCTTTCTATTAGGCCTCTAGATCTTGGGTGGCTACCTTCATAGCCAATTCTTACATAGTATCAGAGCCATTGGAGCATCTTTGGATCGTCATTTGGAGAGATCTTTGTGCATTTGAAGAATGGTGTATTTTCAGATCTATGTTTCAGCAACATTTTGGAGCATCCTACGCCAAATCTAAGTCCACCATTGCGTTGGGGAGGCTATTTCCAGTTGAGATCGCATTTCGTTTCATCCAAATTGGACATCGGGAGCTCCAGATCTGAAAATTTTGCCAATTTGGGGTATTTTTCAATTTTCTGAATTTTTCTATAGTTTTGAAAAAAAAAATCTCAGAAAAACTCTAGAATATTTCTGCAAAAAATTTGTTAGAATATTTTTGAAATTTTTTTTTGAAAAATTAAAACCCCTATTCATTTTCTTTGAAAAAATTATATTTGGGGTATAAATTTTGTAAATTAAAAGTTTTATTTATTTTTTGATTTTATATAAATAAAAAAATCAAAAAAATTATTATTTGGAGATTAAATCTGCATTGTAAAAATTGTAAAAAAAATTGTATTGTTATTTCAAAAAATCAAAAATCAAATTGAAAAAAAATTGTATTGATTTTCGTATAAATCAAATTAAAAAAAAAAATCAAAAATTTTGTACCCTACGCAGGCAGGGTACCGCAGACAGTACCTGCCTGCACAGGTACCACGTCTTTCTGCAGTCGCCACGTGGCGGCTTTTGCACAGCCCCTGCGGGCCCCTTAACTCTCTCCACTGGCGACGACCAGTAAATTTTCCGGTGTACTCTTCGGCGAACAACGATGGTGAATTTTCAAAGAAGAGAATATTCCATTTGCGGTTCCAAAGAATATTTCGGCAAGCTTCCGGTCAACACTCAGGCATACGACAGTCAAACAACCGTCAATTTTAAACTCGGAGGCGGCAGAATATTCTAGAGGCATATTCTTTCTCGACGGCCGGCAGGATGTCAAATTTAACCTCATAGTTTGCTAACATCAGCATGCGTCAGCGATGATGTCATCATTTTTTGAAAAAAATTTCCCCCCTCTCCAATGAAGTTTTTGAATTTGCAGTTCGACTTTGGAAGGCCATATCTTGCTCATTTTTGCTCCCTTTTTCGAGCAATTTTTTTTATTTGGGCTAATTTTTCATGTACTTCGCAGTGGTGTACTTGGTTTCTGATTTTGGTGGATAGATTTTTCAGAATTTTTAGTTTCTCAACACTGTACCTGTCTTGTCACCATTTCTACAACTTCAGAGGCTTCGTTCAGGCTCATACAAACTCCTTTTCAGGTGCCTTTTTTTTTGAAGTGCATGATTTTTTGTCTACTTCTTGAATCTGCAATCAGTTTGAAGTGATCTTGAGTGGATTTTGTACTTTCAGCATATGGTCTTTTTTGGCCTATTTGGCACTTGCATTGCATAGATCTGAATTTAGGTCTTTGCTTTATTGTTCTAGTTTGTTATCAGCCTCTTTATTGGAAAGTTGTAAATCAAAAATCATAAGCCCACTTAGCCAAGTTGCAAGTAGCCTATTGTACACGCACTACATTATAAAGTGCCAAAATCATCTATTTGTGGGGGGTACTTTGATTGAGTGAATTTGGGGGGGTGTATCTTGTGTGATTTTTCATATTTTCTCTCTTGTGCTCTTGCATTCCATCATGGGTTCATCTAAATTTCCACTCTTAACTGCACATAATTATGGTACATGCAAAGTACATGCATGGAGTAAACTAATGGAAAAAGGTTTAATTCACTACATTGATGGAACCATAATTGCACCTTCAGATCCTAAGGCAGATCCAACAGCATATATGGATTGGCTCACTAAAACTTCTATGGCATTGGGTACATTAAGAAAGTTCATTTCAGATGATCTCATTTTCCATGTTGATAAATGTACTACAGCTAAGGAAGCTTGGGATAAACTTGTTGCTTTGTATGGTAAGGTTGATAAGGTTAAGGGATACAAACTTGAACATGATCTCTTAAGCCTTGATCCCAAATATTTTGATACAATTCAGGATTATATCACTAAGGAAAATGAACTAAGAGCACAACTAAAAGATTGTGGTATTGAAAAAGAGGATGATCAATTGGTCTTCAACTTGTTAGATAAACTTCTAGTTGAGTATGCAGCCTTTGTTTCAAGTTTTCAAACTCAAATATTGACAATAAGTAACTTTACAACACCATCTTTTGAGGCTCTCATAGATCTTTTGATTCTTGAGCAAAATAAGTTGATGAAAATGGGTATTCTAAAGTCTTCAACTTCAAGAGCATTGGTGGTCAATCATGGAAACAATAAGCAAGGCAAAGGAAAGGACCAAAAGCAATCTTCACCAAAGCCACAAGGAGAGAACAAACAATCCACTCCTCCACAACAAAGCTCATCTTCATCTTCTTCAAAGAAGTACAAAAATTCAAGCAAGAGGGAGCAACCAACATGTGCATATTGCAAAAGGATTGGTCATGATGAGCATCGTTGTCATGTTAAGCAAATTGATGAGTTGAAACACATCCTTAAGAAGAATAACATCAACTTGCCAACTGAATATCAAGAGAAGGACTCATCTCCTTCCACTTCTTCTAAGGGAAAAGGAACAACTCTCATGGCAACAACATCTAGCTCATCTCCTTCTTCATCTCAACATGATAAACATAAGGGGCAAGCATTTCTTGCAGTTGCAGATTCCAATACAGATCAGTGGATCCTTGATTTAGGAGCTTCACATCATATGATTTCATCCAAGGATATGTTCTCTTCATTTGATTCTTGTTCATCACCACCCATTTTGATGGCCAACAACACATCTTTGGCAGTTTGTGGGAAGGGTTCTATTGATGTTGAAGGTGGAGCATTTAATGATGTTCTATGTGTGCCTACTTTGTCAAGGAATATCCTTTCCATCTATAAGATTACACATAGTGGTTTAGGAAAAAGTGTAGAGTTCACGCTAGATTCTGTCATTGTTCGGGATTTGCATAGCAGGGCTCTTGTTGCAGTTGGGGAGGTTAATGATCATTCTCGGTTCTAGACCTTCTCATATTTTGCTCCTATTGATGATTCAGTTCACACTAGTATGGACAAACTTGATGAGATCGAGTATGGTTACTTGAATCTTGGAGTGCTTTCTACTCCTAAGGTTCTTGAGCCTATTGCTGATATTCCATCTTCTACATTGACTGATGTACCTGATGATACTTGTGTTTCGATGGTTTCAGTACCTTGTGATTCAGTGCAACAGTGCATACCTTGTCTTCCAGCAATAGTTTCATGGGATGACTACTTGACAGACATTGGCAATTTGTTTGTGGAATCCTACTTTGCAGATTTGGGAGACACACTTGATTGTTTACATCTTCTCTTTGATGAAGGTGATTCTTCTTCAGTTGTTGTGAGGGAACACTCTGACCCTCCTCTACATGATCAGTCTTTCGAGGTTGATGTGATTGTGGATGCATCTTTACAACAGTTGGAGGAGGCCACTTTCTCTCTTGAGGAGACATCGTCTTTGGAGTATGTTCAACCTTCATCCTTGCTAGATCTTGAGTAGTCTTTTTCAACAAATGAGAGTGTTGTTGCAAAGGGGTTCTCATAGGTTCCAGGAGTTGACTACACCATTGCAGCTTCACATGGTTTGGGGAAGGCATCTTTTGGCATCAACACAGGGACATTTGAGCAAATTTCAGAGACTTCTTACATTTTTAGGGTTCTTCCTTCTTCACTTGTGGATTGGGGAGACTTCATTCATACACCTTTGGTATTGTTTCTTCCTAAGGGGAGGAACGTTGTTCGACACTTTTGGAGTAGCTTCTTCATTCCTTCTCGAGCATCTTCCATGGGTGATCATTGTATATTGAGGGGGGGCTACCTAGTCTCTCTTCTTCTCTTGTATGGTGGGGACTTTTTCCTCACATGGGGTTTTTTCCTTCTCATGCTATGTTCATAGTTTTTTGTATCTCATCTCTCTTTTGGGGGGTAGTTTTTTCCCACTGGGTTTTTCTATCTTTCTCTGCTTTATGAGAGATTTCATTGCATTTGTACATGGGTACCTAACATGGCCTAGTAGCCGGGACCCATCTTGCATTGTTTGCATTTGTGAACATTCTCCCTAAGTTGCACTTAAGGGGGGGTGTTGGTGTAATTAAATGTCTTGTACCTTTTCCTAGGTCATAATTACACCTTAGTTAAGTTTACTTAGGGACCACATAGGATGTTGTAGGAGATTTTCCACCTTTTGTGGACTTGACATGTCATACCTCATCACTTCCACCTTTTGTGGACACATCGTGTGATTATCTCTCCACCTTTTGTGGGAGATCCACCTTTTGTGGAGATTATCACATTATCCTTTTCCACTTTAGATGGAGTGATAACTTTTCCTTGTTGTCACATGTCATAATATTATGCCCTCCTACATTCTCACCTTGGCTATATAACCAAGGGGTCTCCTATGCATAGCATTGTATTGAGTACTGCATCTCATATTATTGACATTGAATACAGTTTATTCTTGTCATATTATTATCTCTCTCTTTTGTGCTTTCTATTAGGCCTCTAGATCTTGGGTGGCTACCTTCATAGCCAATTCTTACACCCCTATCCACTAACAAAACAACATTTTTCCCTCTCTTTGATGTGTGATTTGTAGATTTAGGTTGAAGATCCATTGAAGAAAAAGATTGGATAAAATGATCAAAGTTGCAAAGTTGTCAAAGTTGTCACCTTTCTTACGATATCACAAAAAGTCATCTATAGGTTAGAATTCAAGGTTTCAAACTCAGAGATCGGGAAGGAGAGAAGCTAAAAAATATCACTAGAGAATATCATATTTTTAGAATAACCCTAATACTGGGACTAAATTTCCACTTGTGGCGTATGAGTCCCAGTATACCAGTTTTTAGAGATTTTATGTAGATCTTGCTTTACCAGTTGCAGCTTCTGGATTCAGCCCGAAACCCTAAACTAGGAATTAATTGCCCCAACTAGCGTATGAGTCCCAGTGTGCATCAAAATTTGGCATTTTAGGATTTCATATCTTTATTCATACATCTTTAGCTTTCTAGGTGCACCTCTATTCATTCTCAATCCATTATTTTGATTCTAAGTTTTATAATCTAGGTTACATAGTTACATTTGCATCTCTTTCTTTCTAATCCTTTGCTTAGTAGTGAACCACCTTAAGTCTTTAACGACACCCTAAGAGACCTTACAATAGATCTCTTCTCTCACTTGGACCATTGGATTGAGATCTCTAGGGTTTCCTTGAATGAAATAGAGGAAAATAAGGTCCCCCCTTTTGTGTGTTCCATCTCCTAATAGGTGAGACACACCCATATTTTTTTTGTTTTTAAGATGATCATTTGATGGTCTTTTACTTAGATGCCTTAAAAAATCAAAAATACCTATAGCCCTTGAAGAAGCTCATAATGTCAAGAGTACAATAATTTAATTCATGCTCCTGCTTCTGAGCTTCCTGCCCAAGTTCCTATTTGGCCATTCTCGGTTTGGGGTTTGGTTCTTATTGGAAAAAAATCGCAACCCTCTTCTACTAGACATAAATTTATAATTACTACAAAAGATTATTTCACAAAATGGGTAGAATTTATCCCTCTTCATTCCACAACAGCTAATGCAATATGTCGTTTCATATTGGAACACATTATTTATCACTTTGTTCTTCCTTCTGCATTGATTTTAGACAATGGAGCTCCATTTAAGAACAATGACGTGAAGAAATTTTTGGAATCCTTTCATATTCAACACCATTTTTCAACACCATATTATCCACAATCAAATGGTCAAATGGAATCAAATAACAAAAATACTATGAAAATCCTAAGGAAAATAGTAAGTAAACACAACAAAGATTGGGACACTCAATTAACTCAAGCATTGTGGGCCTATTATACAAGTACTAGAACATCTACAAGAAACACTTCCTATAACCTTGTTTATGGTGTCAAGGCGATAATGCCCTTAGAGTTAGAAATTCCTTCCTGAAGAATTGCTCTCAAGGGGCTTATTGATGATACTACTTAAAAAGAGCAACAATTGCATCAACATGAAATTCTTGATGAACGGTGTATCTGTTGAAAGGTGCAAGACAACTGAGAGGGGGGTGAATCAATTGTCACCAATCACATCCACAAATCTCAAACAATCATTAACTCCACATCCACTTTAATTTGTTATTAAGTATGAGAATGAAGTGCAAATAACAAAAATCAATATCAACACAAAAAACACCAAATTTACGTGGAAAAACCAATAAGAGAAAAACCACAGTGAGGATTAATCACAATATAAAGTAATAGCAAAATGAATTACAAAGAGGCTCACTACCAAAGGGCTCACTACCCAAGAAGGAGGCTCACTGCCTACAAATAGAACTCATTGTCCAACAAGGAGGCTCACTACCTACAGATACAAAAAGATAACAAAATATCCACCACAACAAATTACACACATCTGTAACCTCAATTAGAGAATTACAGATACCATCAGCTCATTGCCTTATGGAGTCTAACACATTAAAGCACTACTACCTTAATTCACTTTCACACACTCTTGCTTCTCACACTTGTGGCTCATCACCCTCAATCCTTAACATCTTGTCTTATATTTATACCATCTTCAACCTTAGAAACTTTCTCCAAGATCACCTACACACACTTCATATTACAAATTCAAATTACGTCAGCAACTCAACATTCCTGTGGTGGAAGAGAATGAGAGCGGACCAAACCAAAACTTAACCAAGACCCAAAACAACATCTCAAATCAATCACATGCTTCCTTAATTGATACTTATCGTTCACATGACACGTAGACACCAGGTTGACCAAACCTAATGAAAACACAAATGAACTTTGAAGTACATGTTTTCGTAACAAGAAGATAACATGCAGACCACATAACACACTTCACCATACACTGGAACAAATCACAAATGCCTTCATATTCATCTGCAGAAAATGAAATAACCTTCATACATAGAATACTTTCCATTAGTCCATTTAGACTATATAGACACACACAACAATTCTGAACCTAGTCTTCCAGAGCACCATACCATGAACACCTTTGACAGAACATAGATAACACCATTACAAGCCTTCTACTAGATCCACAAGACTTGAAACAAACCAATGGAGGATTGTGGAGTAGATACATTTCTCCCACTCCACATACAAACTACTCTGCTAGACTAGTTCACAAACCAGTGAACACAAATTTCACTCTACATCAAACCAGAAGCTCTAATCCAAGATATATCACCTAAGGATTCCCATAAACAACACTTTAGATCTGCACAAGCATAGGATCAACACAAAAGAAATGCAGAGCGCAAAACAAAGCACATTCTAAGCACACACACAATTCTATCTTCACTATTTCTCAAAAGCATTTGGTAACTCATCATATCAGCACACCTGCAACACCATAAAAATAGCTCCATGTACTCACAACATCTCTACAGTATCTCAACTATACATGCACAACCTGCAATCACTTGTTTCCTTTCTCTACAACAACCTATATTGTGTTGAAATCAATGACAACATTAATGACAACACCACCATACTCATTCATACTTGCAATAATATCAACGCTCTCGAGTATCTCCAATATTATTCTAAATGAATGCAATGTAGTTCTAATGATCATGTTATCCCTTGTGCATTTTATAAAGGTGACTTGGTGTTATATGAGAATCAACATAGTTGCAATGCCACCTCAAATGAAGAAGGAAAATTCAGCCATAATTGGGTAGTACCTTACATAAGTGGCAAAATTTATGGGTTTGGAGCATATACATTAGTGAAAATAGATGGTACACCTCTCAAATAACCTATCAATTTCATGCATTTGTGTCGGTACTATACCTAACAATTTATTTGAATAGTATGTATATTAGAGCAGTGTTGTTAGATTAAGTAGCTAGTGTTCTATTTTATCTTGCATTGCTTCATTCTTTGACAAACATATCTTTGTTTGTCTTAGATTATAGAGTAATTGTTCAATAAGTTTGTATTATTAATTTAGTTTTCATAATATTCAAATTCATCTTGTGTGTTATATTAAGTTAGATCCTTAATGCATTTAATATTTTGAAATTAAATAATAGGTTCATTTAATTTAACATAGCATACTCAATCATAATGTAGAATCTAATGTAAACTAAAATTTTTTTAATTAGATCACATACACATTAGATCATGGAGAAATTTATTAAACATCCTTACTAAGGATATTTAATCAATCACATAGGCATCTAATTCAACATAAATTCATAAAACCAAACATGAACAATCACATATATTATATCAAAAGTTCAAGTACATGTCATCAATAATACAATGCTAGTATGGCCTATGAATATTAGATCCATCAGAACCTTGTGGTGGCATTCATCAAGAAATAGTAGAATGTAACCATGATCTGCTCATGGATCTCACGGCTTCCTATAGGCCCTACACCTCTCCAATCTCTCTAGCCTCCCATATGAGTGCCTCAACGTGCTCCTGCTCTATGTAGTCTTCGTTTTCCTGTAGCCTAGTCATCTCTCTCTCCAACCTCAAGACATCTAACCATAGGATGGCCTCTTTCCCATTGTCTATTGGAACTCAAGTTGCTTGGAGCTCATCATATGTATCCTGTAGTGCTGAAATTTTTCCTACAACTTGCTCCTCCTTGGACTTAGCTAGGTTAGTGTGTCTGGTGGTGCTCTCATATATTTCCCTCAATCTGACAACTAGCTCAAAGAGATCTACATGTCACCCTACAAAAGGTAGGGGCATGTACTCTAAAAATATATCCTCATGTGGGGGCAATGGAGGTACCATCTTCATGGTCACTCACTAATAGAGATCACACCACTCTCGTGTGGACCTTCCAAGATGGAAATCATAAAATATATTGAAGTACACATCACGATTATATATAAAAACCATATGCATAAGCATAAAATCATAATGAAAACATAAATAACAGATCATTACCTAGATCTCCAGCCTTCCAATCAAGGTATAGCCATGTAACAATGGATCCCTCCTATGTAGGAAGCATGGATGGTCCACTACCACTGGCCTCCCTATGGTCATGAATGTTGATCCCTGTTGCAACTATTGGTTGTGCTCTAGTGACTCAAGTAGGAGGTGAATCCCTCCTCTCAAGGGTAGTTGGGGCCTTATCTACTTGTTTAGGATCATCACTGATCAGTTGGACATCTTCCTCCTCATCAAGAAATATATCTAGTATGCCCTCATCATTTGAATCCTAAGAGGTCTTGAATGGCTTGCAAGGTGATGCCTAGGAAAGACATGAGCTATTCATGCTCCAATCCACCACTACTCGTAGGCGACTATGGTACCTACATCATTTGCATCCAAGACTAGGGGCATTTCAAGGTCCTCATCCTCTAAATCACTTAAATCAATATTATCAATGGTGAGGCGATGATTGTCTCCGAGCCTAGTAGCACTCTATGTTGATTGTAGATACCTAGGTTGTGGCCTTGGTGGAACTTGAACCTATCCAAATTAGCACATAACATGATCATAGTAGAAAGGTCTCACTATGTAATCATATCACCCTAGTATAAATTGATCTTGTTGCATCCTAACTAGCTAATGTCTCTCATCTGCCCACCAAGTTATCATGAGATACAATCTCCATAATATGTCATCATCCTCCAAATGGTTGAATCTAACCCACCAATGTAACAAATCTCCATCCTGCCGGACATGTCTCAAAGAGTAGCTATAGGCTCTTGGATAGCCCATGGCCACTATGGTCGGATACCCTGTTGGTCTGGTACATGTGATGTAATCGAATACCCACACCTGTAAGAGTGTACAATGTACTATTTTTTCTAGCTCTTGGTACACGAAGCACCCAAGATCATAGTATAAGTGTGCCAACATATTGTGACTCCATGCATATATATGATTTGACACTGCTCCATAACTCAAATGGTGTGTACTCATCCATCATCTAAGTATGCACCTCACCCATCAAGAACTATCACTAGTGTTGTAGTGACTATCATAATGCTCCTCAATAGTGACAACCATGCGTATAGTAGCCATCTAAGCTTGATGCGAGGTTTAACACTAGCCTCTCAAATGGGATGACCTAGGTAGTATTCAATATCATGCCGCATCTCATCATGTGACTGCTCCTATGATGAGTGAACAATCTCGCCCTAGATAGGTAACTGTACGATGTGGTGAATGTCCTCTAGTGTAATGGTCATCTCCCTTGTAGGAATGTGACAAGTACACATATCCATGTCCCACCTCTCTATTAGGGACATATGCATCGCATCATGATACCTCATGGGTGGCATGAGACATGCCCAAAATAATCCTATCTCCTATAAGATACTAATCTCATCCTTTGACAACTGGGAAAGCTGCTCTTAGAGGCAACAAACTTGTTTTCCTCCTAGACAATGTTGAGCTTGAGGAGGGGCATAAAGAATAAAAAGAAAAATAAATCATCACTAAATTTCCTAAATATATGCATTAAATAATTAAATTTCCACTAAAGTTTCTCTAGGACACTTCGTGACCAACTTGGACATATAAGCCATTTTTGGACTAGGGGGTCCTAGAAACTTTAGCCATTTTTGGACACTTTGTAACCAAAAGGGATGCTTTGTGATAAAGGAGGATGCTTTTCAACTTATTTTCTAGGGTCCTAAAAACTTATTGAAATGTAAAAATAATATTATAAGGACATGAATGTGAAGATAAAATAGAGCAGAATCCACTCACCATATCTCAAAGCTCACCCCAAGCCACCTCATCACTGAGAATCTCAAGTCTCAGAGGCTTGTACGCTTGTCTGCTAGGCTCTTCAGTCACTCTATACCAAGGTAAATTGCAAAAAGGTAAATGTCAAAATGATAGTTAAAAGTGTCATTTTCATTCATATATACTAAACTCTATTAAAGAAACAAATATTTTATTAGTACATTTTATTCAAACCAGCATATTGGGGGCTAATGAACTTTGTTTTTGACACTCTTTGTTGGGTTGGATTCATGATCTCATCCCTGATCTAACCTGATTCCTATCAATATGTGGTGATGTAAATCCAATACCCTATTGTAAGCGTTCACATCATCAAAACCCAAGTAATTCAATGAGGTTGGATGGCTACCATGATTCCACCTCCATAAAGCAAGCAGAATCTAGGCGGCATACATCTACCCTCAAATTCGATTCTCTGTAGAAATTTGATAAGAGGATTTTTGAATGACTAATGAATCAGTGTTGTAGGATGTGGTTCCTAACATTGTGGTTTTGCAAATGGCTATAGTAGGGGCTTCATTCTCCTTATTTTTGAATAAATCCATATGAGTATCCTTTTACTTGAATTCCTTTAGCTTTCATATGCACACAGTATCATATAGATGCTAGGGTGAAATCACAATACTGTGTCTCACTTTTTTCCCAAGATGGGCATTTACATCAATATTTTTAACTGAATCTTCATCTTTTGAGACCTATAGCAACTAAACTGTTAAGAATTTGAAGATGATGTGAACTAGTGATTTGTGGAAATTTGTGTGTAGATTTTAAAAGTATTTTTTAATTTTTTTTTGAAATAAATCATGAATCCTTCAACATCTCCTTTAATAACTAGTTTTAAATAGAAAGACAACATATTTTTAGAAAGTAACGTTTGTGTCATACAACATAACATTTTTTCTATAAAGGATAAAATTATAATCTTTGGAATATATATTCTCAACATCAATAACTAGGGAATGGGTATTTTTTCATTATTTTTTGTTACATATATATTTTTTAATTAAAATTTGAAGTCATTGTAACTATAATTTGGACATGTGTTTGTGTGTCATACAACCTAACTTGTGTATATATCGAAATCCAAATTTTCTTTATTTAGTGAAAAAAGGACATCAATACCTAGGGAAAGGGTATCTTTTGGATTTTTTTTACAATGGTTTACTATTTTTCCACCTTTGTAGAATGAAGAGCTTGATGTTTGGAGAAAAACCTATGTTCAGTAAAAATTGAAAATTAAATACAAGATAAAATGAAAAGATATCAAATCTATACTTTTTGGAATGCTTGGTTCGAGGGCTAAAATCTTGCAAAAGATCATTTTTAAATGATGTTATTTAATCCCTCAAAAGGTAAAGTAAACATGGTTTTTTACCAACATTTTGATAGGTGCAAAAGAAACTCTATTGTAGGTATGATTTAATAGTAGAGGGGTTCTATTCAAGGTGGTTTGATCTAAGGGGGTATTATCTATCCCTTTTCAATTAAAACCCTTTAGATGGAACCTCTCAAAGCTAAAATCATTAGTTTTCTAAAAAAAAGTGATTTCAGGAAAAAATTAGCATGTCCCAAAAGTGAGACACACTATTGTGGCAGCACCCGCTAAAGTGGGGGATAAATGTAGTGTAGAAAATTGTACTCCTTTCTAAGTGAAAGTACAATTTCACACTTAGTTTGGACCCATTTTAGTGACCTTTCATTTATGCAAACAAACAATTTTTAGCAATACCATTACCATGAACTTTCACCTGCAAACAAATAATTTTTAGCAATACCATTACCATGAACTTTATTTATCTCTTAATATTGCCTTTTTTATTAAGTTGACAAATTTTTACATTGTTTTCATTTTTGCACTTTTGAACTTAATAAACACCAAATTCCCTCAACATGACCTCAAATATATGAAACATGACTCTAATAACATGATTTACAAAGTAGGAACAATAACATTGAATCAAATTTCAAATAATTGCTTCATAGAGGCCTAATTATGCCAAGGTGCTCCTACACCAGTACAAGAGATGAAAAAAAGACAAGGAACCATTAAAAACTTTTAAATATTTCACTAAAACAACCAAACCTCCAAAAGAATAGCACATATGCTAGCACTAGGGAAAGCTTAAAAGAGAAAACTAATGAAAGTGGACTTTTTTTTCAAGTTCCAGAAGAGTATAAATGGTTCGAAGATGTTGTGGGTGTCTGGAAAATGGTGAAGGAATGTTGGATAGGGAGGGACCCAATTATTCTCTTTAACTGGATTCTTAAGAAAGAAAGAAACTCTGATACATTTTGGGGTTCTTCTGAGTTGGGCCAATATTTTATTATTTTATTTGGGGGACCCAAAAAACCATAGGGGTAGAAACTTGTGGATCTTAATCATTAAAGGAAAGGGGTATGTCCATTTAGAAATAGACTGAAAGGATGGTTGCACGAGGGGCTATTTCACATCAAAGGTGGTCCAAAAAATTTCATAGACAGGTACAAGTAATAGCAACCTTCCACCAACTAACCCAATCACCCTCCAAGAAACAAGACAATGACTCCTCTAGATGTTCCTAAAACCAAAGGCTTAAAAACACAAGGTTGGTGACCCTAAAAACCATTCCCATGCTTACCAAGTGATCTCTAATCATCAGACCCTTACAAGGTTTATTGATACATTCACAACTATTGTTACCTCCACATGCATTTGACTAGTAGTGACAACCTTGTTTTTTAATCCTCCAACCCCATACCTTGGGATCACATCACCATGAAAGAACTTCATCCAACATCCTTATGAGTGCAAGTACCACCAAATAGGTATTTTTTAGATCTGTCTTCCTCGAGCAAGGTAAATTCAAGAAAAGAAGAGGAAAGTGAGACATGTAGTAGGTCTAAAAGAGGGAGATCAACTAAAGGTCAAAAGATTAGAATAAAATTATGTAAACACATGGAATTCTTTCTTGCTGAAGGGGGGTCATGTTCTTATGATGATGATAGAATAGGTGACATCGAGGTACCCTTGAGGTACAAACATCTATGGAAACAATGGGTACCCAAGGAACTTCCTCCAATAAACACTTATTTTTGTGTCAACGAGAGGATATATCACATAGCACCATCGTCATTACATGGTTTGGGCCTATTTTGCATGGACGGAATAAAGGTCTATTACAACAAAGTTACTGAATTGATGGATTATGTCAGACCCTGTTATAGTTACAAAGATTGGATGCAGCTGGTTCAATATACACAAAGTATGCGTAAGTATGCACTGTCGGCAAATTATATACAGCTAAAAGATAAGGATCAAAATAAAGGAGTGGCTATGTACATTGACGGAAGACCAAAAGCATCAAGGAATATTACAGGGTTTATAAATAGTACATGACCTAGGTCAAAAAATAAGCAACCCAATTGCATATTCGAGGCACGTGAGGGAAACTGTGTATTTTTATGTGCGATAAAATCAATAACTGCAGGGGAAGAGTTGCTAATCGATTACAATTTGAATTGCATAGATACAAACACAGTTACTATGGGGGTGGTATGTACTATATACCATTTTACCCAACCTCCAATTAATGACTCCAATATACCATTTTATTATTATGTTTTTTTTCGTAAGTCTATTGGTTTCATTTCGGCAATGTTTTTTTATATTTAATTTTTGTCACAGTGGGACATTGATCATAAGGGGAAGGCTCCAGCCTAGAGCACAGATTGCAATGCATCCTTAGGCGCTTCTACCTAACAGCTTTACCTCATTGTAATTGTACAAATTAGATACAAGCAAAATGTTTTATTATTATGTTTTTTTATAAGTTTATTAGGTTAATTTCGATAATGTTTTTAATATTCTTATCGCAGTAGGATGATCAGGGAAAGGCACCAGCAGTAGAGGAGAGCATCCATAGGGAGTTGCAGTAACTATTATGCGATGATGACATCACATATTCTGCAAACCCTCTGGATATGATAAGGAAGACCCAAAAAAATGCAATGAAGAAATCCTTCAGTTGTTATTCATAGTGCCTCAAACATATGAGATAAGAGAAAGGGTTAAAATATTGACTGAGAGAGCACAGAACTTGCAAGTAAGTTGTCATGAGATCTTTAATTATAACATAAGTTCATTCATGGTTTTATATTTTGTACTCTTTTATGTCATGAACTAAAATATGTGTTGGTTTTATAGGATTTTTTGCATCCTCATGATGTTGTTGGCCATGATCAGGGTACTACAGGTGTTGCCCGGGGAGTAGGGGTTGGTACAAGTGTTGATCCTGATCTTCCTGCGCATACATCACATCATCCAACCCCATCATCTATGCCTACATTTTTTATTGAAATTTCAGCAACACATAGCATGCAGGCATCGAGTAGTGCACCCTCTAGCAGTGAACACATGCCATAACATGCATGAGGACATGTACTTGGGGATGCAAAGGCCACTAGTACTGGTGATGTTTTAGCAGCATTTCTTGGATCTTCCTCTATAACTAGTATGAGAACATTTCCGGTCACATTTTTGGTGACCAAGGATTTCATTCCCATAAATATAGAGAAGGTCCTAGGTACTTTAAAATGTTTTAATTATTATTATATATAATCCAATTGAAATTTACTTATTGATCACTTTTTTTAGACTATTGATCCCATGATCATTTTACAGGAAATGATGCTTTTTATAAACATCTAAATTATATTACATTGGAGATCTTCGAGCCCACCATACGTACATGGTGGAATGCCCAAAATCAAGATTTAAAAGATGAGCTCATTAACCATTTAGTTGTGTTGTTCGGTAATAACACATTCAATTGAACCAAGGTCCTTAAGAAATTTGGTACCTATTTAAAGTATGCGAGGGACCAATATAGGTCACATTTAGAGAAGAAAAAAAGTATGAGCATCCCCCCATGATTCTGGAGAGGGAGTGGAAGGACTTGGTGTCAGATGGAAAGGAGAAGGCTGAAAAGAAAAAAGGAAAGACACCATTGGGCCAAGTAAGGTATGTGATACTATCAACAATGTAATTATATACTGAATACTCTTTCTTTTTACATAATCTAACGTATTTCAAAATTTTCATAGGCTGCCTAACACATCGAAGGCAACAAAGGCAAGACTAGAAAAACACAAGCAACACAAACTTGGCTCTAGTGGTTGTATGAAATTAGTCGCATGAAGTGTAAGTATCAATAAATGAA
>VDFB02271358.1:32189644-32227408 GCA_007258455.2 Sequoia sempervirens | reverse complement strand
TTGTCTAACACTACCAAAAGCATTTGAAAAACCCTTAAGGTCAGCAACGGGGTAAGGAAACTCACGGTTAAAATCTCCACTTTACTATGCAAGGTTTGAGCTTTATTATCTTGTCACTAATCAGCCTCTTTTTGTTTGTCACATCTCAAGTGGCTGTCATTCTTCTTACCGTATAGATTGCATTTACAAATGTCACTAAGCTACATAGTGTGCTTGTTATTGGCTACAATCTTTAGATTGCAAGATTTTGTTATTAGCTATAATGTCTCAATCTTTCTGGTATTGCAACCTCACTAATCCGCTAGAGTTATTGTTTATGTTTCTATGGAGGCCTAGGGTTTGTACCCTAATCATGCTCTTACCAATGCTTATATTGGTATTAAAAAACAACCTTACATCTTGGGTCAGAAAATTAGTTGTCTTGACAAAGTTGTGGTGTGATCTTGGATTCTATCCTAGAGTGTGTGGGAAGCTTGTGTTTGATCATTAAGGTATGTAAACCTGATCAGGGAAATGTATCATATATAGCATGGGTCTTGCTTTAATACTTTCCATAATGGTTATTAGCAGATCACATTATTATAGTTTGCGGTAACCCAAGATTGCATTCAAGTATGTAACAAACTTGGTTTGTAGTTTAAGCTACACTTTTAGGTAACATTCATAAGGTTTAGAAAATATTGATCACTCTCTATAATAGCCCATTAAACATGGGTTGTGCTTGAATGCACTACATAATTGATATACAACAACCACTCTGCATATCAACCAGAGTTACAGGCTCTTTATTGCAGCAAGAGGTAAGGGTGTGTGCAAGAAGTTGAATCCACTTTTTGGCCAAAAAGTGGGTGTTTTCCCTGATTTTTAGAATTTGACACATTGACCTTAAAATTTGAAGCACTTAGACATGGAATCTTCAAAAAATTCACCAATCATAAAATGTAGTACTTGGAGTATAGTTTCCAAATATGTAATTTATTTCAATACCCAGATTGTAAAAATTGAGTTTCAATAGGCGTTTACAGAAACCACTGTTTAAAAGTCTTTTTTTTATACCATACCATGAACGTGTACGACATCCATATTTTGACCTAAATTATCATATTTTTCAAAATCCTTTTGGGAAAAGATTTGTGACTCACTGAAGCTTGTTTTCGATATTTTTTTGTAATTTTTTATTGAATTTTTTTTTTATTAAATTTTTATTTGGCATATTTGTCGTTTTGAAAAATTGTTGTGTACAACACGCATAAGATGACCTAAACTTATCATTTTTTGAATTTTTTTTTTAAACTAAAAAGAATTGTCTGAAGTTTGTTCTTGTGCAATTCGTTCATCAAAATGTTATGTTGATCAAAAGTTATTAAAATACTAAAAAAACTTGATAATTCAAGTTTATGGACTAGTTTCATTAGAAATTAATTGAAAAATAGAAAAAATATTCAAATTATTAAAAAAATTACATATTTGGAATCTGCACTGTCTCATCTATAATGGGTTTTAATTTCGTAAAAAAATTATGTAAAATAGGTCTTCAAACATATGTCCAAAGTCATTATTTTCCTGTGACATTAACAGGACCTTCAAGTTGCAGGTCAAACCAGGTCCAAAGCTTAGGTTCGGGTCCCCAAGCCATTTCCCAAACCAAAAAACAACCCAAAAACTAGCCCAAAAATTCATAATTTAAAAAACGGGATCCCGTTTTAAAATGAGATCCCATTTTAAAACATAATCCCATTTCACAAAAAAATGGGACCCCGTTTCAAAACGAGATCCCGATTCATAAAAAACCATTTTTTATGGTTCTATGAAATGGGATCCCATTTTGTAAAATGGTCCAAAAATGGAAATTTCCATTTTCAGAAAGTTCTCAAAACGAGATCCCGTTTTCAAAACTTTCCGAAAATGGAAATTTTTCAAAAATTGGAAGTTTCCAAATATCGATAGTTTTCAAAACGGGATCCTGTTTGGAAAACTTTCCAATTTTGGAAATTTCCGTTTTTGGAAAATTTTCAAAATGGGATCCCGTTTTGAAAATTTTCCAAAAATAGAAATTTCGGAAAACGGGATCCCGTTTTGAAGAACGGGATCCCATTTTTTGTAAGCCAATTTTTTTTTTCCCTAAGGCAAAAACTTCCACGTTTCATGGACTCATCTTCTTACACTTACCCGTAATCACTCTTTGATCATGCTATAATTACATCCTAACCTGTTAAACTTGAGACAACCTAAATGCACCCAATGATGATTGACACCTACATTATACAACCTAAATTAACTACATTTTATGAGTTCCTCCATTTATATCACAACATAGCCACATTAAACTTGGATCACACATGAATGCATCCTGTATTTGTTATAGCACAACTGTGCCACATGACCAATAGATTTATGAATCACATAATTACAGTCACAAGAATATGTTCCTTGGTTGTGATCTTATGGTGATTCCACACAACAAAATCTGGACATAAAATTCTCAAAACCCTAAACCTCTAAAAATGAAATCTAATGAGATGTTGCTTTAAAATATGATTTTCAAACCCGGAACTACAAATTTGACTTCACAACTGAATTCTACAAAAAGACAATGACTACCCTCAACCTAGCGATATCTTCTTGAGTTTTTTCTAATTTTTTCCAAGAAAATCATCCTTAGTTCTCCACAAATTGTCTCAAGTAGAGCAAAACACTATCGCAATAAATCAGCGAACTCACTTTTCTTTATGTCGGCCACAATTTTATTTTTTTCTATTTTTCATGTTTGTCAAATTTTCAATGAAATTGATAGTTGAAATTGCGACGAAACCCAAGTTCGTTGAAATTTTGACAAATGTCAGGGATAAACTTTCAAAAATTTGAAAATTACACATCAAATTTTGCAAGCACCCAACGATACATCAAAATATACATATTTTGTCAAACAATTTTATTGGATTTTGCAGTCAAATGAGTTAGTGCCACCGTTCCCAAAAATTATTTTTAATTAATTCATTGTGGCACCAATGGATGGGGAACATCCTACATGCAAGTGATAAGGTGCATTGGTTCTTGGGTCTATGAAAAGGGCACATGTAAGTCAACTTTTCTATTTTTTTATTTCTTCACTTGCGCATAGCAAAGTCCACTTGCATAATATTATCTTAATTCCTCCCTCTTATTCAACCAAAAAATAATTTGTTCACTCATTGCTCCTACACGTGAGATACAATCGACTTTAGGGATTCGACAGTGCCTCTCCTATAAGGGTGGGTTGCAACATGTTCATTTAATCAAGATGCAATCAATTCTTCAAGCTCTCTTTTGTTGTTTTCTATTTGATTTAAAATATTTTCTTGATTTCCTATAGGATGTGTACAAATTGAGGGAGGGTTTGATGTTCTTATTGTTCGAGACGGTTTTCGTGAGGAGGTGATTGTGGATTATCAATATTTGGAGGTGGAGATTGATTTCCTAGAAATTAAAATAAAGTTTAATCAAAAAACCTATTTCGATCGACAATTTAATTCAAATTTGAAACTAAAACAACATAAATACATACCTCTTTCACCTCTGTGACATCTTGGCGGAATCCTCACGAAGAATCACAAGTTGAGAGTGCAAAAAATGATCTCCTTTTGGGAGTGTGGGTTGTAGAGGTAAAAACTAGCAGGTGAAGTTGCGGTCAAGGCATAAATGATGTTTTGAACTTGTTTGTTTTTTTAACATGCTTTTATATTTGGTGAGTGCCAAATTTGGTGCTCTCCAAATGTCTTAAGCCATTTGGTGTTTTGAGTTTTTTTCAATTTGGCACCTTTTTTTGTATCACAACTTGGTGCACTTACCCCATGTAACTATTAGTGAACTTTGAAAAGGATGGGACCTATGATGTAATATGAAATGTATTTTTGTTCTTGTTTTTAGATAGGATGTACTTAAGAGCTTGGGTGATAGTGAAATAGGAAAAGGAGAAAATTGATTTCCTACAATCACATCCATTTCCTTTTTCCAACTAGTTACTATGTATATTTGAGCTAGTCATATTTTTATATGTGATGTATGTATGAGATGGTTACTATTTTCATATGTGATGCATTCATGAGCTACTCACATTATGTATATATTTCACACATGCATGAAATATTCATATTATCCATATGTAATGCACATATAATTTGGTCACTATTTTTATATGTGATGTATGTATGATCTAGTCACATTGTCTATATATATGATGCATGCATGAGTTAGACACTACATCATTTTATGTTCCTACTTATTATTGGAATTGTACTAACATATATTTGGAAAACTTATGAATTCATACTATTAGATATGAATTAAATTAGAAGAATAAGCTTAATTAACTTTGTTAAGATTTAAAAGAGGTTAAATATCTCATCCCAAATGTGTGGGTGAAGTAGATTTCTATGTTTAGTGTGAACTATGAAGCCTATAATTCTTAGAAAATGATATGTAGCCAAAGCCATTTTGAATGGACCCTCAAGGAATAGAACTAGGTGAAAGGTTTTTTCATGATATTTTTTCTTATCTTAGTGCAAGAATGTAATATTTTGACATAGATTTGTTTTCATTGCTATAGTTTGGAAAGATTATGAAACTAGTACTTCTAATTTGGTAAGAAGTTACTTGGTTGATTGAGATGATATTGGAGATGTAATGAAATTAGTTTTAAAAATTAAAAAATGGTAGTAAGTAAAGGTGGTTATCACACATTATCATAATCCTTAAAGATGATTAGTCCTTATATTGTAAAAACTATACTAAAATCATCAATAGAACAATATTACCTACCATAATCATCAATTATTTTATCCTTCTCACAATTTTAGAGTAGTTTGAGATTCTCTCTTAAAGGAGTTAAACAAATAACGATTGAATTATATTGACTAAAAGAAATGAGGATAAAATGAAAATGGTGATTATATACAGTCATGTACTTTAAGTTATGAATGTTACCTTGGCTTAATTTTGGGGGGATATTAATTATTGGTGAAAATAAAATCAACATCAATAGGAAAATTTAAATGAAATATATAATTTTATTAAATTGAATTACAAAATGTGCATAACATTGTAATGGTAAAATTAACATGTACCAACATAATTTTCTATTTATTTTTGGTCCCATTTTGATGGGAACACCCTAGTGTAATAACCCATTGATACACATCATACTCTAGTACTAGGTTTGGTTCATAGTCCAATCCTTATTTGATCTGATTTACTCCCTTTTACACAAGTTCCATATATTCACCATTTACCTGATGTTAGTACACCTTCATTTTCCCTTAATACATTCACTCATGACCTTAAGATCATCATTTTATTACCACAATTTATTCCACATTACTTGGGATCAATCTATTAGAGTAATCATGCATTAGCTTAATAATTAATTAATCTTTAATTAATTATTAGTCTAATTTATTCTCATACACTTTTAAGCTAAACTTAAGAGTACTTTCATACTTTTATTAGTTGAGCTATTATTAGGTCATTATGTCTCATTGTATGAGATGTTGAAACTTGTCATGATCTAATCGCTTTCTCATTTAGGGTTATTCTCTTAAAAGCACTCAACCCTCATTGTATTGTCTCTATTTGAGATTTTCTCTTTATCTCTTGCATTCTATAACTTTTTCTTGTTGAGGAATATAGCAATTCTTTGTTTGCAAATCTCTTGCATGGAAAGTGTCTTTGTTTGTTGTTTGATCCTATGGCTCATATTTTTTTATGATTCTAACATGGTATCAGAGCATGGATTCAACAAACCCTTTCTCAATTTTTTTTCTTCAAAGAGGGTTGTAGGCTTCAGATCTAGAATCTCCATTGCTTCTTTTGTAATTTTTGGAGGTGTGTGATTTTTGGGTGTATTTTGGCACAAAAATGACCTCACCGTTAGATTTAGGAGGTCGATTTGATGAATTTTGACTATAAATTCTCCTATATTACCTATCGAGAGCTTCTAAGGCAATTTTTTTGTCCCAAGGGTTGTACGGCCTCTATATGGCCCTTGTGCATGCAATTCCAAAAAAAGATTAAAAAATAAGGTCATAATTTTTTTTAAAAAAATATTTTTATTTCAGAGGCTTAAAAAAATCAAAAAACTTTTTTAAAAAAAGGCTAGAATTGTTACTATTAAAGAGAAGGGGTGACATTTAATAGGGGTACCCATTGGTACTTGCATGTGTAGGCCTTTGGGCCCCTTGCTCACATGGTCATTAGCACTAATATCGACTAGAAGGGGCTATTTTTGCCACATGGTGGCCTTTACAAATCCACCGAACACCATTTTCTTCTTTTCCATCTATGTGTGCTTTTTCGATGATCAATTTTTTTCAATAACATCCATTTCGGCAACTTGGTGAATATTCTAGTATCAAAGAATATTATGTTTATTATTTTCCTGTAGGGGTTCATTTTTTTTGGTGACCAAGGGAATATTCCTTGAATATTCTAGTATCAAAGAATATTATGTTTATTATTTTCCTGTAGGGGTTCATTTTTTTTGGTGACCAAGGGAATATTCCTTGAATATTCTATGGACATCAATGGCACAATCAGTAGACAGGGCTCCTTCCTAGCCCTCTTTGTCCCTAAGGGAGTGTTTTTTTCTTTTATTTTGGTCATAATTTGGGTGTACGATATTGAAATTCGGTGAATGAGATATCATTGGAAATATGGATTTTCCAAATTTTTTAGTGGTGTGGGTTTCATCACTATTTTCTACTACTGATACATTCTACATCCTGTTGAAGTCAAAAGCGGTTTTTTCAATCCTGAGCTCATAAATTTTGACTTGTTTTTCTATTTTTCATGATTTCAGTGGAATTGTGAGGGTCTTTGAAATCTCTTCACAACCATCCATTCCATTTTTCCAAATTACTCTCCTGGTATATTTTATTTAGTTTTTGGTGTTTTGCACTCTAGTGAATTACATGGTAGTCTTAGCTCCTGGGAACTTTTTGTTTGCATGGGATGACTTGTTTTTGTATGTTCTATATGTATTTCTTGTATTGTATCCTATTTGGTCATTATAGACATATTTTTCATGCACATTAAATTTTTGTAGATGCACTTAGATAATGTTCCATTCTGGTGTATACTTTTTGAGGATTTTGCACATCCTATTGTGCCTTTTGTACTCAAAGTATGATATAAAGTGTCATGGGTGGCTTGATGTTTGCCTTTGGTTTGCCATCACACCTTTGTCAAGTGAGTGTCCCTTCCATGATAGTAGTGAATCCCTATTATTCTTGCCTCATGCGTGTGTTCCTTATCTTGCACACCCTTTATTTGCAGGTTGTTTCTCCTACACGCACTTCTTAGTTTCACACAGCTTCAGTGTACCTATCATGGCTCTCCTTTTTTAGCATTATGGGTGGATTCTACAATTGGTGCTAATGCTTCCTTGGTTTCATGTTAGAGTGAGTTATATATCCATTATTTGTTCCTATGTACTAGATGAATGCAATGTACATCAGTGGCTAGTTACCCATGCATATCGGTGAGATGGAGCATTTACCATATGGACGCTCTTTTGTTCCTTTTTTATGGAGGTGACCTTCCATTTTCACTTGATCAGTTCTTTAGACTATTGGTATCTATGTCATTTACAGTATATTCGATTTCTATATGTTTTTCCTTTGTTTTACATCTAATTCGAGTAGTGCAATTGGGAGCACTCATTCATATTCTAGTATTCTTGATCCTGATCATCATCCATTTTAGAGGAGGTTCTTCATTTCAACAATCATCATTCAACAGTTGTCTATAACTTCTTCATGATTCAATGATGTTCTACATGTTCCTCTTCTTCTTGGGACATTATTTTGGTTGGAGGCTTCTTAGTCCTTCACCTTGTTTTGGAGGATTTTCAGTCCTTCATTCACATTTCTCTTTTTTGGAGAGGATTTTTCTCCCACAAGATTTTTCTCCCTTTTTTGATTTTGAGAGATATTTTGTTTGTATATGGGCACCTCACCAGGCCTTATTTGTTAGGACCCATCATGTATTCTCTTTTTACGGTTTTTAGCTACTCCCTAAGTTCATCTTAAGGGGGGTGTTAGAGTTATCATAGATTTAAAGCTAATAATTAATTATTTTTTAATTAATCATTAATTTAATTTGTTTTTATACACTAAAGCTAAACTTAGGAGTTCTTTTATGATTTTATTAGTTGAACTATTATTATGTCATTATGTCTCATTGTATGAGATGCTGACAATTGTCATGATCTAATCCCTTTCTCATTTAGGGTTTTGCTCTTATAAGCACTCAAACCTCATTGTATTATCTCTCTTTGAAATTTTATCTTTATTTGTTACATTGTGTATCTTTTCTTGTTGAGAAATATATAAATTATTTGTTTACAAATCTCTTGCATGGAAGGTGTCCTTGTTTGTTGTTTGATCCTATGGCTCGTGTTTTTCACAATTCTAACACAATCATGAGACATGCTAGAATAAATCTCTAATTCAAATATTTCAAATTTAAACACCAAAGTTCTCTCTTATTTCTAATAGCCCTTGTGGGGCAACTTAGCACACATTTGTGTAACATATTATATTTTGGTATTTAAAGATATTCACCATGTAGTTAATAAAAATATCCAAAATTATAAAATTATATAATTACAAGGTGAAATCATTAGAGCACACTTCCATTTTCTAAGGGACAAAGAACCAAAAGTACACATAGGCTATATACATGTTGAATATTATCTTTGAATCATTTTTTGAAGTTATAAAACTAGTCAATCTAAGGTTATAACCAAAAAGAACTTGAACCTAGTGATCTAGTAGATTCCTCCAAGGTGTTTATGAACATATAAATTCTTGTAGGAATATCAATCATCAAATATTAGGGAAAGTAGGATTAGTAATCTATGTTTCATCATATTAGATTTGTGCACTATAGGTCAAATCCATGACAACCATAAGACTCACAATGTTTGGGATTGAATTGTAGAGATTTATGGCTAATCTAAATTCTAACACATTTATAAGATCAAGACCACTAATTTTTTTAAAGTAGAAATCATTTCAAAACATCATCAACATTAATTTTTATCATCAATCTTAAAGTTAAATTCCTCTTTCCATCACATTTAATTTTCAATAATTATTTAAATTATTCATTTTAACTCTTAATTTATCTAAATTAATTTATAACTAATTTATTATATTTATTTAATTAACCTAAATTAATCATAACCAATCTCTTACAAACATATACTGACATGCATGTTTTTACTATGTCATCTTTAGTCTTAGCAACATTTTGATGTGAAGGATTTCAAATCCCTTCAAACCCTTTTTTTCCCCTTTAATCAAAACATATACTAACATGCTTTTTAAGATCACTACTCATTCTATAATGCCATGTGCCTCACATATATTACTCCTTGGGTGATAATTAAATCCTTCAAATGATATATAACAAAGAAAAGAAAGAAAGAAAGAGAAAGTATATTTAAATTAAATTCTCTACATTTAGAGAAAAAACCTAATAAATAGATTTATTCACAATTGTCTTTGTAATTGTGTAACAATACCACTCTATAATTTAAGGAAATTACAAGGAAATGTTTTCCATCCACCATTCTTACCCAAGTTGTATGATTTGCAGGTCTAAATTTGTTGAATGAATTTACCAATCCTCGACAACCAACTGCAATGGAGGCTCTATTTCTCGATGAAATCTAGAGGTGGAGTGGGATTGTGAGCTAAGACGCGCATAGGGAATATCAGAGTCCGATTGGGCACCAACACACCCAACCTTACCCTTAACCATGGGTGACAGTGGGCTTCGAACACCTGCAACATATGATCCTCTCCTCTTTCTCCACCAACTAAACCCACTACTGCTAGTGAAAATCTCATTTGAATCCTCTCCCTGTAGTTGTTGCAGATTTGTAGCGGCCAAAGGTGCTGAATGGGAAACTTTGGAGTGCCGAGTAAGGTGCTTGAAATTAGAATTAGAATTATCTGTACTTCTCTTGTTTCTGTTCGATGATCGCCAAGAAAGTAAATAGTTCTTCCATGATCTCCTCATCTTGGGAGGAGAAAAGCAGTGACCGGAGATAAACGTTGATCTTGACCGGCCGAGCCGACGAAAATCCTCATGCCCACAATTAATTCCTCCTCCTCCTCCTCCTTTTTCATCTCTGCTGATCTGTGCATAAATTTTAGCTTCTGCAATAACCTGCAGTGGTGAAGTCAAACAGCAGGTAAAGCGCAATATAATTCATCTGGTTCTATAGATTATGGAGTACGATTTATAATTCATTCTGATGACAGATATAGAGTACGATCCAAAAAATTTAACTGATAGATACGATCTGTAAAACTTAGATGATAAAATACACTACACAATCTAATTTAATTTTTATACAATCATGAACTGTAAAAATTTCATGTTTTGAATAACTCCGGACAATATGAGTAAGTACAGATTGCAATAATATTGCTCTAACAGAAAATAGCCAATACCAACAACCCAAATAGCAATAATTGTATTACCTGCGCGTAGAGAAGCTCAATGTCCATCTGCATGTTGGTCTTTTGGGTTTGCAGGAGAGAGTATGAAAAAGTCTGAGTTTTGGTCTTTCATTGCTCACGCCATGATTACAACAACAACCACTGTGCAGTCCTCGGTGGGGTTATAGATATCTGTATTTTATTCTTTATCTTTAAGAAGAAGGAAACTTTTGAAAGTGAGATTGCAGCCAACTGTAGGTAGGCTGCCAATGTTTTGCACCAAATTTAAACATAAAGATAAGTCATACTTGTATTTGTTTGTGTAGTTGCGATTCATACTTAATCGAAACCTAGACATCAACCGAATTTTTTGAGAGAGAATAAAGAACAATGATTGGCTTTTATTTCCAATCTTCAGCCAACGAGAACAACTCCGCCATTTTATGATTGCAAAACTTAGAAGTAACTCATATTAGGTATAGTCAGAGCGAAGGATTTCTTTTCAATGGATGATTTTATATCAATTCAGATATACTGAAATCTTTTCAGTTGAGAGCAAAGGATTGAGGGGTATTCATTCATCAAAGTCATCTGAGACATGATCTCAACTTCATCCCTTATGATATCGGGATCTTGCACTCAACAATATTTGTCTTGTGAGCTCATTCTAAACCATTCAACTTCACCAATAGACCAAGGATCCATGGACATAGCAACAACTTTCATTTTCCAAACATATTTATTTTACATCACATAAGAATTAAAGAACCAAATAAAACTTAAAAATGATGTAAATCATTTTAAAAACTAGTTTTATGGTATAATTTTAATGTCCTTTTCAAACTACAAAGTGTATAAAATCATTATTTTTACATGAATTACATCATCCATATACAAGATGATGAATCTAATAAATCACTTAGATCCTTCAAAAGGTTCCAGATCTAGTCGATGGATTTTTGTAACCTTCTCCATCATTGAGATATCTAAATTGAGACTAGGTTGGTGTTAAACATCACCTTTAGAAGCTTTTTATGTTAGGATTGAAGTGTGATACTTATGTAATATCCAAACTTTACTAAAGACAAAACATGTAAAAATAAGGCCAACAAGATTTTTGTGTTAAGAAATACAATATATAGTAGTATTGCAAAGTATACACATACACACACACGAATTGTAATCATAGATGTCAAAACTACAAAACTCTATATATATATGAAAGAGTTTGCATGAATCCCTAAGCTCCAACCTTCTATCTCCAAGCCAATGAGATAGGGCTACCTACCAACTAATGTAATGCTTTCAAGCATTACCCCGCCTAGCTTGAGATAGAGTAAATTGTGTATCTATAACAAATATTTGAGGCTTAATAGCAACATTTATAATGCACACCAACATAAGAGGACTTTCAACTCACAATATGAAACAATGATGAATTCAATACAAAAACAAAGATGGGGATTAAGGAATAATAGTGTAGGAATTTCTCCTTGAGAATGGTATTTCAAAGTAACTAGCATATGCATCATATTTATCCAATATCCAAGATGTCAAAGGAGTCTAGCATATGATCTCAAAGAAAACATGTAGAAACATTGAACTTCCATACACGAGATTCTTTTCATAAAATAATACCATAAGTCCATATCCAGACATGATTCCACACACTCTTTCCTCCTACACAATGAGAATCCTAAAACATTTTTTGGCAAGTCTTCAACCATATATAGACTCTTAACAAGGTTTAAACAAGAGTTGTAGCATAAAAAGGAAAAATCCTTTAACATAAAGAAGTTCAAAGAGATAAAATACACAAAGATTCATGCTCTATTAAGGGAAGCAAATAAACTCATTCTTTCAACAAAGAGAATACAAGAGGTAGAAGCAATATTTCTTTTTACAAGATTTTTTAATAAATATAATACCATTTGCAACATAGAAAGAATATTCATATGGTTCTTTTAACAAAATATGTTAAAAAAGAGAAATAGCTCAAAAGCTTGAGAATCCATTAATGTATGACATTACTTTTTTACATAAATGATTTGTATATGAAATAAATACATTTTACAATTTCTATGCACAAACAAAAGAAGAATCATACTATTTTAAATAATAAGGAGAGTCGAGAAAGAAGAAAAAACATACTAAAATTAGATCCAACCTCTATCCAAACTCAACATCCCAAGAAATTATAAAAAAATAATCTCTACACTCCAAAAATTTCCAAAATTTAAGCACACTAGCAAGTTTTTAATCCTTGAAAATCCAAAAATCCTCTTGTTTTTTATTTCATCCTCTTCTCAAGCTCCAATGCTTCCATTGCTAAAATGCAACAATGAAACTACATGATCACCAAGACATTTGAAGTATCTTTGACGATTGTAGACACCTTCTGCTCACTGTGCTTATATAAAATAAATCAAGTTTGCATATTTTATCATCCAATGAATTATTGACATTTGTTCATTCATTCCAAAGTGTACCAACCTTCAAAAAGGAATTTATGGATATTTAGGCAAGTTTATTTTCTAATAATTAATAATTGGACAATATAATGTCATCTTCCAAAATAAGTTTCTCTAAATAAAATCTCACATGAAACTCAAATCCAAATTCACATTTAAATTCAATTTAAATTCAAATTCTCATGAATTTCCAAATGTAGCACAAATTATATAGGGTTCCAATTTAAAGTAAATTGAATCTTCATAAATAAGGTGAATAAAATATATCAAAAGTTCCAACTAAAGTCTTCTAGAAGTTTCTATAAGATTCCTTTCACGTATATATCCTCCCTAAGGCTTATTTACACCTACAAGGACTAAAATTAACTATTTTGAGATACACAAAAATGTTATTTATAAAGTGTAGTGATGGAAAATGTACTCCTTTACATTTCCTCACTTTTTTGTCTCCCCTTAATTAATTGGACTTAATTAAGCCTCTAATTGACCTAATTATGCATTTAAAATCCTAATTAATCCTACTTTCTGAAAGAGGAACATGCATAATTAAACAATTACAAACATCAGATTAAACACCTTGAAAATTGTGTGTTCTAGATTTAGGTCCTAGGACCCATTCACCCAAGGGTGAATGGGTGTCCTTAAATTCCATAACCCAATTTAAAATACGTTTTTGGTGGTATTTTAATGATCCCAATTCAAGTTGCAATTGTCGACTTTTGAATTTTAATTGTCGAGAAATTAGAAAAACACCTATAAATACATAGTTATTTTATCAAATCAAGGGAGCTAAAAAGAAGGAAACTTTCACAAGAGAAAATATTATTTTCAAGAGCATTGAAGAGTGGATTTATTAGTCTTCTACATCAACATTCAAGATCTCAAGATCATCGTGTCAAATTTATTTGCATCTATGCATGTTTTTGGAGTTAACATTGTGGTGTAGGCTTCAAGCATTCAAGTATCAAATCAAGTGTCAAAAAAAGCATCCAATCAAGCCATTTCATGCAATATCCAATCCTTGGAGAGATGAGTTAGACTTCAGTCCTCCAAGGGAAGCCATTAAAGCATTTGGTGAGTTGTAACAAGCTAGTGTTCATTCATCTTTCCTTCATTTCATTATTATTGCATTTCAAGGTTTAATTACCAAAATAGGGTTTGACTACCTGGCAAACCCCCATTCACCAAAAAAACAAATTTTCTCCTCTTTGTGTGTTTACATATTTATTGGTGGAGTGAAATTGGTTCAAAAATGCAATTTTACAAAGTTGTCAAAGCTATCATCAAAGTTATCAAGACACATAATCTTACTTAAAAAATTTATTTTTGACTTTTCAATAGTGAGATCCAGAGAAATCAGGAGTGTAGATCTGAAAGCAAAGGATTGTGAAATCAGATTTTGGACCCCTATAGTAGGACCCATTTTCCCTAGGGTGAATCTATCCAACAAGGACACTCAACATTAGCTTTTGGTGACAAGTACACATCAACTTACCCTTCTCAAATCTATCAAAATTCTGGTGTTTCTAATTGTGATATGTTTTAAAATGATGATTCAAGTTTCACATTTCATAATTGAGTTCATTTAGTATTATTGGTTTTTGTCTCAAAATTGTATTTTAGGCATATTTACCTCGTCTTGTCGTAAGGAAAAACACCAAAAGATATCCAATAGGGTTGACTCACCTAAGGGTTGAAAGTCAATCCTACCTTTGGGGATCTCTTTTTCCTATTGAAATAAGGAAGATAGATGCATACATTCTCCATTTACCCATTTTTCCATCATCTATTTTCCTTCATTTCATAAAGAAATATAGATAAAAAAATTTCACCTCAATTTCAAAGTCACAATTGAAAGTATAATTGAACATTAACCATTTCTAAAATTCTTGGAACATTATAAAAGACATCATAATTAATAAATTAGGCATAATTTATATGAAACATTTATGGGGTATTCATAAGGGTAACTATGGTCATACATGACTTGGGTATGAGACTATATATTGGTATGCACATAGACACATTCTACTTGTTCCATGGATGGACTAAGATAGTGAAAACACATCCATAGTACCCTCTCTAAATTAACTCCAATTTATGTATTCTTGCTTCTTACACAATCATTGTGTATTACAAACACATCACGAGATAATGACTAAAGCAACAAAATACAAGGAATACAGTCATATACAATACACACATTTTCTACTTTGCATGAAAAACTACATAAATCACATTCATCTCATAAGTTACATCATAAAAATGGTAATATGAAAAAAAAACAAGTCATATGATATTTTTATGGATAGCATCAAGTTATAGAATCATATAGAAATAATGATCTTGAAACATTTATAATTTTGTGATATAAAATATTTTTCATGTGATATTATTTTTAGGTCTCAAAATCACTACTTTACTTCCTAAAACCAAATCCCACTCACAATGTTGGGTTTGTTGTCATACAAGTGAAATCATCTCATCAGCATAACAATGGAGTATTTTGAGCTAATTCTACGAGAGTGGCTTGTATCCCCTATGCTTTGAGCTTAGCTTAGACTTGGGAGGGTGTTCCCAAGGTTATACCTTAATAGGTATCAAAATCACTTAAAATGAACATTAACTAAATATGGATAGCCAAACCCAACTTGTTGTCTTGGTCCCAAAGAGTATCATTGAACCAAGAACAACTAGCTGCCTTGAAACCCTTATATAGATGATATAAAAGTGTAAGCCTAACCCACATGAGATAGATTCATTTGACTCTCATTGAAGATAGATCCTTGGTTAGATAGATTCATTTTACTCTCATTGAAGATAGATCCTTGGTTATCATATGAGGTCATGGATGCACAAAATCTAATCGTACTCATCCAGTATTGGTTTAAAGATTTAATGGTGTGAGATTGGTGAGGTGGACTAGAGAATATAACAATGGAAATAGGGTGTCCCACCTTTTAGGAGATTGAGCACATGGATAGGGTCCTATTTCACTCTTGTTTCTTTCAAGGAAACTTTAGAGATCTCAATCCAATGATAGAATGAGAGAAATATATCTTGTAATAGGGTTTCCTAGGGTGTGATTAAAGAAAATAATAGGGTTCACCATCAAGCTAGGGCTTGGAAAGATAAGAAATGAATGTAACATGCAAAGTGTTATGCAAAACCTAACTAAATGACCTAGGAAATGAAACTAAAATGCAAAATAAAACATTGAGAAAGTAAAGAGGTACACCTAGGAGAGTGATGAGGTCAAAACAAGATCCAAAACCCTAAAATATTATTGTTTGATCTCCACTAGGACTCATACGCTAGTCTGGGTGATTTAGTCCCAAACTAGGGTTTTTGTGCCAAAACTAGAATCTCACAGTGGTTGATCTAAATTCACTAAAAGATGGAAAATGTGCTATAATGGGACTCATACACCACAAGTGGCATAGCAGTCCCACTCTACTTTTTCAAAGGGTCAAGACCTGAATCTACTCTCCTATCTCTACTCTTCCTTCCACAGTTCATTTCTAGATCTAAAACTCTGAATTCGGACCTGTAGGTGACTTTTTGTGAAGATAGAGACCTTGTGACAACTTTATGACTTTCTTCAACCTTGCAATCTAATCTTCAAAGGATCTCCAAGTCTCAAGGCACCTAGATCTACAATCACACATGCAAAGAGATAAAAACTTGTTGATTGTTAGGAAATAGGGGTTTGCCTCAAGGTCAAACCCCATTTAGGTAATTAAACCTTGTGATGAAACAATGAAATATGAACATGAAACATGAAATATGAAATATGAATAATGATTACTTGAATGATGTATTGAGATGTAAATCCGTGTAGAATGTAGATCTTGATCTTGAATTGGATATGAAATAATGCTTGCAAATGGATCTTCAATGCTACATCACAACACTAGCTCAACAACATGGTTGATGCATTATGATCTCTCCATGATGATGGATATTGAATTGTTGCAATAAATGATGAATAATTCTGCCCTAAAATGTTTTAGAAATGCTCTTGTAAACTCTCTTGATACTCTTGTGAAGTCTTGGAATGCTTAACTATTGATAGCTTAGGTTGATATCATGAAGGATTAGGTGAAATAATGATTTGAGACCTTGTTTACAAAGGAAATCATGAAATTTGAACTTAAAACATTGATTTCCCACTCAAAACCCTAAAAGGGGCCAAATGGGACTCATACACCACTTGTGGCATATAGGTCCCCATTTGGATGGGACTCATACACCCAAGGTGGTGTATAGGTCCCATTTGGATGGGACTCATACACCCAAGGTGGTGTATAGGTCCCATTTGGATGGGACTCATACACCCAAGGTGGCGTATGGGTCCCACCGAGCTTTTTTAGGTGGAGGAAATGTCAAAGAGTTGGAAAACTAAGTGTATTTATTGATCTTGTCAGGATTTTGGTTGAAATAAGCCTCAAGATGCATAATATAGGGTCTTACGGGCCTATTAATGATGATATGAAGGTCATAAATGTAAGAGGTCCCAAAACTCAATGTGAACCTGTGTAAATAAATACACTTTACAATATTAAATTAAGGAAAAATTAGGTCAATTTAGCTTAAAAGGGCCTTAAATCCAATGCGAATGTGTAAAACATATTACAAAACTAGATCAAGGTGACATCATGTCCATTTTAATGTCAATCATTCCCAAATAAAATGTGAAAAATGTAGAGGGATACATTTTCCATCATTACATTTAGCCCCCACTTTAGGGAGAGGAGGAACTTGCTTCAAACTTGCACTAAAGTAGACATTCAAGAGGGGTCCCCATGTACTAACATGGATAGTCTAGGATGAAAAAGATCAAGGGGGTGGTCAAGCCCCCAAGATCCAAGATCCCATATCAAACCAACATAATCACAAAGGAACACACACAAGGTGTATGATATGCATCATCAAGATACGCAAACATGCAATGTCAAAGACATAAAGATGAAAGAAAAAGAAAGAAAAGGTGGATCAAGATTTGACCATTTGTCCCACACGTTGGATCAAATCTAAGCTATTTTTCCAAAATGCATGCTCACTCTAAGGCAACGAAACTTTAGGCTATCCGCTGGGTGAGTATCCAAAGGGTGGCTTGCAAGTCGAACACAATGTCCACTATGCAAACCAAATGTATGCTCACAAGGGCTAGTGGAACCTTAGTTCGCCCACTAGGTCAGCCCCCAGAGAGGTGAGACACATATGCATATGGCTAGTATGTGCTCACACACACAAGCAAACTGTGGCTATTGGAAAGTCACACCTAAGTTTAGATCCCATACGCTATCCATACCAAAGCTATACCTCCTGATAACTTTGAAAAGGCACCACACAACAATGAACTTTGAGCTTCATGAGGCAAGCAAAGCTTTGTATTCTTGATACTCATGAACAAATAAGATGGCACCACAAGCAAGAAAAGTGCATTATGCAAGGTGGCCATATAACAGATGTTGTAAATTACATTCAAAGGGATTTTTAATAGTTCATGTAAGGTATCTTCTTAGGGAACATCATGCATAATGTCTCCAAGAGAGGACAAGTCAAAGAAATATCACGCTCTCAGAGGAAATCAAACCAGATGACACAACCAAGAAAAGGATGCATCTCAATAATAAATAAAATTGTACATTGAAATATGAGTTTCGATGTAATGTCACATTTGATTCAACTTAAGGCATGTCATCCATATCCCAAGCTTGCTCTTATATGTACATGAAAATCAGGCAACTAGCCAATAGAGACAATGACAAGTGACATATGAGGACAAGGCTACTTAACCCCTTTCCCCCACTTAGTGCAAGAGAAGGATGAGCTGAAATGAAAATAAGTATCAATTAGAGGAACTAGGTTCCTTAACACAAGGAATAGCACCATGATACTTAAGTTGTTGAATTTGACTACTCAAAGCCTTAAATTCATTAGTAGAATTACCATGAACTCTATGATATGCACAAAATGAACTATTATAGTAGAATTTCTTTCATGTTCTTGGAGGGAGAGATATCAAATGATCTTGGAGGAGTCTTGACAATATACCCTCTTGATCAATAGTAGAATATGTCCCTTTATTTTGTGACAAAGATATCTCTTACTTCTAGTACAAGATGTCATACTTACACAACTCTTTAGATTGCGATATTTTGTAATCTTATTTAAAGGAGGGTGTAAAATCTATCAAATTTGAACCATTAGTATTTTGCATGATGACATTGATATTAAGTGAAGACTTCTTTGTTTCTTTCATTTCTTTCAAAGGGAAAAAACCAAGACCACTAGTGTCTATCAGTTTAGGATGCACTAATGTTAAACTTGGCTTAGGAGAATCTTTAGTAAGAGTGTTGATATTAAGTGAAGGCTTTCTTGTTTCTTTTGAGGGACAATAACCAAGACCACTAGTTGTTCCTTGCATGTTAGGCTCTATAGGGACATGGATACCTTGTTCTCTAGCACCACATCCTTTTCCATTATATCCAATTTGTTTCATGAGTTCATAACCTTTTCCATAAAGCATTTTTATTTATTTTGGAGTCAATGGTCATTTATAATTAGCCCGATCAAAGTTTTTTGTGTAATTTGTTGTCTTTTGTTCTAAAGTGGTTGAGGTGGATGCTTTTGAAAGGTCATCCAAATTTTGTGTTGACATTACCTCTTTTTCTTTTCCCTTTTTAGATTCTTTGTTTATGATCTTGTATTCACCCATGAATGATGTGAAATCTAAGGAACCCCAATCATCTTCTAATAGCTTCGTGACTTCCTCAATGTGTTTCTCTTTGTCTTTCTGTTGCACGAGTTCTACTTATGTTGTTGATGTCAATGTTTTCAAAGGATATTCCTTACCTTTTCCAATATTCAAACAACTGTTTGGTTGAAGGTCAACATCAATTGTATACACTTTTTTGTTGTAGACATACTTCCTTTTACGATGAAGAGTAGAAGGCACCCCATTCATTGCATGAATCCACGGTCTACCTAAAAGAAGGTTGTATGAAAGATTATGAGGCATAACATGGATCAGTGTTTCTAATGTGGCCTTTCCAGCTATAATAGGAAAATTTGTCACACCAAGCAGTTATTTTCCTACATTGTCAAATCCCTTAATAGATAAAGATTCAAGTTGAATTATTGATTTATCCATACCAAGCCTATCCAAAAGTTTCACACTACACACATTAAGAGTAGAGCCATTGTCAACAAGGGGTCGCTTTATCCCTATCCAATTATATTGAGCTATTATTATGAAAGCATCATTTTGTTTTTGCACTTCCAAAGGAGGGAGCTCACTTTGGTGAAAACAATGTTAGCATTTATTCCTTGAATCATGGTTGTTATGTCATTCAGGTTTGCACTAGAGGGGACCACAACTTGTCACAAGGCACTTTGAATCATGTTATGATAATGAGGGGAAGCTTCAATAAGGTCCCATAATGATATCTTAGTAGGAGTATTCTTTAGTTTTTTAACAAGATCATACTCCTTTCCACTTTATGGAGGCAAAAGAGGAGGACCTGTTAAGATAGGGTTAGGTAGGATAGGGTTAGGAAATGGGAGGAATGTTGAAGGTGTTTGTCTTGGTTATAGATTTTTTCTAGTGTTATATGTATGAGAAATGGTTTTATAATTTGATTGCTAAACATTATTCTTAGGTGGGTAAAGGATAAGTTCCAATTTGTTTTGAGTTTGAGGTTTGTGTGATGGTGGATAAAGGATGAGTTTAGGTTTGTTTTGAGTTTGTGGTCATTGTGAGGGTGGATAGAGAATTAGAGGATTCTTAGTATGTCCCATAGGGTATGTAGGAGGTCCATTAATCAAGGGGTATCTAACGGGAATTTATTCATTCATAACCTCAGCGATTTCGATTGGATGTTTTTCTAATGAAGGGGAGTCTAGTGTCATCTATTCATCATCATCTAAGGAACTCACATCACTATTGTTTGAAAGGAATGTATCAATTGTCTTATTTTTTTCCACCATGATATCATCCCTAGTAGAAGAGCTTTTAGGAGAACTACAAACTAGATGTTCATGACATTCAAAGGTTGGTTCTTCTAAAATGACTTCATCGGGAGTAAGGGAGTTATCAATGGTTGGATTGCCTTGTTTATCAGTAATGTTTTCCCTAGGGGAAGAGAGAAACATAAGGTTCTCATGACTTTCACTGATTGTATTTTCTAACATCAAAGTATCTTCTTCATAAATAGGAGAGATACTAGGAGAAGAACAAATGTGATTGTCAAGATTGTCCATAATTTCATTCCCTTTTCCCATATTTCTTCCAGAATAGGATAGGTAGGGGAAGGAACATAAAGGGGGTTGTTATAGACCTTAAAGACTTGATTATCTAACACCAACATATTCTCATCATTTATGTACAACATTATCACAAGAGGAGAAGATGTTGGGAGATGAATGTAGACTAGTTGAAGTGTTATGTAGATAGGTTTCAATGGTCTTTTGTTGTGTTATGTGATCATCATGATTACCTATTGTTATGTCCTCTTGTTTAGTAATGTCTTGCCTAATAGTAGAGTTAAGAGGAGAGAAACAAAGTAGGGTTCTCAAAACTCTCATTGATTGGTTCTTCTAACACAAAAATATCTTCTTCAATAGGAGTGATATTAGGAGAAGAACAAATATGATTGTTATGATTACCCAAGGTTGTATTCTCTTTCACTAAAACATTCTCACAAGGAAGGGATGAATGGAGACTAGGTAAGGTGATGTTTAGAAAGGTTTCTATGATCTCATTCTCTTGTGCTAAAATATCTTCCCAAGGGGGAGGAAGAGAAGGACAAATAAGACTCTCATGATTCTCAACGATTGCATCTTATTTCACCAAGATACCTTTGTCACTAACACAAGAGGTATTAGGAGAAGAACAATTATGATCGTCATGGTTATTTATGCTTGTATCCTCTTCTATTGCATCATTCCCACAAATAAGAGAGATAAGAGGGATTGTAGGTTTAAGGCAAGCATTAACATTTTCATTCTCTTGCACTAAGAGACTCTCACAACTAGTAAATGTATTGAACGAATGACTAACATGCTTACTGGCTAAATTTTTCTTTACAAACTTGGAAAAGAGAGTTACTAACATTTCTAAAAAGTAATCTATGCAAACTTAAAATGGAAAGCCTTAAAATGCAATGCAATGACCTAGAAATGTGTAAATACAAATTTTCATATTTCAAACAAGGTAATGCAACAATCTAAAAAATGAAATGTTTTAAATGCAATTTTTGAATTAAGAAATGCATGAAATGAACCAATTTAAGCTAGATCTAGTGAAATGCATGTAACAGAAACTCATCCAACTAATATAGATAACTAATGATAGAAAACACAAGTGCAGAAACAAGGCTTTCAATTATGTAAAAGGTAGTTTCAGGGCTGATCTGGGACTAATTCACCCAAAAGGGCGTATGAGTCCCAGTCAGGGTTTGAATGCTAATAAAAAGTCACCATAGAATACGCAGAAACTAGGCAAAATCACTTGTACTGGGACTAAATTTCCCAGAGGGGCGAATGAGTCCCAGATTAGGGTTTTTGTACCAATTTCAATAAATTCTGAGTTGTTTCTAAGGTTGCTAACTTGTATGATGTTTGGGCTATTTGAAATTGTAGAATTTCAATAAAATTTAATGATCTAAGATGCAAAAAAAATGCAACCTATATGCACTTTCACTAATGCAAAATTTTGAAACCCTAGATGCCAATTAACTAATGTAAAACCTAATGCAAAGTCAATGCAAACTAGATCTAGGAATATGGTGCACTCCAAATCAGAAAAGAGGTGTTCATGTCAGGTTCACCAAAAATGTAACAATGAAAATAGGGTGCCCCACCTTTTATGAGATGGAGCACGTGGATAGGGTCCTATTTCACTCTTGTTTCATTCAAGGAAACCCTAGATATATCAATCCAATGATAGAATGAGAGAAATAAATATTTCATTAGGGTGTCCTAGGGTGTGATTAAAGACAATAAGATGGTTCACCACCAATCTAGGGCTTGGAAAGATAAGAAATGAATGTAACATGCAAAGTGTTATGCAAAACCTAACTAAATGACCTAGGAAATGAAACTGAAATGTAGAATAAAAGAATAAGAAAGTAAAGAGGTGCACTTGGGAGAGTGACGAGGTCAAAAAAAGCTCTAAAACCTTGAAATATTTTTGTTTTATGCACACTACGACTCATATGCCAATCTGGATGATTTAGTCCTAGACTAGGGTTTATGTGCCAAAACTAGAATCTCATAATGGTTGATCTGCATTCACTGAAATATGGAAAATGTGCTATACTGGGACTCATATTCCACAAGTGGTGTATTAGTCCCACTCTAATTTTTAGAAGGGTCAAGACCTAAATTTACTCTCCTATCTCTGCTCTTCCTTCCACACTTTGTTTATGGATCGAAAACTTTGAATTCAAACTTGTAGGTGACTTTTCATGAAGATAGCAACCTTGTGACAACTTGATGACTTTCATCAACCTTGCAATCTGATCTTCAAAGGATCTTCAATTCTCAAGACACCTAGATTTGCAATCACACATGTAAAGAGACAGAAAAACTTGTTGATTGTTAGGAAATAGGGGTTTTTCTTGGTCAAACCCCATTTAGGTAATTAAACCTTGTGATGAAACAATGAAATATGAACATGAAACATGAAATATGAAACATGAATAATGATACCTTGAATGATGTCTTGAGAGGTAAATTAGCAATCTAACATGGAGCAAAAATGTAGAATGTAGATCTTAATCTTGAATTGGATATGAAACAATGCTTGCAAATGGATCTTCAATGCTACATCACAATACTAGCTCAACAACATGATTGATGCATTATGATCTTGACATGATGATGGATCTTGAATTACTACAAAAAATGATGAAGAATTCTACCCTTGAATGCTTTAGAAATTCTCTTGTAAACTCTCTTGATACTCTCGTGAAGTATTAGAATGCTTAACTCTTGATAGCTTAGGTCGATATCATGAAGGTTTAGGTGAAATAATGATGTGAGACCTTGTTTATATAGGCAATCCATCTAATTTCCTATTTATTAGATCCTAGAGGCCGACATTCATGAAATTTGAACTTAAAACCTATATTTCTTGCTCAAAACCCTAAAAAGGGGCCAAATGGGACTCATACGCCACTTGTGGTGTATAGGTCCCATATGGATGGGACTCATATTCCCAAGGTTGCATATGGGTCGCACCAGAGGAAATGTCAGGGAGTTGGAAAATTAAGTGTATTTATTGATCTTGTCAGGATTTCAGTTGAAATAAGGCTCGGGATGCATAATATAGGTTCTTAGGGGCCTATTAATAATGATATGAAGGTCATAAATGTAAGAGGGCCCAAAACTCAATGTGAAGGTGTAAATAAATTCACTTCACATTATTAAATTAAGGCAAAATTAGGTCAATTTAGCTTAAAAGGGCCCTAAATCCAATGTGAATGTGTAAAACACATTACAACACGACATTAGGTCCATTTTAATGTCAATTATTCCCAAATCAAGTGCGAAAATGTAATTACATGAATCCATATGTAATCCAAACTTAATTACATACTAGTAATCCAAACTGAATTACATGAATCCATATATAATACATCGATGATTATTACAAGCCTATAATATTTTAAGATGCTATCACATTATCAAATTTCCATTACAATCATGTCAGCAAGTGTGAAAAAAGAAATCCTATACAACAATGATGATTTTCTTAGAGAAATACAAATGATGAGAAATGCATTGCCCAATGTAAATACATTTAATCCTTCATATACCTCATGGATTCACTGCCCTTCTACAACTAGACATGGCATGGTTGAAACGGACAAATCCTTACACTTGCATAACCTCAAGAAAACACCAAAAAACCAATCTCTCTCTAAAATAATCAAAATCATACATATAATATCATCCAGGCATAACCCTAATTATTGCACACTGTAGCAATTCAAAACATAAGTCCTAGATCCTTCTTCTACCCAAAATGAATACTTCAAATTGATGGAGAACATATGTAATTACTTTTGGTATTTGGGATGCATGAAGCCATAAATGCTAGTAGGTAGATTGAGTGGAAAGGAAAAGTGTTTAATACTTTACCTATATTGATTCACCTTTTGCAAAAATTTGAGAAACACTTGGATGTCAAAATTACCTTTTTACAAATAATTTGTACCCATTCAACTATAATGCCTTCAATTTTTTGCAGCAAACTCACACCCATTTCTACCCTTTTTTGGCTTTTGTGGAAATTTGAGCCAAAATAGGATATGTGGAAATCCACCTTTCACATCTAGATCTGGTGGGGAAACCATAAGAATTAGGATCAATCCTGAAGCCCTCAAAACTGAGAATACATCTTGGGGAAGTTTTCCCCCTTTTAAGACATATCCTAGCACCCCCAAAATTTCTATAATTAATTTATTGCTTTCTCTACCATGACCAAAACTCTCTTTTTTCATGTCATGAACCATCACCACTCACACGAATTCAACATATTTACTTAGTCAAATCCTAGGTTAGAACTATGAATTAGCAACCAATAGTTCTTGGTTCCTAGTTCCTATGGAATCCCCAACCACATCTTCTAAGTCACTTTCCTTTTTCCTTTGTATTGCCTCCATATTCCTCTATTGGGGGTTCCATGGAAACTAATAACCAATGGTTCTTGGTTCCTATGTGTAAGGGGTATTAAAAAAAGCATAAGAAAACAACAATGAAATCAAATGAAAGAGATCAAAGCAAGATCAAATCCCAACCATAGTCATAAAATGAAATTATAAAACTAAGAATTCAATGAAAAATGCTATCATAAAAGAGAACATAAAATGAATTCGAGCATCACAATGTTACCATCCCATGGAAAAGTGTAATTTGTAATGATGATGGATTGCTTGAATCAATACAAAGCCTCCATTGTTGTGAAAAAGCTTCAAAAGGTATGTTAATGGTTATCAAAGATGTAAGTGCGTTCTCTTAAGAATTCGATAGTCAATTCAACATGACCTCTTTACACAAATTCTCTAGATTCTTTCAATCATTTTTTAGAAGGAAGAAGGTTGTTTTATAGATTTTCAGGTTTTAGATGGATGATCAATCGAGATTCACCAATGAAAGATCATGATCAATGGCTGAGAACTATTGAGAGGAAATAGATTGGTCAGTTAACTCATTTGATTGATCCAATTAAGGATTTCAATTGGATAATTAGTGGGATTAGATTAGAATGATTGGTGGGATTGAATAAGTTATATTGAGTGTTTAGTGGGATTGAAGAAATCAAGTTGAGTGGTTAGTGGGATTGAGAAAGTCAGTGGAATTTGGAAATAGATGGGTTGGTTAACTAATTAGAGTGAGAAATTAGTGATCATGATTTAATCATTCAATAAGGGGTGAGGATAATTAATTAATATTGGAGATGAATATGCAAGTTGCTTTTGACTTTACTAAATAAAGATATATTTGTTTGTTGACCATGTTGAATGATTTTGAATAATTGATTTAATTATTCAAATTTAAAGAAGGGAAAGTGGGTTAATTAAATTATTAATGATAACAATTTAATTAATCTAGATGAATAAGTAACTTGTTAGTGTCATAATTAAATAACTTGTGTTTATTTAATTAATCAAGATATATAAGGTTAAATTAGGACATTTATTAAATAAAGGAGATTTATTTAATTAGTCAAAAATGATGATTGAGGGCGAATTAATTAAATAATGTTAAATCACTTAATTAATAGACGAATATAAAATTTGATAATAATTATATAATAATGTATTATTTAATCATTTAGGGAAGAAGGGTGAAAGTTAGTAAAATAGTGTTGTTCGCCAGTGAAGACAGTTTAGGGTATCTACACAATGGAACCTTCAACCACTTCACTTATCCATCTTTTACTTTGACCTTGGGGAATAGACTAAAAATAAGAGGAACATACTATTAGAGGCTTTATAGGAACTAGGAACCATTGGGTCTTGGTGCCTATGAAAGCTTTGACCACCTTATACTTAAGCAATTTTATATTTTTTTGAGTTTGAGGAAGTGACTAAAACACATGGGATGGGAACACAAAGTAAATAACATACTTTGACATGATTATCTTTATGGAATTCCTTGTATTGAGTTTTGACAAAGAAATCATGCTACTAAGGCACACAAATAAAAGGAACTCAAGCTAAATTTGACACAACAAAATTGAGTCCCAACAATTATAAATGTAAGATATATCATAAAATATAATCAGCATTCATCATGTTATTATATATAGATTCAATCAAGAAACAAGGTTGTGAAAAATGTGGCCCTTACACTTGCACCTTAGTCAAGCCTAGCCACATTTTTGTAGTATTCAGTAATTTGTACATTAAAAGCTAATGATATTTAAAGAATTATTGATGCATAGTTTGTATTATACTAATGTAAATTGATTTGAGTCCTTTGAATTGATCTCTATAATGAGCTCAAATTATTATAACATGGATGAATTAAGATAGTAAATAAGTTTCCTATGAATTACCTCTAGTAATGCCATCCTAGGCGCTAAATTTGAATAATTTTGAGTGCAAGATAATTTTCCATGGTTCATTTCTAAATGTGACTTTATTGAGGGAAGATTGGAATGAGATTTAAATAAGGTGGACATGATCATATCGCTATGTCCCATTTTTGTATTAACTTATGTTTTCTTTTTTAGGTAAAAGACACAAGGCCTCTATATAGTAATATATTAAAATAAAAATGAGATATATATAATAAAGTTTAGAACTAGACCAATTGAAACAATGGTCTATCAACCTAGAGACAAAACACTTATGCAAGCTAAACATATGTACATTAATTTATATTATCCATGGACCAAAAAATTTATTTTGTATCTCCCAAATCTCCTCTTCTCCAATTTTTTGTGTGTGTTCTTCCTCTTATTTCCCCTATGCCTATATAAGGACCCAAAATTTTAGTTTTGAAGGAATTCTTGGTATTCTAGGATTTTATTATTCATCCAATTTATGGAGCTCCTCATCCATCATTCTTTCCTATCTACGCATGACCTTTCCTTGTTCCCCACTAGACTTTCATACTTTTCCATATCAACATGCCTTTCATGCCTTTCATGCCTTTCCTCCCAACTCTTCTTTTCCTTTATGTGTGTTTGACTATCAAACGTATCTATCTAGGAATACCTCACATCCATCCCCCACGTTCATTCTATTCTCCTATTGTGCTATTATAATTGTGCATCCTATCATCTCCTTCCTTAGAAACCCACTCTTTTCCCTTGCCTTGTTGAATTTTTGGACTCGAGTCTTTACCATCATGCATCCTACCCAAACTCTCATCTTTGACCAATGGTAAGATTCATGAAGTATCTCTAACTCACTAACTTTAACACTCACACCTTTTTCACTATTCACCTCACCTACCTTCCTACATGAAAAAATCACCATTGATGCTAAAATAGATGACACATATTCCAAAAGGTTTTTTATGGGAATAAAAGAATCATTTAATTATGGGGACGTGGATCCATGTACATATACAAAATTATAAGTGAAGATATGGCCTTAGATGTCATTAAATGGTAGTTAGGTTTTCAAACCTTATGGGATCTATCTCCATTATTGTAGAGTGCATTTGTAGGTAATAGAAAATATTTCCCCTTACTTTCTATGTGCATCCAGGGGCACCTAGCATGATTTCAAGCATAGTTAAAAGAAAAATGGAACCCATTGACTATGGGAACGCTTTATCATGTACTAGTCATGAGATCTTAGAATTTAATATGGGTTTTGATATTTCTTTTGGAGTTATTAAGGATTCAAAATTGAAACATAAGGATCATTATATGTTTTTTTACACAAAGATGTTATACTAATCACTTGTGTTTGAATAATTATATTCAAGGATACAAGCCCATGCTATTTTAATGATAAAATGATGAAAACCTTTCTATATCATATGTGGTAAAAGACAACCAATTTGGATACAAGATGAATCATCTAGAGTTCATATTTTAACTTCATGGTCATGTATTGCATAGGTATTGAGTTTACATGTCATCAAAATAATCATGGTTATAAGAATTTATGCTCTAGTTTGTATTAATTATTATAGCCATTGTAAGGCTTATATAGACCCTTTTAATATAATATATTTTAAAAATATTTTTTATGTATTTTGTGAGCCCAATTATTGACCTCGTTAAGCATTGAAATTTTGGTATAATCTCAACTACAACTTATGTCATTGTATCTACCATTGTCACAACATTTATAAACTATTTACAAACACATGTAATAGGGAAAAGCTCTACAATTTGCTCAACAATATTTTGGACCCAACCTATAAACTAGTTGTTCTTTATTAATGCAATAGATCATGTTTTATAATCTAGGTTTAAATGTTAATGTGTAAATATGAAGGAATATTTAGGGCATTTTTCAAATCCTACTAAAAACCTTAAATCTAAATTTTATTAGTTCAAACTTTTAAGTCTAGATTTGTTAGGTCAAAACACTACTCAAATTTGATACATATTTTTTTGTCTTTTTCTAGGCCAACCTATAATATTTGGTTTTGTGTGTGTTATGTAAATATACAAGGAAATTCTTGAGTTTTGGTAAGAGATTGGTAAAACATTAAATCAAAAAATTAAATTTCTATGAGTTTAAGTATAGGTCACTATAGTGATATCATAGTAGTTGATAAAATAACATTTGAAGAATGCTTTTAAAGTGATTTTAGTAATATTTGGGAGTGATACATTACAATGGTATTAAAGTTGGTTTTCCTACTAGCCTATGAATCATAAGATTCTTAAAGCTACTAATGTCTAGTGGAACAAGCTCTTCAAGAGCCAATGTATTGATGACAAGGGTGAGGATGAAAAAAAAAGAGAACAATTACAGGATTGGTTGCTAGACCTCTGAGATCTACTTTCCTTATCAGAGAAGATAAAGAAATTAATGTTAGTTCCAATTAACATATGAATCTCTCAGTAGATGAAAACATACATTTTCTATACTTCATGGTATTGATGAAGTCATCCTTAGAATAAATTATAAAGTTATTTATAAGGTACTATAATCTACCATAATATTTGAAGATAAATTTATCATTTAAAAATAATGTATAATTAACTTTCCCAAACTACTTGAAGTGGATAAGAACAATAAGCACAACCAAATAGGGGAACGAAAAAAAAGGGATCAAGAATCTAGAGAAAATTTTATGGCCACAAAGTATGCAAAGGTGGTTAAGGAGGAGATTAGCGGTCATGATTTGTTTTAGGAAGAAGAATAAATAAAACTAAAGCCTCGAAAATCCATTAAAAAAACAACATTAGAGTAGTTAGTACATGAAAATAAATTTCATTATAAGGAACCTCTTTCTAGTCATGAGAAAAATAAGGGCTCTCATTTTGTAAGGAAGGAAGATGATACCAAAAATAAGCTCAAAATAAATAAACTTTTCTTGTCACACGAACAATATTAGGAACCAAGTCATAGATGTTAAAGCAAAGAAGTGAAGCTGGAGGAGAAATCAAAGTAATTTGATAAAGAGATTTTAAAATAGTTGAAGGGATCTGAGATTATGATGAATGTACTCATGAATAATATACTTAAAGGAAGAATAAGAGAAAATGGAAATAGAGGTTCAATAATTTACACGGGAGAAAATGGAATCCACATTCAATATTGAAGTGCAAGAAATTGGTCTTCATGGGAAGTGTTAAGAAATGGTAAAGGTTACAACTTTTAGAAATGTATAAAACAACTCATGATTGAGAAATGGTAAAGGTTACAACTTTTAGAAATGTATAAAACAACTCATGATTGAGAAGTAGAAATTGTAAGGGAGACCAATCTTGGTGAATAGTATATAAATACCTTGCATGAATAAAAAATTATGACAATTGAGTATGAAGAAGAAGAAAAATTAGAGCTACAAGAAAGTGTAAGGAATAAATTTTGAGGAATCTACAATGTATGTGGAAGGTATGAAGTATAAGGATGAAAATTTATCTTATTGAATTTTGAGTGCATAGATCAACAAGATATTTGTATTGTTGAAGTAAACGGTAAATCAAAACTTATTGAATGCAAAAGTGATAAATTTATTCCTTTTTCAATCCACATCAATGTATCCTCTAATGATTAATGAATTGGAGGATTCTTTGGAAAATTAAAGTGAGAAAAATATTGTGATTCATTAAGATGACGGTGTTGAGTTAATAGAAGCATTGATCAATATTCAAAAGATTGAGTTAGAAACAAATAAGATTGATGTTTTGAATAATTATGCTGATGAGGGTGCACTTGGAGGGAGTACTCTATTTGAATTTAGCATTAAAATTTTGAGTATTAATAATGTTTGTGGTGATGCCAAGGTTTCTACTTCAACAAAGGAACGTAAGAACTCTGATTGTATTTATGTTATCAAATATCTATTGCTTCATGTTAATGATTTCATTCTAGGGGTAACCTTTCATAGAATTAGAAATTTGGGTCTAAAGGAAAATATTTGGTGATTGGAATTTCCTTTAAGGAGTATTTTGAAGTGGTTGTGTAGAAGAGGAATTCTTACAAGGGACAAGTTGTTTGGGTAGAAAAAAGTAAGGTGATGGGGGACACACCTATTATCTTACACTATGGTAAGCCACATAAATTTTATTCTAGTATTCAAATTTCTCCAAATTAGCTTGCTATAGTGCTCTATAATATGTCCCTAGGACCATTAGAAAATAGAAGATTCTGACATGCCATTGAATTATAAATTGGTTGTAAGCATGTCATTATGAAATTGGTTATAAGCATGTCATTATCACTCCTTATTTATCAAATATTGAATTAAAAAAAACTTCATAAGACTAGTGTTTATGGGGTTTATATGGAGAAGACATATCATAGATGTATCAAGGGACACATTGAACTATGAATCATACCATTCAATGTGATTAACACATAAGATGCTCTCAATTTCATGGAAAATTATGTATCAAATGGTTAGACAAGACAATTTATTTTAGAATCTATTGATGATATTTTATACATTACAATCAATATAATGATCATATGAGCCACCTAAATCTTATCAATGGGATTCTAGAGCAGCATCCTCTGTTTATATAATAATTTAAATGCAATTTTGGTTACACAAATATCTTTTACATGGGCTATATTATCATTGCTCAAGGAATCCTTCATATAAAGGAAGTTGTTGACATGATACACAAACACACCAAGGATGAAAATTAATTCATTGGAGGAACTCAAATTAAAGTTTATTTTCTCAATAATACAAACTGGGAAGAAGAGGAAGAAGTAATTCTCATAGTTTATAATTATGTGGCACAAGTAACAAGATAAAAACTATTTTCCATATAACGACCATCTTTGGGGTTTCTATCATTATCATTCCTAGCTACTACATTACATAATTTACAACCATGTATGTGCTACGAATTATGGGATTGAGTAAAGGATATGGTTCAAAGTTAATAACAAATCAAAACGGCGATTTTTATATTAATAGAAAAATAAATACAAATGTTGATATATTTCTTAAAATGCCTATTCCTTATTTTAATTCTATCGTGTTTGGTGACTAGAAGGATTTTATCATGATATAAATTTCCAACAATATCTTTTTTTCTCATATCCTAGATGGAAACATGAATAATAACAATCATATGCTAGGGGATGGTCTAGGTGGGTATAAGAGTAGAATCTTTCTAGTGCTTAAACACAAGAGGAAGCGAAATATTGTGAAGGCTTTGCATGATTTCCTCATGGTGAAATACTCTAGATCTTATATTTAGAGAGATATTAATGGAGGACATCACCTACCATTAGAATGAAGAAGAACAAGAATTTTCAGTGTGTTGCAACTTCTACTTATTTCCCCAATACTTAGAAAATGTGTTAATGGAATCCATCATGAATTTTATTAAGGTACACAATAAATATGACATTAATGCTATTGAGGATAAGATAAATTACTATGTGAAACATAGGAAAAGTGAAACCCTAGGATTCACCTAGGATTTCAATGGTTTTTTCTAGAATATTTCATTTAAGAATTGAGGTAGCGAGTCTTTGATGAATTTGGACAAGATATAGGACTGACTTACAACCTAGAAGGTGAGTCAACCTACCCTTGACCAAATCTAAAATGGACTTAAGGATGAAATATAATGAAATGACTAGGATAATGATGCAAATACCTATTCTGATGCAAATACAATGTAACATAGAAAATCATAGACAAATTTTGACCTTAAAAATAGATAAAAAGGAATGATGAATCAACAATGAATTGCAACAAGGAATGATGAATCAAAAATGAACTAAAACTCACCACCCTCTAGTGGCTTCCTTGAAGGACTGAAGTCATACAAATATCCTCAAGGCTTAAATGTCATTGGCTTGACTTACTTGAATACCTTCAAGAGTTAGATCTCACAAATGATATGATAACATAAACATGAATAAACTCACATAAACTTTGACATGATGCTTGGATATTGAATTTTTTTAATAAATCTTTGAAATTTTTCTCTTGAATTGCTTGATAATTCTCTTGATAATAATTTCTCCAATAATTTTCTAGATAGATTCAAATGATGCAATAACTAGGTATTTATGTCATTATTCTAATTTCCTGAAAATTAAATCCTGATAGCCGATATTGGACATTTGAAATTCAAATAATAAAATACTGACATCGATATATTCAATTTTGGAGAAAAAATAGGGGGACTAGTTACCTTAGGTGACTATGTCCTAGTCCTATTTTACAAGTCTTAAGGTGTCATGGATAAAATATTAAATGAATGCTTTGCTTTTATGCTTGCAATTTATCGGTAAATATTAAAATGGGCCACATAATGTATAATTTAGGAAATTAGTTGTACAATTAGGTCCATGCACTTAAGGGGGAGAAAAACATGGTGTGAAATTATCATGGGTGACAATTTATGATGCTACACTATGCATACTACTTTACCATTTATTTTTAAATTCAACACACATAATATAATAGAATTGTTTTTCAAACAACTCACAAGGCTACTTGGATTGCCATTTTTTTCAATAGTGATGGAAATATTAGATTGGTTAGCTATTGTTGGAAATAAATATTACATTTTTTTGGTATAAAACTCACTCCTAGCACCAATTATCAACTACATGCAGTTAGAAAAATAAGAATGGTGGATAAACAGGTTTAAGGATACTTGATGGAACATGTTTCAAAACATAAATCTATATGAAATAAATGACTACACTTGGGAGAAGGTTTTTGTAACAACACCCAACACCTAATCCTTGAAATGATTTCATGCATGTAAATATGTGTTTATGATGGCCCATATTTCATTTATTTAGTGTTCATTTATTGTGGAGTTTTCTCATAAAGGTAATGAATTTTTTCATTGTCACAAGGGTGGAAAATTTAGGACATGAAGCCATCACAAATTAATTTATTCATGGGAAGAACCTACCTACAAAGGATGCTACTTGGAAAGAAGCAAGAATTTTGGTACATTTGATTTTTCTTTATTGAGGGCAAGTAATTTTGAGTGAGGTGAACTTTTCATGTCCTATTTTTTTGTTAAATTATATTATGAAAAAAAATGCCTATTTACTCTCACATATCCACTAGTCTAATTTTGTGTGTGTGTTCTTGGCTTTTTTGTGTCTATATAAGGTCCCAAAAAATTTTAAGTCTAAATACATGCCCAATATTTTAACTATTTGTTATTCATCTAAGATTTGGATTTCCTCATTTAGGCATGATTTATTTCTAATTCTTTCCTTTCCTTAGTCCCTACTAGACTCTCAAAATTTCACATCCCAACATTCCTTTCCTCCAAACTCTACTTTTCCTTTATGCTTGTCAAACTGTTAGACATCTCCATCCATGCATACCTCACATCCATCCACTGCCTTTATTCCCTTCTCTTGTTGTGCTCTTATATTTTTCCATCTTATTATCCCCTTCCTTTGAACCCCATTTTTTCCCCTCGCCTTATTGGATTTTTGTACTTTTCTTTACAATTTTACCTCTTATTTGAACTCTAATATTCAACTAGTGGTAAGAATCATGAAGTATATATAACTCATGAATTTTAACACTCTGTAGTACCCCTCCATTTTCCTTATCTTTTTGGTAGTATGTTCTTACTTTGATAGACCCTGATACTTTGTTTTGATGTATTTGATCAGTGACTGTAGAGCGATGGTGGATTTATCTTATGATGTGATGATACACTATTTGGTGATGATTATTTCTGACATGTTTTATGTTAGCATAGATGTTACTTGAGATGATATTGCCATATATGCTCATGGTAGTTTAAATTGATGTTTATTTTGTCAGTTTGATGTGATATTGTATTGGTGAAGAGTACGGGGTTGCATCACTCGCTTGCAAGTGCCCTGTGATTTCCGTGATTTTCTCTTCACAGTGTGTTTGAATCATGGATTATATACATGTATGATATATGTCTTCTTGCAGGATTGTAGGTATATGACATCGACTCCACCTAGTTTCACAGGTCTGAGCGTGTCTAGACTCAACAGTAATGTTGATTGGGAGATAGTAAGGAGGTTTTTCCTAGTCTAGCCTCAAACCTAATCACAGTATGTCGTCAGTTTAGGTCTAGTATGTTTGGTTGTCATGTCTTTTTTTGTCTTGTTATTTGTTATGCAAGGTTTATTTTGTGAATTTAATGTTAGATTAATGTGCTTTATAATTGAGTGCTTATTTAATTAATTTTAAATATTGTAGATAAAGGTTTCTTATTTTATTTAATTAATTAAATTAGTTTATTTGGTAAGATAATTTAAACATTGTGATTAAAGTTATTTTATTAAATAAATTAATTAATTGATTAAATTTCCTATTATTGAGTGAATAGATTAAATATTGTTTAAATGTTTTGTGTGAATGGGAATTTTAAATTTGTTTAAAGAAAATGAAATTTCTTTTGAATCTTTAAATTCAATAAAATAGAATAATTCTTTATAATTGTTAAAAGAAAATATCTTGATTTTGTTAGAAGATATTTTTGATTTGCCATGTGTATTAGTAAAATTAAATGCAAATTCTTGTTGAGGATTTTCTTAGAGAGACGATTGCGAGAATTGGGAAAGGCAAGAAGGAACTTCACAGAAAAGAAAAGGAACAGAGAATTGCTGGAAAAATTGTAATTTTTTTTGGGTTTTGATTTTAAAATTTTGGAAGAAGATCTAGGATTATTTCTTGTTCAGTAATTTGCATCCTTTTGAAACTAGAGATTGGAAAAAGGGCTTTGGAAGTTGCACACAGCATGCCAAGCTTTTCTTCAACTTTCAATTCTTCAAGCTACAGGAAAGCAGGTTCTTTGCTATTTATTTAGTTTATTGTGTTTTGAAAAGATTGTCTGTTTAAAGATTTAATTTTGTAGAAGATTTGTTAAATTTGTAAAATAGAAAGATTGCCTGAAGAAATTTGATTGAAGCTTTTGTACTTCTCGGTAAAATTTTATTGAAAATATTTCTGTAGAAAACTTGTTACCTCTTTGTGTATGTTTACAAAACAAAACTTTATAGTAAAATTAGAGAGCAACACAGAAGGTTATTGTTAAACAATAGAAAATTCTCAAAAGGAAACAGAAGGAAATATATGTAGATTTGTAAATGAGACTCACTGATTAGTTTGAGGAAACAGAAACCTCTGTGTTAGACTTTTCTACATATTCTTATAGAAAAGATTTTGAGAATCTAGATTGAAAATGAAACTCTCTGTTATGGAAATTGTTAATTTCTGACAAAATCATTAAATTGCTTGATCTCTCAATTTTCTATAGAAAACCCTGTTGAAAATGATTGACCTATTATAGTATTTATTTTTATTGATTAAATTATATATATATATATGTATAAAAATAATATATATACATATACAAATATACATATAATATTTTAAATTTGGTAAAATCGTTCTGTAAAAATTCTTTAAATTTTCGTACGCGATTTTAAATCGCAGGTTTTTGGATTTAAAAAAAAAAGATTAAAAAAAAAAATTAAAATGGGAGGTGTAGGCAGGCCTGGAATTTGACAACCACCCCTACCTGTCATATGAATTTTTTTTGACGGTTTGTTCATTTAAATTCCTGTCACTTTACGTTTTATGAAAAAATTAACTGTCAAAAAATTTTAAATATCAATTTCAAATTTATTAAAAAAAAATCAAAGCTCGAATCACTAATCACTATAAACAAAATGCTGTAAAATAAATGTTGTTGAAAAAATATTTAAAAAAATGTAAAATTAGAAAATATTGATAATTAGAAATAAATGTAAAAATCTTAAATTTATTATGACAATTAACAAGAAGTTTCTAAATTCATATAGAAAATAAATCTTGTTAAAATATTCAAAAATTTAAAAAACAATTATATTCTATTTTGAAAAGATTTTGTATTAATATATATTTTTATAATAAAGATTATAAATCATATATATTAATATAAAGCAATGATAACTATTAGTAAACATGTTAAAATCTTAAATTTTATTGTTAAAAATATTTTAAAAATTAGAAAGAACTATATTTAATCTTGAAAAGATTCTATGTTGAACAGATTTTGCATTAATAAATATATTTATAATAAATATTATAAATTATATATATTAATATAAAGTGAAATTACAAAGAATTATTCCAATTCTAAACTAATTTATATTTTTATCATAAACATTATA
>VDFB02271358.1:32080375-32189544 GCA_007258455.2 Sequoia sempervirens | reverse complement strand
AATTCATTTGATCCCCCAAAAGGTAAATCAAAAGTGGTTTTTTATCAACATTTTGATAGGTGTAAAGGAGACTCTGTTATAGGTATGGTTTAAAACTAGCGGGGTTCTATCCAAGGGGGTTTGATCTAAAGTAGTTTGATCAAACCCTCTTCAATTGGAATGCTTTAAATGAAACTTTTTAAGGTTTAAATCATTATATTTTCTAAAAATATGTGATTTAAGCAAAAATTAGAATCTCCCATAAATTGTAAACCAGCTTTGTAGGATCACCGGAATCCATGTGTAACTCAAATGTTGCAAATGAAGATATGACCTTGATTTTCATTAATGCAGTAGTTAGGGTTTCAAACCCTATGGGTCTTTCTCCATTATTGTAGAGTAATTAAATTTTGTGCATGTATAGGTGCACATGGCATGATTTCAAGTGCAATTCAAAGGAAAATGATGCTCGTTAGCTATGGGAAATCTCTATTACATACTAGTCATAAGACCTTTGCATTTAATTTAGGTTTTAACATTCCTTATGGAGGTATTATAGATTTAGAATAAAAACATAAGGATTATTATGCAATCTTATACACACAAAAATATAACCTAATATCCATTTTATAAGCACTTATATTCAAAAACCTAGATTTAAGGATGCAAAACTATAAATCTATTAATGATTAGAGGATGAAAATCCTTTTGGACAAAGAATGATCTCATCCATAGTTTGAATCTATTGGATGTTGTGGTTGTGTTGCTAATATGTGGTTGTCATTGATGCCAACACTATTAGCATTAATTCATTAGAAGTTGTATATGTCAAGGATATTGAGAAAATTGTAATGGAATGAGTTACAGGTTGTCAGTGGTGAAGTGAAGTTCAATATGTTGGTAAGTTATATATGTTGATGATCAGAGGTTTTGGACTAAATTGTTTTTTGTTGAGTGTATATAGTTTATCCACGTCAAGTTTCAGAGATCTGCGTGAAGATTTGATCGAGTTATGAAGATTTACATTCTAACAATTTTTTTCTTGTTTCAGTTGGTGTTGTTGATTGAAGATGATGTGATTTTAGTTAGTTTGGTTGTTGTGGATGCTTCTCTAGTGATTCATGATGTTTTGGATGCTTCTATATCGTACTCTATCTTTGTTGCACATCTGCATTGATCAATGTGCTTATGGTTGGCGATTTTCTCGTGTGTTCATGTTTTTCTTGTTCTTGGCCAACATGGTGGTTGTAGTGTATTGTGGGTCTTCAAGGAGTAATCAATTGAAGTTTTTTCATGTTGGAGATGTTGATTTGGTTCTTCACTAAGTTGTGGTTGACCTTGGTTGATTCGCATTAATCTTTAGTGTTTTGGGCCAATAGTTTATATTCATTTTATTATTTTGTTGAGGCCGACTTAAAGGGATGAAATTTCTTATTGCGAATATATAGGAGTGATTGCTTATTCAAATTGAAGTGTGTGAATGTATGATAGAGTGTGCTTCTATTTGTATGTGTGAATATTGATCTAAATCATTTGAAGGTGGAGCAAAGTGTGAAGAAGAGTGAAGAAGAGTAAAGAAGTGTTCATGCGCTTAACAAGAACTATGATCAAGAATTAGCAGATGTTATTCTATCAGTTCAAACCCCTGTGGATGTAATCCAATTCTCTCTGTAAGACAATGTGTCTTCCTTTGGTAGGTTAGCCCTATTATAATTGAGTTGTGAGCTCTAGGCAGTGTGCTTGAATACAAGTGCATTCCCCATATTTTCATTTCTTATACTTTTAACAGGGTATAATCTTGTGGACTGACCTCCACCACGGTTTTTCCCCTAACAGGGTTTCCACATAAAAAATCTTGGTGTTATGTGTGTTTCTGGTGTGTTGATGATTTATGATTTCATGGTTATTAATCATATCTAAGAATAAAGTTAATAAGATGAATAAGTTTTAAATTTCTGTGATAATTGATTCACCCCCCCTCTCAGTTGTCTGCCCTTATGTTGCCAACAATTGGTATCAAAGCAAGTTCCTTGGAAGAATTTTAACAACATGAGGTGATCCGGGATGACGAATTACAAGAAGGATAATTTGAGATTTGATGGAACAAATTATTCTCTATGGAAGACTTGAATGGAGTGTTATTTGAGATGCATTGGTGAACCCTTCTGGAACATTACATGTAATAGGTATGTTATTCCTCATAATGGTCCTACTACTACTTCTGAGATTAGAAATGTTGAGTCTAATATCCGGGCTAAGGAAGCATTGTTGAGTGCCTTGACTGATTATGTGATGACAAATGTTATGGATTTGAAGATTGCTTATGAGATCTAGAAAAATTTGGAAACCTTGTATGAAGGTGATACTAATGTGAAGATTTCTAAGTTGCAGAGTCTGAAAGGAAAAAATGAAAAGTTGAGAATGGGTGATAGTGAGAACATTACTATTTTTATGCAAAGATTGAATGAACTTGTTTGTGATATCAGATGTGCTAGTGGACAGATAGATGAATCAAAGATTGTTGTTAAATTGCTTAGATCCTTGTCTAACTCTTACAAAGTCAAAGCTAGTGCTATTGAAGAGCTCCGGACTGTAACAAATGTAACCAAAGACATGTTGGTTGGTAAGAAAACTAGTTTTGAGTTGATTGAATTTGGTGATGCCCTTCCTAAGGTTGAACTACATTTAAGGCTACTACTTCCGAAAGAGATAGACACAGATATGATCTGGTTGAGAGTTCATCTAGAAAGACATTCAAGTATGAGGATGAAATCAAACAGATTGAAGAAGAAGAAAGAGAGTTCGAAGAGTTGGAAGCACTTATTTTCAAAAGAGTACAGAGAGGAAAAGGTAAGTATGAAGGAAAATTGTCTCTTAAATGTTTTTCTTGCAATAAGATAGGTCATTTTGCATCAAGGTGTCTGGAAAGAACTCCTAAACCAAGACATAACAATCCTATATTTCAAAAGAAGTATTACTATGCTACTGATGAAGGTGTGATAGATGATGAATCTGATAAAGGAAATAAAAGTGATGATGAATGAGTATTTATTGTTATCAAGGAAAAAAATCTTGTATCTACTGAATCTACTAGTTGTACAAATGTGGAGAAAGCCCTAGCTGCTCGAGTTGAAGAGAAAGATGAATGGGTGATTGATAGTGGATGTTCACATCATATGATAGGAGATAAAAGTAATTTTGTGAGCTTGGAAAAGTATGATGGTGGTGTTGTGAGATTTAGTGATAATACAACTAGTGTGATTCGTGGCAGAGGATACATTTCTCTCGATGGTAAGCATAATACTAATGATATCCTATATGTGGAAGGCTTGAATCATAATCTTTTAATTGTTGGTCAGATGGTTGATAAGGGATAAAATATTCAATTCAAGGATGGAAAGTGCAGAATATTGAATTTCGGAAATGTAATTGCATCAAGTACAAAAACAAAAGGTAATATATTTCACTTGAGTTTTGCTAGTAAAATTTATTTGATTGCTCAAGTTGATGAAATTTGGTTATGGCATAGGAGAATGTGTCATGTTAACTTTGATAATATTGTCAAGATAAGTTCTACTAAGGTTGTCCCTCATATCTACTAGAGAGAAGCTATGAGTACTATTGTGTACACACTCAACTAGGTACAAATCAAAGGTGATACTGGTAAGATCCCTTTTGAGCCATGGACTAGTCAAAAGCCTACTGTTAAATATTTCAAGATATGTGGAAGCAAATGTTATATCAAGAGAGATGAAGATATAGGAAAGTTTGATGCTAGGAGTGATGAAGGTATCTTTCTAGGTTATTCTACTAATATCAAGGCATATTGGTGTTACAATAAAAGATTGAGGAAAATGGTTGAAAGTGCAAATTTCAAGGTTGATGAAGACTTAGGTACACCATCCAAGACCTATGGATATGATTCTGATGATCAGAATATCAATGCAAACAAGGGAAAGCAAGTTTAGACTACAAATCAAGTACAAATCATTCCAATGGATTAGGAAAATCAAGAGGAAGAAGAAACTAGTGAAGTTGCAGAAGAGAGAACACAAGAGCTTGAAGTTGAAGAATAGCCTAAGAAGACTCTAAGGTATGTAAGATTGAATTATTCAGAAGATCAGATTATATGAGATAAGAACACAGGTGTCCAAACTAGGAGAAATATTGTAGAAGAATACTACTTGATCTCAAAGATTGAGGCTACTAGTGTGAATGAAGCATGTAAAGATGAGCATTGGGTTGAAGAAATGAAAGAGGAACTAAAAAAGATTGAGAAGAATGATAAATGGATTCTTATTCCCAGACCTAAGGATATATTGTCATTAGAAGTAAATGGGTCTTTAGAAACAAATTGAATGAGCAAGGAGAAGTGGTTAGAAACAAAGCAAGACTAGTATGCAAAGGATATTCACAGATGGAAGGAATTGATTTTGAAGATATTTTTGCCCCTATTGCTAGAATGGAAGTAAGATTATTTCTTGCCTATGCTGCTCACAAGAACTACAAAGTTTATCAAATGGATGCCAAGTCAACTTTTCTAAATGGTGAATTAGAAGAAGAGGTGTTGTTAAGCAACCTGATGGATTTCAATTGATTGATAAGGGAGATATGGTATGTTAGTTGAAGAAAGCATTGTATGGACTCAAGCAAGCCCCTAGAGCATGGTATGCCAGATTGGAAAAGTATTTGTTGAAGCTTGGATTTAACAAAGGTACTGTTGATAGTAATTTGTATTTTAAGAATGGTAATAAAAATTTGATTGTTGAAGTCTTTGTTGATGATATCATTTTTGGAGGAGATGATGGTTTTTGCATGAAGTTTACTAATGAGATGAAGAGTGAATTTGAGATGTCAATGATTGGTGAGATGAAATTCCTTTTGGGATTGCAAATTACTCAGTTAGATAAAGGTATTTTTATATCTTAGTCCAAGTATGTGAAGGAATTGCTAAAGAAGTTTGGTATGGAAGATTCAAAGCCAATTGGTACACCCATGGTGACTAGATGCAAGTTGACAATAGAAGATGATTCTCCAAAGGAAAATTAGACTAGATACAAATCAATGATTGGTGGATTGTTGTATTTAACTCAAACTAGGCCTGATATCATGAATGTTGTATGTATTGTTGCAAGATTTCAAGTTGATCCAAAGGAATCTCATGTGACTGTTGTGAAGAGAATTTTCATATACTTGAATGGGACAACTGACTTTGGCCTATGGTATCCTAAATATGATGATCTTACTTTGAGTTCCTTTACTAATGTTGATTGGGCTGGAGATGTAAATGAAAGGAAAAGTAAGTTAGTGGTGGAGCATTTTTCTTGGGTAAGAAATTGATTTCATGGTTAAGTAAGAAGAAAAATGCCATTTCTTTATCTACTGCAGAGGTCGAATACATTGTTGCTACCAACAATTGTACTTAAGTCCTATGGAAGAAGCAAATGTTGAAGGATATTAGAGTTGTGTATAATTAGCCTATTGCTATATTCTATGATAATTCAAGTGCTATTAACATTTCTATGAATCTGGTGTTGCATTCAAAGACTTGAAGCATATATCTATTAAGTTTCACTTTTTGAGAGAAAAGGTGAGTGAAAAAGAAGTCAGACTAGAGTATGTTCCTACTAAGGAGCAGATTGCAGACATCTTTACAAAGTCATTGCCTAAGGATACTTTTGAGTATCTTAGAGGGAAGTTAGGGGTGATTACCCCTCCTAATCAAAACTAAGGATGTATTGCATTGCATCAATCTGTGCATTTCACAGTCATATCTTGTTTCGAATTGATGTTGTGTTGGCTACTACTTAGGGGGAGTAGTCATATGTTCAGATGCTCAAATATGTGGTTCAAAGTTTGTGTGGAGCTTAGAAATATTTGTCATTGATGTCAAAGGGGGAGAAGATTCATGTGAAAAACTATGAATTATCTGAAGAGAAGATTCATGTGGGAAGAAGAGTTGTGTCAAAAAGTTGAGAAAATGATTCAGAACCTAAGGGGGAGTAAGTGTTAAGAGTTAGTTGTGTTGATGGTGTTTTTAACATCATGTGTTGCCATCAATTCCAAAGGGGGAGATTGTTGGATGTTTTGGTTGTTTTTTTGATATGTGGTTGTCATTGATGTCAAAACTATTAGCATTAATTCATTAGAAGCTATTTATTTTGAGGATATTGAGAAAATTGTAATGGAATAAGTTACAAGTTGTCAATGGTGAAGTGAAGTTTAGTATGTCGGTAATTTTTGTACATTGATGATCAGAGGTTGTGGACTAAAGGGTTTATTTTTTAGTGTATCTAGTTTATCCACGTCAAGTTTCAGAGATCCACGTGAAGATTTGATCGAGTTATGAAGATTTACATTCTAACATATTTTATGTTGCTTCAGTTGGTGTTGTTGATTGAAGATGATACAATTTTAGTTAGTTCAATTGTTTTGGATGCTTCTCTATTGATTTTTGATGTTTTTGGATGCTTCTAGATTATACTCTATCTTTGTTTCACATCTACATTGATCATTGTGCTCGTGGTTGGTGATTTTCTCTTATGTGTTCATGTTTTTCTTGTTCTTGGCCGACATGGTGCTTGTAGTGTGTTGTGGATCCTCAAGGAGTAATTAATTAAAGTGTTTTCACATTGGAGATATTGATTTGGGTCTTCACTAAGTTGTAGCCAACCTTGGTTGCTTCACATTAATAATCTTTAGTGTTTTGGGCCAATAGTTTATATTCATTTTATTGTTTTGTTGAGGTTGACTTGAAGGGATGAAATTTCTTATTGCAGATATATAAGAGCGATTTCTTATTTAAATTGAAGTGTGCGAGTGTATGCCAGAGTGTGCTTATGTGTGTATATGTGAATATTGATCTAAATCATTTGAAGGCAGAGCAGAGTGTGAAGAAGAGTGAAGAAGAGTAAAGAAGTGTTCATGCACTTAACCAAAATTGTGATCAGGCATTAGCAGATGCTATTCTATCAGTTCAAACTCCTGCGGATGTAATTTAATTCTCTCTGTAAGATAGTGTGTCTTCCTTTGGGCGGTTAACCCTATTGTAATAGAGCAGTGAGCTCTAGGCAATGTGCCTAAATGCAAGTGCATTCCCTGTATTTTCATTTCTTATACTTTTAATAGGGTATAATCTTATGGACTGACCTCCACCATGTTTTTTCCCCTAGCAAGGTTTCCACATAAAAAAATCTTGTTTTTATATGTGTTTCTAATGTGTTGATGATTTATGCTTTCATGGTTATTAATTAGATCTAAGAATAAAGTTAATAAGATGAATAAGTTTTAAATTTTTGTGACAACTGATTCACCCCCCCTCTCAATTGTCTTCTCTTGTGTTTCCAACAGAATCTGAATTTAATAATCACAAATTTCATAGGTATTTAGTTTACATTCCATTGTAATGATTGGTGATGCAAGAATTTTTGTTTCAATTTGTATAATAGTTATGTGATGTAATTTTTATATATACCCTTTTAATATAATAAATGTCCATATCATTTTATGCATTTTGTGAACCTGATTATTATGGGTTAAAAATTTTAAGTTTGATGTAATCTTAATAATGATTTATACCACTGTATTTATTGTTATAGAATTTTGTAAACTATTTATGGACCCATGAATTAGAGAAAAACTCTAAATATTATTTAACAATATTTGGACGTGGCCTATAAAATTTAATGAAGCTAAGGTAGCGGAACAACTTTCTACACTAATATTGAGAGGAGGGCAATGCAAAAATTTATAGATCTTTACAGTAGTATAAAAACTTAAACATAAATATAATGCATACCACAACACAGTAATTTATGAGGGGAAAACCCTTTCAAGAGAAAATCCCCACACTCAAAAAGCTACCCAATATATTATTAAAAAATCATAAAGACTACAAGATACTTTAAGAGAAAGCTTCTCATAGGAGTATCACCAACCGGAGATTCGGAGGCAACACAACAATTGTCAAACTCTCAAAACTCATCACAATGCATAGTCATAATATAATGCCCTCATGAAAAAGGGTTTCCTTCTAGGAAAATATAGGCAAAAAAATATCTACCTTCACATTTGAGACCTAATGACAAATGATCTAGATTTACAATAATAAAATATACACAAAAATGTGGCTTTTGGGGGCACTTTCCTCAAACCCCTATTGGGGTGTTCGGCCCCTGGACCCCCAGTTGATGGGATCATTCCTCCCAAACCCCACAAGGGGGGTATCCCCCTTGCAACTCCCCACTCTCAATATATTAAACTTGTTATAATTGCATGGTTGAGACACCATTTTTCCTAACATAAACTAGGCGTTCTTTGTTAATGCAACAAATCACGTTTTATAATTTGGGTTTAAGTGTTAATGTGTAAATATGAAGAAAAATTCATAGTATTTGTCAAATCCTACCAAAAACCCTGAATCTAATTTTTTTCAATTCAAACACTTAAGTCTAGGTTTGTTAGTTTGGGCCATTACTTAGATCCACAACATATTTGTCTTTCTTTTGTTGAATTGACCTAAAAAATGTGGATTCAAGTGTATTGCATAAATACAAATGGAAAATTTTGAGTTTTGGTGAGATTAGAAAAATATTTAAATAAAAAAGTAAATTACTATAAGTTTAAGTACAAGTCACTCTAGTGATATTATTGTAGCCAATTAAATTACATATGAAGAAGTTGTTTTAAATGAATTTCTTTAACATTTGATAGTAGGACATTACCACATGGGACTATTATGTCTAGGAGAAAAAATCACACACACAATTACAGTAAAGTTGGGGAAACATGTCAAATATGATTTGGGTCCAAACTAAAGGGCTTGAATTTGTTAAATGCAATGAAATTATAGTTCAATTAGCTAGTATACTATAATCCATTAAATAGAGCACTCTAGCAACATGCTTAATGAAAATTAAAATGTGGGCATAAAACGAGTGGATAAAAGTATAAAGTATATATTTTTTCTCTTCTAAATTTTATCCCCACTTTGATAGAAATATGAATTTGCATGAGTAACAAATGCAAATTTAAAATTATATAGTAAGTACGATATAAATTATATTTGAAAATGATACAATTTCAGATGATATCCCTTTGTTTCATTGTGAAAAAATAGGGCATCTGCATGATGGGGGAAAAAAATTACCTATAGACACCTAAATATCTACACATCCTAACCACACTTGATTCAACCTAATTTATTCCCTTCCAACATTAATTAAATAAAACCAATTATTTAATTAACTTTTCCAATCATCTTCCTAGCATTGATTAAATAAATATTTTACCATTTATTTATTTAATTAATCATTTCACCTATTTTCCTCAATAGTACACCTTTAATTAAATAAATTCAACATTTATTTAATCAACCTCATCCTTTATTTTCCAATCTTACAAAAAAATAGAAACTATTTATTTAATTCATTGTTTCCCCCCTCAAACCATTAGTTGACTAAAATCAAATAGTTAACTAACGAATCCACCTACACATTCATAAGCATAACTAATCCAAGTATATGTACATGAACTATGCTTAATATTTTTTTATAAATTCCTCTCATCAAACCTTTTCCATCCATTCAATCTTGAAAATCATAACCCTTCATATAGCCCCATAAAAAGAAAATTTTGGAATTACATTATGGTATTTTTTATCCTTACGCTCCATATTTTTCCAAGAATATCTCCACCATCCAAATACCTTGTATCATGGAACCCCTTTTATACATCAAGTACAAGTTTCTACTTGAAGGCTTCCCATGGATCCAAAGCTCTCAAGCAATCTTCTCCATTGATCTTTCCAATCAATCCTATCCCCTAATTCTACCTCCCTCAAATCTATAAATAGCCTAATATATGAGCAATTTTTAAAACACTTCATCAGTATAATGTTATGTTATTAATTTGATTACCAACATCCTATCTCTCACAAAAAAACATCTTGATCACATCCACACTTTGCATACAAGATTATTTTTGTGATGGGCTTATTTTAGTTTCTTTGATTATGTATGCTTAATATCTTAGCTCAATCATAGGTGGAAATTAGAAATATAATGAAGGTTAAACATTCTTGATTTAATGTGAAAAATATCTCAATCAGCTCTGCTCTGCACACACACTTTGATTTTTGAATTTCTACTCCTCTGATGAATCAGCTTGGAGGGGGCCCCATGGAGGCTCCCCCACCAAAGCAGCATGTTATTTCCTATAATAGCGTTGCCTCTCTATGCGAGAGAGATAAAATCTCCCCGTGCACTATGCATATTTTTTCATCTAGGGTTTTGAACAACCCTATTTTTTCTCCTAAAGGAAAGACCTGTTTAGGCCTAGATGCCCAAAAGGCCTCCTTTGTGGAAAAGCTTGTTGAAGTAAAACTTTGACAAGGACAACTTAGAAGTCCATGTCAACTTTTTGTATAGTGGTGGGGGATGAAATTGACATCCCAAATGTAATCTTGAATGAGACTATGGAGGGTTTGAAGCTTTCCTTGGTCGGGAAATTCTTCGTTGGACGACCCAATATAGACTAGGTATGAAAATGGGCCTCTAATTCTTGGAAACTCAAAGGCAGGATTTCTATAAGTGTTATGCCCAAGGGTCTCTTTCTATTTACATTTGTAATCCCTGAGGATATGTTAAAGGTCCTCATAAGTGGACTGTGGGATTTTGATAGTGGCTTTAAAAATATTTTGTATTTATGCAAGTGGAAACCAAGGTTTGATGCCTCCATTGATTTGGGGAAAGTTGCTCCAACCTAGGTTAGGCTCCCTCGGTTTCCACTTGAGTTCTGGCATCAGAAAGTTTTTAAAGGAATAGCTGACTCCTTTGGTTCTTTGGTCACCATTGACAAAGTTACTCTTCTTAAAGCAAGATTATTCTATTCAAGAATTTATGTTAACATAGAGGTTAATACAGTCCTACCCACTTCTATAACCTTAAAATCCAAGTTTTGAAAATGGATTCAGCCTTTAGAATATGAGAGGGCTACAATTTCCTATTAGGGATGCAATAAATTTGAGCACCTACAGGATGCTTGTAAAGTAGCTCCTCTTGAGCCTAAGATTCCCCAAATTGAGACACAAATGAATGCTCCTTTGAAGAATATGTTGAATAGTTCAAAGGAACCTGAAACCTTGACACCCACTAAAGAACTGTCACTCACTGAAAAATCCTTTAACCCAAATCAAGAAAATAAGATGAATGATACTTTTCCAAAAGATAATCTAGAAAGACTATTTTCAAAGGTTTCCAATGAAACATCCACCCCGCCATCTTCGGAGAAACTACTGGATTTAGATAAAGAAAAGGAAAACAAGGGAACAACTTCACCTCCAACACCTTAGGATGAACAGAAAAATGAAGTCCAAGAGGAAGGGGAAATTATAAGCCAAAAGGAATAGCTTTTGACTCCAACTCGGGACCACCATGAACCAATCTTGGAGGAGGAGTGAACATCACAAAGAAAATATGAGAAAGGATGGATAAACACCAAATCATGAAAAAATAAAAAAACCAAATGTGGGAGGAAATAGCAAAGTAGGCAAACCCCAATCAAAAGAAACAAGAATCAAAGAAACAAAAAAAGATGTGGCAGCAGGGAAACAAAGGACCCTTGATTCATTGGCAAGGAACAAACTGAAAAGGAATTAAGGTAGGTCGACCTCCCACTTGGGGTAGTATCAACCTGATACTGCTCCTCAGCTCTTTCAAATTATGAAGATTTTGTCTTGGAATGTAAGGGGTCTTAATGACCCATATAAACAGCATGTGCTAAAGGTGTGCTTAGCTAAGGTGAAACCTAATATCCTCTTGATTTAGGAAACAAAAATGAAAAAGGAAATTTTTGAGAAAACCTTGAAGTGGCTTTGGCCTAGTGTTGGTTATGAAGCTATTGATGCAGAGGGGGCCTCTGGAGGGATTGCTACCTACTGAAATTCTTCTTGGTTTAGTGGCAAGTTGAAATTTAAGAATAAGAATAGTCTCTTGATTTGTATGGAGGATGGTGATACCTCCATTAAATGGAATATGGGTAATATCTATGGCCCCAATTCAAGGTTAGATAGGTTGGATTTATGGAATTTTCTAGATCGAGTTATGACTAACAGCAAAGATGAACTATGGATGCTTGGAGATGATTTTAATTTCCCATTGTACCCATCTGAGAAAAAAGGAGGTCTAACTAACTACTCTAAGAGTATGATGGATCTTTCAAGCTTTCTTGACTTAATGGGACTAATGGATGTCCCTCTTACTAGTTCCCACTTTTCTTGGACTAATAGAAGGCAAGGCAATCAACTCATCCAATTTAAGTTAGATAGATTTATGATCTCCTCTAACTAGAACATTATGCAGAATATCTCTCAAACTACCTTTCCTAGAATGGGTTCTAACCATAATGCTCTTCTTCTGGAATGGGATGATAGGGTGATTAAAAAACCTTACCCCTTCAGGTATGAAATCATGTGGTCCCTTCACCCGAAATTTAAATCTCTAATTGAGGAATGCTAGAACCTACCTCGATGTTTAGGCTAACGCAAAAGTTAAAAAGAATTAAGGAAAAGGTTAAAGGATGGAACAAATACACTTTTGGGAACATCTTTACTACTAAGAGAGACCTAAATTTGAAAATTAAGGAAGTCCAAGATCAAATGGAGGTAGGAAATTGTAATGATGAGATCTACATCAAAGAAAGGGAGCTCAGAGCCCAATGGCACAAAACAAGCAAGAAGGAGGAACTTTTCTAGAAACAAAAATCAAGGATTCAGTGGCCTAAGGAGATAGGAATACTAAGTTTTTTCACCAATCTACTATGAAGCATAGAGGGAGAAAAAGGATTAGATCTCTTACCACCTCTAATGGCATCAAACTTGAAGGGAAAGAAGAAATAGCAAATGAGGTTGTTTCCTTCTTTTCAAATTATTTGAAGCTTCCAAGGGTCAACTATCTGGAATTGGGGGAGTTCTTGCAGGTTATACCTAATGTTATCACAGAGGAAGACCTAAAAGAATTAAATAATACTATCACTATGAAAGAAGTGAAGGAGGTTGTTTTCTCTTTCAGAGCTTTCAAAGCTCCTAGACCTGATGGATTTCCTCCCAACTTCTTCCAAGTCTACGGGGAGATTTTGTCTATGGACCTCTTTAATGTTGTTAAAGACTTTTTTAGATCGGGTAGACTCTTGAATTAGATGAATACCACATTTTTGGCCCTTATCCCTAAGACCAATGAAGTTGCTTCAATGAATGATTATATACCAATAAGTCTATGCAACACAACCTATAATATTTTCTACAAAATCATTGTCAACAAGTTGAAACTAGTCTTAGGAAAATTGATTGCTATTAATCAAAAGAGTTTTGTTCAAGGTAGACAAATATTGGATGTAGCAATCTACACTCATGAAATCCTGCACTCTATGGATTACAGTAAAAATCCAAGTATGGTTTTAAAATTAGACATCTCCAAATCCTTTTATAGGGTTTCTTGGAATTTTTATTTGTTGTTTTGGAAAAATTTGGCTTCATTGGTAAATTCCTCAATTTGATAAAAGCTTGTGTCACTACCCCGAAGTACTCAGTCCTGGTTAATAGTATTTCCCATATCTTTTTCTCACTTAGTAGGGGGCTGAGATAGGGAGACCCCTTATCTTCCTAGCTTTTTTGTCATTGTCGTAGAGGCTCTTGGCCGCAACATGCATAAACAACTTAATAATAAGTCTCTGAAAGGTTTTTGTGTTGCTTCTTCTTTAACCCCAACCTCACATCAACAATTTGTTGGTGATACCATTCTTATGGGGGAGGCTTCGATGGTTGAAGCTAAATAGTGGAAAACTATTCTAGACAAATATGTTGAAATGTTAGGACAATGTATAAATTACCAAAAAAGCAAAAATTATTTTTTTAATACTAGCCTACTTGTGAAAAATAAAGTGATAAGGATTTTGGGGTGTTAGGAAATAGAGTTACCTACTACTTACCCGGGCCTACCTCTTTTCTCTCAAAATTCGAATAGCAACTATTGGAACTATATAGTGGAGAAAGTCTAGAAAAAATTGACTGGTTGGAAAGGGAAATTGTTGAGCTTGGCAAGAAAAATTTAGCTTTTAAAGGCTTCTCTATAGAACATTCTAGTATATTATCTTTCAATGTCTAATATACTGGCATATATTGTTGAGAGAATTGAAACAATCCAAAGAAGATTTTTATGGTCAAGAGTGGAGGAAAGGAAAAGAATGGAACTCATCAAATGGGATAAGTTGTGTGCCTCAAAGAAAGAAGGAGAGTTGGAAATCAGAAGATTAAAATTGTTCGACAAGGCTTTGGTGGCGAAAATGGGTTGGTTTCTCCTAGAAAATGAAAAATATTGGGCTACAATCCTAAGGGAAAAGTATCTTAAAAATAAGGATGCTAGCTATTTTCTAAGGAAGAAGGAGCTTCTTCGTGGGTCTTTGTTTTGGAATAATCTCCTTAAAACTAGAGGAGTTTTGTCTAGAGGTGTAAAAATAAGGATTGGTAATGGGCTAAATACTGATTTTTGGGATGACCCTTGGTCCACACTAACCCCACTGTTGGCCTTTGGAGATCTCCAACAAATCAGAATGAGACTAAAATGAGATGTTTGAAAAAAAGTTTCTAATTGTCTAGTGTGGGAAGGATTACAACCCAGGTGGAAAAGCTTCAAAGACTACCTAAATAATATTGTTCTCAAGGGAAGCAGACAACAAAATTGGGATGCTACTATTGACCTACTTATGAAACAAATAGGAAATCCTAATATCTTCTCAAGAAATAGAAAGGATGAATGGATCTAGACAAAAAATGCTACTGGTAGGTTCTAGGTTAAATCTGCCTATGACTCCATGATGCAGCAAACTCAAGTTTTAGGATCTTTTGACTGGCTCAAGGTTTAGAAGAAGAATCTAATCCTAAAAATTAACTGCTTCTGGTGGACGGTTATTCATGGTAAGATCCTCACTATCGACAACCTAAAGAAAAGAGGTTGGTACATTGTCAATAGATGCAATCTTTGTAATGAAGAAGAGGAAACCATCATACATCTATTTTTTCAATGTTCTTATGCCCAAGAAGTCTGGGGTTTTTTCTCAATATTCTGAAGGTGGAGTGGGTTTTTCTAGCCAATTTCCAAATGTTTGTGGAAGGATAGAGCTTTGACCCTTATTCCCATAGTATAATTAGTTATCTGTGGGGAAAAATTCCCCCATTTTTGGCTTGGGGCTTGTGGAAAGAGAGAAACAATAGGGTGTTTAGGGATACAGCAAGGTCTAGTAAGGAGCTATGTTTAATTGTTAAAAGAAAAATTCAGGAAAATGTGGAAAGTTGCACATATAATCAAGCTAAGAAAAATCCAACACAATAAGAGCTAAGCATGAAACAACAATGGGAGCTTTCAAATGACTTAAATAATGTAAAATAGCTAAAACAGCTTATTAGAAGGAGTACTGCCTGGATCCCCCCGAATCCAAGATGGGTGAAATGTAACTTTGATGGTTGCTCAAAGGGGAATCCTGGACGGGCTGTTGTTGGTGGAGTAATCAGGGATGATAAGGGTGCCTATTTGACTAGATACAGGAAAGGCTTAGGAATTGCAATGAACAACTTTGCTGAGGTGTCTATTGTTTGTATAGGAGTTAGACTTCTCAAAGAGGAGGGGTACAACAAGGAAATTATAGAAGGAGACTCAAATCTAATAATAGATTATCTCAACATGGCAAGTATTCCTTGGGAAATCATAGATCTGTTAGAAGATTGCAAAATTATGTTGCAAGAGATTCAATGTGTTAAAATTTTCCACTCCTTGAGGGAAGGTAATAAGGCGGCGGATGCGATGGCCACCCTTGGAGTAAATCAAGAAATTTTAATATATTGGGACTTCTATCTACCTAATCAAATTAAAGAAGTCTTAGCGGTGGACAGAAATAGAGAAAAATACTCACGTAAGGGATTATGAGGATGGGAATTTTAATTATGAATAAGAGTGTTGGGGTGAGAAGGCTTACGAGGATGTGGACCCTGTAGATGCAAGCTAGCAAGCTGACTAGATGTCGACAGAGACACATTGTGAAAGGATTTCCAAATCCCAATAAAAGGAAAAGCCAAAGATGGAAATGATATTTGAACGGTAGAATTTTCTACCTTGACATGAAATATTTAAATAGGGAAATAAATCGCATGAGGAAAAATCTTAAGTCTAATCTTTAATGTGATAGATGGACCTATGTTTGTAACAATACTAAAAGAAGGAATAAAATAAGTGTTATCATTGCAAGAAAGGGATGTGGAGTTTTCATAAGCAATAATGATGATAGGTGAAAAGGTGGTAATTGAGGAGTGATCTCTTCTATGCATCATAGAAAAAACCCTAAGTCGACTGCATTTCAAATGAATAGTCACATAATCACCATTAGAACTAAGAGTGTGGAATTACCTATTGTTAGTGTTGAGTACACTGAAGGTAATAGAAATGATTTCCTTCTCGTTCCTAAAAATTTCCATAGCCCAAATAGCACAATGGGAGGCCCAAGGAAGCGTACCGATCCTCACAAATATGATTTTCTCTGCAACAATGAGGAGCTCTAGGGTCTATTTGAGTAGGCAGGTTTCACTTTGTATTTCGTTGCAATGGAGGGATACAATGAAAAACTCAGCTACAAGTTTTCTAACACATGGAGAGATGGTGAAGTTAATCTGGGCAAACTCCAATTTAAGGTGGACATGAATTTGATTGCGGAAGCGACGGGTCTGGCTTATGAAGGAACGAAGGTTGCTAAGGTTAGCAATGGTAAGTGTTAGGACTATTTTGAGAAGTTTTTTGAAGGAAAAGAAAAACCTAAAAGATTTCAGAATGGTTAATCTAGGGTTAAATTGTCGCCTCCATATCATAATGTATGTTTTATTGTTATGAAATATTTTACCCTCGAAGGGCACTACCAATCCATCCATGGATACCACTTTCCCATCCTCAACCACATAAGACTTCAGGAAAAAATCAATTTTCCTTTCTTTTTATTCTCTTCCCTGAGCCAGAGCCTTACACATGGGGCCAATCCACCATTACACGAGAGCCTCATAAGAGCCATATGAAAATTTGTGCTATTTAAGACCCCACAGAAAAACCCTATTCTCAAGTTGATTAAAGACCCAAAACCCCAAATCTTGGTTAAAATTGAGCTTCTTGAAGACCTTTCCCACCCCACACCTAAAAAATCCAATAACAAATCCCAAATCCCTGATACTGCTATGTGGAAGGACTTGCTTATGATTACACCTGAGAAAATAAAAGATGTTGTGATGGAGATGGGGGCTAAAAACAAGAGGAAATTGATTATGCGCGAACTTGGGGAAGAGGTGGACACAATTACCATACCTAATGATAATGAGATAGAAGGCTCAAACCTTGGTGGAAGGAGTTCAAAGAGACTGGCTATGGTGGCTTCGATGGGATAGGAAAGTAACAAAAATTTGCAGAGCCCTAAGGAGAAAAGCACCCGTGAGTCAAGATAATGACTCCTCAACTAAAGAGATGAAGAAGATAACACCCTCAACTGAAGAGATTCCTAATAGTTTGGGTGGAGACTTGGCTAAGGAGGACTCAAAAGTGGAAATTGAGGATCATAATGGTGATGAAGAAAAGGTGGAGGAGTCCCAACATGAGATGGCTCGGGAGGAGGAGGAAGGAAATGTTATAGAAAATCAAAAGAAGGAAGGAAAAATAGGCAAAGAGGAAGACAAGGTTGAGGATGGTGGGAATGAGAGGATTCAAAGACAGGAGGAGAGGATACAAATCCTAGAAAAAAGGATACTGGAAAAGGTGAAGGACAGCAAACTTCAAGCTCTTGAAAATGTGGTGACGAATATAATTGAGGAAAGATTACAGGTTCTAGAGAAAGGGATGCAAGAACAAGGAATTGACAATAGAATTTAAACCTTGGAAGAAGCGGTAAAGAGTGTGTGCTTGGTGGACAATTTTTTCATGAAGAAGGATGTTACTGCTACTGTTTCTAGCATGGGAAAAATCAAAAAGAAACAAAAGAAAAAAGTAGTGGGTGATGGTGTGGATTTGGCAGGCAAGATGGAGTTGAAGGCAACAGTGAATAGCATTGTTGGAGACCTGATGAATGCATGAAAGTTGATCAAGGAAGCATAACATGGTTGCTTCGTTGTGTTGTTTTTTCTTTTTATTCTAATGGTTATTTCAGCTATGTTTTCTAGGATTGTTATTACTGGTTATGGCCACCAGTGCTGGAACTTAAATATCTGTTATTACCGGTTATGGCCGCCAGTGTCAAAACTTAAATATCTATAATGTTGCTTATATTTTAAGTAGGGACTCTATGATAGATGTTAATAAGTATTTTAGATGGATAGGGAAGGATGCTACTGATGCTAGGTTAAGGTATTTTGATTCCTATGATAAACTATTATGTTTAATCGTATGGGAATTGGTTAAGCATTTTGTTTGTGGGAGGGGGGAAGCTTGGTGGGCTTCCTATTTTTGTTGTTTCTTACCACCTATTGTTCTTATCATGATGTACTAATTTTTTCAGGTCAGGGATCTCTCCCTGCTTAACCAATCAAAAACTTTCTTGATTTAACTATTTTGTTCATGTTCTATGTTGGCTTGCTCATATTACAAAACATGAATTTAATGAAATAACATATTCATTATCCTAATTTAATATTATCCAATTTCTTAATAAATTTTTATTATAATGCAAACACATTATTCTAACATAAATAAAAAGAAGGTTGTGATACGTTATGTTTATTCTAGTTTTCGCTAAAATCATGAGTAGTAAAATATTGCAAGTATATTTTGGAAAATTTAAGCCTAATTAGCCTCTTAACTCTGGTTTTGACAATGTTAGACAAGAGGCAAGGAAAATTTCTTCACTTTCCTCATTTTAGATTAGAATTTCACTAAATTTTTCATTTTTTATCCAATTACCTTCTTTAATTTTGTGAATTTTAAAAATCTATAAAAATATTAAACCAGCTAAATATGGAAGATGAAACACATAATAAATCCTTGCAGTACTTGAAACTCTTATCATGCTTCTTTTAAACCCTCTATAATGCTAATAATAACTTCTAAGGAAATTAGGGTAAACTAATCTCAAATTATAGAATTTGTTAGGAAATTAAGAGAGTCCACATGAAATCATCACCATATAAAAAAATATTAAAAATATTAAAGAATGGTGAAAAGTTAAATTTATTAGTGAAAAGCATATAAATAATTTTGTTTTTAATCTCTTGTAGCAATGTTTTGTAATGATTAATTAAAAATAAGGAAATTAGAAATAAAAATATTTTAATTTTAGGGATCCCAAAAAAATGCACCCTATTAGAGATTTTCTTTACTTAGAGTTCAATATTCTTAAGAAGTTTATTAAATATTTTACTTAATACCTCTAAGGATTGTTAGGTTTAATAACTAGATGAGTTGTTATGATTATAATTATTGGATGAATAAGATTAACATTGAGATACAAATCCTCTCTCATAAAAAATTAACTCTAATAGTCTCAAGAGGGTAATTATATGAAGATCTAAAAAAATATATGAAAATTTTGGACTAAAATATTTTCAAGTATTTAAGAAATAATAAGTTATTAAATAATTTTGATCATTTTTTAAACTATCTTTTGATGAACCAAAACATTAATACACAAATTTGTACTCAATTTATCTATAATTAATAGACAATGTGTTAGTTCATAATAGGATGAGTAGGTGGTCTTGAAAATGTAACATCCATAGATAAATAAGCAAATGGATTTAATGTAAAATCATACAAAAATAGTCTCTTGTGTCATTGAGAAAATTGTGGATGAATAAACACAATAATTATAATTTAAGAGATCTATCATTTTAAAGTGTCAAGTGAGTAAGTGAGTAATTAGTAAAAGTTGTCAACTAGTACCATATATCTTGTGCAATAAAGTAAAGAACCAACAACTCAAAGCATTCACCTGTGCACACTATAGTTTTATAAATAATTTATGTAATAGGCCATGTATTCCAAGTCTTAAGCCCTCAAATGTATTTTAGTCTATGATGATATGATTATGGTAAAAACATTTAAAAGTATTTTTTGAATTTGTATATTAATCAACTTTAACAAATATATCTTATCTTAATCTATAGTTTAGATTTTGAGCATATTTTATCTAAAAATATATTATTAACAAATACAACAATTGTGTATCTAGAAATAAGAAGAGTCCTTGAAATAACTAATAGAACAATGGAGACAAATTTCACAATACAAATAAAAATCATAGTTTTTTTGCTTCTCCAAAGAATATATAAATTAAGTTATTACAATAAAATTAGTCAATAAATAACCCTAACTACTACTCATCAAGAGTATCAACTTGGATTCTGAGAACAAATTTAGTATACAAGTTTTCTAATATTTTTTAGAATGAAAAATAATCCTATATATATAACTAAATGGCCATGCTCACCTTAAGTACGAATGGAATTTGTCACTTAGTGCTACAATTATGAAATATGATTATATTTATATTAGCTCCAAATAAAATAAAATTTAAAAAGTAGGGAATTTTTTTTTATATTCTAGAGACACTTTAGGGAAGACAAAAATATTGCTAAAGATAAGTTTTGACATCTTGATTTTGAATGTATTATAGATGAAAGAAGGTACTTATTTCCATATTATCCTAAAGGTAGAAATAACTTATCAAGATGATAGTAATTTCCTTCAATAATGATATTGATTGAGCCACTCCATGAATAGAATGAGTCTTCCAAATACCCTTTCTTTTAATTTGTAGAGGATCCAACATATAAAAAATCTATATTACCTTTGATAGATCTAAAGGATAAAAATCCTTACATTAGCCATTCTTGAAGAATCCTCCATTTAATTTTTGAAAGAGCTAGAAGCTTTACTCTGAGAATATTTTTAGTATTTTGAAATAAGGGCCATGATAGGTAATGCAAAATTCACAATACTCTTGATCCTCAATTAATAATTTTGCTAAAAAAAAAAGGAAATATTTATGAAAAGTGCTTCATCTTGTTAATATATGTTATAAGGATGAAATGGTCCTAGAAACTCATTTTATAGTCTAGAATGTGCCCTTTCTTATTAACATGTATGAATGATGTTCTATCTAACCCACATGATCATATTGAATTTTGGTATGTGATAGCATGTCATCTTGGCATATGATACTTTCTAAACTAGCACTATACCACCTTTCATGTAATACCACTTGTAAGTTTCCAATCATATCAATTCTAATCTATGCTACACTTTCAAATTGATGATGCATTTTAATCCTTAAAATATTCATTATAATTTCCAAATATTATATTATATACCTTTATTTTCTTGCCTATGATAAACATGACCTTGTCATTTTTTAAAGTGTGCTTCAAGTGATGTGTAAGAAATGAATAGGGTTTTATAAAAAATCATTGATTTTCCTAATGAATAAAGATTCCAAAGAAACTAAAATCAAAATATTTTAATAAATATCTCTGAAACTATGCACCCACTCCTTCCATTCTTGATCTATGGGCTAAACATTATTTATGATACTTTCAACTTTATTAATGTCAGTCTAATACCTAGCATATATCATTATTTGTGTATCCTTAATGAAATTAGTCACTTAACCTCCAATTCTATGATTTCATCCACTTGATGGATTAATAACATTGGATCAATTTCATCATTGGTAAGGAGTGACTTCGCAAACATAATCAGTAAGTTATTAGAATCTACCCTCTAGAAACACAACCTAAATCCACTAGATTTTGGAATTCTTGAAGCTTCTCCTTCAAGTTTATTTTTAACTTATCCATAAAGACAATCTTATTATGTAATCATTTAGTTATCTAATATGCAATAGATTTTTTTTTAGGGTTTACATTCAAATATTTAGCATTTTGTAATGTTTTAAAATTGTACCTCAAATGTAATTTTACATTACATAACTTTCACTTCAGCCTGACAAAGATGATACTACAAATCCCCCTTTTTCTTGCCTTCATTTTTGTCCTTGACCCCATCTCTTTTGGACGTTGAAGGAATTTTTGTCGAGGATGTGTTGTTCCTTCACACTCATACCCCTTTTTGCTCTTGGAAAAAGGGGGACCCCCTCATCTTTGTTTTGCATTCCTTTCTTTTCCCATTATTCCCTTTGTTTCTTTGTTTTGTTTGTTTTCAAGGGTTGGGGCTTCCAAGGAAGGGTATTCCTTCCTTGTTAGGCCCGACCCTTGACCTTTCCCTTTTTATTTTTGGTGGCCACTAGTTTTGTTTTGTCATACTTTTCAATTCTAGGTTTATCTTTCTTTGATACTTTAGCTTACCTAGTACGTTGACGGTACCTTGTTGTGTGTGCACATCACATCATGTCTTCTCAGGTGAGTGAATGATAAGTTAAATTTAATGATGCACCATCAAAAATTAATTCCATCAAACCATATATGTGTGCACCATTAATATGAGAAGTCTAATGGGTATTAGAGTAAAATTTAATTCATTTCATGACTACCCATTCAAACAAATTGGATTCTTAGGAGCTTTACAACTTCTTTATCCATTGAGGATCACCATTGTTCTCAAATTGATTGACATGTTTTTCCATGTGCATGGTGTGGGAGAGTTTTATTGGTTGGTTAGATCATCATGGTGTGTTCTCTCTACTTGTTCTTGTTGCTTGCATGCTCATGATTGCCCATGTTTTGTGATTCCTCGATTCGTGTTTGTTTGTTCTACTTGGGAGTTTTCTTGGTTTTCATCTTGATTGCTCTGAAATTGCCTCTTGTGTTGCTCTAGGTTAGTAAATTGTCTTGCATGGTGTGGGTGTGCATTTTTGGGTTTTGGAGATTGTTTGTTTTGTTTTTGTTTGTTGTTTCCTATTGGTTTTGCTTTCATTTTGTTTTTTTCTCAACCTAGTCTTGGAATTCTACTATTCATTCTTCTTCTTCTCATTTTTTCATTTTTATTTCGCTCTTGCTAAGTTTTGTCTCCTTTTCTTCTACCAGATCAAGTTCCCTTTGAGCACACCAATCGATGATGTTCATGACATCATCATCAGGCATTGAACCTTGGGGTTTCTTGGGGTATCCTTTTTATTGTTGATTTATTTAAGATTAATAACTATTGGGCCTTGAACCTCATGGTTTCCTCTTGATTCATAACTAAAAATGTTTACATAATGTAAGAGGAAGCTCTGATCACCAACCCCCAATCATGCCTTGGAAGAGACAGTTAACACCTTCAAACCTCGAATATCAAAGATACATTTTATTGCATTACTTATAGAGGTGGAAGTGGTAAGGAGTATGCATGATCCCCAATATCTGGTAAAATATTAAACATTTGACCAAGGCCTATGGTTCTCAAAATCCTTTTGGGCATTAAACTTTTGAATCCCTTAGGTTTCAACTTGATTCAAAACACATTGTCGGTTTTGTACTTTGAAAGCTTCATTTATTTCATACAAGAAAATATTTTTAAGGGGTAAGATGAAACTCTTATCCCCAACTTGTGATATTTCCTTTGACTTAGCAATTTTGATAAATGACTTTCAACCTTTAGGTATTGGTAATACCTCTTACCCATTGCTTATCGAGGTATGATAGAGAGAAAGGGTTTCTTCAATCCCTCTATCATGCATAAAATATGTCTTTGAAGAATTATTATTTGCAAGCAAGGGTTGAAGGATATTTCCAATCTCTAAAGCCTGATGGTATAAAAATCAATAAAGGAGAATTGATCTTTTGAGAATGAGTTATTGGGCATCTCAGTGCTCCAACAAACCTTATCATGCCTTAAGAACTTTGATTGAAAGTAATGGATGAGAGGTAACTTCGTTCCTCAACATCCAAATAACTATGCAAAGGAAGTTGAACTTTAAAATACTCATCTCGATGGTATAAGGTAAAGGGTAAGCTCAAAGTCCAATCCCCATAACCTTATAATTTTCTTTGTGACATGGTATAATTTTGAAATGTAAGGTTTATGGTATCTAACTTGGCTTCTTTTGTAGGGTTTCCTCTCTCAAAAATGTAAATTGTAATATATGGTACTTTTTTTTGTATGAAGGATGCCACCAAAATATTCTAATGAAATTAAGTTCCAATTTAAAGGTTATCATCTGCCATCTAAGATGTTTTCCCCATAAAATGAGATTAGTGACACTGACCTTGAACATGTCAACATGGATGAGTTTAAGTGAAGGATCAGTGACATTGGTGCCAAAAATTCAATAGCAAAGGCTCTTGCTAATTCAAGATTGGTAGAAGTTGTTGCTTTCTCAATTACAGTTCAATCTCTGGAACTAGTATTGACATGTACTCAGCACTACAACCACAAGACTTGGAAGATTAAGGGGTACAATAGAGAGATTGTGTTGGATTTGACTTTTGAAATGATTGAAAAGGTTTTCAAAATCCTTGCTCATCCTAAGTATACATAAGTAGATATGCAAAAGGTCATCAAATACTTTGATGATGCTCCAACTAACAATTGGAGTTACATAAATGACCACTTATTGGAGAAGCCCAAAAAGGTGGTTTTCAAATTGGCAAGGATACAACACAAAAGTGAATACAAAGAAGATGTCAAGGACTTTAATGTAGGTGTTTGGTAAACCTAATGAAATGTTTTATATCCTTGGATGCTAAGATTTATTAAGATCATCAATTATTCTTACAAGAAGAAAATTTATTGGGCTCACCTTATCAATGACACCATTCATGAGCAAATGTACAATTTCCTTTCATCCACTAGGTTCTTAATGACTTCATATCTTGTATATATACTTGTTTCATAGGCCTCATTCTTATGACTCGCCAAGGTAGGATCTTTGATTTGGGATAAGTAACCATTTATCAGCATTATCTCCAGTTGGAGTTGGAGGAAATATTCTTCCATTTCGGTGTTATGAATGATAATTTCATCTATATGATAATTTGGGGCTTGGAGGGAAACTTTTCCAAGAGAATCTCCTTTGAAGCTATGAAAGCGATTGAATATATTGGGTACTTTTCCATTTAGTACAAAACATTTACCTACATCAGAATGGTAGGTTTCCACAAGATGACATACAAGCTTCTCAAGTATCCATCAGACAAGTTGCTTTTATTGGAGGTTTGCAGGCAGATTATTGAAGTGTAGCAACTTATTACAGGAAAACATAAGCATGGATATGATTTTTTGATACATATAGGAGTGTATTCTTGTGTGAATACACAAAATAATAAAAATGTAGAGATTAAAGTGTATAGGTACAATTTTGACTTGTACAATGATGCTCGGGGTAGATTCGACCCCATTGAAAAGATACACAAAGTGATATGAGCATACTTCATCCATGATCCCAAATTGGAATATCATTAGACTAATTGTGAAGAAGAGTTTGAAATAAGATTCATAGAGTATTGTCAATTGACAATATTTTTTATGAGACATTATTTAAAGGATAGGATTCCAAAAGAACAAGTAGAATATGGAAGGGTTCTAGATCTAGCCTATGTTTCCCAAAAGATCTCTAATATTCATATTTTCAATGTGGATTTTTCAATGAGGGAGAAAGATAACATTAATAATAGAACTCAATAGGTGGTCTCATGCTCTCAATACTGGTTGAGTACACCTTTCGCAATGGCCAAACCACCAGAGAAGCTAAAAGAGTTTGAGAAGAAGGAAGGGGGAACTTCAACTAAAGTGACTATGAAGAAAGAGCATGATAAACCTTCCTCTAGTGCCCCTCTAGCCAAGAAGAAAGGCAAGGGAAAACCTGCTAAAGAAGCAGGTAAGAAAAGGAAGGAAATGGGGCCAATCAAAATTTATTTTGAGCAAGAGGATGAGCCAGAACTAGAGGCAGGTGAAAGGTTATATCGAAAGAGGAGAATAAGGACAACAACCAGAGAAAAAGTGGCTCAATGAGAAACCAAAGAAGCATACCCCTCAACTCCTCCTCATGGGTCACCACTACCAACTCCCCCTCCATCACCTCTAAAAGAAAAGACTAAAATGGAAGAAAAGAAACATCAAGACAATCCAGAGGTAAATATTGGTACTTCTCAAGATATAAGAACAATCTCTACTCCTCTAAGAGAAACACTCACTACTATCCTAGTATGGTTAAACCAGACCATTAAGAAAAGGAAGATGACATATGCAAAAACTCTTGAGCCTAGCTCAACTATGCTATCAAAGGCCTTCCAGTCTCTTGGAAGAAGTAGAAAGAAGGATCAAAGGATTTCTACCATCTCAATGGATGAGGAACATAATAGAATAGGTGAGATAATAGTCCCTTTGGTAGGCAAGATGAAATCTAAAATGATAGTTGAGGATTACCAAATCCACCAAGTTGATTTGGGTGTAAAAATGAGGGATGGTGAGTAGCATTCTTTGCAAATGTTAGTCTCTACCATTTCAAGAAGAATACAAAAGGATGATAACACAAAAGAGGAGCTTAAAGCTCGAGTTAAGCAATTGACTACTTGCATCAGCAATCTCATTGGGCCTATAGATGACAAAGATCCTGATTCTACACTTCAAGATGCCTTGAAAGGTGAAATTAGGCCCTCTAATCCTGACGGATGGATTCCAACTATGCAACAGTGGAAGGAAAAAATTTTGGAATTGGCTAAAATAGTTTTGAAGCAATTGGTCAAAACACACCATGTAATAAGTGATGAAGATAGACATGCTTAATAAATTGCTTTGAGCATCGAAAAATAATTGTTCATATGGGAGGATTATATCCAAATCCTTCAACAGATAAATGAGACCAAAGAAGAAGAACTCCTTAAAACTATGGTAATTGAAGAATGGGAACAAGAATTAATTCATTTTTGGATAAGAGTGGCAACATTTTGAGCCAAGATTTTGAATAAACGCAAAGGTAAATTGAGCAATGAAAGAAAGCAAGAGGAGAAAGTGATGAACGACATCCAAAAAGCAATAGAGGACCTAGGGTGCATGTTTTGGGACAACCTTGTGTTAGTGAGCGAATCAAAAAAGATTGAAGAATTGCAAATTTGATGCAAGGACAAGTCACCCAAGAGGGCATAGACAGCATGGTTAGCAAGAAGGTAAAATTCTAATCTCTTCAAGAAGAGTTGGAATCCTTCACCAAGATACAGTAGCAAATGGAAAAAAAACACCTTCGATCAAAATTCAATTTCACCAGGGGCCATCAATGGAGAAGATGAATGAAGTAGTGCCAACGTAGACTAAAACTTTATGAAATAATTCAAGAAAAGGGGGTTGTTTCTCTTGATGTATCAAATGTTTTGGAAGTGTTTTTTGTTGTTGAGGATGATGTTTTTTACCTAGTTCAACACCCATATCAAAGGATGCCATAATTTGGTGTGAAGAGAAAAGTAGATGATGATGCAAATGTTATGCACCAAAGTAAAGGGACGTGGGAATTCAAAAGTTGCACATTGATTCTAGTTTTACTCTAGTTTACTTAAGTTACTTTTTATCCTTTCTAAGTTTCAACAAGAGACTCAACTACAACTTGGTCACCCAATTCAGTTTTATTTTTAATTTCCAGCTTTATTTTAGTTAAAGACTCAAAGTGTTGGAGTTTGATTCTAGTAACTTTTTAATTATATCCATAATTATGGAAGCCTAATTTTATATTAATGTTTAATTTTGGATCATTCTATAGGTATATATTCTTATGTAATTTCTACAACTACAAATAATACAATCTCAATGTGGAGTTTTTTATTATTGACTTTGGTTAAAAAAATTATTTATTTATCTAAGGATTATGCCTATGTTGCATGAATTTGGATTCAACACCATGGTGATGGTATGATCATTTTTTTAATCACAATTGCTAAATTAATGAGATCCAAGTTTAATCTATGGAATTAAGTAGGATTTTCTCCTAGATCTACGTGTGATTGACATTGTTCTGGTTGAATGAAATTCAAAATTATTATGTGTTTTTTGTTTTCTTTGAAGATTGCACTCCATTAATAATAAATGTGTGAATGTTGTTTTTGTTAATTGTGGTTTCATAAGATATTGATTAAACATGTAAATTTAATTGATTGGTTGGTTTATGCTATTGTCCGATTAGAATAGGTTTACCTTATTCCTCATTACCCTCCTTATTTTTCACTCTATTTTATAAATGGTTGATACATCATATTAAAAGAGAAATAAATTGATTTCCAATCAACTATGTTTTGAAATGCAATCTATTGTTTTGAATTATTAAGATTATCTTTTGTGATTGCATACAATTTTCTATTTATCTAGATTCTAGATGCCCTTGTGAAACTATATTGATATTACAACTATGCTACCCATGTAGTCATAACCTAATAGAAAGCAACATTAGAGTAGTTATCACTAATTTTCAAGAGGCAATAAAACCTTATTTATTAGCATGTTGTGTGTGAACAAAATCACCCTCAACAGAATTGGCACTAGAAGGAGGGCCCACACTAGGAAAACTAGAAAATATTGGGTCATTTTCCATAGAGAGATACGACAGGATACTTAGATCTTCTCCCAATAAAGAAGATTTGACTAAGTTAGTCCAACATAGAAATACAAGGAGTGACAAAGGAAAATCCAAAGGTGAAGCTTCCAAATCAATAGCTTCATCATTAAACCCTAGTTCACCATCCTCACATGTGAGTCCAACAACACCCTAGATAGTAACCCCTACTACCCCTTTGCCACCATCGATGGCATTTTTTATTGTCAATGAAAGCTCTTCATTAAACGTTGGAGAAATTTTGAATGAATTTCCAAATAACCCCAAAATTTTCTATCCTAAATACCTATATAGTGAGTCAAGGACAAGAGAGGATCATATTAAAAATTTAAAATAAATTTGCAACCGAGCTCAAATTGCCCACATGGATGTTGCTTGTAGGTCATTTCCCTAATCACTAGGAGAATCACCTATAATTTTTACTTTAATCTCCCTCAAGGATGAATCACAACATGGCTACAGTTGGAGAATAAGTTTCTAGATTAGTTTAAGATTTACAGAGATCCAACTATTTTGTACCATCAATTTTTAACCTATAGAAAAGAACCAAACGGCCTATACATATCTACAAAACTAGATTCCATAAAGCTTATAAATGGTTGGTGGATCCATATGTGATACCTGAGCTCATAGAAATTTAGACTTATCTCAGATCCATAGATCCTCTTACCAGTCTATTTATGAAAATATTACTTGAGAATCAGAGAGACACACTTGATACAATTTACAATCAAACACTTGTATTCACCCAAAAAATGGATGTGCAAGCTAGAAATATATTTGGGCTTTTCCTTCTCTAGGTCCACCAAGGATGGACAATCAAATATTTGCTATAAATAATGCTTTGAAAAGCCATACACTGTTAATGAACCCAATTCTAGGAGTTATGAATACATCTCAAAATTTATTATCATATCAACCCCCTATCTAGAAGACCCTTACCACACCCACACTTACTTATCTGAGCTATGGATAGGAAGCAAATGTTACAAATGGTGCAAGGCAGCCAGCTAAACCATTCTTTGAACAATCAACACCATCACTTAGCCAAAATCAAAATACACAATTAGCTTTTGAGGTTGAAGCCATGAAAAAAATGCTCTCTCGAGTGAAAAATGAGTTGAAATGTTGGAAATTCAATCCTCCCCAAACAGGGAACACTCATAATCACAACCAAGGGAATAATCAAAATAGTGACCAAGGTTTTAGTCACAACCAAGAGAATAGTCAAAACTATCAAGGTTTTCAAAATAGAGTATTTAATCCCCAAAGGGGAAACCAAACTTGGAATACTCAGCCTACCAATGGAGGAGTTCCCAGTCCCTTGGATGGTGTTGATGTTGTAGATTTTGTAGATAACATGGGTTGTAGGTTCCACGAAACATGTGACCATATTAAGGATAATTTCCTAGACATGTAGAGAATATATTCACTAATTCAAGGTAGTTCTCAAACCTCTACTAGAAACATGAATGTTATGATGGTATATTCTTATGAGACTAATTCAGGGCCTTCTTCTTAGGAAGAATAATTCACATTTCCATTTGAAAATGAAAATTAACTAAAAGTTGTGGACATCCTTGTCTTCCAAAAGAATAGGAGCAACTATAATCTAAGGGGTGGGAAGGAACCTTTGATTAATGGGATTCTACCAAGCTCACATCCAACTCCTCCAGACCCTCATGTAGAAAAAAATACTCGTGCTGAAGGAACCTTTCATTTGGAAGACTAGGTCAAATAAATTCACATCCTACAGAACCCCAAATTAGAATAAAGAAAAATATAGTGTTGTGGATGATTTAAAAAGACAAAGTCCAACATCTCCATCTATGACATGTTGTAGCATTACCCAACCCAAAATGAAACATTGTTAAAATCATTAGGTAGCCCCACTGGAGCTTTTGTTAGTTCTACTCAAAAGGATAAAGGACAATCCCTTAATACCTCTAATGCCATGACTACTATAGTAAAAGGTAAAACTAGAATTCCCCTTTTTCTATTGATAGTATGCATGTTTGGTAAAAATTTCCATAATTTTCTAGTAAACTCGAGGGCATTGTGTAACATTATAACTTACTCTGTATGTCAAAAGTTAGGAGTAACCCCTAGACTAGCCAATAGGGTAGTGGTCCAATTGGATAAAACTAAAGTCAAAGTCATAGGGGAATTAAAGAAATTTCATATGCAATTAGCCTCTGACCCTAGGTTTAGGAGTACATTGATATATACGTATTGGACATTCCCAAAATTTGTGAGATGTTGCTTAGCTGAGAGTGAACTAAATTGAAGAGGATGATTCTCAACAAACCTCACCCAACTTTGGTTACCATGAAAGGGATAAATAACCAGATTAAGATTGATGTGATACCCAAGTTAAAACATAAGATAATTGCATTCAATGCCCCAAATGAGGTGGCATTCATAGAATTAGACTTGGGTGTTGATCTAGGTGGATCCAAAATACCTAAAAATTTCACAGTCTCAGAATTCATCTAAAGAAGCATCAATGCGTAGAGCTCTCTGACACAATCCTGATGTAACTTTAATGGGATCAAAAGGAGTTTGTATGTAGAAGTTATGCTCAGTCAAAGGTTCGGTCAAACAAGCGAATCAAGGGTTCAAAAAGGTAAAAATTTGATTGTCTCAAAATGAAACAAAAATGATGCCAAGTCATAGTGCTCATCATGCTAATTCCGGAACTATTTCGGTTTCAAAAATGGAGCTCATATGTGAAAGTTACGGCTAGTCAAAGGTTGGTCAAAATTTTGACTCTAGTTGACTTTGATGACATCAGCAAGATGACATGGCAGGTGGTGACGTGGAAAGAGTGGTGAGTTGGCACAGACATGGTGGAAAAAGGAATATGGATTAAGCCATATTGTTAAAAGAAAACATGTATGGTTTAAAAATTAAAAGATTTTTGTGATTTCAAGGAGGATTTTGTGGGATTGTATCCCTTAAAATCCTCTTCCCTTGCCCATAAAACAAGGAGAGGAAAAAAAGCCTGTAAACTCATATTTCTACAATTAACCCCTTTAAGTCCAAATTATAATATTTTAAGTGGCTTAAATAAGAATTAAAATAATTCATAAAGATTATTAAAGGAATAAATCCCAAAAGGATTAAAGGCTTGAATTATAAGCCATTCATTTAAAAGGGATTTGATTATTTGTAAGTCCAAAATTATAATGGCCCATAGTTAAAGGGGTTCATTTTTTAAGTGTATGGCTTAGAATTATAAAAGCCAAAGGGGATTTATTTTTGAAAGATTAATTTGTTATACTAACGGGATATTAGTGATTTTTATTGTAAAAGGGGGAAATAGTTGGAATTTTTACTTGTATATGGGAGATATGCAATATTTGCAAAATAATATTGTTAAAGCCATATTAACAAATAAATGTGTATATAAAGGGGTGATTTTTGTAAAGGGACATTGGAATTGTTGAGTGGAGAATTTTGTATGAGAATTTTCTTGGAGAGAATTGTAACAGGGAGAATTATTCAAGTTCATTTTGGGAGAAATAAATCTTTGGAGGAGAATTTACAAGGTATTTTTGTACACCAAAAATTGTAAAAGAGTGAGAGATTATGGAGAGATTATTGCAGGTTCTTGGAGCTTGGGTATTGTAACAAAGCATAATTTTGCTTGGCGATATCAATAAAGTGGTCCTAGCATTGAGAAACGGACCCAGAGATGTAATCCACATTGGACGAACTCTGTTATCAATCTACGCATTGTGATCCTTCTATTTCTTTGTCTCATTCTTCTCTCTTCTGTCTCAATTTTCTCTCTATTTTAAATTCAATATTTTAATTTCTAATTACTTATTTTGTAATTTCAACAGTTAAAAAGCATAATCATGCAATTTTGTATTAGATCGGGAAATTACTGTAATTAGATTTAATTTGCAAGTTATTTTACAAACCTCTAATTACAGATCAAGTTGGTATCAGAGCCATTTTTGCAGGAAATTTCAAAGTGAATGCTAGCCAAGTTGAAATTGAGGCAAGGAGAAGGTGCACTGGAAGAGTTCAATCCAGAGATTGGGAAATGAAGGACCTTTCCATCGAAGATGTCAGTGATGGTAACTGAACATGAAGTTCCAGAACTTGATGAGAGGGGATTTCGAAAATATTTCCTAGAAATGAAGGCTATGGTGGAAGTTCTTTTCCAAGAGAGGCAAGAGAGATAGAAGAAAAAAGGAACTCAAGAAAAGAAAGAAGAATGAAGGTGAATCCTCTTCAAAAGATGATAAAGGTAAAGGAGTAGGAGGTGGTAGTGACCCTCCTGAACCTCCATCCCCATCTTCTTCTTCATCCTCTTCTTCTTTGTCTACCTCTTCTTCTAAAAAGAAACAACCTATGAAATCTGAAGTTAATTCACATTTGTTGAAACTTGATGTTAAATTTTATTTGCCAATGTATAATGGAGAACTAGATGCAGAAAAACTTGATAATTGGATAAAACAAATTGAAGTTTATTGTAGAATTCAAAATTTTACTGAGGATTCTCAAAAAATCCAATTAGCCACTCTTCGCTTGGGAGGCACGGCTTTAATTTGGTGGGAGAGTAGAACACAAGAGGATCTAAGTCATTATGGAAAAAAAAATTCTTCTTGGTTTGAGTTTATAGCTGCATTAAAGAAATAGTTCTATCCATTAGGACATATGCAAAAATCAATAATGAATTGGCAATCATTAAAGCAAGAAAAAGGACAAAGTGTTTAGGAATATACACAAGAGTTTAGGAAAAGGGCTTTAATTTTGGGCATTCTTGTATACACAAAAGAAACTTTGTTAAAGTATTTAGGTGGATTACATGAAAGTTTGAGACATACAATACTTATGTTTAATCCAACTAACATTGATGAAGTTAGTGTGCAAGCTATCCATTTGGAAACAAGCTCAAGGAATAGCCATGATAACTTGTTGATGAACTTGAAGCAGAAAGGAAGTAAGAAAGGGAAAGAGAAATCACAACTAATAGCTACTACAAAGAAAGAGGACAAAAATGCTTATTGCTCACAATGCAAGAAGGAAGGGCACAAAGATGCAAGATGTTGGAAATTGCATCCCAATTAGAAGCCAAAATGGTTCAAGGATAGAAAGGGTAAGTAGAAGACTATAGCTATCGTGCAAGATCTTGGATCTTGTTCTAATGACAAAACCAAGATCTCAGTTGTGGGTATCAAAGGTAAAACTCCTATTGTCAGTCCTAGTTCTCATGCTTCTTCTCTAAGCTGTAATGAAGTACCTGTTGAGAGTAAGAGGAATGAATTGTTTCATATAAGTGCTATTGCAAAACAAAGCAAGATTGATACATTCATAGATAGTGGATCACAAGTGAATCTAATCTCTAAACAAGTTGTTAAGAAATTGGTATTAAATACAACACCTCATACTAGGCCATATCCATTGGGTTGGGTGAATGATAATGCTCGATTACATGTGTCAGAACAGTGTAAACTCCGATTTGCAATCACATCCAAGTTTGTAGATGAGGTAGATTTAGATGTAATTCAGCTTGACATATGTGGGATGGTTTTGGAAAGTCCTTATTTGTATGATAGTAAGGCCATTTTCTACAGGGAACATAACAGATATCATTTGTTTAAAGATGGAATTGAATACATGGTGAAAGCTCATCACATGAAGAATGACAAATCTATTGTACACACAAGGCATTTGAAGATGATTGTAAATGCAAGCAATGCTTTAACCCTTATGTCTATAACAGCCAGTGATACTAAGCATGAAGATGATAGGGTGTCACAGACAATACAGTGTGAGGATCAGTTGCAAGCAGAATCAAAATCAGGCCTTCTGCCAGAGGTGGTAAAAGAGGGTTTGCATGTTTCATTTTCTAACAATGTTCCTGTTCAGGAGATCCATAATGTTGATATTATTTATGTTGCATCAATGTATTTAGTACTGTTGCTTGTTATTCTACTAGCTATTTCTATGTGGATGATGAATATGGCAGTGAATCTTGATGAACATGCAGTTGATGGTATCAACAAAGTTACTTCATATTTCTTTGTGTTTGTGATGGGTCGCATGTTCAAAATTTTAGTAGGAAGGAAAAATGATACTGGAAAAGTGGGGCGACATTTCCCTAGCTCAAATTGTACATAAAATGGGCTTTTGGAGGTCCAAAAGCTTCTCAATGGTGAGGACTAATCCAAGTGGAGCCAAAATACCTAAAAAAATTGCAGTCTCAGAATTCATCCAAAGAAGCATCAATGCATAGAGCTCACTAACATGATCTTGATACAACTTTAATGGGCTCAAAAGGAGTCTGTATGTAGAAATTATGCTCAATCAAAGGTTCGGTCAAACAAGCGAATCAAGGGTTCAAAAAGGAAAAAAATTGATCATCTCAAAATGAAACAAAAATGATTCCAAGTCTTAGTGCTCGTCACGCTGATTCCAGAACTATATTCGATTTCAAAAATGGAGCTCGTATGTGAAAGTTACGGTTGGTCAAAGGTTGGTCAAAGTTTTGACTCTAGTTGACTTTGATGACATCAGCAAGCTAACATGGCAGGTGGTGATGTGGAAAGAGTGGTGAGTTGGCACAAACATGGTGGAAAAAAGAATATGGATTAAACCATATTGTTAAAAGAAAACACGTATGGTTTAAAAATTAAAAGATTTTTGTGATTTCAAGGAGGATTTGGTGGGATTTTATACCTTAAAATCCTCTTCCCTTGCCCATAAAACAAAGAGAGGGAAAAAAGCCTGTAAACTCGTATTTCTACAATTAACCCCTTTAAGCCCAAATTATAATATTTTAAGGGGCTTAAATAAGAATTAAAATAATTCATAAAGATTATTAAAGGAATAAATCCCAAAAGGATTAAAGGCTTGAATTATAAGACATTCATTTAAAAGGGATTTGATTATTTGTAAGTCCAAACTTATAATGGCCCATAGCTAAAGGGGTTCATTTTTTAATTGTATGGCTTAGAATTATAAAAGCCAAAGGGGATTTATTTTTGAAAGATTAATTTGTTATACTAACGAGATATTAGTGATTTTTATTGTAAAAGGGGGAAATGGTTGGAATTTTTACTTGTCTATGGGAGATATGCAATATTTGCAAAATAATATGGTTAAAGCCATATTAACAAATAAATGTGTATATAAGGGGGTGATTTTTGTAAAGGGACATTGGAAATTATTGAGTGGAGAATTTTGTACGAGAATTTTCTTGGAGAGAATTGTAATAGGGAGAATTATTCAAGTTCATTTTGGGAGAAATAAATCTTTGGAGGAGAATTTACAAGGTATTTTTGTACACCAAAAATTGTAAAAGAGTGAGAGATTGTGGAGAGATTATTGCAGGTTCTTGGAGCTTGGGTATTGTAACAAAGCATAATTTTGCTTGGCAATATCAATAAAGCAGCCCTAGCATTGAGAAGTAGACCCAGAGACGTAGTCCACATTGGACGAACTTCGTTATCAATCTGCGCATTCTGATCCTTCTATTTCTTTGTCTTATTCTTCTCTCTTCTGTCTCAATTTTCTCTCTAGTTTACATTCAATATTTTAATTTCTAATTACTTATTTTGTAATTTCAACGGTTAAAAAGCATAATCACGCAATTTTGTATTAGATCGAGAAGTTACTGTAATTATATTTAATTTGCAAGTTATTTTGTAAACCTCTAATTACATATCAGGTGTATATAAAATGAATGACATTAGGATGATGTTCTTAAAAAATGAAGAACAACTAAAAGTGGACATTCCTATCAAAGGACTACATGAATTTGACAATGCAGATCATGTCTTCCAAGATTTTCTAAATAAAATGTATAATGATGTAACTAAACTTGGAGAGTATGTAGATACGTTTGTACTATTGTTATCAGGATGGTGCGGAATCCATAAAATAGAACACTCCAAGTTCACTTGTCCAGCTTGTCAGGATGCATGGGAAAGAGTCAAAATGATGCACTATCCAAAGCTAGAAGGAAGTGAATCAGGGGTAAACACAAAAAATATGAAAGTTTTGATTCATTGAATCGGTTGACCTCAGAGGATGACCAAGACACCAAAGAGGAATTTCTCACTCTTCACATAAAGAAGCCTCTTAGAGAGGAAATTTTGACATCCATAGAGAAGAACCTAATGGAAGATGTGAGAAATAAAATTAGAGATCCAGTTACCACTGACCAAGACAATCTAGGAAAGAGAAACATCCCACCAACATCAATCCCTAAAAAGTGGACAATATGGAAGCTTATATTATGTGGATCTAAGTGAAAATAGGGGAATGGTGTTGGGATTGAATTGGTCAACTCACAAGGGAAATCTTTCTTGAGTGCTTTCATATTGCAATTCACATGCACCAACAACGTTACAAAGTATGAAGATTTGATCAAGGGTCTATTGTTGTCTCATCAGAAGAAGGTCAAACAACTGTTTGTAAAGGGGATTCTCAACTGATTGTAAGGTAGGTAAGGATCTAATATCCTTTTCATGATAAAATATTGGTTTCCTACCAAAATATGGTGTATGGGATTTGATTGGATATTTTGAATCATTTAAATAAATACAGTCCCTAGATAGAAGAATTATATTGCAAATGCACTCATTGCTTTAGAAAGTTCCTTAGAACCTATGATTGGTTCTCACCTTAAACGGTTTTTAGTAGAGATGGTTCACATACGATCAATCCCTAATAATATAACTATTTTTCAAGTGTTCGAGGATGACCAACATATCCTTGAATTTATCACCAGCTCTAAGATCTTCACTACTCAAATTATTGACGAATGTAATAGGGATCCATTCAAGATAGTGGAAGATGGCATCATTAACCTGAAGACCAACACTATCCCCAAAGGTATGGTAGTGTTGGAGAGGATATTTTATCTAATACTACCAAGATTCAGAAGGCCACCACTAACTCAAATGAGAGTAAAAGTGATCACAATTTGGGAGATGAGTTTGATAAAAGAGAAGTTTCTATTAGAAAAATTTGTACCTCGAAGGAAAGGGATGGAATAATAAAAGGCTTGAAAATTTACATAGAGGTAATTGTGTAGAGCTACAAAGAGCTAAAGACCTATTATACCTTGATAATCATGCACACTATCCCACTCTACGGAAAGATACAAAGTTGTTTAGGAAGAGGCAGCGTTGATGTATTACTGGACCCTTAGTTTAGAAAGAAGTTCAAAATTTGGTGAGTGCCAATATCATCTATCTGGTGTGACACTTCACTTGGGTGGCCAACCTAGTTCTAGTGTGAAAGAAAAAAGGAGAAATCTAGTTATGCGTGGATTTTTTGAAATCTCAATCAGGCTTCTGAGAAGGAAAACTATCCATTGCCTTCACTTGATGAAGTTCTGAAAATAGTTAATGGGTCCCAGATGATGTCCTTCGTAGATGGGTACTCAAGATACAATCAAGTGATGGTTACAGAAGAGGATAGGTTGAAGACCGCTTTCACTACAAAATGGGGCACCTTTGCATATAGCATAATGTCATTCGGGCTCATTAACATTGGATCCAATTTCCAAAGGGTGATGGATATATCTTTTAAAGGGATAATTGGGAAGTGTATCATTATTTATATGGATGACTTGACAGTGTTTTCTAAGTAAAGAGTTGACCATGTGACTGATTTGTGTAATATACTGCTGCATTATAAAGATTTTGATATCTCTTTGAATCCCAAGAAGTGCATCTTTAGTGTGATGGAAGAAATCTTCTTGATCACATAATATCAAAAAAAGGTATTTCCATAGATCCGAAGAGAATTAAATCTATCATGAAGTTGTCCCTTTTGAATAATAGGAAAGAATTGAAATCTTTCTTCAAAAAGATAACTTTGTCAGAAAATTCATCAATGGGTTCACAGAAATAGTTCAACCATTGAATGATATGATCAAAAAGGATGTTCAAATTTAGTGGAAAATTGAAGCCAAGAAATCCTTTCAAGGAATTAGACATGTTATCACTAGTGCACATGTATTGGCTAGACCCGATTACTCAAGGCCATTTCATATCTACACTTTTTCTTTTGGCCACTCTTGTGCAGGTGTCCTTACATAAAAAGGAGAAGAAGGAGATGAAAATCCAATCACATTCGTGATCACTCCCTTCAAGAATGTTGAAATAAGGTATCCTAATTTGGATAAACAATCCTTTTCTTTAGTCAAAGTTGTAAAGAAATTTAGACACTATCTTGAGAAGCACAGTGATAGCAATAGCTCTCGATGCTACAGTCAAGTCCATGTTGATGCAGAATGATCTCAGGGAATGACGTGAGAAATGGATGGTGATACTTCAAGAAGTTGATATGGATATTCAACCTATGAAACTAGTGAGAGGTCAAGGACTCTTAAAGACCCTAGCAAGTGTAGATCAATAGTTGGTTTACCAACAATAAATGCAACAAGTTATCAACTAAGATGAGTGGTATAGAAGCATTGTTTAATACCTATTGCAAAATAAATTCCTAGATCATATGAATACAGGCCAAAGGGGAAAATTGAAGATCCAAAGTCAAGATTATATGATTAAAGGTGGAGTCTTGTATAGAAGAAATTATGAAGGTGTTTACCTTAGGTGCCTAGATAAAGAGGTTGTTGTTTTTGTTTTAATAGAATCTCTTGACAATTTTGGCACATGACATGGTTCAACTAAGGAAACAACACACCAGATACTTCGAGATGGATGTTACTGGTCCACCTTGTTCAAAGATACCTTCTAGCATGTCAATATTTTTAAATGCACAAGACAACTGAGAGGGGGGTGAATCAGTTGTACCTTAAAACTTTAAATCCCTTATACACATTTAGATCCACATTCATTCATTAAACCCTTAAATTTGTTAAGATGATTTATCATGAAAAGATAATAACAAAAAATGAAACTTAACACCATAGACAAGAGAACATAAGTTTTACGTGGAAAACTCAAGAAGGGAAAAACCACTATGAGTATTAGCTCGTAATATAAGTAATATCAACATCGAATACAATAGGGCTCATTTTCGGAGGACTCGCTACCCAAAGAAAGAAAGGATCACTACCAAAGGCTCACCACCAAAATAGAAAAGAAGATAGAGAAGAAATGTTACATAGAGAAAAGCATCTCAATGCAAAAGGTAATCCACCAAAATGCTACTAACACCTTTGTAGCTTGACTAAAAATTGTAGACACCTTTTTCTCATTGTATCTAGTAGCCTAACATTCAAAATCTCACACTGCACTTCTCATTTTCACACTCTACAACTCTACACTTTGCATCATTCGCATCTCTCTTGTCTATCTCATCATCCCTCAATAAATCAACTCTTATTTGTACCATTTTCAACCTTGAAAACCCTCTCCAAGGTTGGCTATGCACATCAACCATGCAAGTTCAAATTAGGTTGCACCAAAAACTTTTGTTGTAGATAGAAGTGAAAGCGAACCACACCATTCCTTATTTGGGACCCAAATCTATAACACCACTCAATCACATGCTTCTATAACCAATAATTATCCACCGCAATTATTGTAAACACTAGGTCGATCGTTATCTATGTAAACACCATTAAAATTTTAAGAATGCACTTCCTTAAGTCCAAAGACAACTTGCAAACCACACACCATGCTTGAAAAAAATCTAGAATATTCCACAAACACCCTAAAATCCAATGAAATCCTTCACATGTTCAACTTCCACTTGGAGAATGCACACATCTAGTACATTCAGACAACTCTTCCATACAATATTACTTAAGAAACCAACTTCCAAATCTCCAAACCTCAAACTAGCTCAACTGATGAAAGATACAAATGCTATCAAAACTCCTTTAGAACTGCAAGACTTAAAACATAACTACTGAGAAATGCAGAGAAAAAACATTTCTCCTAGACACCTCTACAATGCACAGTTCACACACTATTGAACACAAATTCTTTTGTATAATGATCTAGCACACCAAATCCTAGATATAATGCCTTTGAACATCTCTTACCAACATATCTAAAATACACATGAAGATCTTCAACCTAGAAGAAATGTGGAGCAACACAAGGACACAACTCTACACAACTTTGCACAAAGATTTCTCCATTGCTTGATTACATTTGTATCCCAATCTGTAAATATGGACCCAACATTTTTAGCTTTCTATACATAAGAATTTTTTATCTCAGACACACATTTTTCTATATTTTCTAATATATGATCCATACTTTATTTTTATTTCCTAAAGATCCACCTATTCCTCTCCCACCATATGTTTCATACAACTACTATTGGTATCACTCACAAGATGCTTGCAAAAAAGGAAGATTTATATTGTATAGGCCAACATGAAAACAAATCCCAAAGGCTACTGGGAAAAAGAGAGTACCAATTTAGCTTTCCTTTAATTAAATACCAACATGCATGTGCAAATGGACAATGTATAAAAAGGTGATTTGCATCCTCTATAGCATCATCACACAATACACATTTAAACTAGTCAGAAATACCAAGTTTTGCAAGTCTATCACTTGTTAAGATCCTATTTTTTAAGAACGCACTTCCTTAAGTCCAAATCCTATTTGCTGCACCTAAACTAAACACAATTTTGTCCTCTAATATGCTAACCAATCTCTTTTTTGATCATCTGACATTGGCAAATGAGAGAAATTTTTCCAAGTAACTTTTAATATGTATTCATCTATATTGTGAAAATAATCCTTAACTTTAGCACCCCAATTTAGAGTTAATATATCTTCTGCTGCTTAAAATTATTGAATTGCATTCAATGGTGGATAACCATTCCAAGAATCCTTCCAAAATAAGGGTTCTTCTCCATTATGTATCTCCCAAGTAATGTATGGAATGATCACTTTTCCGCAATTTAAGAGGAAATTCCACATTGTTGACTGTACGAACCCCAACCTTGGTACCTGCAAAACAAAGAGAATAAACACCTCAAGTTAGATATTGCAAGCCAAAACAAGGATTCCCCATGAAATCCATTTACAACTTCAAACTAGGAATGAAAATAACAAACACAATGAAAATGAAAAAACAAAGATTAAATCCTAATTAGATGTGCAAACTCATGATCCCATGGGGGAATTGGTGCCAATTTGATTTGAAAATTGGCCCTTTCCCAATTCCTATGATGCAAGCTTCGAATGTTGAAGAGATTGATCCACTTTGTTGGTGAAGAATGGAGACTCCAAGCCAAAAATTTGCAAAACCTAGCTATGACTCAATAATAATGGATAAATTTCAAGAGATATTTGAGCATGGTAACTTTGCTTGGATTGTGGATGATAAAATGAGGATATGAGCTCTTTATTTATAGAATTCCAAGATGGATGAATGTCCAAATTTGAGCAATGTGGGACTAACATTCATCCAATGATATGGTGCCACTTGTCAAGCTATGAATGGATGATGGATGTGCAAGATTTGGGGTTCGTGCCAATAAATGCATAATATTTGAATTTCAAATTTGTTGAAATGACATGCAAGAGGGAAGGGAAAATGCAATAAATGCCACTTGGCTCAAGGCAAAGGACATGTAAGATATTTTAAATGCCTTGTTGGATGTACATGTTGACTTGAAATTTTTGAATTCAAATTGAGAGAATATTCCAAAAGATGTCTTGTGAGGAAAATAGAGATTTAATAAATGAATTAAATCTATTTTCATGTGAAACTTGCATTATCTAGAGGATGGGACATGAGATGAGATTAAATTAATCAAGGGTTAATTAATTTAATAGAGAGGTTAGATGATGTGACCTATTTGACTCAAATTTATGGATTTATTTAAATCAAATAAGAGAGGAATGTGACAAGAGATTAATTAAATAAGGATTTTGATTTATTTAATTAAAAGAGATGGTGTTAGATTAAATCAAATAAGGTTTTAATTTATTTAATTTAATGGATAGACTTTAGAGATTTAATCAAATAAATTGATTGTTTAATTAAATAGGGGTAATTAGATCAGATGGATTGATTTAATTAACAAGAAAAAGTGACTTAATTAGACAAAATGGTTTATTTAATTAAGAGAGGACTATTGATGAATTTAATCAGATAGGGGGATTTGATTAAATGGTTAGACTAAGGGATGATTCAGGGAGAAACGATGCTAGTAAGTCAGGATCAGATGCATGATGTCAATCAGTATATTTTATGTGTCTACATTTTTCCCCTCTTTAAAGCAATGCACTTGTTGCGTTGGTTCAAAGAATAAATGATCTCGATCAAAGCCAAAATTTTCAATATTTAAAACTTGCCCCACTGCTGCCTAGCGAGAGAATATGCCAATATAATGCCCCCTCGAGAGATCAGACAGAAAATTTAAATTTTTTAGGTGATCTCGCGAAAAAAGGTGACAAAGTGCCTGACAAGTCTGAAAGGGGTCCGGGAGGCTAAAATGGTGTCTAAATGAAATAAAACAATGAAAAACAAGCCTCAATTGGACCAAAATAGTTTCAAGGGTCTAAAACCCTAGCAGGATAGCCATTTAGGGTTAAAAACCCTAATTTTTAGGCTTAAAAGGGGCTCAAGGGGTCACTTTCAAGTCATTTGCACACACCTTCACTAGCAAACTTGAGATTCGAACTCTGACTCTCTGGCGATATGGCACAACAATAGCTTCCCCTACACATTTTGGACTAAGTTCAGACATACCAGCGGCCACCTGGCATCGAGGCATCGATATGTGACCCTTACCCAAGTTTAGTTTTTTCACTTAATGCATTAATTACTGCTTTAAAAGGGGAGCTCGCCTCCAGCAGCACTATATAGCGTCGCTCAGAATTTAAACTACGTCACGCCGGGCCATTTTGTGCCACAATGGTGTTGTTTAGCGCCATAGTGGTGCAGTTTAGAGTTTAAAAACTCTAACACTAGGCTCGGGCTCAACAGGCCGGTTTGGGTAAAGTGCACCGTGGCGGCGCCCTTTTCATGCAAACTGCAACACTGGAGGATAAAGTGCATCGCGGTAGTGCCACTTGGATCCTTTTGGGCTCGAGCATCAGAGTTTGAGTAAAATCAAACTGTGACATTGGAGATGAGCTTGGAGCGTTCGACCAAGAATTTTTCAAAAAAATTTAACACGGTGACTTTCCTTGATGTAGGACAGACCCAGGGAGCTCTACTCTTGGTAGCACTGGTCGCGAGATTTGGCGAGTGTCTTACAGGACCTGAGTGATAGGGACTAGGATTGACTGGGAGCTATAGGATTATGGCATATTGCGTACACGACGCCCGTGCGTACTCACCTAGGGATGTTGTCAGCGCTAGACAAGAGGTGGCATAGCGAGACATTGTCGTTTCATCTCCCCACTGGCGAGGCGACGGTCACCTTGGAGGACATTTGGCACATTCTAAGATTGCCTATTCATGGTCGATGAGTGATCTATGATATGGAGGAGGGACGTGAGTCCTGCATCAAAGTCCTCACCACACGGGACATCATTTACTGCGAGGGACAAATTGAGTTAGAGAGATATAGGGTCATCGTACCTCCCTTCTGCTGGGCGATTGCAGCGATCATTTTGGGTTTGGTTGCCCCAAACCAATGAGGGTGATACTTCAGTCCCAGCTGGGGTTATTGCTGGGAGCGGATGGTCTGAGACAGGCCAGTTCATTTTGCATGGGGACCTATCCTTCTAGCTTCACTTTATAGGGACCTTCACAAGTAAGGTATACGTGGATGACAGAGCACTAGGGGTTGGGGTGACACTTCTTCATGTCTGGGCGTGGGAGCACATTTATGTGCTATGTCCACATGTCGTTCCAGTTCTAATGGGGGTAGAGGATACCCTCGTGGCACGATACAAAGGCAGTGTGTCTTTCACACACTGGGGCACATAGGATCCTCTATTGGAGGTAGGTCCTAGATGAGATGCCTGTCTTTACTTGGAGATCATACCTTGGTGGGCCTGGATGGGTCAAAAATGTTATTCAACTCTTTTATTTCCACTAGGATTGATATATGTAGGGGCAGGAGCACATGATGATTGAGAGGTACCTGTCTGGGTGCGTGCAGTGTCAGTTTGGAGAGTTGCAGGATCAGCCTGATGATGACTATGTAGTCGTCTTTGCACACAGCATGACATAGGTGTCATGGGGTCATAGTATTCCTACCTCTGAGGCAGATGACAACTTTCGACAGTTGGTAGCCTAATCGTGGGCTTATGATCACGACTTGGCAGATCCAGGGACCACATAGGCCTACAGAGACTGGTTCAAAACTCTATTCGGTTGACCATTCCAGGTGAGGATCCAGAGATGCGTAGGGTCAGAGGTAGAGGGAGAGGATGGGGGCAAGGACCGAGGGTCGAGATTTGATAGGATCCACTGGGTGTGCCCCCAGTCCCTCCAGGTCATGGAGATGTCCATATGCAGGATCAGTAGCAGGAGCCACCAGTCCCACCACCACGAGCTGAGGGTGAGGATCAGGTTCACATGCAGCCATGGGTAAAGCCACAGGGACAGGAAGACAGTTGGGATGGACTGATTGCATAGTTGCAGGCCCAAGTTTAGGCACTAATAGCAAAGATACCAAGTGAGGGTTGAGAGAGAGCAGCTTAAAGTCAGGTTGTGCAGCAGAGACAGGTTGCAGAGCTACAGGCAGCCACCGAGCTAGGCTACAGGCAGCAGATCAAGAGTATGACGGCCTCCTCCTCCCAGGGTATAGTGCTAGTGCGATCCTATATGGATGCTATCTGAGAGATAGAGTACTACCATCGGGCTTACCATGACACCGTACCTAGAGCAGACTAGGTCCCAGAGTATTCAGAGCGGGCCAGCCAAAGACCACCAGAGGGTCACAGTGATAGGGGTGAGGGAAGCATTCACAGATATCGGGCTTGATCCAGATGATACACTTTTTGTACCCTATGGTCTCATTTTTTGATAGCCCCGATGGGCCTTTTGTACCAATTGACATATATGTATAGTGATCTGATTTATTCTTTGTACTATGACAGTGACATAATTGATGATATATATGAGCCAATTTTGATGTGATGTACTGTGTACTCCTTTATGCATTGATGGCTTATTTCTATATGCTTTGCAATGATGTTTCTATGGATGCATTTATTTCTAATTATGCTTATGCAATGATTATGACTAACAGATTTATATTATGCTATGATATGATGTGTAATAATGTTATCTATATGATGATTTATGTTATGCCAATGTGATATGTGATATGGGTTTTGATATGTAAAATGATATGAGTTATGGTATATGCAATAATGTGTGGGATATGCTTATATATGAGATGATTTATGAATGGATGTAATATGAATGCGATGGTCATGCAAATGAAATGGTTTTATGAGATGAATGATATGTTAATGCGTAAAGTGGTGAGATGATGTCATGATGTTATGCAAATATGTATGCAAAATGAATTAAATGCTTATATTTATTAATTATGCGAAAAATGATTATGAAATGCTTCTGTAAATGCTATGTGATGATTTATATGATAGATGATTGATGCAATGTAATGGGTGAAATGCAATGACATGAATACACCTATTTATGAAGAATGTTCATGGTAACCTGTTTATATGATGAGAAAAAATGCAATGTGTATGTTTCCTATATGATATGCTTATGCAATATACTAATGATTTGTAGATGAAAGATTGATGACGTGATGGTGATGATGATCAACTATCATAGTACCTTGTTAGTGCAGTTAGTAAGAAGAGAAGAAGTCATTTCAACAAGACACAAGATGATGCAAATGTGAATGATGATGATGATTACTTGCCGAGGAATTGGGATTTTCAAAGGGCCAAATTTTCTTATGTTTGATAACACATGTGGTACAATGCATCGAGGTATAGAAAACCAGGATGGCATTGTACCTAGTGTGATGGACTTTGACTTGACAATCAGATAGGAGTATTCTTGTTCACACCTGACATACAGGAACCTTGCTAGGATGTACTTCAGAAGTTTCAGACACCTCAGACCAAAACACAGAAAGGTAAACCTATCCCTGTAATAGTCAACAAGTTTCCCTAGACCTCTTCCCTACATACCTAACAAAGCAAGTATTTGTCGAGGTTATATCACAAGGACATCCAACAAGCACAGCAAACAAAAGATAATGATCATTGCCCCATTCCTATTTCTCTAAATCCTTTGTTTTGGGATATCATCGAGACATCCTTGGAATGAGCTCAAATAAGTTAATTCAAAAGATAAAGACCAAGTAAATAAACAAACTGATGCTCTTCAATACCGCTAACAAATAGAGGATGTGTTTTCAAAGGATGATAACCAAAACTTATTGCCAAAAGATAATGCCCATTGTAGGAAGGATTCATCCTAGGACATGTTAGTGGATTGCGGCACATCATTTCATTTATCCAAAGTTCTCTAAGGGATGATTGATATGGTACTAATTCAGATGATGTGTTACCAATACGAAGAGATGACCAACTTGCTTACGCATTGACTTAGGCTTAAGACTTGACGTTTTGAGTTCTACTTTTAAATCTGCTAGACTTGTTTCTAACTGTTTCACCAAAGGTTGATGATGACGATCAGCTTATTATGAGTGGTGTTATTGCGGGTGCAAGCGAGATGAGATGGATGGATTTTTCAAATATTTGGATGTTTTTGATGTTTTGCAATATTTTGAGGCTATTTTTGGTATTTTTCGAGGTTTTGCAAATGTTTTGATTTTTTTATTTTCTAATTTTTTGGGGATTTTCTAAGATTTTGACCAAGAGACTAACCTAAAGACCTATCCTAGGGGTCTTGAGGGCTGGTCAACAGACTAGCCTTGCCTACGTTATATACATAGAGACCACGTAGTTCGACTGACAACTTGACTGATTTATAGATGACGATATACATGATGAGATGTTAGTTTATTATTACAGACTCCTATAGGACTGACCTAAATGTCTCGGGGGATGATCAAAGATCAACCTTGCCTACATTCAAGCTCAGAGATGATGTAGTTCGAATTCTAATATTTTTGACATTTTTTTGATTTTGACTTGTTTTTGGATTTTGATATGTTTTGAATGTTTTTGGATTTTCTTATTTTCTGATGTTTTTGGATTTTCGCATGATTTTGACGATTTGGATATGGATATGTGTAATGATATCAATGCTCTATTTGGGATTTTGTTGAAGACCAAGCTAAGGTGGATTGATCAAATTGATGGATTGATGATGATGATAACATTATTGAGGATACACAACAATGCAAGGATTTGATTGATCAGGATTGATGACGATAACATTGTTGAGGATGCACAACAATGCAAGGATTCATTGATCAAGATTGATGATGATAACATTGTTGAGGATGCACAACAATGCAAGGATAGTGTTAAGCAGCACAATGATTGAGAAGGATATCCCAAGATTATGAATTGATTGGATTCGATTGATCAAGATTTTGAAGCTTGATTTGGAACAAAATATGTTTGAATGATTTGATGTGACTCTTGATGGGTACGTTAGATGTGACTAATATTGATTGTGTGGGTCAATGTTCAATTGAAGATGAAGCTTGATAAGGAACATTTTCTCATCAAAATATTCCATGGGCTAGTGATTATGATTTTTTATCACAACTATTTGACCAATTTGGTTTCACGTTTTCCAATGTTCAGATCACCACATAAGTCAGAGGATATAGATCAAGATTTATTCCCGAAGCAAGATGCAAATACCTGCCCCCAGTTTCTAGCAATGTATGGAATTCCAAAGATGGATGCTTGGATAGGTGTGTGGATGGATATGGTAAGTATGCCAAGGATGTTGAGGATTATCTTGCGATAAGATAAGGTGTTTGGATCAAGAAAGCTCATTGGATAATGCTTCATGGCTCAGATAATACTACATAGGATAAGCTCAATGAAAATGGCCCATGTCAAGATGTTTACCATAACCAAGCATAAAGTGTGCACCAAAATTTCATCAAGATCAAGATAACTTGGACGATGGATGCAAATGGATAAAGATAGATTAAATAAATGGTTCATGGATGAAATGGATTTATTATGGCTGAGATGGATGGAATGATGGCTTTATTATGGATGGGATGAGATGCTTTCAACTGAACTGGCGCACATAGATGCTCAATTCCACACATGACACTTGTTTTCCAGGTTTTCATCATGGTCTTTCCCAAAGTGTCGCACATGCGGTTTTCACTAGAGGATGATTTTTTTTCTTTACTGTTTTCAATCCTTTTTCTAATTTTTTATTTTATTTTTATTTTTTTTTATTTTTATTTTTTTGAAATATTTTAAGCTCATGTTGAATCACAAGGTATTGCTGATGTAGATGCCCCTATCATAATGTGCCATCGATATCCTGCTTGAAGAAGTTGCTTTGCTAAGATATGTGCACTTGAATACAACTTTTGAGATTCTTGATTTGCTTTATTAATATCGGGGTGAACTCTATCTCTGTGTGCACATTGTGATAGAGTGCTTTCATAATCCTTATGATGAAGGGTTTCTGCCAATACCTAATCAATGTGAGAACTGGATATCATGTGTGGATGCGTGGATGGAGTGTGTTTAGGGATAACAGATGGATTGGTTGACAACTTGGAATTTTTTATTTTCCAAACTTGGGAAGATGAGCAATGATGGGTGGATACCATAGTGTGCATGGAATTAGGACCAACTACTTGATACACTTTATACATTGCTTGAAAAGCCTGCTTTTTCTTTTGCGGACATCCTTGATGGATACTTTTCCCTCTTTTATTTTTCCCCATAGTTTCTTTGACTGATGGAGTTTGATAGGGATAATATTTCTTTGTATTCTTTGGTATCCATATGTATTTGATTTTCCCATTATGCTTATCAGCTTCTTTTGCTTTGATAACATTCTTCGTACTTTGATTCAAATCTTTCTTTTGATGTTGGTCCTAATTCATGGATGGGGTGATGGTTGGATGAAGATTCATGGAGTGGTTGGTTGTAGTATTGGCACTAGTTTCATCATAAGGACTCTTCATGCTCCCTACGTTGATGTTTGCTTGAGATGATGTTGCCCCCAGTATGGTAGAAGTAGTGCCTTCATGCTTTGATTATGCCTATTTTGAGAGCTCTTGTTCAATAAACATGCTCTGATAAATGACCACTATAGATGACATTGTTTCAATTTTTTGCTCTGCTAACTCTAGATTATACTGTTCTGTCTAACTTGTTTCCTTGAGCGGATAATGTTGGATATCCGCATACCTAATGTCCTCGATCTAAATTTGGGATATATCTGATCCTGATGTTGATAACTCAGTTTGACTGTAGGAATTAATAATCTGCTCTTTTGTGTGACAAAATCTTGTTCTAGATGAAGATCATCTATGTGTCCATCTATAGAAAGCATCTCATGGGTAGATGGAGGAGTATGTGCATCTTGCATAGATAGGAGAGTGTACATTAGATCATTATAGTATCTTGAAGATACAAATTCTTGATCTTGAATGATTTCGGAGTTGCTTTTGACATGCTTTGGATCAAGTTCTTGACATGGGTTAGTTTCAAAGGATGGATTGCTTATAAAAGGTTCTTGGATGTCGTCATTAGGCATGGGGAATGGCTCAATATCCTCTTGGTCTTTGAGTGGACTTGGATCAAGTGTCAAGTTGAGGATTCCCTCAGTATCTGTAACCATGAGGTCAAAGGGGGTCAACATGTCTTGGAAGGGACCATTGCTAGACCTTGGTGAAATATTTTGATCATGCTTTGGAATAAATTCTTGAGATATGTCCTCTAACTCATAAGGCGATGTAGAGACATTTTCAATATGATCATTGGTCGATGGATTGTGCATTATGCGATAGGATTGAATAATCCTAACACTCCTTGAAATAGATCACTAAAAAGTGGCTCTTGATGTATGGTGAGTTGTTCATCGGATGGGGTGGAAATATCTTCAAGGTGCTCATCGATGGAGAGATCTTGATCGTTGTTTTCAATAATTGTGGTGAAGGGATTTCCAATGTTTTCAACCATAAGGTCAAATGATGTTGACATTTCTTGGATTGGATCATTATTGGTTGGTGGATTTTGATCATGATTGAAAAGTGACTCTTGACATATGTTGATTTGATCATTGGATGAAGTAGGCATAGCTTCAAGGTGCTCAGTGATGGATTGATCTTGATCCTTGTTCTCAACAATTGTCATTTTCCATGCTTGTTCTTGTGTTTGTTGGGTAGCTTGAGAGGCTTGGGAAGCTTGGGTAGCTTGATCGGTGTGGGTAGCTTGATATTGTTGAAGCACTTGTTGGTAGGCTTGATGTTCTTTTAGTGCAATGTTACAATATTGACTTATTGCACTTGGTTTTGGTGGTAGTGGTGGTGTATTTGGAATCGTGTTGGATGTAGTGACAAGTGTTTGAGATAGACTTGGAGCGATCACGGTAGTGAGGGGTTGAGATATGATGGGTGTGATAGTGGTGGTTGGAGTGATTGAGGTGATAGGAATGGTCGGAATGACCGAGGTGATAGATCCTTGGGAGACCAAATTTTGATTTTTCAGGATTGATGTTGTCATTTGATTAGATACCATATGTTGGTACAATGTTGATGGTATATTCAAAGGTTTTGATGTGATGACATGATTCATATTAGGTGGATTGATTTGGATGGAGTGATTGGTGCTAGGTAAAGGGGGAAGCCCTAAACCAAGGAATGATGTTGATATGGGTAATGGTGGTGGAGATGCCTCTTGGCATAATGACTCAACTATTTTGGTAAGTGTAGCAATTTGATCTCACCAAATTTGCTCTTTATTTCGATCTTGACTCCCTTGATATAGTTGATTTGGTTTTTGTTCAAGCAGATTTGGGGTGCATACTTGTGGTTTTTGAATGGGATCATGGACAAATAGATTTTGGACATTGTTCTGACTTGGGATGATGTTCAAATTTGGCATGATAGGTTGAAATTGACCATTGTTCATGTTTGGAATATTCGTATGATTTGAAAATGTATCCCTCCCAAAGTTTGTTGGATTCATGTTTGGAAAACTTGTACTTGGTACATTCTCATTTGGCATGTATGGATTTGGTGGGATAACGTTGTTTGTTTGAAGGCTCATGCATTGATTGTTCGGTTGGTGGACTTGTAGGTTTGGATTTAGATCTACCATCGGGAAAGGTGTTCCAATATTTTATTTGGGAATACTCACACTTTTTGTGCCATTGACATTTTTATGAGGTAATGATCCCTTGTACAGATTGTATAAATGTGAGTGTTGATAATCAATCGGAATTGTAAGGCTTTGAAAGTTCAATTGATTTAGATTACTCATGGTGTATGGATCAAGTTTGTATTCCATGTTCTCCTTTTGTTTTGACCTTGTTGTAAAAGTGAACTCTAAGGTTCTTAGGACCAATGATGAGATGATGAATGAAAGGGGGTGATGATATGAGTGTTGAACGTTTAGGGAATTTGGATCAATGCTAGACTTAGGGTTTGATTCTGATTGGTTTGATTGAATTTGGATAATGAACTTGTAAACCCTAAGATGTTAGATGTGATCTTAGGATGAATTTGTTCAAAGGATTGCTAATTCAATTAATTATATGAGAAAGAATGCATTCCCACACACCTAACTAAATGAATGATTTTGATATTGATGATTTACGTAAGTCTAGAATGATGTTTCCAAAGACCTAAAGTTGTTTGGTAGGATGGGTTTTTTGATAGATGTTTTGGGATGGGTGAAATGTTTGATTTGATCCTAAATGAACCTAGGAAGGACTTGTTTACCAGGCCAAGATAGTGAAGAACATGCCTTTCTCTAAGAGTAATTCAAAATCAAAAGACCAATGTTTGCATGAAAACCATATGACCAAAAGATGCCAAGCACATGTGTGGGGTCCAATTGATTCAATCTTTGCTTAATGGATTATTTTTACCACAAACACACTCTTGATTAGGTTTTTCAACTGAATCTCCAATGTCCTAATTCTCTTTCATCCCACAAAGTGCATTATGCGGAAATCGAGGAAATCAAGGAAAAGGTTACCTAAAGTTGACTTTAGTAGAGGCAAATTGAGATGAAATCCAAATGTTTAGAAGCCTCTAAGGATACGAATCCCAAGGGAAAGCAATAACATGTGAATTTTTTCAAGGATATTTGCTTCTCCTAAAGGGTTTGCAATTTTGATGATTCATTGAATGTTGGTTTTCAAATGTTTTTGATTAAAGCACTGTGTTTTCAAACCACAAGCAATATGACGTCCTAGCTCAATTGGTACGTTTTTCTTGGTGGGCTTGCCTCATGCCCTTCATAGAAGAGATGATTTTACATGCAACCAAGGAAAAAATATAAAGGTATGTTAAGAATGAAGTCTTAACCTCTATATTTCAACCAAGATCAGATATGGCAAGTAACTTCTTGGAATCTAAGTTCCAAACTTTGATAAACTCGCTCAATGGAACAATTGGTCACTACAAAACAAGGGTTATAGTTCAGACTTTTCATTCATGGAGATTGACCCATACGGCGAGAGTCCCCTTTCGGATCCATCTCGTCAAAGCCAACCGTGTGATATTGGTGTTTACTCCAATACCCACATTTATATCCTAGTTGGAAATACTCTTGGCTTTAGAGTGTTGCCGGTTGAGTCGTTCCCTTAGGTGAGTACTTTTTCCCCAAGGCAGGACCTCTAGGATAAACAAAAGTGAATGAAGAACAATATTCGTAACTCGATCAATCCTTGTTGGCAACAAGGAGATAGAATATATGCAACAAAGCCCCCACTCACACTCGTACAATATGTTGTTCAATTTTAAGCCCAAATCGAAGTGTGGAGGTGATTATTTTGTCTTAACCCAAAGTCATGAAAAAAGCCTTTTGATTCTCAAGATCGCTATAAAGCACAAGAGAAGCGCATACGTCCTTTTCCAATGCCTTTAGTCTAAGTAAGCCCTCACGAAAAACAAAGCTACGCTTGTTCTTTTTAGATCCAAAAAGAAAAATGTGAGTTCGTTTTAGAGCACCAAATCACAAGTGAAAGGCATTTGTTCAATTTGTTAATACAATAAATGAAATCTAGTAATTTGTGATCCTAAAGTTTGTTTTAGCCTTTGTAAGAAATGGAAAATGTCCTTTTTAAGCCCAAACAAAAATTAATGTCCTAAGAGGGAGAAGATAACAAATTCTTAAAGAAGTGTTAAAAAACACTTTGATTTCGTAAGACATAGCCCTCATGCTCCTTCTTTCTTCGATTTCGATTTCCAACCTACAAAGAAGAAAAACCAATCAAATTCTGGAAAAACACAGAAATTAAAAAGTAGAAAATAGAGGAAAAATCAGTCATAAATCAAAAGCATGTGCTAAAATTAAATTTTCCCTTTTTACTATCTGCCAGCATCGCAACTCATGAAGGCGTCATAGTTTTTTCTCCCAACGATGCCCTCACAGCACCACTTACCAGTCAGCAGCACTTTGTGTCAGAATAGAGAGCTCAATTGTGTCGCAATTTTTGCCCAAAGTTGCAGTTTGTGTCCAACATCACTGTTTAATATTTTTTTGAAATTGTCTGCAGGTCGACGAGTCCAGCGGTGGAGTTTAAAATTCAAAAATCTTGGTGAGACGAGTCTAGTGGCACAGTTTGTGTTTCAAGCGATGCCATATAGTAACGCGGATGAGCCCGTGGTGCCAAAATAGCGATGGTGATGAGCCCACGGTGCCAAAACAACGATGTTGACGAGCCTGTGTTGGAATTTCCTGTGTGTGAAGAAAAACGTAGAATTTTCAAGAAAAGATTAGAAATAATGATAGCCAGCCCTCCTTCTATCACCAAATGTGCAAACCCCAACCTTGGTACCTACAAAATAAAGAGAATAAACACCTCAAGTTAGATATTGCAAGCCAAAACAAGGATTCCCCATGAAATCCATTTACAACTTCAAACTAGGAATGAAAATAGCAAAGAACACAATGAAAATGACAAAACAAAGATTAAATCCTAATTAGATGTGCAAACTCATGATCCCATGGGGGAATTGGTGCCAATTTGATGTGAAAATTGGCCCTTTCCCAATTCCTATGATGCAAGCTTCGAATGTTGAAGAGATTGATCCACTTTGTTGGTGAAGAATGGAGACTCCAAGCCAAAAATCTGCAAAACCTAGCTATGACTCAATAATAATGGATAAATTTCAAGAGATATTTGAGCATGGTAACTTTGCTTGGATTGTGGATGATAAAATGAGGATATGAGCTCTTTATTTATAGAATTTCAAGATGGATGAATGTCCAAATTTGAGCAATGTGGGACTAACATTCATCCAATGATATGGTGCCACTTGTCAAGCTATGAATGGATGATGGATGTGCAAGATTTGGGGTTTGTGCCAATAAATGCATAATATTTGAATTTCAAATTTGTTGAAATGACATGCAAGAGGGAAGGGAAAATGCAATAAATGCCACTTGGCTCAAGGCAAAGGACATGTAAGAGAATTTATTGCCTTGTTGGATGTACATGTTGACTTGGAATTTTTGAATTCAAATTGAGAGAATATTCCAAAAGATGCCTTGTGAGGAAAATAGAGATTTAATAAATGAATTAAATCTATTTTCATGTGCAACTTGCATTATCTAAAGGATGTGACATGAGATGAGATTAAATTAATCAAGGGTTAATTAATTTAACAAGAGATTAGATGATGTGACCTATTTGACTCAAATTTATGGATTTATTTAAATCAAACAAGAGAATATGACAAGAGATTAATTAAATAAGGATTTTGATTTATTTAATTAAAAGAGATGGTGTTAGATTAAATCAAATAAGGTTTTAATTTATTTAATTTAATGGATAGACTTTAGAGATTTAATCAAATAAATTGATTATTTAATTAAATAGGGGTAATTAGATCAGATGGATTGATTTAATTAACAAGAGAAAGTGACTTAATTAGACAAAATGATTTATTTAATTAAGAGAGGACTATTGATGAATTTAATCAGATAGGGGGATTTGATTAAATGGTTAGACCGAGGGATGATTTAGGGAGAAACGATGTTAGTAAGTTAGGATCAGATGCACGATGTTAATCAGTATATTTTACGTGTCTACACTAACCCTGGTGGAGGATTTGATATAGTGAAAATTATAGTTGGGGAAAGGTTGTCCAAATACTTGGCCTACTTGATCTTACACCATTTTGATTGCAATTTTGAATACATGTATCAAACCAATTTGGCACCTAGAGATTGATTCCTTGCTAACAAGTTGTGAATTCCTGCTCCCCTTTAAGCTTTTACACACAAATATTTTCTAAGGAGATTAAAGGGATTTTATTTTTGTTTTACATGTTTCCTTTCCATGAAAATTTTCTTATTATCTTATCTATTTCTGCAATAATAGATTTTTGGGCTTTTAAGACAGCCATATAATAGTTGGGAATAGCTGATAATATTGTTTTAACCATTAAGATCCTCCCTGAAAGCAATAGCCATCTCCCTTTCTAAGCAATAATTCTACATGGTATGCTATGTATAATTTTGTCCCAATATGACACCTTATTAGCCCCTATAAAAAAAGGTATCTCAAGATACTTACAAGGAAAATCTACAATCTGAAAGCCTAAGAGCTTTACAATCTCTCTTTAATCCTACTTTTGTATTAAAAATATAGATCCTTGATTTACTTGCATTTATTTTTTGGCCTAAGGAAAGAGAGTATTTATCCAATATGCTTTTTATTTGTTTAGCCTCTACTAAAGTTGCTTTTCCAAACAAAATAGTATCATCAGCAAATCCTAGCTACATTTTATTTAGTTTGTCAATATTTCATATTTTTTTTCTTTATTACTTGGATGTTTTGGCACTTAGAAAAGTCTTTTTTGTATGGAAAGACTTCTTTTGAGCTTTTCTATATGTATTTGGATAGCATGTTGTCCTTTTTGGGCATTGTAGGAATATTTTGAATGCACTTTCACATTTTTAAATGCACTAAGATAAAGTTTCACTATTGTGTATGTTTTTGAGGATTTCGCACATCATGTTGTGTCGTATTTTATACTTGCACTAATTTATAAAATACTATGAGAGGTTTATTGTGTGTACTTTTTATTTGCAATCACAACCTTTTCTACCTTCATACATGTGTGTCTTGGTTCGCACACCCTTTTTTAGTTGCAAGTACTTTCTTATGTATGTTTGCATGTTATTTCTTCTCTTTCATGAACTACAATGTGACACAAAATTTTAATGGAACTATCATCCCTCTCGCTTGTTAGCATTATGGGGGGTTTCATACTATTGGTTCTAATGCTTCCTTGGTTTCATTTTGGAGTGAGCTATGTATTTAGTTTGTGTTCCTATGTACTAGACCTGGATGCACTGACTAGTTACCCATGCATTTGGATGAGATGGAGCACTTACCATATAGATAATATTGCATTCTATTTTTCAAAGATGACCTTTCATCCTCAGTTTATTTGTTTCTTCAAACTATTGGAACCTGTAATTTTTACTTGTAGTTTTCCTCGTATTGGTTAATTAATGTTGTTGGGGCCACTCATTCATATTGATGTTCCATCTTTATCTTCAGTTTTCAAAGTGTTGCCTTTATTTTCCATCTAATCATTGTTTGAGTAGTTTCATTAGGGTAACTCATTCACATTTTTGTCATCTTCATCCTAATCTTCATCCTAATTTTAGAGATGTTCTTCAGTTTTGGCACTATAACAGTCATCATTTGACAATTATTTGTAGTTTCCTCATACTTATATGACATTATTCATATTCCTATTATTTTGGAACATTGTTTTGGAGGTTTCTTAGTCCTTCATTTGTATTTCTCTCTTTTAGAGAGGAGTTTTTCCCATGAGGTTTCCTCCTTTTCTTCAGTTATGAGAGATTTTTTTATTTGTAGATAGGTAACTCATCATGCCTAGTTGTCAAGACCCATCATTTTCATTTTATAAATTCATCATTTATATGTTTTATTACTCTCTAAGTTTAAACTTAATCAAGATATTTGATGTGGTAAAAGCAATCTCATTAATTGAAGATTAACTCAATTGAACCCATAAAGTAGGTATACCTTGGTTTCATTTTCAAACATCTTGACTTCCAAATAATGACAAAGAGAAAACATGGAAATGCATTACCAAACATTATACCAAGGTTCTATATCATTAAACAAACATTAGTTTCTTAGGATTAAATCACTCCAAGGGAAAAGCATGTCTTTCACCACCTTGATCTTGTAAACAAATTCCCTCATAGGTTCAAACATTAGGATCAACCATCCCATCCATATCAAATAATTTTACATATCATCTCACAAACAACTTTGAATTTTTGACACATCATCCTAGACTTAACTTATCATCAATCAACAAACCACCTAGTTTAGCTATATGTTTGGAAATGAATCCTTTTTCATACATTTAGTTAAATTAGCAAACAATCCTTTTGGAAAAGTTTATCCTAAGGTCACAATTTCATTAGCATCCTTATCCAAACATCAAATGTATCAAACCTTCATTATAGTGTTGTCCAATATTTGAAAGTTCATCATCCATATCACTCACCCTTTCATCATCCATTCACATCATTGGTCCTAAACACCTTAAAGGTTCACTTTTACCAAAATTTTAATCAACCCAATATTTCCAACAATATAAATCCCAACACAATACTCCCAATGTTGATCCAAAATTTATGGTAACAAAAAGATCACAATACAAGAAAGACATGGAGGAAAACAAAAATTCATCTACCATGAGTGATCCCAACCAACAAGAATTTGATCCTAGAAGTTACTCAACCCCATCACAAAATCCACCTCAAACTTCATTAGAAATGGTGTATGAAGTAGAAGATGTTACTAAAAATCCACTTGAACTCATCACAGAGGAACTACTTGAAGCACAACAAGATCCCAAAACTCACCATCTCATCAACACATTAATGAAGTTGAACCCTACACAATACATGATATCCTTGGAAAAGGAAGGAGAAAAACTCCCTTCCTCATTCGATTTGGACACAATTAGGGAACAACATTTAGGAAATGTGGCTTCTATTCCTCAAACATCCATTTCGCAACCTTTGGTGCGAGGTGTTGTTCAATCTATAACCCAACCATCTTCATTACATGTGCCAAGTCAACCTTGGACTACTAGCCTTGCAACTCAACTTGGAACCAACCTTGGTCTCACTCCAAATCTAGGAACCAACACAACTTTGGGTACACAAGACACAACTATCCCTCAAAACACAAATTGGACACCAACATTTTGTGCCCAACCATATGCTTCCACTACAACAAGTACCCAAAGTATTCCTATTGTTCAAAAAATTCAAGTGAGTCAAACACCCCAAGTGGAACAACAAGGACAACTGAACACCATCATGCAAGGTCAATCCTTAACACAACAATGTTAAACGTCAAGTCATCCAATTGATGTACATCAAATCAATTGGTTCCACAAGTCACTCAAACCAACCAAGGAAACACATAAAACCCATTGGTCATAAATCCCATCAATCAAGGAAACTCCTTAGTCCCAAATCAAACACATTAAGGAAATGCATCCAATTCATTGGTACCTAAAAATCAAATCAATCAAGGGAACCCTTCCAATAAATTGATCCAAATTCAAAGTATGCCACTAACATCACAACACCAAGTGGTACCATCTCAACCTTTGGTCCCCAAAATAATGCAAAATCAAATGGGACCTCAAGCTTACATTCCTCCACCCCAATCTCAAATTTTACAAGGAATGATAGCACAAAATCAAGGACAAAATATGCCAAATCCAAATCTAATGTCCAACCCTCAAAATCTCATCACACATCAACCACCCCACAATCAACTCAACCCACAAATCACTCACAACATAATCCTCCAAAATCCACCACTTGTTCCACAAAATCAAAATATATCAAGCCAATACATGTGCAAACAAGTCAATTCATCCCAAACCAAAACACCATCCCATCATCACAAGGATAAAATGCATTGGCTTATCAACAACCTATTATCAATCAACAATAACAACAAGCTCACTCACTAGCACAACAACAACAAGATCAATTACAATCCCCGCAAAAACAAGCTCAATTGCTAGCACAAAAATAATAGGCTCAATTACAAGCCCAACAACAACAAGCTCATTTATAACCATAACAAAAAACCCAACAACAAGCACAACAATACGCTCAACAACAAGTGCTTGCACAATAACAACAACAATAGAAACAACAAGGCTTGTACTGTATGTAACCCCCAACAATCATATGCAAACATGCAACAAAATGCCTTGAACCCAACTTCGCAAAGAGTATACACTACACCTCCCCCACTATGACCATTACATACACAATATCAAAATCCTCCATACACACCATATAACACACCCCATATCAAAATCCCACATTTAATTCATCTACTATTCCATAATATAACATGTATGGTCCACCCTCCAAACCCGTAAGATGATTTTTCCTCACAAATTCGGGTGCTCACACAACAAATCCAAGACATCCAAGCAAGAAAAGCCAAGAAATCACACGCACAACAGGACTTGTGTCCATACCTGTTCAATAGAAACATTGCAATAATACCAATCACGCCTAGATTCGAGATCCCTAAGTTTGAAAAATATAAAGGGCAGGGAAATCCAAAGGATCATATCAAGAAGTTCTACGTAGCATGCATGGAAGTTGCATACAATGACTCATATTTGACATGCCTTCTCCCACGAAGTTTGGGAGGCCAAGCAATAGAATGGTTCTCACATTTACCTCTTGGGATTCAAACCTTCCAAGACATAATCGATCAGTTTGTGGATCACTTCTCCTACAACCTAGACATGGATTTAAGATTGGAATAACTATACACCCTAAAACAAAATAAGGGTGAATCCATTGTGAATTTCTTACATTGATGGAGGCATCTAAAGCAAGTAAAAGAAAATGGCCCATTCCCGAAGAGCAACAAATAGGGATCATTATTTTCAACATAGACACATATATATCCCTTCAATTGAAAATGCAATGTCACATCATACAAAGAGATTATCCCTAGGGGCCTTAATATTGAAAGATCCCTTATTGTTTAAGAAAACACACAAGCATACAAGGACAACCACACATTTACTAGTTCCAATTACAAACCCCACTTTTGGGCCAAGAACAAGAACATTACTAATGATGGTTTCGTTGATGCAAAATTGGTCCTAAGTGCTCTAAGACAAAAAAACACCCAACCAATAAACACACAAGAGAACACATAACAACCAAACATGCAACTACAAAGAAATCAACCAACAATCAATGTTGCAAACACTCAAAGAGGGCCACAAAGACCAAAAAAATCTCCTAGAGAACAATTCACTCCCTTGTGGGAACCTATGGAAGAAATATTGAAGAAGTTGATACAATTGAATCTTATCACACGCCCATATTTCAAAAATTACCAAGAACCACAAGTCAAACCTCCTAGCTATAGAGAGGATCATTTTTGTGAATTTCATCGATAAAACAGCCATAACACACAAAAAAAAATTAGACTCAAGAATCTAATCCAAGATCTTATTGAACAAGGATACATCGATGTTGACAAAAAAATTAGGGAATGAAAATCTAAAAATTTACAAAAACTCCAATGCCTGGTCATGGGAAAGCGAAAGATTCAAGAAAGGAATCAAGCTCAAATAATGTAAGTCAAACAAATGATAACATGGTGGGACACATTCGTGTCACTTATTCATCACAACATGAGGAATTAGACATGCATCAATATACTATTTTAAAACAAATTCCACACCAATCAATAGTGTCTAGCAATATTTCATACCATAATGGCATCAAGTATATATCAGATTGTGATATCTCTCCCTCGTATGAGTTCATGATTAGGAATATTGAAGAAATTCCAAAGAAGCAAGAAATATCTCTTATTTCACCCATACCTACAAACTATTGTGAAGAGTCTTTTACCGATGATGTATCATCCACCCAAGGATCATTTCAAGCAGAGGCTCTTGAGGGTAACAAAAGTTGCTCTAAATCAAGTCAAAATCAAGATTCCATATCCCCACAACATTTCCATGATTTGCATACTATATTCCAATCTATAAGTGATACTTGCTCTACCATAAGTCAAGATGAAGAGCTCACTTCCCCAAATTATGATCATGACTTGATGGGCATCTTCCAAACCATTGAAAATTTCAAAGATACCCATGAGATATTTCCTTATGATGAACATGTAGACATTTTTCATTCAAAACAAGGGTCTCCCACTCTTAATATATCTCCACATAAGAGCAGGAATCAGTTGATATTCTTGATTCTTATAGTGATTGTACATCATCAACATCTCTAGTATCGGCATCAATATCTTTTGAAGTAGTATCAACAAAAGACACATTCCCAACTGAAGATATTGAGTATAATGATATCTTGGAATCAGAGCAGACAGTTAATATTCCTCAACAGCAAGAACCAATGGCAATATCATGTGTCCACGACAAGTCATATTTAGTGGTCATTAATCAAAGAATACATTACCAGTGCAAAGGATTATGTCTTATTGAACATAATATCTCGAAACTAGCAAAATCAAAGCATGGCAGTAATGCCTCCACAATACTAGGGGAAACTTTGTCCAGTGTAAACACCAACATAGGGGGCACAAAGAATCCTTATGATAGAAATATTTCCAATACTACAACTAACCATATCATGAACCCACATCCACCCATCATCCCATTCCAAATTGGTACCAACACAAAAAGAAAGATTCGTATCAAAGTAGAAGATCATCAAAGCAAAAGAAGTAGTGAATCAAAATAGATAGAGAAAATACAAATGGATACCAAAGAATACAAAAGAAGATCATCCCTATCACACTCCATTAGAGAAACTATGGCACAAAGTCAAAAGGGGAAATGTATCCATCAAAGATGTCCACAAATACAAAATCAAGCTTCTTAAGTGGTGTACAATACATGTATATCAAGCAGTTGGTCCTAATCTCATGCAAACCTCCCATCATTGCTCATCTTCCCAAGTTTGGAGAATCAAAGGTTCCAAAATATGAACCAATCCATCTCATATTCCTTCATGCATGTCACTGTATATACTTCATTCATGATATCCAATTCTCATGTTGACCAAGCTTTGGCAACTACTCTTCATCATAAGGATTTTGAAGGCACTCTATTACAATGTGCACACATAGATGAGGTTAATTCTAGTATCAACAAGGCAAATTAGAATTCTCAAAAGTTGCATTCAAGCACCTGTATCTTAGTAAAGTAGCTTCTTCAAGAATGATATCATTGGAATGTTATGACAGTGGCCTCTACATCAATACCACTAGGTGGTTCAACATGATAGTAAAATCTTCAAAAAATTAAAAAAAAATCCAAAAATCAAGAAAAAATAGTAAAGATAAAATTATCCTCTAGTAAAAACCATTATGATGGCACTTTGGGCAAGTACTATGATGAAAACCTAGCAAACATGTGTCATAAGTAGAATCAAGTGTATATATGGTCCTTTTTTAGATGGACGTATCTCATCTCCTTCGTGATAAATCCAATATCCCCTCCATCCATCCAATCCATCATTATCTAGATCTTCCAGTTTATCTTTATCTCTACAAAGGTTCGACGTATACTTCAACCCTGCTCATGGAAAAGTCTTGACATGGTATTTTTTATCCCACTTTATCTTATGAAGTCCTATTGCCTATCTAGTATTTTTAAAACAAGGCGTATACTCTTCACATGATTATGCATTCACTATCTTGATTTGCTCATTAAAATATGAAACATTGCTAAACACTAAAGGAGGTTCTTGCACTCATGTTTTCAAATAACTCTTGATCCATGTCTTCTATCTCATAATGTGACATCTACATTGTGAACTAGGTATCGTTTATCAAAAATTCAAAACACTTGTAGAATCTCAAAAATCCAAAAACACCTGTAAAATCATCAAAACATGCAAATCACATCAAAATTCCTAAATAGGTCAAAAATTCAAAAACTTATTTAAGCATGGTTGTTGAACTACATTTTCTCTGAGCTTGAACATACGCAAGGCCATCTTTGATGAACCCCTGAGATGCATTAGGTCAATCCTTTAGGAGTTCATCACAATAAACTAATAATCCATCAATGTTCATATCTCATCAATAAATAGTTAATGGTCCTGGTGTTAGTTGAACTATGTCATCTTTACGTGTATAACATAGGCAAGGCCATCACTGATGAGCCCCTGAGGCATTAGGATAGTTTCCCCTTAGGTCTTGGTCTTGATCTAAACTTGGAAAACACAAAAACATTTGAAAAACTTGAAAACACAAAACATTAGAAAACATTCAAAAAACCCTAAACAGCCTCAAATAATTAAAAACCTAAACATTGACATACACCAAAAAGATCAAAAACAACCTCAAAACATTGCAAAACATCAAAAACATTGAAATACACCAAAAATTCCAAAACCACCCATCCCATTTCACTTTTACCCACAATAAACATCCATCCATAATAAATTGATCATCATCACCCTCACCCTTTGGTAACACAAATTGAAACAGGTACAACAACTAGAAAGAAAAACCTTTAAACATCAAAAATAAAACTCTTGATCAAATTGTCAAACATGTCAATTGAACCTTATATCAATGGTCAAGTTCAAAAAACCTATAAACCTGCTAGCATCCACTAACATGTCCTAGGATACATCTCTCCTACAATGGGCATTATCATTGGAATTTATTTTGGATACTAATCCTCTAAAACAACATCTCTTTGGCAAGAGATATGAATGAAATTGACTATCTGTTCATTTAGATCTTTTCTTATGATTTATCTTATTGACCCATTCCAAGAACCTCTCAATGATTTCTATCAAAATAATTTAAAGAGAAAGGAATGGGGCATTGATCATTATCTTTCATTATTTGTGCTTGCCAGATGTTCTTGTAATACAACCTTGGTTCAAATACTTGCTTTGTTGTGGGTGTAGCTCAGGTCATTTTGAACAAATTGTTGACTATGGTGTATGCTTTAATCTGAAATATTTTAAACTTCTAAACTATATTCCAGCAAGGTTTTCTTATGTCAGGTGTGAGAAAGGATACTCTTGTCTGTTTGCAGAGTCAAATTCCATCGCATCAGATACAAAGCCATCCTGGTTATCAATACCTTGATGCATTGTGTCTATGTGTTATATCAAAGTAAGGAATGATATTGAATGAAGTATCCCAATACCTGAAACAAGAAAATCATCTTTCTTATCACCATATCTAATAAAGTCTCAAATAATCATGGGCTTGTTGGACTTCTGAATCAATATCAAAAACAAGGGTTAATTAATCTCCATCTCATTCTTCTACTTCTATCTCATTGTATCAATTTTATTCTTCTATCTTTACTAATAGTTCTATCCAAGTATTGAATCTTTGTGATATATCAAATATACATGAGGCCCCATGGCTGATGACTATCTATAAATTATAAAATTTGTCTACATCAAATATCTGATCTTTCTAAAGAAGTATCTTTGCATCTTCTTTGAGATGAACTAATCCTGAATCCTTTTTGTGCTCTCGACCTAAAAAATTTTGCTTGATCTCTCAAGGGGGCAATATACCAGCATAATTCCTTCCATTGGGGCATAGTGGGGCATCCAACAAATTAGGAATTTTTTAATTTTTGATCTAAGTAGTAGCATAAATTTGAAAAGCATCAGTCTTTGAAGGTCAATGTAATAGGTACCTCACTTCAAAGAGGGACAAAATGTAGACACTTAAAGTCATCCTAATCAATATTGCACATCTGAATTTGATTACTAACACTATTTTCATCCTAATTCACCTCTTTTTGACCATTTAATTAATAATATTAATTGTTTAATTTTAAAAACTCATCGTTTTTCATCTATTAACTAGAGTCAATTTTATCAAGTTAATTAATCCCCTTTCATGCTAATTTTAATCCTATTTAATTAGATAATATGAATTATTTAATTAAATTTCTTATGTCTTCTCACTGAATTAAATAAGATCTTAACTATTTAGTTGAATGCTATTAATTTCGCCCTTTTATTAAATAAGTTTTGTTTAATGAAAACCCTAATTTCATCTATCTTGCATAATTAAGTAATTTCTTAAATTACTTTATTAGCTAATTTCTCTCACCCTCCCACTTGCAAGGGAATATTCCCCTTGAATATTCCTCCATTTGCACTTCTCCAAAATGAAATATCTTGTAACAAACTTCCTAACAACTTCCTAATTTTTAGGAAGTGTGCTTCTTTGAATCAATGAGATCCATTGATTAAAATCCTTGATCCTTGTCAACTTGCATTCTCATCCATTGATGGGAATCCTTGATCTATGCCATCTTCTCTCATTGCTTTTCATCCACTGATTGATCAAATCAATCTTGACCATTGATTCAACTATTGTTCCTATAAATAGTCCTCATTTCTATGAGAAAAGGATCCACTTTCATTTAGAGTAACTAGACTATATAGTGAATTTTTGAGCATTCTCCATTAGCATTTCAGCATTTAGCATCCATTTTAGCTTAGCTTTGCATCCATTTTTCATCAATCTTCATTAATGGAATCCATTTGAAAGCTTGTTTCAACTAAGGGCTTGGGAAAGGGCTGACATTCCACATAAATTTAGCACCAATCCCCCAATGGGATGAGGTTTGAGGCATTAGATTAGTTTCCATTATGCATTTCTAGTTAGTTTCTTGTTTAATGGCTTATTTGTTTGATGTTTTGAAGTATTTCATTGAAAGCTTGACTTTACTAGTTAGATTTTGGTTTACTTCTTGTGGATCTACCATGTTTAGCTTAGGTTATGACCATGCTCACACTTATCATGTGGGATATCATCATCATCAAATGATATAGAATGATGCTCCTTGTTGCCAATAGACTCAACCAAAGAGGAAACCAATTGTATAGTATTTTGGAACTTATTTGTATCTTCTCCAAAAAAATTATATAATGTATTTATAAAAAGTGATGTGCACACTAAATCTCTTAATGATATTTTGGTGTGTGTGATTTGTAATAGTTGAAAATTAATAAAATTATTAGAATTTTTGGATTTGACTTGAGGCGTGTAGGAGATATATTAAATGTGTTGGATGGAAAAATTAGTGGTGGTAATAAATCATCTTGACCTCTAATCATTGATGTGTATGCCTAAATTATATGTTATAATCATGTGATTCAAGGGCAACATAAAAAGTAGGTATAGTAGAGACATAAGAAATATGATAAAATAAGGATTATTTGCAAAAGATAAATCATGACAAGGAATATCTTGGTTCATACTAGTTATCCTTGTGTGTACTTAGGATAGAGAAATAAGAAATGAAAGTATGGGCCAAATTCATAAAGGATGTGTAAAGAAAACAAGATGAATCTAACCATTAAAAATCTCTACCATTGAAGGGTAATCTAAACTTGCTAATTAATCATATTTTATTATCTAAGTGTTCATAATTAGGAAATAAAATTATTTTACATGTAAAGAGCTATCTATAGAACCATCATAGTCCTCATGTAATAGTTCATTGCTAATTCTCAAAATGCCATAATGTAATCAATAAGTGGTTATAACAATGTCACAACCATCCACGTGAAAAGATAAATAAGAATCATCATAAGGTGTGGCATCATCATGGGATTTATGAGTAAAGATAGCATGAGATATAAAAGATAAATCATTATGTATAAGAGGATCTATATTTTATTTAGAAAGCATGACTCTATGGATGTATACATGGCATGGAATATGGAAGAGACATCATGATAAGGTGTAAAAATGCCATGGATGGCTAAGTTGTATAGAATCATATCATATTTTTCATCATACAAGATGCATCACAAGGTAAAGCCTCATTAGATGTTTATCCCTCACTGATCATCATCAATCTCATAGACAAGTAAAATAAGTATAGCTTAAAAAGATATGATGATTACTAAAAAATTCCATGTTCAATCCCTAAGGAAAATATAAAATATGGTAGAGAAACACATCCATGAAGGAAATATTCTTATCCTTAGCATAATATATCATCAGAGTATATCAAGGATAGAAGAGTGATGTGCTATCAAGGATAGGAACGTATCAAAGTCTTAAATATATGCATACATATCAATCAAGTGACCTAGATGAAAAAAAATGTTTATCACTAAGTATAATTAAACCCTAATTAAAGTATGATGAGAATATGTAAGAAAATGTGAATCCAAACCCTAATGAATCTAAAAGTGAAGCATCTAGAGTTAGAATTATAGCAAATCTAAGAACCTAAAAAAGCAAACTTATAATTCTAAGATTGATCCCTAGGGGGTGTAAGAGTAGATGGATTCACCAAAATTGTAAAGGAAAAACACTTCTCTCTTGATGCAAATCTAGGCTAATTAAATTAAATACATTTAAAGAAAGTATAAATTAATCTAGATTAATTAATTATAGTAGTTGGGAATTGATAACTAAAATGAAGTACTTAAAAATTAACTATGAAAAATTTGTTCACTTAGTTTTGGGAACTATAATGAATGTGTATCCCACTTGTTGATGGTATTGAACTCAATGCTCATAGTTTAAAAAATGTCATAGGTTCAAAATAGATGAAAATCTCTATATGGATCAAGCTTGTATTATGTGAGATAATTCTTATTCTTCATGAAAGTGTCTTCATGCATGGAAATGCTCTAAAGTTTGTGAGATTGAACTAGCTCAAAGTAGTTTGTTGAAAATTATCACACATTGTCTCTTATATGTGTTGAAGGGCTCACAATATTTACAATCATGGAAGAATATCAAAGACAATAATCTCAAACATGCAAGTGTCCTAGATGATTTTGATGCAAATTTAGATTTTTTTAGTACTATAAAACATGTTCGTAAAATGATTCTCCTTGTAATGCTTAAGATTTTTTAAATTCTAACTTACAAATTGATTACACATTAAATATCGAGACATAGCAATAAATCATGAGAACGCATATCAAATTGAATCATAATAGCTAGTGAAATAAATGTGAATCAACAAAATTTAAATTTGAAGTTTAAAATTTTTGAATTTCAAGAATCAAATTTACATGGTGCAAAAATAAACCTTCATACTATGAAATTGATCCAAAATAAAGACATACAAATATTAAGATGATACATATATATTAAAATAAATACAATAAAAAACAATAAATTTCTCACACATAATATGTAAATATATAGATAAAAATATGTATAAATAATGTGCAAATATATATAGAAATATATATAAATAAAAATAAAAATATATCACTAATTGATATATAATTACATTAAGATATTCCAAAACACATTCCACCATAACAGACCCAAAACCAAATGGGAATTGGCATTATACCATTTCTAATAATCTTAGGTCGTTGAAGTGGGCCCAATGATCACTTGCATAAGCTTAAAAACAGTAAACCCATTTGGAAACCATCCATGCGTGCGAGTGCCTCTGAAACTGCCAGATTTGTGGAAACAGAGATAGACTCTATTGCAAGCAACCAAACCAGTACATTTCATTTGATTTCAAGCTTAACATTTGCTTCAGTCGGTAGAAAGAAACCGAAAATAGAGTTCTATTCCAAAGGAAAATTCTAAATCTAAAACAGGCACCGAAAAGGAATATACTTATGGAATGCAGAAGTAGATTTACAGAGACTTAGGTAAAGGTTCCCAATTGGTACGCGCAGGAGTCCATTTGGGGCACTTGGGGCTGAAATAGGAAGCTGTGACTCTGGAATTGAGAAGCTCAACAATTGGGGCGCACTTAACGCAGCGCGGTGCCTTGTACTGATTGATAGATGCGCCTCGGCTTAAAGCATAATCCATCAGCTCCTCAAAAGTACCACTTTCTACTACTTTTATCTCCAGAGGGCCGATGGATTTGTCGGCGGCTCTGCCTTGCCTGTACACCGAATTCAGACTCTCTTCTACAGTTAGACAACACTGTTGCAGCACGCAAGCGGGCACCTCCGCCTCTCTGGATTGTTGCAGTTCCCAGAAGAGAACGTAATGCCCCGGAATGCTTGACACGTCTGCGTAGCTCGTGTACTCCATCACTCTCGCCCCGTAAGCTTCCAGCTGTTCTGCTGCTTTCCTCACGGCGTTCTGTAACTCCACTTCGTCGGTTTTGTCTGAATCAATGCTCAGCATTACGTTTTTCCGGCACACGAAATGGAACTGCGGCGCCGAGTTGTGGAAGCCGCTCACCCGCAGCACGTCTCCCACTCTGTAACGATACAGCCCTGCATCACAACGTCAAGTTCTCACAGTTGATGAGAATTTAGTTCACAAGTTTTTTCGCAAAGATGTTTTATTTTTTCGTAGTAAAATAAAATAGTTTTAAATTGATTTCTCAACATATTCTTAGAGGATAGGTTATATAAAGTGTGAGATTTGAGTCTCAAACAAGTCTGATTGTAAACTATTGTTGGAAAACAAGTTTTAGCTGTCGTTTAATGGTAAATAGCTATCCTTTAATGGTAAAAACCACCGAATTGTGAGGTAAAAGCCTCCAAAATCTCACAAATCGTTTAAAAACCAAACAAATATTGATTTGACAATTGGATGAGAACATTCTATTTCTATTTATAATTATTTTTTTTGTCAATTTGATGACAACTTTCTTTTTTCATTTACATTGTTTTATGTTTTAAATCTGTATGCAAATATTTCATAATTATATATACTTAATTTCTTTTAAGGAAAAATCTAGATTTTACTAAGTTTATTAATTCCATTATTTAACACATATTATTAATTGTTTTATCCAGCCATATGCAACTAGAATTTGTAACCCATCCATGCACAAACACATACTCTCTAACATATTAACATGCATATAGTTTTCTATCGAGATAATTCTTGAACTTCCAAGTGCTACTAGATAGATTGTTTAAAGTATCTATACTAATAAATAAATAAGGTCATATAATAGATTATTAGGGCAGACTTAAATAGCACATTTTAAACTTTGATGCAGTGGTTTATATGAAATCACACTAGAGTTTCTCTAATAAGATCTATTACCTAATGACATTTCAGATAAATCATCAAAACAAGTCAAAATTTTAGAATGTGTTGTTTAAACCACTTAAAGAAATTAAAATTTAAATTTAAATAAACTATCAACACTTAAAATGTGTTGTTCAAACAAATTAAAATGTGTTGTTTAAGTCAAATTAAATCATTGTAAATGTAAATGCTACCTGCATATGTGGTGATCACCAGTTCGTACTCGTGCCCGACTTTAACGTCGACGAGATCCACAAGTGGTGGGCGGTGATTTGGCGGCGGCGCAGCGTTTGTGTGGCGGCAAACAGGAAGGAATTCATAATAGGCCATGTTGGGCATGAGGGTGTAGGAGACCTCGCTCGGCTTACAGAGTGGGCGAAGGTTGAGGCCAAAGTAGCACTCCGACGAGGCGTACATTGTGCAGACGAGAGGAAGGCCGCCGCTGTAGAAGTCGAGGGTGGGAATATACTGAGCCATGGCGCCCGTCACAATCACGTCCAGATACTTTGTGTTGGGCCACAGACGGCTTATAATCCCTTCCCACGACTCCTTTGAACACTCGCGCTCCATGAGCTCTGCCAACTGAGGGTTTGGAGCGAGTATGTTCATCTTCATTACGCCCTCTCTTAAGCACCCATCTCTCACCTGCTCCTCACTCACACTTCCGGTTCGAATGTCATGGCATAGGGACTTCCAGTGTTGTTCCAGAAAACGTATTGCTCTCAGGAGGCCCGAGGCGAACACGGCTCCTGCTCTCAAGACTTGTTTGTTTTGGGCTAGCCCACAGAGGAGCTGAACGTACATGCTCTGGTACGAGTCGGGGCACAGGATGGCTTCCATGGGACTGGTGTGCACATTGTAGGGGTCGTAAGGCTTTTCTCTGAAATGCCGGCTCTTGTAATAACTCGTTAGAACTGGCCGGGCTACCAATCCGCCGGGTGTCCTGGTTTCAGATTTGATAAACAGGAAGTACATGCCTTTTCCTTTGTCCAGGCCCTTCATGTACCTAAAACACGCACCTAACATTTTAAAACACCTAATCTCATGAAATTGCAGTATGCATAGATCTTAGTATTGTATATTATAATTGATGGAACAAAGCAAACACTGACTGGTTCATGACAGGCATGAGGAGGCTGTAAAGAAGTGTTCTTCGCTCTAACTCCTCTTCGATGGTGGGCATCAGCTTGCGCTCTCCGGCAGATGTTCCGGAGCTGTTAAAATAATCATCCCACATCAGAAACAAAGAGCTAGTAAATCTAACGTCATGCGAATATGTGTAGCGTAGAATAAATCAAAATCTAAAATATGTTATTTAAATCAAACTAATTTTCTCTTACCTGGTGAGAAATTCAGAAATGGGGTGAGACGAAAGAATAGGAGACTTGTCCCCATTAGCGATTCGCAGAATGTCAAGCTGCAGATCCTCGTATGTGATCACTGGCAAGAGATCTTTGAAAGACTCTCTTTCAATGCGATTGTCGAGCCCATAACGTTTCAAGTACTCTGTATGAGCGTTCCTCCTCAAAATTTCAGAGAGCACTTGAGCCTGAACTTGATCAGCATGAGTGGTGACATGCTCGATGAATTCCAGAGCTTTTCTGTCACTTTGAGTGGTGAGAGAATCGTTTTCAGTAAGCATGGCTTCGGACATTCTTTGTGTCTTATGAAGCATCGACTGCAACTGTGAGGAAGTCTCTAGTGACGGGGCTGTATTTATAGCCGCGTTCGGTCCATGATCCATCCCATGGTATTTGTTCAAACCGCGCATGCACATCCCAAGTTTGCTTATACCATAACTAATAATTTTACGTCCAAACGAAATTTCCCATGCCACTCTTAAAAGATAAAGTTGGCTGAAATTAAAAAACAAAAATCACGTTCATAGACATAGATAATCCATGAGATCTGAAATTGGAAACAGTGCAATAATTTTTCAACAAATTTCTAATTCATATTTCTTTGTTGATTAGGACTTTTTGTTACGGATTTTGATCCATAGTAATCTGTCATCTTCACAATCAGTTCCTCCTCAAACAAAGTAGTTAGAGATTTCCATTTTATTCCCAAGAGAAATAAGGATTTGCCTTCTATTTTAAAATTCACCGATTTCTTAAACCACTCAATTCACTAAACTATAGAGCACATCTAGAATGAGCTTGCTTTCATTGAAAATGATTTTTTTTTCTCAAAATAGGATAATTATTCCTATTCTTATATGAATTGTTATTGATTATTTAATTGTCAAATTATTTAATGTTTAAGAAATTTAGTTGAGATTTCAAATAAATTTAAATTTATTTTTAAATTTAAAATTTATATATATCAAGATTTATAATTAAAAAAATTGAGCTATGAAATGTTATTTTAAAAAAAAGTTAATTTAACAAATGATTAATCGAATAAATTAGATTTAAATTAATATATAAAAGTTGTTTATAATATAGGACAAGTAAAACTAAATTGAAATGAGAGAATTACTATGATTTTTCTATAATTTTGTCTATGTAATTGAATTTTACTTTAAATATCTATAAAGAGATGCCATAATTTTCTCAAAATTGTGATTTTTTTAAATGTATGATCATGTGTGTTTATATTATTTACCTCAAATTAAACTTCTACTTTTCAACATATGTTGAGCCAATGTGGTGTTTATGAACACCTTATAAATAACTTTCTATATATGCTAAGTTGTGGAAGTAATCTACCTCACCCCTTTGCACCTTGGTCAAGTCCTTTTGTATTTTTTTTGCAATGAGTAATGTAAAGGTAAAAGGATGATAAATAGACAATGCTAAGTGCAGATGTCCCTCAATTAAGAATGTTTCTTGAATACTCTTTGAATGTTATTAATTATCTCATATCAGAATGAAATTTTGGGATTAGATGATAATATAATTCCCTTAAATCTAACTTTAAATACGTAATCATAATTCTTCTATTTGAAATTTTCATGCTCAAGTCAACTAGCAACTGTTATATTTTGAATTGAGGTGAATGAAATTTTGGGATTAGATGATAATATAATTCCCTTAAATCTAACTTTAAATAGGTAATCATAATTGTTCTATTTGAAATTTGCATGCTCAAGTCAACTAGCAACTGTTATATTTTGAATTGAGGTTGGCTTAAGGAAAGAAAATTTTAGTGGTAATCAAGACAAATGAAATTATAGCAAAAAATTTATTTAATGAAAAAAATGCAATAAAAAATTTATTTAATGAAAAAATGCAATAGTGATCACATCTAGTTAAGAAAAATACTAAAATATGAATTGGGTGCAATAATTAAAAATATATTGATTAAATGACAAGATTAAAGTTAAATTATTTTAACTTACACAATATAAATTTAAAATTAAATCCTAAAATAACAAATTTATAAATATATATATATACACTTCTCTACCCTACAAATAATTCTTCTTTAGTTTGTTGATTACATTTTTAATATAATTTAAATTTAATAGAAATTAAAAAATTATTTAATTTGTTGACTAGATTTTTAAAATAATTTAATTTTTGTTTTTCATCTCTATAATAAATATATTTATCACTCTATAATTTTTCAATTTATATATTGATAATATATTTTTAATAATGATAAATTTGACATCTTCTATGTAATTAAAAATATTATTTTACTAAACAATTATCAATTAATAAAATAAAATAAGATATTGTAAACTGTTATTAAGAATATTTATAAATTAATAAGTAATAATATTTTAAAAGTATATTAATTTTTTATTTTTTTTATTTTAATAAAAATATAATAAATATTTTATATTTAATTATATTTTAAATAAATTCATTGAGGATTTTCTAAGGATCCTCATAAAAAAGAGCTTAATTACGTAATTTAGATGTAAATTTTAAACAAATCAAAATTGTAAATAATACTAAAAGAACACATTTGAATATTTGAATGCTAAATATTAAACTCAAAAACATTGTCAAATTTGATATTTAGCATAACATAAATATTTTCATGACTAATTTTATTTATTACTTAGTTAAGATGACTACAACAATTTCACTAGTTTAACCTCACAATAAAACAAACATCAAAGCCTTCATAACCTAAAACTAGACATACTATATTGGAACTTCTATATATAAATAATACCATAATACATTCAAATAATACACAGTCAGGCCACACAAGAATAGTCTGAAATTATAACAAGAAATGAGAGCATAAAAAAATACACAAAGATGAGTGAATGATTATGGATTAAATACAACCTTTCAAAATAAGAATATATGAATTTGAATCAAAATAATGAAAGAAAATGCAAAGAAATGTTAAAAACTGGTTGGAAAAACCTAATACATTTCAAATTTATTTATTAGAGAGCACCTAATTTTCTTGGAAAATAAGGTAACATCAAATGATCCATTATTACCTCTTCACAATTACATAAATCACGATTTAAAGAATTCAAAATCTTTTTTCCTCAATCAATTTGAATTACTCATACAAGAAATCCTTATTTACATAATTTTATTATATAATTTAATTTTATATCAACAATAAGTTACTAAATACAATCAATTTAAAATAGTAAATTTAACTTCTTAAAGTATAAATATTAAATATCAAAGAAATAAAAATAAATTATATTACAACTCAAATAAAAATACATTAACAAATCTTTACTTTTAACATTAATATTCTAACTAAAATGTAGATTATGTTTTATGATTTTCAAATAGTAGAGATAGGCCTATATAAAATCATATATTTGTGAAATTGAATTGCCTCAAGTGATTCAAATAAATAGCGTTAGCTAATATAAGTTCATTCTTTTTTTTATATATCCATGTTAAGTAGTATAATAAAGTTGGGAGAAGTCAAAAGGTTAATGAAGAGAGGTGATGGTACGAAAAGCAAAAAGAATTATAAGCGTTGCTTCCGTTAAAAGTCTTCATCGTAAGATTTCCGGAAAAGGAGGCGAGTCGAATTGCAAGCCTATGTGATAGATAAAAATTGAACGAACACAACGTCACGCTAAAACTAGGCCGTCCGATTTTAGCAAACACAGTCCCTTTCCATTTAATATTATAATTTCCTTTGTCGACTCAACCTCTTCACGTGGATACCACCCCCACGTAATATTGTCCCCTCTCTGAAAGTAACATCTAACAGAATACAAATAAACCCTGCCACAACCTCTAAACGAGTTATCTACATTTATCCATTCAATTTAGTGGTCTTTATAGCACCAAATTTGTATGGCCTTTGATTAGAGGTCTCTAAAGTGAAAGTAGATGATAGATAGTGAATGATTGATATCAGTCATTTTGTTGTCTAAATTTTCAATTTAAGATTAAAGATTGACGAACATTAAGATTTAAAAAAAAATGTATTGACGAAAATTAAAATTAAAAAAAATTACATTCTTCAATAAAATATTAAGAAAAACTTTCATGTCATCAAAAAAAAATTGATTTATAATTAAATATAAACACTAAGTTAAATTTTCTCCATAATCAATTAAATCGAGCTATATTATCTTATATCAAAAAGTATACAATTCAATATCAAAAACTTAGTAATAAAACTCAATCTACAACTTAAAAAGAACTCAATCATTCAACTTCTCCATCCTATCGAAGACCGTAAAGAAAAAGTCTATATAGGAGTGAATATTAAATGGAAAGAAAAAATGTTGATAGCTCAATTACTAACTAGTTCACATCATCTCAGATGTGAAACGGACATATGGATGGCACCTAAAGAGGAGTGGGAAAAAAGTGTCAATTTTGTAACAAGGGAATGGCGGAGACATAATGACGCTTCATCATGGAGTGCTCAACGTATAGACATTCAGACCAGCTATGAAGACACCTTACAAGTTGATAATTTAAGTACCTTGCTTGAAGAGACAAGGTTAGATAAAATTGCAAACTCCACAAAAGAACTTATCTATCGGTGACTCCTATATTGCCCTTGGATCCCATAAATTTCTTTGCCCTTACAAACGTTATTAAAAAAATTCATTTCATTTCCAATTACCTTTGAAACCACTTAAGATCAAAAAATTATATTCAATAACAATAACAATCCAAGAAACGGGCAGCATTCTCCAAGAGAGTTGGATTTTGGAGGTTAGAGCTTAGGCGGCGCAGCAACAAGGAAGGAAATGAGACAAGGATGGCCCACCTGTAGCCCTAACAGCAGGCCAGGGTAACAAAAGTCCCATTCCCCCCATTGAAGACCGGGTGCCTGGTCATTTAGAAATAAAGAAAACGTCCATAATACATATAAAGAAGTTTTCCAAGGCTACCTTAACTGATTAAACCAGACAAAAGCAATTATTCACGACAGATCGGCTAGTCCGAAGCCCTGTGGCTTGTCAGCGACGAAACCGAAGCTCCACTAGTAACAAATTATCTGTATTTACTCGTATAAACACGTCAGGGGGAGCAGAAACGCGGGGCAATGCGTTTTACGTCGCTATTGGAAAGTCAAAGTCAATGCTACAACAAGTAATATTGTGAGAATAATCGACGTGATTGCAGGGAGCTTTTTTCTTGGGAGGGGAAGTTGAGGGGTCCTGTAAAAATACACGATTTGTTTATTTAGGTTGAATAGGTATGAGGGTGGTGTGCTTTTGTTTGGTCAAATTGGGAGCCCATCAAAAAGAGGACAAGTTTGACAAATTGTACCCTCTAATTATTTTTTTAAGGCCTCGAATTTGAGGCTATTTTTGTGGTCTTACAACTAAATGTTTTAACTTTTGTATAACTATCTTAGAAGGTGGTGCTTGTGAATTTCCTTTTATTGTTTCAATGTTTATTTTGTTATGATTTTTGTTGAAAATGTTACATAGTGATTAGTACCTTCTTTTCTATTACAATTTGTTTGAATATGTAAGTTTAATGGTCATGAGAGTTTTTTAATATATATTTATATGATTTTTTTTACAGCGAGATTTTTAATTATATAAAAAATGACATAATTTATATATAATTATATTCAGAAGTAACATAATTATATTCAAGATGGATTGTGAAAATCTCATATGACTAATTGAAAAAGAATTTGTCAAATGAATTATCTGTAGAATTGAAATTAGTGTCATAATTTTCATTGTTAAGTGGTAGAAGAATGATTACTACTAGATTTTATGTAAAGAAAATATAAAGTAATAATAAAATAATTATTTTTACTTGTCCTAGACAATAATTTAACAAATCATTCATAAATTACCAAGTCTATGTTCCAAAAATCAAGAAAACTTTAATGTAATTTTAGAGGTAAAGGTGTACAATATGTTCATTATCAATTCAAGTATATATTTGGTAGTTGACTTTTTAGGGATTTTTTTTATACATTTTTTGAGACAATTCTCCTTTATTTTATATAGGATTAAATATATATTTTCTCTATATGTTCATATTTTGAGAATAAAAATGAGAGAATATTCATTGATTTGACAAACTTCAAACTCTCAAAATAGATATGAAGATGACTTCCTAACAACCCGTGTTTTCAATATCTATAGTTTCTCTATTTATAGTTAGACCATGTGTTTTATGAATCATAAATGCCTAAGACATTTTAGTGTGATTTGTTAGTAGCTATTAAATGTGACTAGAGCAATTAGAGCCATTTTTTTCTTATTTGTTTCATGTTGGTATAATGTAATGTTGAAAGCTCATGACAAGAAAGAGAATTAGATATAGTGGCTTTCTTTCTTTTTTATGGAGAGTGTTGAATGCACACAAGAAAAATGAGAGGGGGGTGAATTAGTTGTACATTGAAACATCCAAAACAAACATAAATATTCAGATCCACAACATCTTAATTAACCCTTAATCTGTTAGAGTGATTTAGCATGAAAGTAAATAAAAGAAATTGAAACACATCAACACCATGCACAATAGAACACCAGATTTACGTGGAAAACCCAAGAAGGAAAAAATCACGGTGAGGATTGGCTCACAATAGAAATTAATTGCAACACTGAATGCCAAAGGCTCACTATCGAAGGGCTTACTACCCAAAAGAAAGAAGGGCTTGTGCAACCAGATTATAAAAAAGAAGAAAGAAGAATGTTACAGTGAGAAATCCATCTCAATGCAATAGAAAAATCCACCCCAACATCACCAACACATTTATAGTCTCTCTGAAGATTGTAGACACCTTTTGCTCACTGCTTCCAGTAGTCTAACTCATTAAGCTCGCACTACACTTCATAACTCTGCAATTTGCATCATACACTTCACACACTAACTCTCCATCAACTCAACACTTATTTATACCATCTTCAACCTTGAAAAAATTCTTCAAGTTCTGCTATGCACCTCAACCATGCAAATTCAAATTAGGTCGGCACCAAAACATTCCTGTGATGGAAAGGAATGAAGGTAGACCACATCATACCTTAACTCAGACCTAAATACATTCATACACGACATGCCACATTTCCATAATCATTGAAGCAAATCCGCAATTAGTGTAAACACCCAAGTTTAAAGTTCAAGTTGAACCTATGTTAACACCTTAACATTTAAGTGTACATGCTTCCTCAAATCCAAAGAGGACTCGCAAACCACATGTACCTCACTTGAACATAATCTAGAATATTCCATAAACACACTAAAATTCAACAAATTCCTTTGCAACAACTTTCACTTAAAGAATGTACACACCTAGTACACTCAAACAACCTTCCACACATTGTTACTCAAGAAATCAACTTTTGAAGCACCAAACCATGAAAGAATTTGACTGTAGGTAGATATGATCATTATCAACACGCTTCCAAAATCCCAAGACCAAAATCAAATTGCAGAGAAATGCAAAGAAAAACCATTTCTCCCAGACACCACTACAACGTAATTCACACACTAGTGAACATAACTCTCTTTGTATGACAATACAAACTAAGAAATTTTGAATATAGAACCTTTGACCAACATATTTGAACCACATAAGCAGATCTTCAACACAAAAGAAATGTAGAGCAAAACCAAAACACCACACTATACACAAGAACACCTCTGCAACACACTATTTCAAATTTTCTCAAAAGCACTTGGAAACCAAGCACCAAAGACACATACCCATCATCTTCATTACTTCCTCATCATCATTAAACCAACTACAACTCAACTATACATCCATAGAAGCTTATCAAAGCAACACTAGAGGTTGACACCATTAGTACTTAATAATGATAACATAATGAAACTAATAAAAATGTCAACACAACCAATCATCAATGACAATACAATAAATCTCCCCCAATCTTGTTGAAATCAATGACAACACCAAGTACTCATACTTGCAATAATCTCCCCATTTATCATTGATGGAAACACATGATGTGAGAAACCATCAATAACAAACATAACAACTTTGATTACCAACATACTACTCCATACCAACTCTCTCTCTTTCTTTCTCACATTACTCTCTCAGCTACAATATTCTCTCCCCCTTTTTCAACTAAATTTTTATCTCATTGCTTCATCTCCCCCTTTGACATCAATTGAAAAGGACAAAAATTTGCATTTCTTTCTCCCTTTGACATCAAACATACATACTTTCTTTCTTTATTGCTCTGCATACTCCCCCTTGGGAGCACACAACAAACTTTACTAGAACTAGCAACCACTGCACATATCCTTTGACACAGCTGACAAACGATAACACCAACCTGCACCAATACTAACTCCCCCTAATTGTAACAACCAACAAAGCCAATACCTACTCCCCCTAAGAGGTATCCTCCAACATCATTCTAGGACAAAGAATGAATCTTGAAATCCATTGGACTGATGCATATTCTTATGCATCTAGTTCAAAGAAGGAGGGGAAATAACCCCTAACTTATCCTAGAGATACTCAAAAGTATCCTTAGGAAGAGCCTTGGTGAATATATTAGCACTTGATCCTTTGTACGCATATACTCAAGCTTCACTTCATTCTCTGCAACCTTCTCTCTCAAAAAGTGATACTAGATTGAGATATGTTTTTTTCTTGAGTGCATCATTGAATTCTTTGAAATGTTAATAGAACTTGTATTATCATAGAAGTTAGAAATTGGTTCATCATTTACCACTCTGATATCCTTCAAGGTTTTCCTCATCCACAACACATGCATGCAACAAGATGTTGTTGCAATGTATTTTGCCTCTGTTGTAGATAAAGACGTTGAATCTTTCTTCTTGCTCAACCAAGACACCAATCTTATCTAAGAAAGAATGCACCACCACTTATACTTTTCCTTTCATCAACACATCTTGCCCATTTTGTATCTGTATAAGCACTCGAAGAAAAATCAATATCCTTTGGATACCACAAGCCATATTCCAGAGTTCCCTTCAAGTATATGAATATCCTCTTCACTACTACAACATGTGATTCTCTAGGATCTTCTTGAGATCTAGCCACAAGACAAACTACATGCATGATATCCAATCTAGTAGTAGTTAGATATAATAATCCTCAAATCATTGATCTATACTTACTTTGATCAACCTTAGGAGATTCATTAGTCTTACTTAGCTTGCAACCAATAATCATAGGATTACATACTAGATTAGATTCTTTCATTTCAAACTTCTTCAAAATTTCTTTAACATACTTTGATTGCGAAATAAATAACCTTTCTTTTTCTGATTGGTTTGTAACCCAAGGAAGAAATTCATCTCCCCAAACATAGACATCTCAAACTCTTGATGCATCTCTTCTACAAATTTCTTACACATAACTTCATTTCCTCCAAAAAGTATATCATCATCATACACAACCATAATCAAGATTTGAACTTTTTCAACTTTGAAATAAAGATCACCATTTGTGGTTCCTTTATTGAATCCTCCATGTATCAAGTACTTATCCAACCTTGCATACCAAGCTCTAGGGGCTTGCTTCAATCCATATAGTTCTTTTTTCAATCTATAGACCATGTCTGATTTTTCTGATAACTGAAATCATTTCAGTTGTTCAACGTATACTTCTTCAATCTCACCATTCAAAAAAGAAAACTTCGCATCCATCTTATAAACCTTGAAATCTTTATGTGCTTCAAAAGCCAAAAACATCCTAATAGCTTCCATTCTTGCCACCAGAGCAAATGTCTCCTCAAAATCTATGTTTTCTACTTGTGAGTACCCCTTACACACAAGCCTTTTCTTGTTTATTACCACTTCTCCATTCACATTTAGTTTTTTCCTAAATACCCACTTAAATTTCCAATAACATTCTTATTTTTTGGTCTTGGGACAAGCTCCCAAGTTTGATTCTTCTCAATCTACATTAGTTCTTCTTCCATAGCCTTGATCCAATACTCATCCTTGCATGCTTCAATCATTGTTTTGGGTTTAACTTTAGAGAGTAAACATAGTTTTACCTATTCTTTTGTCATATCACCTTTTCTTCTTGTCAACACACCTTTGCTTTTATCACCAATGATCTGATCTTCAAAATTATTCTTTTACACATACTTAGCAGTCTTAGGGATCCTTTATGAACCTTCTACCACTTTAATTTGAACTTCCTTTTCCTTGCCTTCATCTCTATCATTTTCTTTGTAAGAGGACCCATCTAATTCATATCCATCCATCACCATAGAATTCTTCTATGAGTATTCATCCACTTTGACATTTGCACTTTCAATAATCTTTTGCAGCCTCTTGTTGTAACACCAGTAAGATTTGTTTCTTGTAGAATATCCAGCATTGGATCTTGTATCAAACATTTCTAAGTTATCTTCATCTCTTCTGATATAGCACTTGCTTCCAAACACTCTAAAGTATTTGACAGTAGGAATCCTTCCATACCACAACTCATAGAGAGTCTTTGCACTATTTTCTCTTGCTTGAACTTTGTTAAGAATGTAGATAGTTGTATGAATTGCTTCTCTCCAATAGACTTCCAGTAGGTTTGTCTCTTTCATCATTGTTCTTGTAGATTCTTGAACAGTCCTATTATTTCTTTCAACCACTCCATTTTGCTAAGGAGTCCTAGGGGCATACAAATGCCTCTTTATCCCATGATTCTCACAAAAATTAAACTCATTGGAGGTGAACTCTCCACCTCTATCAAACCTCAAACATTTGATTTTTATATCCATTTCATTCTCAACCATAACTTTGAATGTCAATTTAAACTTATCTAGAGCTTTTGATTTTTCTTTGAGAAAATTAACCCATGTCATTCTAGAATGATCATCAATCAATAGCATAAAATACATGTCACCTTGAAAACTTCTTATTTTTGTAGGACCACAAAGTTCTATATGTACCAGCTCCAACAGTCTACTAGTAGATTGTTCTTTGACCTTGAAACTTCTTGTTTTCTTCCCAATTTGGCATTCCTTGTAGATAGCTTTGAAAGGATTGGTAATCCTTGGTAGATCTCTCATAGCTTGAATTGAGTTGGTAAGTAATCCTTTGTTTATGAAGGGAAATTTGTATGATAAAACTAGGATAGTTATGATAATAGATCTAACAATATAAAAAAAGGGGGGTTCTTCCTTACTTTTAAATCACCCTTGCATTTGAAGGGATGGAGGTGATGAGTGAGTGTAAGGTAAAGGATTGTGATATAGATACCCATGTATGTATATGAAGTGTGTGTAGATGTTTACTTGAGGCAAGAGAGTTTAGGAAATAATATTTCTCAATTCCTTCAAATGTCAATATAAACTCTTTATGATTATTTAGCATCTTCAATGGTGTAACCATTATGATATTTAAGCTTGTGAATAAAAAAGGAATGTTAAGATTTATCCCTCTCATTGCTTCATATATTTTAGGTAAATAACTTAACCAAAGAATAAATTAGTAAATCCTTGCTTTTATTGCCTTAGATGCAAAATTAACACCTTGTTGCAATCCTTAATCAATTTGCTATTTATTAAGAATAGAGTTGAACACTTGAAGTGCATTTAAACAAAAGAGAGAAGTCATAAAATAAGTTTTTTTTTAAATCTAGACAAATTTATTTTTAAAATTAGAAATATATATATATATATATATATATATCTTTTTCTTTATTTTCATATCCTACATGAAAATAAAATATATCATATATATATACACATGATTTTTTTATTTTATTTTAATATGATATATATTTCATATTATATATATATATATATATATATATATATATATATATATATATATATATATATATATATATATATATATATATATATATATATATATATATATATATATATATATATATATATACATTAGATTTATATTAATATTTATATATTCTTATATACATATAAATTATATTATATATAAATATATATTTAACATTTTAGTTTTTCTAAAATTTTATGATTCTTAAAACAAAAAATAAAATAAAATAATAAAAAAGCAACAGTTTTATGTTTTAAAAAAGAAAAGAAATTAACTATGGGAAGGGCATTCGCCCCCCCACACCCTGTTGCAATGGCAAGGATGGGGAGAGGGAGCGTCCCCTCCCCTCTCAATGGGGTGCAGCCCCTGTGGGAATCACGACCTCCCACAAGATTGCCACCACCCCCTGATAAATGTTTTTTTTTAAAACAAAAAAAAAAACTTTTAAGATCTGGGTGTGGCTTCCCCCGTAGAAGAGGCAAAATTAAAAATCTTTGTCATTTCAACTCTGTATTACAAAGAAATTTAATAAAAAAATATAGACATATATAAAGGAAGAAAAGATCAAACAAAATAGTGTGATTAATAAAAATGTGCAGTTACAAAGGAGATATATGCAAGTGTTGCGAGTAAATAATTATGCAAAAATTAAAGTGTTAAATATGGATGTTCTTTATATTCATATTTATCCACATAATCTTTATCCGAATGTTCTAAGTGATTCTTGCTCAAAATAAATAAATAAAAATAAAAGAGAAAAATAAATAGATTCATGGGGAAGTAAATAAAATGATATAGAGGGACAAAAGGATAAACTTCTCTTAAAAATATTTGAACCCTCTTTCTCTATAATCTGTAAATGAAAACAAGAAAAGAGAGACTAAAGGTTGGAGATTTCAATTTAACAAATGAGGGGAATGCACAGTACACTTCCATGGGGAAAATGAATCTAATGGAAACTTGCAACAAAGCTAAGACCTCTCTCCAATCTTCCTTCAAAACCTGCAAGCAAATGAAAAGATAAGAATGTGAGAAAATGAAGTTTTTAATAAGTCATTTTTATGATCTTTAGGACTTCATCTTGTTGCCCTAAAATCTAAGGCTAGAGATTCAATCTCATTTGATAGATGAGATTAAATGTTCAACACATTATTTTTGCTTAATTTAAAATAGTATTTAAACTAAGATTAAGGGTGATTAATTTCATGGAGGGGGACTATGAGTTAAAACCTTCTAATAAGTTATAACTTAAAAGACTAGTTGGACTTTTGTAATTTTATATTATCACCTCCTCTTTAACCTTATTTTATAATTGGAGAACTAAATTTTATTAAATGAGAAATAGGCTAGCTAGACTTTTGTAATTTTATATTATCACCTCCTCTTTAACCTTATTTTATAATTGGAGAACTAAATTTTATTAAATGAGAAATGGGTTATTTAAATTGTATGTATGGATTTATTTTGGAATCTAGGGAATAGACTTTTGTGTTGCAAACTTAAATTTGGAAATTTATTAATTTAAAACTTAATGTTCAATTAAGTAAGAAGAGGGCTATGTCTTATAATTATTTTAACCCAACTAATGGAAATAAATGTGACAGTGTATAGTATTATATCTTGGATACTTTAATAGGTTCGTATAAGACTTATTTATTTATTTATTTATTTTAATATTTAATAATTTACTGCACTAATAAAATAAGGGTTCAATCAAAATCATTTGTGGAAAATAATTGACTTAATCAAAATAGTAATTAAAAACCGAATAGAAAATTTATAATAAGTATTTATGCTAAAGTAAGACCTAAGGAATTAAGTTAATATTTCAAGGTTGAGTAAAATAAAGATATGTTTAAGTTATAATACCCTTGTAAGATTAATAATTTGATTAAATGTAAATAAAATAGATATTATTTATATTTAAATGTAATGTGAGCTAGATACATTATTAAAATGTATTAAATAAGTAAAAAAAAATTAATGGGATTAAGCATGGCTTTTCCATGGGTGAATCCAATTTAAATGTATGTAACAACAGGTAATTTAATTACATACTTAACTTGGTGTAAGTATTAGAGGAGTTGATTTTACTAATCAAATGGACATTAAATTATAGCATGTTAATACCATTACACTGAAGTGGATCCAAATTTAACGACATGTCATACCTCCTCAAAATTTAAGACAAGTAAGTAAGATTATTTAAATGATGTGAGATGAATCGACTAAAGACAAGTCAAACTTAAGTGGTTATAAATTTAATTATTGGTAAACCTAATTTAACCAGATTAGGTGATTTGATGATATTTTCATATTTCGATAAACGAAATGAATGGGAACTAACTATCCAATAAATATATTAGTTCAACTTGGGGTAAGGTTTAATCTATTGGTACATTTAATTTAGTAAGATAGGACATATATATTAATATCTGAGCTCTTCAAAATGAAATTTGTGAATGTACAACCACCTTTTGATTACAATTAACAACTGAAACTTTAGGGGCACTAGTCTCTTTAGGGCTCAATGGTTGTATGAAATTTATCAACTCATTGAATCTAATGTGCATTTGGGCTTTAACCAATTGACACTCAGTCCTAAACCTTGGTCTCTGAGACTCATCTTACTCAAACTAAGACTTACATTGAAACCTAGTCGACACTAAGAGAAAGAGAGGTTCCAAGCCTGCAAGAAGACATATAGAGATCATTTAATGAATCCTTAATTTAAGCTAACTTCCATACTAAGTTAAGTAGTGACAATGTACAAAGGTTTGTAGTTGGTAACATGACTAGGTGATATACTTAAAACAATTGGGAGAGGTAAATGTATGGGTTAATGTTTCAAAACAAAAATTTGTTGGGTTTTCTTAGCGAGAAATTTTGGGCATGACATTTTGTCTAAGTAATACATGGCCCTTATAAAGTTTTTCATAGGATTGATTGTGTGGCATAAAAATTGGAGTTTCCCAATTTAAAAGAAAAAAATACATCCAATATTCCATGTTTCCTACTTAAAGAAGGTTATTAGAATAATAATTTAGCCGAAAATGAGTTATGAAAGCTTGATGAGGAAGGAACAATGATTTTCAATCGTAAGGGAATCCCTCAAACACACACTAAGAAGCTATGAATGAGGGTAATCATAGAGTATTTGATCAACTAGAAGAATTCTACAATTGAAGATTATATATGCAAGAATAGATATTTTATACAAAAACATCTAAAGTTGATCTACATTAAGGATGACACTTCTCTAAAGAGGTGGGGCATGCTATTCCATTAACAAATTGATTGTATTGTGATATGTATAGTCAAATTTTGGCTATCAAAACCTTTAATAAAGCTATATAATCACTAATATAGTATTATATATGTAGTCAAGTTAACTCGGGTGGCATCCAAGGCATAATTATGGTATATAGGTGTTGGTGTGAATAAATTTCTTGTACCTAGTTAATTCACTCACTAGGTAGTTATGGGACATATTCACATGTTAAGTTTACTTAGGATATAAAATTCCTTCTAGAAATCTTAGTTGGCTTTTCTAGAACTTATCTTATATAGCTTTTATGCATGATTCCTAGGTAGTTAGGTTGTTAGTTGTCACATGTTATAGGATTAAGACACTTGTCATGATCTTGTATAATCCTATCTATCACCTTGCCTTCATAAGCAAGGAATCTCGTGTACATTTGGATATTAAACCATATTCAATAATATTCAATCTTGCATTGTTGAAGCAAGATTTATTTCCATTTTCTCTCCTGTGGAAGATATTTTGGTCTAGCAACTATTCCTAGGGGTGTTGAGGAGTCACCATTAACTCCTCCAATAGGAGGTAGTGAGTAGTATTTGATCATTATGTTATAAAATGTGTTTTTATTTAATAATTTTAGAGGTTTGCCTCCTTGAAGTGGCTTATTATTATCAAGTATTATTAAGTATTTGTTGCATATATTTCATATTATATTCCTCTCTCAAGTACAAGTTATTTCATTACATTGTTTTAGTTAATTTAATGTAAGTTTTTATTGACATAAATTCAAAGTGATTTTACTTCCATCAATATTAGGATTAGGTGTCATCTACGGGTGAAATCATTTAAAAAATGTGCCAACTTGAATAATTATGCCACTCCAATACATAGTTTATTTCCTAACATGACCTCTCAATTCTCTTTATTTCCTAACATGACCTCTCAATTCTCTTTGGAAATATTCTATTAGATGGTGTATATGCATTATTAGCTCTATGGAATGCTCCAACCTTGAAATATTAACAATGGTTCAAGATGACCTCTCATGTTAAATACATTATTAGTTCTATGGAATGCTCTAACCTAGATTTGGATTAAATTTGTAATTTTCATGTTCGAAAAATTATGCAATTTTATGTAGTTTTCTTTTGATATTGCTTCAAGTAGTAATCTAACGTGTTTCAATAAGTAAGAGGACAAGAAAATCAATTCAATTATTTATTTAATTTTACATCCCATTTTTTTAGAGTAGTGTAGTAAATTTTTATTATGTAATTTAATTTCAATAAATAATTGAATGTAATATTATTTATAATTATAATCAAATATTGTTTTGCAGAGTGTAATAAATGAAAGATTTTACTATTTTAAAAAATATTTTTTTTAAATATTAGGTCAAGATCTAGTTGTTGGTAGTTCTTTTACTATCCATCATCAATTAGTTATTTCATATAATTCTCCTCACTAAAGGAATGGTTACCAATGTAATAAACTTTGGATTATAAAATTAATTTTATATAATTGAAAGTGTGTTGGTGTGATACTATTTTTGTTATTAGAAATATACATAATTTTAGATTAAAAAGATTTAAAAAAAATAGAGATTTTTTAAAAGTAAAATAAAAATGGTAAAATAAATAAATAAACAAAAATTACATTTTAATAATTAAATTGGTTAGATTATAACTAAAAGTTAACACTAAAGATGAAAATAAAATTATTAACATGTTAATATATAATTTAGAAACACTTTTAAAACTTAATATCTAGAATATTAACTATATATATGATTAGAATAATATTTGAAGGAAATTATTAACCACTTCCTTAGAATTAATTAAATGAGAGTTAATGAGTAATAGTTTTAAATGTGAATATTTAAAATATTAAATATAAATATGATTAGAATATTATTTTGTAAGGAAGATTTTTTATTTAACCATTTCTTTAAACTTAAATAAAAATTTAAGTAATAAACAGTAATTCATTCATCCCATTTTAGAGATAAGAGGTGTTAGAGAATTCAAATATCAAAAAGTGTGAATTGATAACTTTCTACAAGTGAAACGATAAACACAATAGGATTCTATCATATAATATGAAGAGTGTAAATATACAATAATGAACCTTGCTTACATAGGCAAGATAGATGAAGTAAGAAGGTAGGGCTGAAAATTTGACTAACCCTCCAAATGTGCAACACTTGTGAGCTCACTTGATAAGTGTGTAAGAAAGTGTAAAATATGTAAGGGAAATTTAGGGCATCTCAGAGAAACCTCCAAGAACAATAGTGCCTTTGGTAACTTTAATTCCGATTAGATTGCCTCAAAGACACGTACAACTATGTCCTAAAGCATAAATAGACACAGTTCATTTCCCACATTAATCCTTCTCAGAGAAGCACATGTAAAATCAACATCAAACAATAACATATTCTAGAAATAGAACCAACATGGCTGAAAGATAAGACAGAAAATCAGAACACACAGATTTACGTGGGGAAAACCCTTTCAGGTAAAAAACCCCACCCTCCAAAGTTTGAGCCATTGTATTATTCAACAACAAAAGGTTACAATACAATTTTAGGCTCTTAGCCTTTTTCAGAGATTACATCTTGTTCATTCTGGAAACAACCTGGTAGTAAACTCTCCCCTTTACATTTCCTAATCAACCTCTCAAACCAAACAATCTTCGCATTGTTGCAATACCCTCACACAATATACAATGTAGATCAACATGAGAGAGATCAACCATGATCCATGATCAGGAGAGATTCCAACAGCATAACCCTGCCTCTCATTTTTTCTGCTTCAGCCTCATGGCCTCGGCCTTTTAGCCAGCCACTTGGCCCTTACTCTATCGCTTTGCTATTCTAAACAACTTTTCATAGAACCAAACATCATCTGCAATTCTAGAGTATATCCATGTCGTCTCTATCTATTGAACTTCCTCACAGAACGGCCACAACAGACTAACTTCCAACGGTTCCCATTTGGCTTCCCTGATTGGTCAAAGTCACACCACGTAGGATAGTCTTCCAATCGGTGAACAACGTTCACCCTGTGTCACATGTCGGTGAGACACTAACCGTGTCTCCCTAATGCCACAAATCCCAACTATCGATATCGCCAAGAGTCCTCACCATCGACAAGACGTTACAGCAAGTTCACAAGTTGTCACTCAGACTTCCCCTTGTCGCCAAGACATCACACTGATATCCATCACATTTATCGTTATTCAGCAAGACCATCGTTATTCGATGAGACATCATACCAATGTTCAAAGGTCACATAGATATAACTTTCCCTTCAGTGAGACTATCGCTCTTTGCCAAGAGGTCATACCGATGCCTTCAAGTTACACTGCAATGTTCCACTGTCAGCGAGACTTCGTTCATCACTAAGACTTCATACCGAAGCCTCCATATTACCACGAGACCATCTTTTGCCAAGAGTCATACCGACAATAGCCAAAGCATTGGCGAGACAAACATCTGTCGCCAAGAGTTCTTACCAAACCCTTATGTTACCCCGATGACTCCAAGTGTATAACTATCGGCGAGACATACCACATCGCTAAGACTTCATACCAAAGCAAACCTTTCAGCCAAGAGTCTCCTCGATAACATCAGTCGCCATGAGTCTCCCCGACAACCATTAGACACCAACCGCCGGCCAGACATCTCCCATCGCCAGGACACATTCTGATAGGAGCAAGTCATACCGATTACTGCATCGGCCAAATAGACCAAGGGTCATGCCAATATCGGCCAGACTTTCTACCATCGCCGAGACATCATTCTGACTATCCAAGGTTACGTCGAAGATTCAGGTTATGTCGATCACCAAGACATTCCAGAGGTCACAGCGATAGTTCAAGATCAACTAGCAGATCGACCAGACATCCCAACAATCTTAGCGAAATTGCTCACAAGAGGTTTCAACCTGTGGGATTGAGGCACACAATTCCAACAAAATATGCATGCAATAGGTGTCTCAAGTGATGAGGAAATATGTCCCAATGCTACATAAGTGAACAAAAAGTATGAAATAGCCTAAGTAAACTTAAGCTAAGTGTGAATAAGTCAATCCTAGAAAGGTGATTAGTTAACTAGGTGAATAATGACTCTATTTACACTAGCATGGGCCCTTAATTAAAATTAGGGAGTAATTTATGCATGATGATGAGTCTCGGATACTAGGCCATGTTAAGCACTTGTGTATAAATTTCTTATAAAATGGAGAAAATGAGAAAACTTGGTGGGAAATAAAACTCCTCTCCAAAAGAGAAATGATGCAATTTTAATAAAATGTACAAGTGAAGAAGATAAGTGATAGATGGAGGACTCATAATGACTCCTCGAGGACTACTTATAGCACAATGTACAACAAATTTTCCCCCATAGGAGAGAAAAGAAATAAGTTCTATGTAACCCCCCCAAAATGAGAAGTAATAAACTCCATGTGGGGAAATGCTTCCTCCCAAAATAGATAAAAGAAGAGAAACCATGCAACCTCCCCTCAAAATAATGCTTGCAGCACTAGTATATGATCGCCACTAGATGAGGAAATGATTCATGATCATTGAACAGCATTTCTCCCCTTGGGAAGAAACAACACCACAAAAATCTAGAAGATGAATTCCCATTCCGAATAGGAATATGCAAGAAGTAGAATAAAGGTTTATGAATTCTACACATGATTCAAAGACTAATATGATGCCCATGATGTCTTAAAATGATGCTCAAAGATCTTCAAGCCAATGTTGATGTGTGACAAATGTTGATAAGATGGATCAAGTTCCATATAAGATTCAAGAACATGAACCATGGATGTATGGTGATAGTTGGACTGATGTGAATTTGATACTACTATAGATGTTGTCAACGTAGATGATGACTAAGTCGAATAGGTCAACTCATGAATATTTGCACAAATTGTCATGATAGAAGCCGATGTAGGCAATATAAGAGCAAAATTCAAATATGCTAATAGTGATGCAACTTCAAACTGACATCATAGAGGAGATGAATGTCCTCAATGGTGTCATCCAAATCTACAATTTGGGATTCTACAAATAAAGATGTTAAATGTTTGGTAGATATGCTTCCCAATCTGTTGAATCTAGAACAACAATAGCAATATCCAAATACAAAGAATCACTAGAATTCGTGGATGAGTCAATACTGGATTCAGATGTAGCAACAAGTGATTCAAGTTTTTCAATCTTGAATATATGTTGAAAGAGATGATGTGAAAAATGAGGATAAAATTCATCCCCATTATTTATTACTCCCACAATATGTGCACTTTAGTTTGCAATTTCTAGACATGGTTTAATTATTAGCAAATATCAATGTGAAATGAAAGTATACCCCCTAAAATGATTAGTGTTGAAATATAGGTCGGGCTCCAAGAAAGATGTGCAAGAAAATTTTCCAAGTTTGTGAAGACTAGATGCCAAAATCTTCTATTTATAATACATGGTGATTTTACAAAATGGGCTCTCCAAATCTAAAAAATACAAGCAAAAATAAATTCCATGTGAAATTTTGATACGCATCAAAAAAAAGCTTGTGAAATTTCCATAATCGAGGTGAAAGTTATGCCCCATCAAAATTCACTTACAATAATGACTTCGGAGGCCAAAAATATGTTAAAGCAACAAAAAAATATAAATCATCTCGATGCTAAAGTATTCATTATAGAAAGAGCTTTTTGTTGACTATTCACACTTCAAAATTTAACTCCTCATATGCAAGTTATGTAAAAAGGGAAAAAAACCCCTTTAAGCACTTATAGTTAATTAAACACTAGTTATTAAGTTTGATTGTCAAAAAATGGTTAATACAAGTAACATCCAAAGGCACAAGGCAGATTAGATGCCTGCGATGGTGGTCACCATTGGAGGGTGGGATAGGATGTTGTTGGGGTAGCCGCTTATGAAGGATTCTGACCTAGTCTTTGGGGTTGCATATCCCTTATAATATGGGGTTCGACATCTTTTTTGAAAAAACTAGATGTAAAACACACGTGAGGCAACAACTACACAATTACTTTGATAAAATGAAGGACGTAGTAGAGATTTGACTACGTATGGAGGAAACCATGAGGTAGTGTGGGAGTGAGACCAAGTGACACTTGAGAAGCCTTTAATTTTGCACAACAAATGTATTGGTTTTCCTCTGTGAGATCGTGAGATTAGCAGGGATTCGTGGGATTCGTGGGAGATTGATGAGTGCAGCCTAGTGAATACTAATATGGGTCGTTGATTGGTCTCTATACACACTGTTGACTGCCTCATATGTATAACTTGCCAAGCTTTGAAAGCCCCAAATGCACGAGAAATGTGTCAAGTGCCTGGATGTGGTGTGGAGATATCCACAAGTCGATTGGCAATGGTGAGCATGTGATATGCTCTTCAACATGTCTGCAAAGTAAAAAATCATGCCCTGCACCAAATGTCTCAGAAATCATAGACGCACAAAACCTTTCAACCTTTGTGAATTTGCAACTCATGAAACCTCCAAAACAAGCCAAACAGGCCATATTTTTTTTTGGTAAGAACACAAATTTTAACCAAATAAGCAAATGGGAAAAGGATCACAATTTCTACAAAAAAAAATTTGCACCATACGAATTTGTATGGTATCATACAGATTTATACGGTACTATACGAATTTGTACAATAGAAGAAAGTATAGAGAATAAAAGATTGCAAAAAATTAAAATTATTGAATTTCATCAAAAGAAGGGCTAATCTTCGCTTCTAAGGCTTTCTGAATGCAATGGCAATGTCTGTTTGGCTCCATGACACTCCAATAATAGCTTTATGTGTGTGATTTGCCTTGATACTAGAAGGAACGTACTCTCATGGCTCTAATACCATGTTGAATACCAAGATTAGAAAGCATGAATTGATAACCTTCCAAAAGTGAAACAATAAACATAATAGGGTATTTATAATATAATATAAAGAGATTAAATATATAATTATTAACCTTGCTTATATAGGCAAGGTAGATGAGGTAGGACTTAACAATTGACTAACCCTCCAAATTTGCGACACTTGTGAGCTCACTTAACAAGTGTGTGAGTAATTGTAAAGTGTGCATGAAATAGGTGTATCAAGTGATGAGGACACATGTCTCAATGCAATGAAGTGAAACAAAAGCATAAAATAGCCTAAGTAAACTTAAGTGTGAATAGCTCAATCCTAGAAAGGTGATTAGCTAACTAGGTGAATAATGACTCTATTTCCACTAACAAGAGGTGGCATTATTGCAAGAAAGAATAATTCAAGAAGAATGGAAGAGGAAGGGGAGATGGATATTGAGAGGTGGACTCCTCAAGAGGGTTATTCAATTCAAAATATGATAGAGCCTCTAGAGGAAATTTACATTTATTATGGGGAGGAGTGGTACTTTGGAATGTTAATGCAAACTTATTATGTGGAGGAGCTCTCTTTCTTGCGATAAAAACTAACAATGAAACTAAGGGGAAGCTTCTATACTTAATTTGGAGGTGACAATAGCTATTAATATGCCTAAACTACTGGTAGAAGGAGACTCGCAAATAGTTATTAATTTTATATGTGCAAGGAGTTATAATTAGGATTTAAACAAATATATATAAAAGAAGTGATGGGGATAAAATGTAATTTTGAAGATATCATTTTTTATTGCAAGATGAAGATAAATGCAATGAAAAAACTTCTTTAGAATGTAGAATTTGATCAAGATCCTATAATGGCTATTTATATGTAGGATCCAAATGCATGAAAATATATAGATAGCCATGTAAGATTACACTTTCCATAATATGGGGTAGTGGTCTCAATAGTAGGAGTAAAAGATGGCATAGCTTTTTAGAGTTAATATTTGTGGTATCATTAATAGGAATAAAAGGTTGTTTAATTCTTAGGTAAATGGTTATAATGAGCATTGATAGCATCAATTTATGCAATGTAATTAATCATTGTATGGAGGATTTTGGTAGAAATATATTATTTTATGGAGTTATTACTCATGTGTGATCAATACTTTTTAACTAAATTAAGAATTTTAATTGAAAAACGTTATACACAATTTTATACCAAAATTTGTATATGGTATTACATGGACCATATAAATACCATGTATCTAATTTGAGTCCAATGTGACTACATTACATCAATGGTTCTTCCAATAACATCGGAAATATTATGGATTAAGGTTCGTTGCTAGAGTTAGTAGGGTAAATAAAAGTAAGGAGAATAAGGGTAGGATATTATTGTTAAATCATAAATTAAGGAAAATATTTATAAAATGATTATATGGATACATGTAAAATCTCTCACTTTACCTCTTTGTGGATGTTTTCTATAATGTGCAAGTCTTATTATTCCATGGAATTTTATTAAATTTATTGGTTAGTGTTAAATAGAATAATGGTGTGTTCACTTTCTATTATAGTTGTATGTTTTTATATTGATAAAAAATATGATTAAAATAGGGCTTGAACAATGAAAAGGAATATGAAACAAGTATCATGAGATATGAAACAAAAATAACCAAAGATTATTTAAACCAACCAGCCTAGATAGGGCTAGCAAATACACATTAAAAGAATGAAACCAAGAAATATAAAATAATCACTATTAGCCAAATATTGTAGGCCTCCATCCACTTCCCACTCCTTGGATACTAAATAGTATTGTCTTCAAAATTGACATCCTCTTCCTCTTCCTCCTCCTCTTCCTCCTCTTCCTCCTCCTCTTCCTCCTCCTCTTCCTCCTCCTCTTCCTCTTCTTCATCCTCCTCCTCCTCCTATACAATAAGGGAATTTTAAAATTTAAGCAAGAAAACAAGTGTTGAGTTTGTAAGTTCATAAACTTGTTGAAAGTGCACAAATTTAGGAAAGAGATCAAATCTAACCTATACAGTAAGGGAATATTTAAATTTTAAGCAAGAAAAGGGGAATTGAAGTGTTTACAACACATGAATAGTTTCAATTGCATCCACTCTGGTATGTTTCACCTACTCATTTAGATGGAAATTAATGTGGGTGGTGAACCTTCAACTACCTATGACCCTTGCATCATTTGAGACACTCTACTGGGTGGGATTCATCACTAGTCATATTTTTCAATTATTTAAGGAGTAAACCCATTCATTTCAAATGGAAACTTTCATTCTACACCAAAAAAGTCTTATCAAAATTTATTTTGAGAACTTATGTCCAAGAAATCAAATTTGAGGATGAAAAACCTTGGGTTGTTGGAGATTAGAGGATAAAGAATGTTTAGCCCTACAGGACAATATTTTTTAGAGGTTATTAAATTTTAGAGTTATAGGTTATGAATACTAAAAGTTTATGTAATTTACTATTTTTTTTGTAGATTTAAGCATTAATAGTTTCCATTTATTGTTGATGTTGTTGTAGTTGTTACTTCTATTAGTGTTGCAACATATTTTGGTGTATTTTAAATTCATTAAATAAGGAAAAGTATTTGAATTTCTCTTTCTTGTGCTATCCCATTTGTTAATATTGGGTTGTTAATGTTGTTATATAGATTATAAAGAAACTTGGATTCCCCAAAGGAACCCCAAAAAGGCATAATTACAATTCATACCCTCTAAAATAACCTTTTCCAAAACCATCACATACTCTGAAGGCAAAAGGCTTCAATCTCCCACATCCCACCTATCCTCATGCTCTGAAGCCTACTTGGCCAAACAATCAGCCACTCTGTTCCACTCCCTAGGAATATGAAAAAAGGAGATATACTCCAAAGAACTGCACATCCTCAAAATTTGTTTAACCAATAAAGCCAGTTGCCAACTAGCTCCCTCTAACACTTGATCATTCAACATATATACAACAATCTATGAATCAGATTCACAAATAATCTTCCTCCAACCAAGGGATTAACCTCTTTCCAATGCATAAATAATAGAAAGGGACTCCATAATATTTTTAAGTCTACTACCCTTTATAAATAGAGAAAAAAACACACTATCACCAACATTGTTTCTACCAATGCCACCAATCCTAGCATGGCTCTAAGGATTCCCCTTAGAAGAACCATTAGTATTCACCTTTAGAACACTCTAAGGAGGAGGGGTCCACTTACCCTCGATAAATGTTTTGCTTGGTATGCCAAAGTCTTTTATCACCAAAGTAGCTAGGGCCACTAACCACCAAATTCAAGTTCCTTATGATAGCCACATCAAAAGGATCCATAGTATCAAACAAGTCACATTTCATAGAGATAGTTTCCTGAACCCTACTGAGGATCCTATGCCATAGCTGAGCCACCGCCATTTGCACACCCTAAAATATCCTCCTATTCCTTTCCAACCACAACTTCCAGATAATTAAGGAAGGGCTAATTATCCAAGCAAACTTAAGAAAAGAGGTCTGAGCGGGAGGTCTACCCATACTATCCCAAAACTCAACCAAAGAAGTGGCATAAACACAAGCATGATTCCAAGCTCCCCACCAAAAGTGTCAAATCGCTAGAGCAAAAGGGAACAGGAAAAAGAGGTGAGAGGAACTTTCCTCACTGTTATTACAAAGAACACAAATAGAAGGGCCATGAAAACCTCTCTTCCACAAATTTTCCCAAATGAGACATCTATTTTGAACAACCAACCATAAGAAAAAATTGCATTTGGGCCAAGAATTTTTTTTCCAAACCTGCTTCCACCAAGGCACCTCCATCCTCCCAAACACCTATCTATCCAACTCTAGATAACCCGAGGCCACTAAAAATTTACCCTTTGGAGCAAGACCCCAAGCCAGAGTATCCCTCCCAAAAAGGCAATTGCACATTCTATTAGCCAAAATCTTAGCAAGCTCCAAATAAGCCTCCTCAATTCCCCCTGGCGGTCACTCCTGTGGAGCCTTCCAATGCACAACCTCCACCTGACCCAAATCTTGCACCAATTTGAAATCTTTCACCCTACTCCAACCAGCATCAAGAAAACTTTTATAAAGGGGAAAAATATGAGGATACATAGTCAAGATGGGGGATGACCATCCCACAAATCTTGCCAAAAGAGGGCATCAGAGCCACTATTGCAAATCCAAAAGAGACCCTACTTAATGAGCTTCACCCCTCTTTTGACAATATCCCAAATCATGGACCCTTCCTTGGATGGCTACACTGAGGCACATCCATAGCACTCACCCCCCAAAGATACTTATTAGTAAAAATCCTAGTCCAGTCTTGATCCTGGCTAGTACACCAACACCAATATAACTTAGCAACTAAGACCTGACTAATCAAAACCATAGGCTTGATCCCAAGACCACCCTCCTACTTCATCTTGCATATAGAATGCTACTTGACACGGATCGATTTTGAAGAAGACAAATTACTAGCCCATGGGAATTGACGAACAAGGGTATCAAACTCCTTAACAAAGTACCGAGGGGAAACCTGCATAAAATATTTATAAATAGGAAGAGCTTGAACCACATATTTCAAAATATTCATGCGCCCAACCAACAAGAGCCATCGAAAAGTCCAATGATTTACCCCCCTACATAACTTATCCGACATCTTGTCAGAGATCTCTAAGTTGAGAGCCCACCGAGATGGGAATCCTAAGATAAGAAAAAGGGAGAGAACCAATTTGAAACCAAATAATTCAAGAAATCATATTTTGAATAAGACAAGGAATGTTAAAGAAGAATATTGAGGACTTATCCTCGTTGGTATTTTTTTGAGAAGCACCCAAATAAATGTCCAAATTTTTCCTTAATTTCATAGCCTCGTGAATTCTAGCCATACCCATCAAAGCAGTATCATCCACAAATTGTAAGTGAGAATAAGGATGCACCCTACCACCCCAACTTCAACCCTGAATCAAACCTTGACTAATGCAAGACTTGATAAATCTTTCCAACCCCTCGTCCATAATGATGAATAGGTAAGGAGAAAGAGGATCCCCTTGATGAAGGCCCCTAGATGCTCCAAACAACTCTAAAGGCTCACCATTAATAAGAATAGAAAAGGAAGAGGAAGTTACATAACTCATAACCCAATCAATCCACTCCATGTCAAAACTAAAAGCTCGAAGAACCTTTTGTAAGAACGCCCATTTGAACCTATCATAACCTTTTCCATGTCAAGTTTGATGAACATGGCTTTCTCCTTCAAAGTTGACATAGAATGAATGGCCTCAATAGCAATCACAATCCCATCAAGAATTTTTTTTCTAGCAATGAAACCACCTTGTTCTGTAGAGATCAAAGAGTTGAGCCAAGGCTTAAGTCTTTTAGCAATCAATTTAGTGATAATTTTGTAAACCACATTGCAGAGAGCAATGGTTCTAAACTGATCTAGAAAATTAGCTCCCTTACTTTTAGGAATAAGAGCCAAAAAAGTAGAGTTCATAACACATAGAATTTGCTTGTTATGTTGTGACTCCTAAACCACCTCAAGGAGATCCAATTTGATAATTTACTAAAACTCCTAAAATAATTCAATAGGAAATCCACTCAGGCCTAGGGCCTTACCTTTTTCATTTGAAACACAACCTCTTCCAGCTCAGGTAGTAGAATAGGACACATGAGAGCCACATTCATCTCATTAGAAGCTAAAGAAGAAATACAATCCAAGATAGCATTCTCCTCACTACCAACACACACAGAGCCCTTAGTGAACAAAGTAGAGAAGAACTAGGTAGCCTCCCTAGAAATCTCAGCCAGAGAAGATAATTGCAACCCATCTGATGACACTAGATAGGGAATAAGATATCTCATCCTTCTAGCTTTGATAGAATTATGAAAAAAGGTTGTATTTTGATCCCCTTCCTAAAGCTAATCAACCCAATACTTTTGCTTCTAGAAGATCTCCTCATGTAACTCACATTCCTCTAACTCCTTAATACTTATTGACCCTTCCCTAATCAAATCATCAATAAGACCATAGTCCTAGATCCGATGAGTGATGGTAGCTAAACCACCTTGAGATGATATTTTATTAAGGTGAAGGTTCCCAAAACATTGTTTGTTCGACTTTTTAAGCTTATACTTCACATACTGTAATCTTTTGGAAAAGGAATACACACCCCTACTATGAGTAGGCTTCCCTTGATGCCACCAATCAACCATAAGGTCGTGAAGAGAAGAATCCCACAACCACATGAGTTGAAACTTGAAAGACGGGTTCTAAGGGACTTTGAATGCAATAGAAGAAAGCTTAATCAGCCAGTGGTTCGACCCTTTCCAGTCCAAAATCTCTGAGCTGGTAGACCACCTATCCCCCACCCAAAATCAGGAAACTAGGAAACAATCCAACCTCTTAGACATAGCATTCTCTCCACATCTCTTGTTATTCCAAGCGAAAATACCATTGTTCAGCTTCATATCAACTAAATTCAAAAAATCAATATTATCCTTGAGGAGGCTAGAAAACTGGTGAAGCCTGACATTCCCACCATATTTCTCCTCAAGACAAGAAACAACATTAAATTCACCCGCCACAATCCACGGGAACAAGGGAGCTAGAGATCTGATATATCTAACATGAGTCTGCAACTGAGCTTTACTAGAAAGATCAGTAAGAGTGTAAATATTGGTGAAGAGGTGGATTTCACCCAACTCTAGACTAAAAGAAACCACAAACATAGCCAAGTGACTCAAACACCACCAAAGAGGAGCAATCTTTCTCAAATCCCAGAAGCAAGCCACCCCCCAGAATTACCATGAGCCCTGACACATTGACAAAATCCACGAGACCAAATGTCAAGAGCTCTATTCAACATACCATCCATGGACAACTTAGTTTCCTGAAGGAAAACCATATCAAGACCATGAGTACCAATCATCTCCCAGATAGCCTTTTATTGAGGGATGTTATTCATACCCCTCACATTCTATGAAATAATAATCATTTCTAAGATTGGGAGAAGAGGGATTCAATGGTTTTCACTAACCCCGAATGCACCAAATTCTCACCAAGCAACTTAACCTTCTCCAAATCCTTCTTGCGACCCACCAAGTGGAAGGTTTCTCCAGAGGCCTATTTTTTAGGGACTTTTGTTGCAAACCCAAGACATGTACAATCCACTACTCTTCCCAATATCCAAATCATCCTTAGGCTAAGAAGAAACAAGATCCTTCAAGGCATCAACCCCATTCAAGACCACTGGCCCACTTTGATCTAGACCAACCGAAATCTGAGATGTTGCATCTATGACCATTAGATCAACATGTGCTTCTCCCAAAGGCAAGTTCTAAAAATCATTCACTTTTTCCCTAGAAAAATCCACTCCCAAGGACCCCCCACCAGAAGGAAGCTCAACAAGACACCCCTCCTCTTGGACTAAGTTCTCCAAAACATCAAACCAATTGAAGGCCCCATCATATTGTTTATCCTTTAATATTCTCTTCAAACATCTCCTTTTATTATGGGGCTTGATCGAGATGAAACCCTCCTTTTTTGTCACCCCATCAACCATAGCTTTCCCTTTATCATCTTAGGAGTCGGATTGGAAATAGTATTAGTTGCACTAGCCACCTAATTAAACTGAGGGCACTTCCTCTATAGATTCCCATACTCATGATAGAAATGACATTTGAATGGGAAGGTTTCATAGTATAGCTGTTGAATCCAAGAAACAGATCCAAGGCATATCACCACAGAATGGTTATTCAAATCAATTTCCACATAGATATGGGCATAAGTAATTACCTTTTGGTCCAAATTTTGTTGATTCAGACCAACCGACTTGCCAAGGAGAAGAGCAATCATACACATAAAATCACTCCTCCAACACTCCAACAAAAGTCATGGAAGATGAACCTAGACGGAAACCCTCGAGAGAAGTTCCTCAACCACATTGAAACCCACATGTTAGGGTTTCATGAAAAGCCCAACCTAATTGAAGAAATAAGGCCCACCTTAAAAATCCTTATTCCTATCCACCATGCATGTAAACATAACTAAAAAATAATTGTTTATAGCTAAATTTATCTCCATATCTGCTTCAAGATTCAAAATATTTTGGGCCCGATATTCCAAAACTAGCAAAGAGAGATGGATCCCATGAACTTACAGATCAACGCATGATTTCTCATGTATGTAATGTCCTCCACAACTAATTCTTGTTGTATCACCAAAACTGAACGTTTTTGGCTTCTCTCCAAACAACCATTCACCTTCCTAGATCTGGAAATACCTTTCTCCAATGAGGAACTTTCACTGGATGAGAATTTGCTTAAAGCCTCCATGGGCTTTGCATGCAAGGAAAGATGAGGTTCCCCCAGATCCATACCTCTAGGAAGCTCCAAATATAGGGACGCACCCTACGAGCAGAAAAAAACACAATGAAACCACCCACATAGTCAATGAGGAAGCAAAAGACAAATAACAAGAAGTGGAAAAAAGAAGCAACCCAGCGAAACTACGCAACACCAATAAATCATGCCTCCTCCCAAGAAAAAACCACACCCAATTGACCTCGATACCCTCACACTCATACGCAGCACACAACAAGGCAAAGATCAGCACAGCTAGGGTTACCCTAGCCCACGTAGCCACAAAGCTCCTGCAACGCCATCATCTCTCAATCTCTAATTCGAATGTATACAAGATCTTGTTAAAATACTCAAATCTGAAATTTATTTGCCAAAATTCTTAATGGGTCATTATATTAGTATAAAATCATAGACATTTACATCTTTTAAGGTACGTTAATCATTGATTTTTCCTAGTGACAAAGAAACTAGATATATCATACATAAACAAAATAAATTTATAGATTGAAGGATCAAGAACAAAGGGTTTGTACATAGAAGTAGTTATGGCTAAAGGAGGAAAAGAGAAAAATAAAATGATAGATGAGAAAAAGGAGGATTTAGTTTAGAGAACCTTATTGGATCTCAATATGAGTAAAAAATGAGTAAAAGTGATTCAAATAAATTAATAAGGAAAGTAGTAGAGCAATTAAGCATAGAAAATGTTCAAAGGAAAACCCATAAGTGAGTATTTTAGCAATAGGTAATTTCATACTAAAATATTTAAAACCAATATTTTTACTAGAATAAGAAGAGATTATAGTTGCAACCAATACTTCCATTGAAGAATCACTTGTAGAAGAAATTTTTAAATGGTATGAAGAATACATAAATCAATCTAAAAGTTTTAAGGAAGCCCTATCCTTGAAAATTTTGTAAAAATAACAATGAAGGATTCACACAATAAAGGGAAAATAAATAACTTGAATAATAGTGGGAATGAATTGAATAATAAACTAAATGAACTTTTAGCACCCACCTTTGATGGAAATGATAAGATATTAGCTTAGGAATGGTGGTTATAGAAATTATAGAATTACCTTACTCTGAATCCTATGAAGAAGAAAGAAGAAATCCATATTTTTCATTTTGCATTTGGAAGGTATTTCTTGTGATCGGTGGCACCATAATCTAGTGACTCAAGGACATGATTGAGTGCATAATTTTGAAGATTTTAGTCAAAGAATTATTGACAAGTTTAAGTTGAAGGATGAGGAAGAATACTACAAAGAACTTTAAAATATCAAGCACAAACTTCAAAAAGTGCCTAAAATATTAGAAAAAGGATTGTATATCTTTATTGTGATGATATCTTTGAACCCCTCAAGGCTCTTGTTAAGTATTTTGCACCATAAAATTTGTAGGAGGCTATCAAAGAGATCTAACACTTAAGTCATCTATTTTGAAGAATTAATATTTTTATCATTCTAAGACACCCAATTTTTGGAAACATAAAGGGAAATTTATATGAGGGATATCATGCGCCATTCCAAAAGTACACACCTCATTCTACAACAAATAAGATCGATGAAGAATCCAAGAATGAACTTAGGAGGAAGACAATTTATTTCTCTTGCAGGGAACTAGGCCATAGATGCCTTGGTAAAGGAAAAATTCATTGCATTGGGGTAATTTTGGATGAAGGTTTGGAATCTAAATAATATGAACCAGAATTAGTTTCAAAAGATTTAAAACTTGAAAAAATAGAAAATGAAGGTACAAGAGGAGGTACTCTAGTAGTCCTTTGAGAAGCACCCAAATATCATTCATTTAGAGTTCATGAAGTGTTATCTAGATAGTGGATTTTATTTCTCATTGATAGTAGGGAAACCCATAATTTCATTGATGAAGGGTTGGTGGTGAAGAGAGGATTGAGGGTTACAATGTTATTTTGGTGTATGGATTCACCATTCCTTGTACCAAGAAAATTTGGAAACTCGATATAGCCCTTGGAGATCATTAGGTATGTGATAATTTTTATGTTTTTGTTTCAGGATAAACTAATATGGTGTTAGGTGTGTAATGGTTGCATTCTTTAGGTGAATTCACAAAGAACTATCATTCTATGGAACTCGAGTTTAAGTTAGATGGAAATGATGTTATTATAGGGATATCCAATGGCATATCATGGGTTGTTACAAATAAATTAATGGAGAGGACCTTCCTTAAGGGTAAACCTGCATGGGATTTTTTTTATTTTTCCTCCAACTTATTAAATAGGTGACAAATCCTCTCATCTTTTTGATATGCATTTTTTTTGGATAATCATATTATGGTGTTTAGTGACATGCCTCTAAGATTGCCTCTAGATACAGGTTTTCAAAAAACTATAGAATTAGAACTAGGTACAAAAATTGTCATAACCAATCCATATTGTCACCCAAGGGGGTATAATGAGGAAATTAGGAAATCTATAAAATAACTTTTAGAGATGGGTTACAAAAGGCCTAGTTCCGATCCATTTGTACCTTCAATGGAGCTTGTCAAAAATAAGGATGGTACTATGTAGATGTGTATTGATTATAGAGAAATGAACAAGAGGACCATTAAGAATAATTACCATATACCTAGGATAGATGAGATAATTGATGAATTGCAAGGAGTGGTGTACTTCTCAAAGATTGATTTGAAATCAAACTATCACCAGATTCATGTGAGAGATGAAGATGCACACAAAATAATATTCATATGCCATTTTGAATTTTTTGAATTTTTGGTTATGCTCTTTGGCTTAACAAATGCTCAAAATACTTTTCAATCATACATTAATTACGTATTTAGGAATTATTTGATAAATTTTGTTAGTTTTGATTAGAGGGTAAAAAATGGGTTTTGATGGGGCCCAGAACCCAGTACAAAGGAAGACAAGCTACCCAAAAGATAATCCAAAGACCAACAACTCCGCAGAACCTGCAAAAGATAAACAGGACTACACACGATGCATCTTACATAAAATCAAGGGCCAAAGACCCTTAAACCAACTGGTTTTTAACTGGGACCAGAAACCCTTTTAGTTACACAAAGATCCCACCTGCATCTATCAGTCATCAACAAACTAGCCGCTCATGAAAGACACCAATGAGCCAAGAAAGATAATCATAACTAAATGATCAAAGACCACACTGGTAAGAACCACCAGTAAGACCAAACACCCCACCTCAATAGAGACAATTTGATCCACCACAAAAACTAGAATAAGTCAGCTTCCTTGCAGCTCAGATTTACCTGGTAATAGGAAACCAACTCTAGCTCCACCTCTAAAGGAGTGAGCTCCCCTCTATTGGAGAGGAAGAAATGATCATTAAAGCCATCACAGCCAAACATCACCAACACCCTCAACCTCCACCTCCATAGGAGAACTTCCCACCTCAATAAGAATAGCTACTGAGGGGGGACCACCTCCATAGGACCAAAGGAGAAATCCGACATAGTAGCCAAGCAAACAATCGTAGCCTCCTTTGGAAAGCCCTGCACCAAGAACAAAAACATCTGGGATCTAGGATTAAGACTTGAAAACTACCCAGCTAAGAGAACAAGGCCACCAAAGATATGAATAGAGTCCAAAACAACATGACCCTTCAGCCAACAAGTCATCAGCAGAGAAGACCCCATAGCACACACCTCAGCCAGGTAAACCTTCATCAACAACCACAGGCCCAAAGTAGCCAGCTCCATCACCACCTCTAATAGAACAGAGATCCCAACAAATGCAAGAAAATCACCCCTAACCAAAGACAACAACTGGGAAAATAGAAGAACACTCATCCCAGCCAGAAGCACCCCACCAAAATTAGGGGAAACAGACATAACCATCAGCTCCATAAGAAACTTGATGGCATCCACAGCAAGACAGGGTAGAGACAACCCTGCCCAAACCAACAAGACCACACCAACAACCCCCAAGCCCAAAAAAAAAGAGCCTGAAGGGTACAAAAAAAACAAGCAGCCCACAAGCCAGTAGAGAGAACTAGGAAGAAACGAAAGATAGCAAAAAGGAAGCCAGAAGTAGAGCAAGCCAACAATAGGAACCCCCAAGCCTCCCTATTACACCAAATAGGGACAAAATAGGCCCAGTCAACAACTAAACTTCCAAAAAGTATCCAACGCACTCCCACATCACCTGCAAAGAGAGCAGCCAGAAAAAAACAAAGAGCCACCAAGAAGGCAGCATGAAGAAGCAAAGGAAGAACAAGGAAAACTAATAAATAGAACAAGCCAACACTAAGCAACCCCAAGCCCTCCAACTACGCTAAGTCGGAGCAAAAATGAGCTCATTCTGCAACCAGTCATCCTCAGAAATTCCATTGCACACCCACTGCCTAGAAGGCAGCCAAAAAGAGAGAACCAGATGCCACACATCAACTAGATCAATGCCAACATCACCGACCATAACCCAAGCAAGAACGGCCATCCTCCAAACAAAAGACCACCATTCACATCCAGGAGCAACCGTCCACTCCACAAGAGGATAACCAGAGGCAACCAAAACTCACCAAGAGCAGGAACCCCCAAAAAAATACCACCAGCCACATAGCCAGAAGGGGCAAAGGGAGACCAAGAGGAACCAAGCAGAAGAACAGGCCAACACGAAGCACTCACCAGCCTTCCTATTACGTCGAATAGGAGCAAAAATAAGCCCATCAATCCACCATTCCACCTCAAAGAGCCCCAAGCACACCCACACCATCTGTAAGGCTAGCAACAACTACAGAACACCAGGTAGACAAAGCCAACTCATAAAGATAACACCAAGCTGCCACAACAAACACCACAGCCTAAGGAGCAAAGAAGAAGCTCCAGAACAGACCACATCCCCCAGCAAAGAAAAAGAGATCTCCAAGACCCACGCAACCAACAACACTAACATTCCCATGAAGCCTCCACAAGAAAAAATAGAGAACAGCTCAAAACAAAGTCGCATAAGAGAGCATCCAGCCTTCCCCACAGGAACCACAACCCACAATGAAACCTAGACTCCATCTGCATCTACAGGATCTCCATCCGCATCTACAGGATCTCCATCCGCCTCTGTCAATTCCTCCTCACCCTTTGAGGAATTCAAATTCCCTCTACGCACCTTTCCTCTCACGCTCCCGCTTGCACTCATCACACTCATCATACGAATATGTGATTATTTCTTAGTTTTTATTGATGATATTATGATTTATAGTAAAAAATGGGAAGAACATTTTAAGCACTTGTATACTATTTTGGGCATTTTAGAACAATAATATTTTTATGAAAAAGATTCCAAATGTGGTTTGTGATTAAAAAATATTTAATATATGGGACACATCATAAGTTCTAAAGGTGTACAAGTAGATCTACAAAAATTCCAAATTATTTTAGATTGGCCACCTCCTATTAGATTAACACATTTGAGAGGATTATTTTGGTTAAGTAGCTATTGTAGGATATTTGTGAAAGGATTTTATCAAATTTCTACACCTTAAATATATTCAACAACGAATGGAGCCTTCTCTTTTCTTTTCTTTTCTTTCTTTTTTTTTCTTTTTTTTTCTTTCTTTTTTTTCTTTTTTTTTTCTTTTTTCTTTCTTTTTTCTTTTTTTTCTCTCTTTTATTTTTTTTAACAAATGAGAAACAATTTTCCCCTTATTCCAATAGGCCTTGAATTTTTTGTTGTATCAAACAAAAAATGTAAGAAGAATAAGAAACAACAAGAAAATTTAGTTTAACATGCAACCCTTAAGCACGCTTTGGTTTTCAAATTTTATATTTTTTAGTACATTGGTCCATGGGCCTATCTGGTGGGGGGTCCCAACGACCTCCCACATCGAAGATCACTATTTTTTGCGGTAGACTCTCGAGAGGATCTTCCGATCTTTTCTCTAACAAGGGTCTGTAGTCGTCTCCCTCTTCCTCGACCTATGACCTAGATTTTTTTTTTCAGAGGACCCTACCTCATATGTGGACAAGCTTGTGGGTGGTTGTTCTCTTGGTATGGCCACAGTGAAGCATGTTGTTGCTTCGCATGTTTCATGTTTGGTGGAACCGCTAGAAGTTTCCGTGTCGGATGATCTTCTAGAGTATGCTATTGTGGACCTTGAACTCTCTTTTATGGGTAAGTTTTTTGATTTCTTCCCAAATATAGACCAGGTTAGGAAGTGGGTTGAGTCGAAATGGAAGTTGAAAGATAGTGTGAGTATAATTGTTCTAGTTGGTAGGATTCTTCTTTTCAGCTTTGTTGTGCATAAGGACATGCTCATGGTTTTAACAGGGGTTCCTTGGTCTTATGATAGTAGTTTTAAGAAAATCATTTCACTCTACAAGTGGAAGCGAAGATTTGACCCTTTTGCGGATCTGGGTTTAGTTGCTCTGACTTGGATTTTCCTTCCTAGTCTCCCGCTAGAGTTTTCAGACATTAGGGTTTTTTAGTGAATTTCTAATTCCTTTGGAACTCTATTGGTGGTTGACAAGGTCACCAAGAAAAAATCTAGATTTATCTTTGTTAGCATATGCATGCAGTCAACTCAGTTCTTCCTACCAGTATTACCTTAAAATTGAAATATGGGTGATGGGTGCAACCTATTGAATATGAGAATGCAAATGTGTTTTACCAAAATTGTAGACATTTTGGTCACTTGAGTGATGCCTATAAGATTCGTCCTTCTATAAATATTAATGTTATTTTAGATAAGCAAAAAGTACCATTGGATATTAAAGCTACTGTTGATCTATTTCCTTTTTTGCTTTTGGTGTTGATCCTAAGGTGGATTCCCTATGAGGTAAGGACCATAACACAATTCCTTCCTGTGTGGATATGGCTACTAATGTTAGTTCTATTGTTGTTTCCTTTTTTAATCTAGGTTTTGTCTCTAAGGAGATTTCTCAGTTGGAGAAGGTACATAATAATGTTTCCTCTAGTGAAGGGAATGA